>OX422222.1:285192524-285815441 GCA_949130495.1 Sambucus nigra
AGTCCTGTCAGTATCCAGAGTGCTACATCTTCGAGTCCCTGGAATGAAGTCACACTTCCCTATGGCTAGACACTTAAAAGGTTTTGAAAAATATTTTTATAGCAAGAGTTAGTACTCAAAACGTTTTGAAAATATTTAGCAAGCGTTTATTACATTAAAATTCTGTTATTGATTGCACATGTTCACGAACACTCTCTCTTGAGTTTTCCTCACCTCTCATCTATAGTACACGCCTAACGTTCTATACTTAGCCCACCTAGCTATACTACCCAACCTAACTAGACTAAAGTATCTAACTGAACTTATCTAAACATCTAAGTTCATGTACCACCCATATAGTACATTAACTTATTAACATCTCTCATATGTTAATTATCAAGATAAATAACATCCTCGCATGTGATTTTTTAAATCACCACATTAAGTTTCTCTACTTAATTTATCATTTCGTCATACCCAGTTGTAATTAACACTCACGTATATTATTACCTGAATCGTATAATTAAGTTTCTCGACTTAATTCATTCTTATTAGATATACACCATCTAACTATCAACTGTTACACATAAGTAGGTTAATCACACGGTATATATTTCACACATAATATATATAAATAAATATATACTTCACTATAACATCCTCGTATCACACATTAAGGATTCATTCGTTCGGATGTTCCTTCGACCCCAATTTATCATGTCATTCACATTGGTCCGGATAGCCCTCGACCCCAATGTAATATATATATATATATATATATATATATATATATATATATATATATATATATATATATATATTGGTTCGGATGTTCCATCGACCCCAATATTCTTTATGTTCGATATTGGTCCAGATAACCCTCGACCCCAAATCAAACTCTCATATATTGGTCTGGAGGTTCCATCGACCCTAATACATTTAGTATACTTTAAGCATTCACACTGCCTAAGTAATAATATGATAGGTATTCAAATAACATAATTATTCACACTCGTACGTAGTATGTTTCTCTCATATACTCACCATACTATTTACTTTACGATTTATCTCACTATCGTATTAATTCGAGTATTCACCCAACTCTAAGGGTCCTAGTTACCCCTTTATAAGTTTCAGTAGTTAAGTCTATCTTACCCTACCGGTTTAAACATTTATCCCTTTGGCTCCCATAATTCATTATCTTCTCTCCGATAAATTACGACACAATTCATCCCAATTTATTCTCGTTTTAGCCTTTTCAATAGGACTAAGCCATGAACCCAATATAGGCCTACGATAATAGAATATATCCCATATTATATCCTAACACAGTTCCAAAAGTTTATTGCGACACTGTTTAAAAGGTCTAGGCCAAAAAAGGAAATCTCGTTTTTCCCTGGACCGAACCGGTCCGAATATCTGAACCTCGTCTTCTTCATCCAGTTCATGCGTTTTTCCACCATTAAAATACCTCTAAACCTCATGCAACTTCACCATACTTTAAACTAATCATTACTAACCATTTCTACATGCATTAGGATCAATTTCGGCGTGATCTTTATACCAAATCATCACAATAATTAATCAAGAACGGATTAAATTATAAAATCCTCAAAAACCATAGATTTCCATGTTCTTCCTCCATTTTTTTAACATAAAACCCAGGTTTAATTCGTATTGATAATTAATCATCTACCGATTATCAATCCTCTACACATATGAATCATACTACATGAAATTTCTATCCATAACATGCATCAAAAGTATCTTTTTTCTTCTAAGAACATGTACTATATCATCAATTCATGAAACCCTCTTAATATGGGTATTATAACTTCAAAATAATTGCAATAAACACTTGCCTCTAAGTTTTTAGGGTCTAATTTCGTGGTGTTGGTGATGGATTGATGGCTCTCCCTTCAATTCTTCACTCCTTAGATGATTAAGATGCAAGCTTTGGGTCCAATTCTTCAAGAACACCTATTAAGCCTTATGAATTATTTTCTCCCCTATCTCTAATGGCTTCCTTTGGGTTTAACTTGTTCTAACCCTAGCCTCAGGTATCCAACATCAGATATAACACTTAGAATATCATTGTTCCCTTAACCTCTATTTGCCAAATGACCAAAACGCGCTCAATAGGTGTCGGTTTGGTCCAAAATTGATCCGGGACCCAAACAATACCCCCGGATACACGTTTTTTACTATTTCGACCCATTCAGGATCATCCGTGACCTCTAAATTATCATCCGAGTCACTAAAAATACATTTTCTATCTCAACCTCAAATTAGTCTATACACGACTCCCGATTGAGATAAAATAATATATGCACCTATCACTCGCTATGTCGTAGAACACTAGTTATCAATTATTTACTATGCACACTTAGTAAACATTATATCATAATATTAATCAGTATCTATATCTTTATTAATATTTAATAATCACATTTATCATTTAAACAAAATGTATTTTTTCAATTAATTCCCAAATTAATTAAATTATAAATACGCAAAAATACGAGGTATTACATTACTATTTCCTCGTGATAACTTGACAAGTACAATCATATATTCTTCGAAATATATTTTAATTTTAGGATTTTATTAAGCATTTTTTTTAAAATTTTATTTACTTGAACATAAATCAAAGTCACCCATATCGTTTCTTAAATATTGCCATAATAAAATCAATTTTTAAAGGGGAAAAAATTATCTTTCAATTGAAATTCCCTAATTTCACAATGTAAATATCGTTTATTTAAGTAAGCATCCATTCTCTAATCAATCCCAATATAATATATTTTTTCCATTTAATAAAACAAATAAACTCAACAAAGCGTTGTTGTTATATAAATATATCACATATGAAATGATCATAACGAAACACAATCTCATCATAATATACACAACTATCAAATACATAATCTAGTAAAACGACCTCCTCTTTTCTAGTTTTCTTATGTCTCGGACCACTACTTTCTTACAAAATGTGAGCGCAAATAATGTACTACATACATAGTATTGATGGTATTATTAAAATTTAAGAATCGTTCCACAATAAATGGTATGAAACAAATGATCTCGGTTCTCTTGCATCCTTTTCTTTTGCCATTGCTGAACACATATACAAACTCATAAGAATGAGAAAGTACGTCAGACACCACATCTTAAAAAATTTATGGTATATATTTTTTCAACAAATTGAAGTGGAAAAAACACTTTCTAAATCTAAAATAGTAAATAATGCAAAATCAAGTAGAAAAGTCCAATTCATTTCATAAATCACAAATATAAGTTTCTTGTAGATAACCTAACAATTAAATTCATTAAGTTTAGAAATAGTATCTAAAAAATTGATTGACCATTAATACTCAACAAATTATATTGTTTAATTTGTTAAAGATGGTTTGTTCTTTTTTCTTTATGGGTGTTAGTAATCATTTTTCTGTGGGATTTAGAAAACAAGTTAGTTGGGCGGGTAGATTTGAATGGAAGCTCATACATTTGACTGAAAATATTTTATTAAGAAAAAATATGATTTATTAAATTCGCACTAAAACCAGAGGACTCTAAAATATTAAACGATTTTGTTGAACACTAGTAGACATTGAATTATATTAGTTGAAACCAAATCATATACCAAGCTTTATTTAATTTTTTGTATATATTACACAACAATGGGTTCAATTTTCCTATTTGATTCAACCTTCAGGCAATGATTTTTATAAAATTGCACACATTCTCAAGAATAAGAATTTCAACCTTATAAGTCTCTTTTGCAACCCCAGTAACAATTAAAGGAAACCAAACAATTTCAACCTTTAGTGGTACCGCAATCAAATCATCATTTAGTTCCTTCTCAATAGGTCAAATATGACAACTTTTCAAAGTAACGATTTAAACTTTACGTTTTCATAACTGAAATAAAACATTTTTTTGTAGATTGCAAATTCTCAACACTTGGTCGTCCCTGAGACTGATGCTCGTGTTAGTGAGCAAACGAATGCAACTTCTATTCATGTATCTTACTGTTATATATTTAAATGTATGTTATGGTATCTTAAGCCTCTAAACTCCCGTCCGTAAAAAGTTTTGACTTTCTAATAATTTCAATCTAACAAATACACATGTTTAGCATCCAAACATCCACACAGGTTCCATATATTTAAAAAACCAGAAAATAACGGCCCATAATATCTATAACTTCCCCAAAATCAAAGGTAACATGTACAATTAAGAGTTGTAATATAGTTAGTAATAGATTTCTGGTTCGAAGTGCTACTAATTTGATTACTATCAATGTGTAAACCGAAACTTTGTCAGTATTAGTTGTACTTATGAATACAAATGTTTCTTAATTAAATTTCATAATATGCCTCCAATAGTCCTAACAGTAACCATTATTTAGTAGTCTCATTTTTATAGAAAAATCATTATAAAAAGTATTACAACTTTCAAAGTCAATACTCATTTTCAATAGTTCTGGTATGTAGATTCCCACTAAATTTTGTGGGGAAAAGTGTTATTTTGATAAAGAACTTTGGAAGTAAAATATATCCTTTATTCAGAATCTTCCCCACTCCAACAACCTAACAATTTTAATTTTTACATGCCAATAGTCTTATCATTACCATTGATCATTTACATTACAGAAAGACACACATGGAGTCCAGTCATATGTAAGCAGACCTTTTCTTTTGGAATTATCCATTTAATTTATTTATGTTCTATTTTTTTCACTATAAAATTTGTTATGTGTTATCATCACTTATGCATTAAAGTTAGTGGAGCAATTTTCAAATTAAGAATAGACAAAGAACAATTTATATATTATCTGATCCAAAATTTATTATAAAAAGGAAATATAATTACGATACTATGACAAGCAGTTTAAAAATGTGTGTAAAAAATTAACCCCGTGTATCAAAAACAACATATATATACACAGTGACACACATGTATAATCAACACACCATTTAATACACAGTATGGGTAGACATGACTCTAGAAATATATTTTTTTACGAAACATATAACACACCTTGAGTACACAATGCACATGACACACACAAAACAACTGGAGGCCTAAAGAAAAAATAAAATGAGATAGTGGTATTGAAAGGGGAAGAGATGCTTATGACTCGTCTAAGCGGATAGGTGCCAAAGTGGTAGGTCGTGAGTTGAGAAGAGGAAAAGAGGTTTGGGCGGTTGAAGAAGATGGGGAGAGAAACATCAACATGCCTATATATATATATACACACTAAGATATATGATTTCGAGGGTAAATAAAGTTGATTTGTTTATTTTGTTGTCATTTTTATTTGTGCAAATTTCTTTGTTTCCGTCGTTTTCATTTTCATGTATATATGTATTTCCATATGGTGGGTATATGGGTGTTAGTTTTATAAATAATTCAAGTAAATGTTTATGCATTCTAAATGATACTGGCTGGTGTTTGTAGAATAGTTAACCTTGTTAAATCACATTATAATGGGGTGAGTTTGTCTTATTATATTAGGATGTAGATGGATTTTATAAACCATGCATACTTATATGTGCTCCATTGGGAAGTTTATATATATATTGACATTCAGTTGTTAGTTAATTTGGTTTTATGTATCGTTTAAACTTTTGGGATGTCTTTGAAGAAAATGAAACTTCGTCATTTTTTTTAAATATATGTTTGATGGCATATTTCATCTCATTTGTAGAAAGAACCATCAAAAAAGTAGAATAAGTTCCATCAACTATGCCAAAAAGTCTCGATCAATGCGCTTTCTAAAATTGTAGACCTTATTACTTTCAGACTTCCTAAAGTGGTTGTAGCACATGGATTTACTATCAGTAAGGACTCAACAAAAGTGGGGAGGGGAGGTTTGTCATTGGTTGAAGACTTTAGGGAAGCATATATTAAGAAAATATTTATAACGAATGAACCTTTACCTAAACTTTATGGAAGCAAGTCCACAGTTGAAGATGCGTATCATTGAACTGTAGTGTGGCATATTGCTAATGTACTAACTTTTTTCTTTTATTTTCTAATTAATGTACTAAGGCATAAGTATTAATGACTAACAACTGACTTTTTTTCCTTGTAGGATGAAGAGGATGTTTGACTTTGATGAACAAGGCTCAGACATTATTTGAAACTTTTTTTGGCTTCATATTTTTCCCCTTTATTAGACATGGAATATATTTTATTTTTGGATGGATAATTGTTCCAAGTTCAATGACGTTTATACACGATGAATTTTATTGGTTTCAATATTTATGATGCTGCAATTTGATTACCGTCGTGTTGATTTAATGTTATGGTATTGTATTTTACTTATATTTCACAATAAAATGAAATGAATGACATACCTTTTATGATATTTTCAACACTTGTTACTGATCATATGTCACAAAACAATTTTAACATTTTCTTTAATGTTGCTACTATTATTCTTAGCATTTTTATAGTGCCGTAAATAACGTATTCAATATTTGATTGGTGTTGCAAAAGGTTATTCTCGGCATTATATTAATGTCACAAAAATATTATTGCCAACATTAACATAAATGCCCCCAAAATATTTCTTTTGCGCATTTTAAGTAATGCCGTGAAAAATGTCGTTAGTTTTTTCTAGCATTTTTAAAAATGTCGGGGGTTTTCCTCATATTAGCTATTACCGCACTTGTGAAAATGTTGCGAAAAGTGCCGCAAAAAATTTTCCTGGCATTTATGATACTTTTCTCGGCATTTAAATTATGCCGAAAAAAATTAATTTCCCTGTAGTGTGTAGACACCACATTCTAGGACCCCCTAGGTCTCCCTTTAGGCCCCTAGGACCTCCCCATCTCACTGTAAATCCTAGGTTGCACTCCGAGTAACGATCTAGAGACCACCGGGCGCCCCCGGTCCCCGTTTGACCATGATCAACTCTATCGTCAAAGCGAAAGGTCTTTGAATCTTTGAAGGGCCCTGAATACCCTTTCCAACGGTCCACCCCGTGCGCGAATCGACATAAAGGTTCAGACGAACGGACCATTTTACTATTGAAAATCGATTCGTGGGGCCACCAGGCACTCCCAGACCCCGATTTGACCCCAAAAAACTTCACCGCTAGAGCTAAATCTCTTAGAATATTTGAAGGGAAGTAAAACCCCTTTCCAACGGTACACCCCGTGTGCGAAACAGCATAACCGTTCGGACGAACGATCAGTTTTCCCCCAAAAGTTGATCTGAATGCCACCGACCACTCCCAAGCTCCATTTGACCAAAGTTAACTCTTTAGCTTGAATGGGACTGAATGAATCTCTAAAGGTAACTGAATACCCTTTCTAACGATCCACCCCGTGCGCGATTCTCACCTACAGTATGGATGAACAATGCATTTTACTCTGAAAGGTCCCCGAGCACTTCTGAGCCCCGGTTGACCAAGGTTAACTTTTCAAACCGAGAAAAACTCTTTAGAATGTCCAAGTATGTCTCCTAAACTTTCCAATGGTCTACCTCGTGCTCAATTCTGACTTACCATACGGACGAATGATCCGTTTGCGTCCAACGATCTCCCATCCAAAGGACTGACGTGCACTTCTGAGCTACATTTGACACAGAGTAAATTCCCGGACCCGGGAGAAGTCTAAATTAATATTGAAAGTCTCTTAAATACCTTTCTAATGGTATGCCCCGTGTGCGATTTGAATCAACAATTTGTGTTTTACGACCGTTTTTCCAGGAAAATATACCCGGGACTGCCAATTGGCAGGTCCTGATCCCTGCCTATCGGCACTGTGTCTGGAGTCACATTCTGATAGGAACCCCCAGGGAAGGCAGATCGGTACCTCCCTGACCCTATAAATATGGGCCATGACCTCATACCAAAATACACACAGCAGATACATCAGCATCAGTGATCTTAATAACATTCCCTCGAAATCAGTGAAGTCTCTCATGTGAAGTTCCATCCAAGCTTACATTCCCATCCTTTTCATACCCAATTTGGCAAATATCCTTCGCTCTTATCAACATTCATCAACCCTCAATGGAGTCCATCCAAGACCAAAGATCAAGCTTCAACGAAGGTCCAACTTTTTTACTCTCTCTTTAAATTCCTTGTTTTTGCATAATACACATTAGATTCATAATCTAGTTCTTACTTTAGTTCATGCACATTAATATCTACACTTTTTGTTTGTATGTTTCACATACATTATTTTATATAAAAATAATCCAAAAAACAAATAAAAGAGGGTTACACCTGTAAATTTTGAACGGAATTATCCATCACACTTTTTCCAAAATCAAAATAACACATTTTCTACACATACACATATAATAAAATTTTGTTCGGATCTATGGGATAAACCCCACCCCTATGCTACATTCGAACTAAGTGGACTTTGATGCCTTTATAGTCTACATAGGCGTCTTGGATCAAAATCCAAGACTCGAGTCCAATTTTCCAAATTTTCTCAATTTCCCAAATTCCCTAATTTTTTAAAATCTCCCATTTTCATATTATCATTTCCTAATAACGATCAATATCGTGATGAACACACAAATTATACTTTCTACATATGTTATTTTGGGAATATTCCTATGGATGACCTTACTCTACCTTGTCCATGGTATGAGTTGAATGATTCCAATCTCCATTGTATAAACACGCACACACACTTCACGGGGATATAAAAGAGGATAATAACACTAGGCCATGAGAGACTAAAAGGTCGGAATGGGTGCCTAACAATTTTTCATTTCGTAAATTGTCCCCCAGACCTTCGAACTATTGGTTTCATATCCATCAGTTTGTCCTTGATGCCTCTCTCTCGAAGTGGCAATATTTCTTTTGCCTGTTTTATGCAAAATAGGTTGGCGACTCTATCTTTTCACATTAACCCCCACGCCGACGACGACTGAAGTAACCTTCCCAAGAGGGGTGCGAGACCGCGGTGCAGCCTTCCGGAGGGGAGATGTATCTCTCTCACTCTCTCTTCTCCCCCAGGTGCCGATCGGGATGGCCACAGTGGAAACTTTGCTGGGGGACTATTTTTAAGAGGGATAGACTCTGTTTGCATGGGTGTTTTACTTTCTCGAATATTCCCCTCTTTCCATGTTCCCCTTATTATTCCCTATACATATGCAACTGTTCACACCCTTGTAGGAATTTTCCATGTACACTTCACACCACATACACTTAGGATCACTTATATCCACTTGTTGCAGACACCAGGTAGAAATCCATGATTAGGTGTCACTAACACACACCTCCACTTGTATATATACATGCTCACTTACACTTAGCACACACTCACTCTCACTTATTAGCTCTATTGTTTATACTTGTACCTCATTCTCGGTTGGGCATGATCAATAAAGATACTCTCTCCATAAGATACTAATCAAAGAATCATGCATGGTACACACATCACCAAAGAGCATTACTATTGACCAAATTGTCCCGTAACTGGGGAGTCACTTTGTGATGGGCAGTGGGTCCGACAGGTCGCAGTTAGCCTAAGCGATATGACTCTCACCTTCCATTGGCCGAGTACCTTTGACATATATCAAACGGTTCCCGCGCATCGTATCGCTTGACCGAAGTCATAACGGGAGGTATATCACAGGGAACTCGTTCACGTACGTCTAGTATATCGAATTCTCTCTCACATATACCATCCCCATGAGCTATATAATGAGGTAATTCACGTACACTCAGGTATATCAAATGGCTTGTCCACATGTACCGACTTCCCTCAAAAGCAAGACGTATATCGTGGAAGTCACACCAAAATGGGGAACACCTTCCAATTAACCCAACAAACTGCATACCCACAAATAGGTGTCAATCCTAGGACACACATATTAGATTGTCAGTTTCGATCCAAAACTCAGTCGAAATTTTGGGTTGGCCTACCACCTAAATTTTTGCGTAATTTTTAAAATGAGACTCTGCCTGTGAGCCTGGTAACAAGTACATCCCTAGTTTCTACATATAATAAATCCAATTTTTTCAGGCATGGGTCTCGTCCAGCATTTCTTTTTTGCATCTAGGCAAACTTAATACAAGTGAGAACCTAATAAACATAATAATCATGCTGAGACATATATCTTGCCTTTTTCTCTCTCTTTTCAAAAGTGTCAAAAAACATTTTTTCCTCCTTTATCAAAAATACCAAAAAAAAAATTCCTTTTCCTCCAAAAACAAAAAAAAAAAAGCAAAAAGCATTTTTGTCCTCATGTTTTCCAAAAATATCAAAAAACATTTTCCTCCTTTTCTAAAAATAACAAATTACCCTTCTTTTCTTTTTCAAAAATAAATCCCAACTTTTCTCCTTATCAGGTCGATCACATACCCTTGTCCTGGCTCCTTATTGGCTTCGATCTTCAGTTGAATCCCCCTGAAGTTCCGTCAGTCCCCTTACTTCTTTTGAGTCCAAGATTTACCCGCCTTTCATGGAAAACTCGGATCAAGTGCTGAATGTACAGTCGAATTTATTAACAGCTTTAGCTCAGCTCACTGCCAAAATTGACAACCTTCAAATCGAGGTTCATGAGATGCAAAGAAATCGGATCCCTATCCCCAAAGATCCCGAGTTCCTCTTCCCTCACACTATGGGTTTACCTATACCCGAGGCCTATTTAGATTCCCTAGGAATACCAGCATGCTCCACGTGCTCCTCTTGCTAATGGGTTGCCTCCCACCCATTTGTCTATGCCAAACCTTTCTCGGCCAGGGGCTAACTTACCCATGACTGTTAACCTAAAAGAGGAAGAATTGAACAAGGTTAAGGAATAACTCAAGATGTTGAATAAGAAGTTCGATCAAGTCAGACTCTCTGGGAACTACATGGACTATACCCACATGTCTCCCTATCTTAAAGCCAGGTTACCAGAAAAATTCAAGATGCCCAATATCGAAACGTTCGAAGGCAGTGGACCCTCAATCGTTCATCTCCGTAGCTATCACTGAGCCATGACTCTCCTAGGGGCTTCTGAATAAATAATGGCCTAGATGTTCTCTGTTGGTTCTTATCCCTTAATGAATCCAGAATCTGTAGTTGGGAAGATGTTGCCTGCGAATTCATATCACATTACAAGTATAACGAGGATTCAGAAGTTACCCACCGTGACTTAGAGCTACTTAAGCTGAACCCTAGGGAATCAGTCAGCACCTTCATATCAAGGTGGAGAGAAAAAGAAGCTACCATGACCAATCGACCTTCCGAAGAATAATAGGTCAATATCGTAAAGAAAAACTTCCTACCCTATGTCAGAGCAATAATTGGAGGACAATATTACCCTCACTTTCGATCCTTTTGAGAAGAAGGAGTGGAGATCAAAGAAAGTCTTACCACGACAGAAGTCAAATCGAGGAAAACCTCTAGAAAATTTAGTCCTAAAAAGTTTGAAAAACTTGCTAATACCACAGTTTCTACCATCAACAACATATCTCGGCCTGTCGCTTCATGGGCACTAGAAATTCACCCAAACTCGGTCCGAAAGGAATACACCGAGCTTCACGCTCCTCTCTCCAAAGTCTACCAGGCCCTCTTAAGCAGAAATCTTATCAAACCCTTGGACTCCCGTCCATTACCAAACCCACTTTCGAAAAACTTTAAACTTAATGCCCATTGTGACTTTCACTAAACTGCTAGCCATACCACCGACCAATGTTTCCATCTCCAAAATGTGATCCAAGGCCTGATTGACTGGGGTGTCATCACCCCACTTGCTAATCCTAAACCAAACACTACCCATAATCCACTCCCGAATCATGCAAATGCCATCTTCCTAGAAGAAGACTCAGAATTAGACCCATCCACCCAAATCATGCCGAGTAAATCACCAGTCATACCCATATATTCTCCTAAACCTCTCCAAACAGGCACATATTTCCTCTTACACCCTACCAGCTTTGTTGATCAAGCTTTATCCCTCCTCACCAGAGCATGCATCGCTGTCTGCACCCCGTTTTAGAGCTAAAGATATGAAACTGTCAGAAGTGTTGAACCAACTCTTCGAGTTAGGGCTGAAATTACCCTCCCAGATAACCATCGACTGTCAGAGATTCAGTGGGTTGTTCTTAGAAGCTAAAAAATGGGCCTGAGAGTTAGATAATTGGGTGGTGCCAACCGAGAAGTCAGTCTAGATAAGATGGTCTAGATCTTGGCTTATTCCAACAAACTGGTGATATTTGTAGTACATTCGAGATACTCGATGCTTTGAAATTATGAGGACGTCTGGCCCCTTCAGTTCTGCGTTTTCCTACAGAATGGGAGGAATTATACGAAGAGGTCGTGGAAGTGGTGAAGTGCATTGACTTGACATGCAAAAAAATTATCGCTGCCACCGGATGGGGGGAGATTTCAAATATTAAGATGAAGAGCAAGATTCAGAAAAGACTAGTTTGATAGTCGACACATGCGGGTTGATATCATTCAAGGAGCTGCTAGGAAAAATCAATAAGGAGGCTGAACAACCCGATATCGATGAAGAAATGGGATTTCTATTTTTCCCTTCTTTTGTGAACCACATTACCAGGTTAGGAAGACATTAGCAAATCCCAAATCTACAACCGTCGGCAAGAGATAAAGGAAAGGGTGTCGAGAATCTCCCTATGACGGAAATGATCCTCAAGGAAAGCAAGATCCTCGATCAACTAAAAAAGGCCCAAGCCAACATCACTTTATGAGGACTTTTTATGTCTTCCCAATTGCACCGAAATTCCCTAATCAAGTTACTCACAAGACCCACAGTTCCTCACTCAACCATACCAGAAGAAGCGATGAACCCAGTCGGATCCTTTACCTATACTTGAATGCTCTCCTTTTCTGAAGAAGAAATACCCAAGACTGGTATCAACTACAATTATGCTCTTAATATCTCTGTTGAAGTTATGAGAAAAACAGTCCCCCCCTCTCTTTCGTCGATAATGAATCAACTCTGAATATTTGCCCGCTAAGAACTCTTAATTATCTAGGATTGAAAGTGAGCGACCTTACTCCAAGCTCTACTGACATACGTGCCTACGACAACACCCGTCGAGAAGTAATGGGATCCATCAAGCTTTAAATAGGGGTTGGCCCTATAAATCCTGTTGTTTAATTCCAAGTCATTGCCATCCCAGCCTGTTTCAATCTACTGGTCGAACGACCATGGCTCCATAACATCAAAGGGGTGTCGTCTTCCCTTCATTATAAGTTGAATTTCTTCACCAACTGACAGGTTATTACCATCTTAAGAGATAGTGACACACCGAGAACGCAAACACTAATAATCTAGTACTTGAAATACAACATAGGATAAATGATATGCTTCTGCCAGGATTCCAAGTTGAATCACTCACTCCTACTCTTAGTAGGGGATGACTTCAAAGACAGGGTTTATCTAGAATATAACCCTCATGTAAACGTCAATGTATTCCAGATGTTCAAGAACATGCACTTCATGCCCGAACTGGGCTAGGGCGAAGACAGTAAGGGATAATTAAACCTATTATGTTAAAGGAGGCATTTCCTCCCTGTGTCTTGGGCTATCAGCCGTCAGAAGAAGAACTCAGATTAATCCGTCAACCTCGATTGAAGAGGTGGTTAGAATGCGCTCGAATTATCCCAGTTTTTTCCTAAATTGAAGATTCATGAGAGAAGGTGAAGATTTCCCCTTCTGCAGCTTTCTTGAACCTTTTCTATGACCATGTAATTAAGATGATGAAACTAGGAATGTAGATCTTCTTTCAAGATAGCTACCCATGGGCTGAGAGCTCCCAGTACCGTATACAACCACTCACTAAATAGGCCATAACTAATACCGGGGATTCTGAGGGTAGTGACTCCGAAGACTCTTTTAATTTATAGATACTGGAGCTGACACTCTATAAGATCCACTATGGGGCTACATCATCGAATCCATCCTACCTCATTAAAGATGTTGATGCGCCTCTTCTCAACTGGCATACTACACCTGTGCCACGTGCTAATGTTCAACCTAATGTTTATCGCCTTTACCCTTTATTTGTTTCCCCTTTCTCTGATGTAATCGAGACCTCCACTGATGAGGTTCTCAATGTTATTTTTCCTATCAATAAAATAAACAAAGATTTTGAGTACCTTGTTATGCCTTACATTAGTTGTCTTGATTCTAATCAAACTCTTGATGATGATGATTTTGCAAATGAATAATTCTAAACTGATTTAAATAAGGTTAATAACAAACAACATAACCGTGCTCAAGTTATTGAAGATGAAACTATTGTTATTAATCTCGGTTCTAGTAGCCAAATGCGCGAGATTAGGATAGGGGCCACCCTTAATGAGCATGAGCACAATCAACTCGAATAACTATTAAAGGAATTCGTAGATTCTTCGCATGGTCCTACGATGATATGCTTGACATTGTGTAATACCCCGTATTTTTAAATAGATTTTATTTTACTTATGGGACTGGGATTAATTAATTTAAAAAGGGAGAATTTATTTATAATTAATCCAAATTTAAAATTTAATAATTACTAGCGTGACAAGAGTTAGTATTTATTGGTGATAATTATGTTGAATATTACTTAGCGAGTAAAGTAATATATAATTGTGGAAATATATTAAAGTTGTTGTGAGGGAAAAAAACACGACAGTTATAGAAATTAAGTCACGATGCGCATAACACTCGTGGTGGGACTAAATTAAGATATAAAAAGTAAAATATTTATAAGTTGCTCATATGGTCATTTCGAGTGCGTTGTTGATTCTGAAAGGGTCGAGATAGTCAAAAAAATCACCTGGGGGCGTAGTTTGGGTTTCGGGGCAGTTTTAGGCTGAACCGGCACCCCACAAGGGTATTTTGGTAAATTGTATTTTTGGGGTAAATTAAAGGACGAAAATTATGGAAATAAAAGATCTCATATGTGGGTTATATTAGGTTATCTGCTGTGAGAAAAGAGTTAGACACAGAGAGAGACCCAAAAGAGAGAAAGAGGAGGAAAATCTAAGGAAGAGCCACCACAAGTGCACCTCTTCCACCATCGTGACCACCATCGCGTAGATCGGAGAATGAGGGTCGCAACTATACCAACAACATTAATGGGTCAGACCATGTTTCATAAGGCAAGTGTTTGAATCTTTCTCTTTTAGCATTAAATGTAGTCATGTTAGTGTAGGAGATGAAACCCCATAAACTGCATTTGATTTGATGAAGAATTCATGATTAAATGATATATTAGGGTTAAATTGATATCAAGTTGAATGGTTCTGGAAATTGGAAGATTAACTACAAATTTATGTTGATATTTGCGGAGTAAATCTCGGATTTAAAAGGGTTAATTGGAAATCTTATGAACTAGGGTTTATGAACCTGAAATTTGCGGATTTTTCGTTGGTGGGCTAATTAATCATGAATTTATGTGTTTAAGATGTTAGAAATCCTTATTTTATGTGGGAAATTGAGTTGGAATTGAATGGAAGGAGTTTGGAACTGATTCATAGAGGTTTTAGTACTGTTTATTGAGGTAAAACGTAGCAGGTGCAGGCTGGGAACGAAACTACTCAATCTCGTTCAAACGAGATGGAGCCTAGTTTGAACGAGAACCCCTGTCGCATAATAAATCGTTCTAATGACATACTATCTCATTCGAACGAGATAGCTTCTGGTTCGAACGACAGCGCCAGTTTCTGGGAAATTTCTTCTGTTTCATACCCTGGGTAGCATGGTCATTTAAAGTGATGTTTAGTAGTTTAATTAAAATTTCGATATAACAGAATCGGTGGGGAATATAATAGGTACGATTATTTATGATAATTGGAGCAATAAGTTATCTCTAAGTTACGAGCGAGAGAGTATTCGTAATCTAGTATCGGTAATGCAAGTAGTAATGAGAGATACTATGTATAAGTTAAATAATCGGGTTGTGTGTATACCTAATTAACTTGATAGGTTGCGTGAATGCCTATAATGATATGTATTTACGTGTATGACATACCTACCGTACTTGCTATCATGATAGGTTGGGAAAACGAGATATTCCTATCTTGAGGAGCCTTCAGGGCGGATACTTGACTGATACCTCAAGGGCATGGAACTTAGGTACGAATTATCTCAGAATGATAGTGTTAACAGTCATATGGGTGCATAGGTATGTGCGTAGTCCATAGGCTTGGAACCATGTTCACCTCCAATATGTGTGATTTGTAAATTTACGGTTCGTGGGAGATTTTGAACCCATTGTCCTTATTCAGTGCGAGATGTACGGGGACTTGATAGCAGAGTATGAGGGAACAGTAGCTGAGTCTAGAGGTGACTTTTAGTATATATAATACATAGTGATGTGTATATATATATATATATACATCCAGGCTCTAATGCGGACGCAATTTACAGATTTAACTTGCAGACAAATTTTTGTGTATTTTTTGAAAATATTAAACAATCAAATTTCGACTTGATTTTTTTTCTATGGTATTTAAATATTTCGGGGGACCCATGTAAAAAAATCAGCTCAAAACGAATTGTTTTACTATTTTTAAAAATTGGTCAAACATATGTCAGTTTTAAAAACTGACATATATTTGACCGATTTTTTAAAAATAGTAAAACAATTCGTTTTGAGCTGATTTTTGTTATAGGGGTCCCTTGGAATGTTTAAATACCACACAAAAAAATCTAGTCGAAATATTTTTTTTTACTATTTTTAAAAAATACGAAAAAATCCGTTCGCAAGTTAAATTCGCAAATTGCGTCCGCATTAGAGTCGGCCTGTATATATATATATATATATATATATATACCGGTAGTGATACTTGTTGTGTGAAAGTATGTGGATAAGATATGTAATGATGATAATCTCTGGATAACTTAAGTAAGCAAGCACTTAATGTGATTTATAAATACTTCCCAAATTGAGATAACATTCGTGAAAACATTTAATATAGTATTGTAAGGAAAATGCGGGTTGGTATTGCGGATAGTGATTAGAAGGATTTTTGTCTATAGTCTAGCTAGATGATAGAATAGTTAATGGGTTTAGAGGTGCGTTAGGCGCGCACATTAGTCAAGAGATGAGAAAATCAAGTGAGCGTTCGAAAAGCTAACATGCACATACTATTTTCTTTACTGCAACATTTAAATACTTGCTAAATTTTTTAAATGTTTTACACTCGGCATCTGACCTGTCTCTTGCAAATCTTTTCTCTTTTGTCAAATTATTTTAGGTGCCCAGCCGCAGGGACACCAAGCATAGGAGTTCCATTCATTTGATGTGTTGTAGCTACTGTGGCAGTTACAGGACCTCAGTAGTAGACACCTCCATATATGTCACTTCTTCATTCCGAACTATTTACTTCTTTTAGGGCATATTTTCCCTTTCTATTAGACAGTCAGAGATTTATGGATTCATTTATTTATTCAGTTCAGTTGTTGGATTATTTCGGTTGGATTATTGTACTTGACGCTTAGACTTGATATGTTTACTCCAGTTACATTTATTATTTCAATCATTTTCATTCGTATGAGTTTGGTTTGGATGATGGATGTTGATTATTCATTAATTTGATTTTATATTAATTAAAAGATAAAATTTTGACATCAACCTTTTTAAATATTAGGTGGTTAGTCTTTTAATAAAAAGTTTTCGACAGTGATGCGTATTCTGAACCAACTGGATATTCTGATTTAATTTAATAAAGGACTGATCACCCGCTATTTAATTAGGCGGGGTGTCTTAGGTGGTATCAGAACATCAGGTTCTAGAGTCCTTTAGGATCTGTATGGCTTATTATGCTTCCAGCATAGCTTTCTTTGATATATAGCCCTATATTTAGGACTGTTATATTCTTTAATTGCGCATTTTCCATCTTCAACTATTTGAGATATTTACTGTGGACTTATAAAGCTTCCTTCTGATTTAAGATGCATCCCAGATGTGCACAGTGAGCTCCTAGGGATGCCTAGCCTGAGCCCCAGACATCTCCGGTTCAGGACATGATGAATGACGTGGAGGTTTTTGCTATCGTAGCACAGGCGATAAATGCAGCTTTAGCCGTTGTATAGCATGCCCCACCCTAGGCATCGACGGTGGCCCCAACGCCAGCTCACGCATTCCCTTCTGCTTGGGAGCGAGTCAGGGATTCCTTCCAGAAGGCACATCCTCCGGAGTTTAAAGGGAGTTCAGATGTTGTAGTGGCTAGCCAGTGGAAGAAGGACATGCATCGGTACTTGAGGATGTACGAGTTCACTGAGTTTCAGAGGAAGTACTAGATACATTTAAGCTAGTGGGAGCGACACTGAAGTGGTGGGAGTCTATGACCACTGCTAAGGAAAGAGATAGCATGACTATCAGGGACTTTTGGGTACGGTTCAACCTCCGTCGTTCAAACTGAGATGAGGCGTAAGTTACTGAACCTCACCCAGGTAGGGAAGACAGTTGCCAAAAATGAGGAGGAGTTCACGAACCTGCTGAATATAGTGCCGGATGAGGTACCTACGTAAGAGAAGATGATTAGCATGTTTATGGATGGTTTGACATGGAGGATTCGCCAACATCTATTGGGAAATCTTTCATTGGCTACGTATTCTGATGTGGTTAACGCTTCCCTACTATACTTCCAGGATCACCGCTTCCATCTAAAGGGAAGTAAACGAGTGGGGGAGTCCAGCCAGTAGGGAGGGACATGATGAAATGGTGCCAGTGAGGCACAATCAACCTAGGGTCAACCGAGTCAGGGTGAGCTAAGTTCCCATCTGGGGGACCCTGCTAAGAGGTTCGGATCATGTGACTACAGGCAGGGGAATGGAGGTATTAGGCAAGGCCAGCCTGACCAGCAGGGACAACAGGGCTAAGGGAGGGGCGGTAACAGCCATCAGGGCCGAGGACAGCAGGGGCAGAGGGGAGGACACTTTTTAGGGAGATGCTTTATTTATGGCAACACTGGCCAGGAACGTCATGATTGTCCTCAGAAGGTTAGAGCCCCGCAGCAGCAGGGCGCTCGTTAGGAGCCCCAGCAACCGATATTTCCAGCCGCCCTCCCAGCGCTACCGCAGACATATTAGCTTTGCCAACCGTTCCATCTGTTCTAGTATATCAGGGACAACTATAGTATGGGTGTGTCTACAAAGTCCACCAGGCCACAGTTCCCCAGGCTCCACCCACGATTGAGGGTACGTTTTCTATCCAGGGGGCTTTGGGGTGGATATTATTTGACATGGGGGCATCACATAGTTTCATTGCCACTAGTTTTGCATGCACCACGAGGTTATTAGACACGGAAAATAGCATAGTTACTAGTGTAGATTCATCGTTGGGCTATGGGTCATTGATATTCTTTATATGTCGGGGAGTGGGCATAGAGATTGGGAGATTATTATTATCGGCAGGTATGCTTGTCTTAAATATGCATGGGTATGATGCGATTATCGGGATGGATTGGCTAGTTATGTATAGATCCATGATTGATTGTTATAGTCATAGTATTGTGTTTTCCATACCGGGTCAGGATATATTTTTGGTGGCGATGCCTCGCCCGAAGGGGCATTCATCCACCCATTTATATTACATAGATGAGGAGACCTCTAGGGGGTGTTGATACCACTTGATTCGATTCTGGTTGCTCGTGAGTTCACTGATGTATTTCAGGACATACGAGGAGAGAGAGATAGTGTTTGTGGTAGATTTAGTTCCAGACACTCGGACAATAGCACGTGCGCTTACTGTATGGCTCCGACGGAGATGAGGGAGCTACGAGATCAGATCGAGAAGCTGTTGGGACATGGCTTCATCTATAGGAGTACTTCGCCTTGGGGTTCTCCCCTAATGTTCATAAAGAAGAGATATAGGTTGTTATGATTATGCGTGAACTACAGAGAGTTAAATAAGGTCATGATACAGAATAAGTATCTGTTACCCTGAATCGATGACCTCTTAGACCAATTGAGGAGTGCTTATTACTTCTTGAAGATAGACTTGAGGTCAGGATACCATCAGTTACGTATCAGTGAGCAGGACATGCCTAAGACGACCTTCTTGACGCGATATGGATCCTACGACTCCAGGGTTATGCCATTTGGGCTAACTAACATACCGGTTGTATTCATGGACTTGATGAACATGGTGTTCAGAGAGTTCTTAGATCAGTTTGTCATTGTCTTCATTGATGACATCCTGATTTATTCTAGGACTGAGGAGGAGCGTGCTGAGCATTTGAGACTGGTTTTTCAGACACTACGTGAGCATAAGTTGTATACGAAATATGAGAAGTGTGGGTTCTGGCTTAGGGAGGTCCAGTTTTGAGGGAACATTATTTCTGAAGGATGGAAATCTGTAGATCCGGGGAAGGTGTCAGCGGTGAGGGAGTGGGGACAGCCCACAACGCCGACATAGATACGTAGTTTCTTGGGACTGACAGGATACTAAAGGTGATTTATTCGACGGTTCTCTAAGATAGCGGGTCCGTTGATAAACTTGACTCGCAAGGGGGTGCCATTTATATGGGATGATTCCTTCTAGTTGGCTTTTGATGAGCTGAAGTACAAGCTGACTTCAGCACCACTTCTAGTACAACCCATGTCGGGAGTGGAATACCTAGTTTATATTGATGCGTCCTTACTAGGACTTGGAGGTGTGCTTCAGCAGAAGGATAAGGCTATAGCTTATGCCTCCCATAAGCTTAAACCTCGTGAGAAGAGTTACCCCCACCCACAACTTGGAGTTAGCGAAAGTCGTGTTTGCATTGCGAATATGGAGACATTATCTCTTGGGGAGAGATTTCGCCTTTTTACAGATCATAAGTCACTGCAGTATTTGTTCACGCAGCGAGAGTTGAATATGCGTCAAGGGAGGTGGATTAAATTTGTAAAGGATTATCAGTTCGATTTCCATTACCACCCGAGGAAGGCTAACGTGGTAGCAGACACGTTCAGTCGTAGGCCAGTAGGTGAGGTGGCCGAGGTGTGAAAGGCAAAATGGAAGGAACTGGGACATCAGGATGCGGTTGCCCGCTCATTCATGTTAGTGATAACGGTTACAACTGAGATCGTTACTAGGGTGATACAGGCTCAAGCAGTAGATTCGTTCTATCAGGATCAGATTGTACAACTTCTAGTCAAGGGGGCAGAGTCATATTCCATGAGTTCAGATGGGGGCTTACGCTTCAATGGCAGATTAGTAGTTCCAGAGGGGGGGGATTTAAGACATGCAGTGATGGCAGAGTCGCACGGTTCTCAGTTTGTGGTACATCCCGGAGGGGATATGATGTACCAGGATATAAGGCGATAGTACTGGTGGAGTGGAATGAAGAAGGACATCACCAAATTTATTTTGAAATGTGTCGCTTGTTAGCTGGTGAAAGTGGACCACTAGAGACTGCCAGGGCTCCTACAGCCGTTAGAGATCCTTGTGTAGAAATGGGAGAGCATTTCCATGGATTTCATTATAGGGCTTCCAGTCCGGACCGATTATATTTTGGGGCAGTATGCTCAGATCTTCATTGTCGAGATAGTGAGACTCCATGGGGTGCCCCTTGATATTGTGTCCGATCGGGATAAGATTTTTGTATCTAGATTTTGAGAAATCTTCTAGGAGGCCATGGGTACGGAGTTACGATTGAGTTTGTCCTATCACCCGCAGACGGACGGGTAGACAGAGAGGAAAAATCAAATGTTTGAGGATATTTCACGGATGTGTATCCTTGATTTTGGTAAGGGTTGGGATCAGTACCTTCCACTGGTGGAGTTTGCTTACTCCTACTAGTTCACTATTGGCATGGCTCCATTTGAGGCGCTATATGGTAGACCTTATCATTCTCCAACATATTGGCTGAAGGTGGGGGAAAACAAGTTGCTTGGGCCAGAGGTGATCCAGGACACCTCGTCTAAGGTTGAGTTGATTCGGAGCCGTATTCGGGTTGCTCAGGATAGACAGAAGAGCTACGCCAATGCCAAGAGATTCTTCAAGGAGTTCAGTGTGGGAGATCAAGTGTTGCTACGAGTATCTCCTATGAAGGGGATAATGCGATTTTGGAAGAAAGGGAAGTTGGCGCAGAGGTATGTAGGGCCATTACCTATTATTGAGCAGATTGGGCCAGTAGTTTACAAACTTGGATTACCGGAGCACTTGCATAGGATTCATGACGTGTTCCATATTTATTCGCTGAGGAGATATCTTCGGGATGACTTAGCCCACACTCATATTGCCTTAGAGGATATTTATCTACATCACGATAGTTCCTACAAGGAAGGTCCAGTTGTTATCCTAGACCGTAGCGAAAGGAAACTGTGATCAAAGATAGTGTCGTTAGTACGAGTGCAGCGGCGGCATCATAATGTCGAGGAGTCTACCTGGGAGCGTGAGGATGACATGTGGGACAAATACCCAGAGTTATTCCTACCAGGTATACCTTTATTTTATTCTTTTTCGAATTTCGGGAAAAAATTCCATTGTTAGGGAGGAAGTATGTAATACCCCGTATTTTTAAATAGATTTTATTTTAATTATGGGACTGTGATTAATTAATTTAAATAGAGAGAATTTATTTATAATTAATTTGAATTTAAAATTAAATAATTATTAGCATGACAGGAGTTAGTATTTATTGGTGATAATTATGTTGAATATTACTTAGCGAGTAAAGTAATATATAATTGAGAAAATATATTAAAGTTGTCGTGAGTGAAAAAATACGATAGTTATAGAAATTAAGCCAGGACGCGCGTGTCAGTCGTGTTGGAACTTAATTAAGATATAAAAATAAAATATTTATAAGTCGCTCATATGGTCATTTTGAGTGCTCCATTGAGTCCGAAAAGGTCGAGATAGTCAGAAAAGTCTACCCGAGGGCTTAGTTTGGGTTCCGGGGGAGTTTTAGGCCGAACCGGCACCCCAGAAGGGTATTTTAGTAAATTGTATTTTGGGGGTAAATTAAAGAAAAAAAAAATTGGAAATAAAAGATATCATGTATGGGTTAGATTAGATTATCTGTCGTGAGAGTTAGACACAGAGATAGACCCAAAAGAGAGAAAGAGGAAGAAAATTTTAAGAAAGAGCCACCACAAGGGCACCTCTTCCACTACCGTGACCACCATCGCGTAGATCAAAGAACGAGGGTCTTAACTATACCAACAACATCAAAGGATCAGAACATCTTTCCTAAGGTAAGTATTTAAATCGTGCTCTTTTAGCATTAAATGTAGTCATGTTAGTGTAGGAGATGAAACCCCCTTAAATTGCATATGATTTGATGAAGAATTCATGATTAAATGATAAATTAGGGTTAAATTGATATCAAGTTGAATGGTTATGATAGTTGAAAGATTAACTACGAATTTATGTTGATATTTGCAGAGTAAATCTAGGATTTAAAAGGGTTGATTGGAAATCTTATGAACTAGGGTTTATGATTCTGAAATTTTGAGATTTTTGGTTGGTGGACTAATTAATTGCATGTGTATTGACTACCGAGACTTGAACAAGGCCTCTCCGAAGGATGATTACCCCCTACCCAACATCTATATGATTGTGGACAATACAGCTAGTAACGTGCTGAAGTTATTCGTTGACAGGTTTTTTGGATATAATCAGATCAAAATGCACCCAGATATATCACCAAGAGAAAACCACATTCATCACCCCTTGGGGAACCTTTTGCTACACTATCATTCCATTTGGTCTAAATAACATATGGGCTACCTACCACAGGGCTTCCGCAACTATTCTGCATGATCTGATACACAAGGAAGTTGAGGTTTATGTAGACGATGTGATTATTAAGTCCAATACTAGGGAAAGCTATGTTCCTGCCCTCCGAAAGTTCTTCGAACGACTGCGACAGTACCAAATGCAGCTCAACCCACATAAATGTGTCTTCGGCATCACTAAAGGAAAACTCCTAGGATTCATGGTTAGTGAGAAAGGGATATTAGTAGATCCTGCCAAGATAAAAGCCATACTTGAGATTCCACCACCTCGAACGGAAAAGGAAGTCCGGGGGTTCCTTGAGAAATTACAGTACATTAGTCGGTTCATCAGCCAATTGACTTCCATCTATGAACCCATATTCAAACTCCTCCGAAAGGATTCAACCAAAGTTTGGAACAAAACTTTCCAGGAATCCTTCGATCTAATCGAGCAATACCTAACCCAACCTTCGGTGCTCATCACGTCGTAGCCTGATGTTCCCTTCCTCCTATACCTAACCGTAATCAATACGGTCGTTGGGGCTTTTCTAGCCCAATATCTCGAAGAAACCCATAAAGAGAGAACCATCTACTATGATAGCCAAAAGTTGGCTGGTTACGAAGTTAACTACACCGCCTTGGAGAAAGTATGTGTCGCTCTTGTTTGGGTTACCCAAAAGTTACGGCACTACGTGCTCGCCTTCTCCATCAAGCTTGTATCTCGAATAGATCCCATCAAGTACCTACTTGAAAAGCCCTCCTTGTCCAACCGAATGGCCCAATGGTTGATGCTCCCAACTGAATTTGATATCACTTATGTCACGCAAAAAGCCATGAAAGGAAGAGCCATCTCTGACTACCTTCCTGACTACCCTATGGAAGAGGCTGATGTCTGGATCTCTGAGTTCTCTGATAAGAATATCCTTTGTACCTCCCAAGAAGACCTTCGATGGAAAATGTTCTTCGATGGCACTTCCAACAAGAAAGGGTATGGCATTGGTATCCTCCTGGTTTCCCCTCATGACTCTCACACTTATATTGCCATCAAGATAGAATTCCATTGCACCAACAACATGACTGAATACTAGGCGTGCATGGTAGGCCTCAAAGTTGACCTCGAGAAAGGAATTTGATACCTCGACGTCTACAAGGATTCAACCTTTACATCAATCAAGAATTTAAAAACTAAAAATTCAAGGATGAGAAACTCTTACCCTTCCATGCTCACCTAGAAGAGCTAGCTTCCCAATTCCAAGAAATCACCTTCCACTACCTGCCCCGAGCAAAGAATAACCTAGCCGGTGCACTTGCTACCTTAGCCTCCATGATTGATATTCTCGAGGGAATTAACCTTTCCCCTTTCCTTGTCCAAAAACAAGACAAACCCACCCACTGCTACCCTATTGAGCTTGGCACGAAGAAGATTCCGAGATAACCGACTGCTGGTACTATGATATTTGGTGCCTCCTCAAACATGGTGGGTATCCCCAAGGATCTGATAAGAAAGATCGAGCAACTCTCCGCCGATTGGTTGCCTATGATATTATTTATGATAAAGTACTGTTTAACAAAAACTTCGATGGAACCCATTTACACTGCATCGCAGGGGCTTACATTGAAGAAATGATGCAGAAAATCCACAATGGGGAATGCAAACCCCACATAAATGGCCATATGATCACCAAAAAGATCATTCGACAGGGTTACTACTGTACTACCATGGTTCAAGATTGCACAGCCTACGTTCGAAGGTGCCTCAAATGATATTAGTTATCTAACTTACCACACTTACCCCAGCGGGAATCATACAACATGACTTCTCCCTGGACGTTCTCCACATGGGGCATTGACATCGTAGGGAAAGTTACATCGAAATCATCCAAAGGGCATGAGTTTATCCGAGTCGCCATTGACTACTTCACTAAATGGGTCGAAGACGAGTCATACGTTGTTCTGAATGCCAATAAGGTGGCCAAATTCATCAGGAAAAACATTATATGCCAATATGGGGTCCCGCACGAGCTGGTGTCAGACAATGGGCTACACTTCAAGACAGAAGTTACTGAAGTGGTCGACAAAAATGAAATTCAAAGATACAAATCTTCTCCATGTCGACCTCAAACCAATGGCGCAGTCGAAGTAGACAATAAGAACCTCAAAGCCATTATCAGCAAGATGATCGAGAGTTATTAAGATTGGGTCGTAAGATCCTTTACGCACTCTGGGGCTACCGTACTTCAGTTCGAACCTCTACTGGGGCTACCCCTAACTCTCCAGTCTACGAAATGGAAGAAATCCTACCCGTGGAGCTAGAAATCCCTTCGCTGCGCGTCATGCTTGAAAGTAAGGTCAGCGAGGACGAGTTGTCCCTCTTGGACGAAAGAAAGCTGAAAGCTCTATATCACATACAAGTGTACCATCGCAGCATAGCGTGATCATTTAATAAGAGAGTCAAGGACCGCGGTGTCCGAGAAGGGGACTTAGCCATCAAAGAAATAGTAAAGCCCATCTGGGACCCCAGAGGGAAATTCAAGCCCAATTGGAGCGGCCTGTACATCGTGAAAAACATCCTGTCGGGCGGCGCCGCTATGCTCACTGACCTAGATGGAGAAAAAATAGCGGGTCAAGTCAACCTAGATCGTCTAAAGAAATTTTACCCCTAGCCCGAAATCTCGGTGTGCTATGACTCTTCTCATCCCCCTTCTATTCTAAAAAAACTCTTCATTTTTTCCTAATCAGATCTACGTGGGGCCTGGTCCTTTAAAAACCTTTTTGATTTCAAAAAAAATAAATTTTAGAAAATTTTCAAAACCCTAAGAGGTATGTAGGCAGCTCATCCGTTTACATGAGCACGACCCCCTTCCTTTTCACAAAATGATATTCTTTTCTTATCCCCGAGAACAACAGTTCATTTTAATATATATATGAACATAAGGATTATGTATGCCTTAGAGATTGGTATAGATAATTCAAAATGCAAAGGTCATCAAGAGGCACAACTAGATGATCAAAAACTTATTTATTTCATTATCTGAAATTTCAATACGATTACATCGACATGAGGAGTCAAACGACTTCCCTTGCGAGTTTACACCTACCTTCCTAAAAAATACATAATAAAAACAATCCCCGCTACTTCCAAAATCACCCTCCAATTGTTCTCACAAAAACACAAAACCACACCCATTTCAAAAATCTTCACAAATCCTACCCGCAGCTACCAGAGGAACCAGCCCATCATCACATGCATCATAGGGTCCCCAAACCTCCCCTGCCTGAATAGAGTATCGCAGACACTCCATAAAGCGATAAGCCCGGACTAGCTTGGGGAAAACCACAACCTCCCTCCATGGTGTCAGATATGGCATACCACCTTTGCCCACTCTCCGCAACTAGCATCTTGGCCACTACTTTCTTCCACAGCCACTTCATATACTCCCCGAAGGCATTCCAGACTCGCCCAGTAGACTGATAAGGACGGGTTGACGGACGACGATTCTTCCATGAAGGACCAAGCCACATGTGCAAATGTTCCATCATGTCCTCCACATAAAAGAAGTTCAGTGTCCGTAGTGGCACAATTTTATCCCAAATAAATTGGCGCAGCATCCACATGGGAAAGTAAAAAAGAGATCTACCTTAGGCCAACCAACCGAGAAAAGTGGTACTGCTCGAGTTCCAGAATGGGCAACAGCTCCCCCCACCAAGGCACTAACCAACGCAAGCCTCGAGCCCCATGCATACGCTAATGAAATAACGTGAGAAGAAGTTTGGCACCACCGACAAAGGATGCTCAGGTGAGACCGCCATACGAAACCTCTTTGACAGCCATATAAACAGTATTACAGGGCTACCCCTCAAAAAGTCGGAACGACCTTCCCACCAGGCATCCAGGCCATTCATAGTCTCCACCAGTATCACCGCCGTAGGATTAAAATGGTATGACATCCAAGAAACGATAGTCGCAAGTTGGGGGTCCATTAGCATTTCCCCAGTCACTAACAACATTTTGAAACCAGACCCAGAATAATGGCCCCAACATAGCTGTCATCGCCGACATCCTGGGAATGCATGGATCACGGCACCACCGCAAGAGAAATCATACCTCCCATAGCTAACGGCCAGGCTGTTGAAGGCGAAATACGAAGAAGCCCAGCTAACAATTCCCTAGGAGAACGTAAAAACTCAGGCAAAGCCGCAGCAACGCTAGGATTTATCCACCGCATGACAGAAAATTCCTTGTAGGTTGGACAAATTTCATCCAATCCGAAGCGAAAGACATGATCCTCGAAATACCAAAACTTGATTGCCGCCATAAGTATATTACACTCAATGGGCCGATTATACCATAAAGAGACTCGCCGCATTCTAAAGGCGTCATAATCAATATTGTAATAACACATTGCTTCCAAGGCTATGAGGTAATTGGCAAACTCAATACTACCTGGGAGAGCTATGGACAAATAAAAATGTGAGAAAGAAAGGAAATGAAAGTGTGAGGAAAAAGCCCCATTCACACCCCTATTTATACTTGAAAACTCTCAAGCAAACACAAGAAACCTTGATTGCAATTGAAGAAAGTGCAATCAAAGCCTTGAGTTGATTAGAATTGACTGATATGTTGATAGGCAGGACATGCGGGGGGCATGCCGATAGGTAACCCCCTATTTTGGGGGAAATTCCCTTTTTCCTTTTTTGTCAAAATCAAAAAACTCAATAAAAATAATTTTTATCTTAAGGGATATCCGAATTTCCGCATACTTTTACTTATCTCATTTTAAAATAAAATCCTTCTCAGATCAATTTTCAAATTCTTTCTACAATCTCAGCAGCAAAGTAAAAAGAGCATGTGCATTAATCACTGAAACAGAAACTAATAAAAACTTCATTTTTATTTGCACATATTCTTTTCTGTGTTACATTGATATCTTGCAGGAAAAATATAAAAAAAAGACGGGACTCAGCCCGAACCTAATTTTCTTTATCTCTCTCTTCACCTACTATTTCTCTCTCCTTTCTCTCTCTTCTCTTCTCTCTCTAAGAGCCTCCGTCCTTATAGCGCACCCTCTTCCCCTTACGGCGAGATGATGTACCACCACTCCCAGAGCTCGACCCTTCTCGGGACGAGACAGACGGCACCAAGCAAGAAGGAACCAAAATCGCATCCTTAATATGGGCAATCGCCAAAGATATACAATCCCTAATATGCCTCATCCAAGTAGTGGAAACCCGGATGTGCTGCAAAATAAAATAGAGAGGTCAAATTAGTCAAGTTTGAAAGAAAAAATAAAGGAATCAAGAAAGAAAAAGATAAAGAAACACAAAGTGTACCTCAGGTCGAAGGACCTCCTCTGTCAGGCCCAACTCCTTCGGGTCCATCGCATTTGGACAATGCTATAAACGTACCGGCCCTCCATCAGCTCGCCAGATGTTGTAACCAAGCGAAAACATCCGTACAAAGGAAGCTTCTGAAGTCGTCATCGTCGCTGACGTCGTCGCACCGCCGTACTGTGGGAGTACCCCACCTACTGCCTTGAATCCACACGAGGACGAGGAATCACATCGTATATAGTGGGGGTATCAACCAGCTTAACACAAAATCCATATAGTCATACATCACAATCGTGTCAGTATACAGCGAGTACCACTCTCCCATCATCACCGCCACACGAGCATCCTCTGATATCTCCCGCACCCGCCTCATGAACATAGGGGGCTTTTCCAGCGGCACCGCAACCTGAACCTCCATGATCTATCGAACTACACTCTCCCTGAGATACCAAGTGTATCCAAACTCATGCGCCAGCAGACGCCACATCTGCGCATGTCCCCCAGTCATCCCAGCGTGCTGAATGGCCGTCCCCCAACGATAAAAAGTCACCTGCAAATCCCCGGCAAGAGTAAAATATCAATATCAATATCAATAAAAGATAATCAAAGGAAAGGACAATCTTAAGATAAAAGATGGCTTACCCGCTCGCTCGTCAGGACATTCAAAACCTGATGCACCGCCTCCAGAGAGAGAGACTTCTTTGACTGTTAGTTGAACCTCCGCCAGTGGTACATCAGACAGAAGTCCCCAACAGAGTCATCCTTCAAAGATATCAACTGTGTGTTTAACCCAATCACCTCATAAAACCACGTCTACAAAGAGAAAAGGCCAGAATTTAAGAAATCATGAAAAAGCTCATGAAGGAAAATGCGAATGCATAAAGGAAATATGCCAAAAAATAAAGAATGCCTCCAGAAGATACATGGCTCGAGTAAAAAAATGTCAGCAGCACCAGTTGAAAGCATCAAGAGAATAATATAGGGTCGCCAAAGTAAGAATCCCCCGATCATAAAGGCGGATGTTCGAGAACACCCTAAAAATGGCAAAAATCACAAGTGCATAATGTCACCACTCGTCGACACCAGAAAACCTCCTAGCACAAGCAGAATAAACAATTGGACCATATGATTCACCTCCTGCCTGTTGCTCTCATCGATCCTCCTCCTCAACAATAGCTCCCTCAATAGAAACAAACGGAGAGAGTCCCCAAAACCACCCTCTCTACATCACCCAGCACCACCGTCACTGCCTCCTGCGCCACCCTCAGCATCCTGTTCACCTCAATATGATCACTATCATAGTCCAGCCCCAGCAGCTACTGCACATCAATGGGAGTACCATCATCTCCCCAATGCCAAAATGGAAGTTGTGGGTAGTGTCCCACCACCTCTCCCCCAGAGCACACAGAATGGCCATAGAACGAGGCATCTCATCCAGAGCATACGCCAATCTCCCAAAGCCGGATGATGACACCATCCAGCGCACCATACATGGAAGATTCTCCCAAACATCCTGAAGCCCCGTCATCCTTCGAGCACGTATAGTCGATATGGAAACGTCGGACTATCGAAGAAACAAAGAAAACCATTGTCAAATTCAAGAAATAAAAAAAAACTTGTCAAGAAAAAGGAAAAGAATACCAAATGTCATTCAATACTTACATAGCCACCAGGGTTCACCACCCTAGAAGAACGATGAAATGAGGTCTCATATAGAAGAATCTGATCATCCACACCGACTCAAATGCGTCAAATGATTTCTCATTGCCCAGTGCAAGGGGCACCCTAACACTCCACTCCAACCTTGCCCAATTATTGGCATTGAGTCATGCCATGTGAGTAGCGCTGCTTAAAAACTCAACCAGATCTTGACTTTGGAATGTCGAAACAATTTGCAGAGGGTAATTACAGAAGAAGGCAAGTCGAAAAGCTATGATAAATGAGGAAAACCCGCCCCCTTTTTATAGGAGGCTAAGGGGCCTGCCGATCGGCATCTCCCTACCACCACCGATCGACACTATCCCTCCACCTGCTCGAGTCACCCCAAAAGATCATTCCACTACCATTTGGCATCCCTCCATCTATGTCGGTTGGCACCCCTTTTAAAATTTCTTACAAAAAGTCCAAAAAAAACCAAAAAAATACCCAAAAATACCCAAAAAATTCCTAAATCACCAGATAAACTTTAGAACCTTTTCACTAAGAATTTTTTTTTTCTACGTCCCCAGCGTAATTTTGAAAAACAATCCTCCCCAGCAATGTCTCTAAAGGACGCTCCAAAACTCCAAAAATTCCCCAACTCAAAATCCTCGGATAATTCCCTTTTCCCCAACGGAACTTATACCAAATGCTTCCCCCAAATCCCTAGAGAAAGATCACACATCCCCAATGGAGTCCCCAAACTTCCCAAAGGAAAAATAAGCCCGTAGAATTGGCTTCGACCCTCAGAATTGGTCACGTCTACTTAGGCCCTCATAACTGGCTTCGACTCTCAGAATTGGTCGCTTCTTCTTAAGCCCGCAGAATTAGCTTTGACCCACATAACTGGTCACCCCAAATAAGCCCTCAGAATTGGGTTTGGCCCTCATAATTGGTTGTTTCTATCTTAATCCCGCATAATTGGCTTTGACCCTCAGAATTACTTACCCCTACTTAAGCCCTCAGAATTGGTCGCTTCTACTTTAAGTCCGCATAATTGGCTTTGACTCATAGAATCGATCACCCCAAATAATTCCGAAAAATTGGCTTCGACTCTCAAAATTAGTCACCCCTACTTAAGCCCATAGAATTGGCTTCGACATACAGAATTGGTCACCCCTAAATAAGCCCTCAGAATTGGCTTCGACCCTAAAAATTGGTCACCCCTACATAAGCCCTCAGAATTGGCTTCGACCCTCAGAATTGGCTTCATCCCTCAGAATTTATCACCCCTACTTAAGCCCGCAAAATTGTCTTTGACCCGTAGAATCGCTCACCCCTAAATAAGCCCCCAGAATTAGTCGCCTCTATCTTAAGCCCTCAGAATTAGCTTCGACTCACAGAATTGGTAACCCATATCTTAAGCCAGCATAATTGTCTTCGACCCTCAAAATTGATCACTTCTATCTTAAGCCCGCGGAATTGGCTTTCACCCTCAGAATTGGTCACCCCTACTTAATCCATCAGAATTGGCTTCGGCCCTTAGAATTGGTCACTTCTACTTAAGCCCGCATATTTGGATTTGACCCGCAAAATTGGTCACCCCCAAATAACCCCTCAGAATTGCCTTCGACCCTCAGAATTGGTCACCTCTATCCTAAGCCCTCGGAATTAGCTTTGACCCGCAGAATTGGTCACCCCAATTAAGCCCTCAGAATTGGCTTTGACCCTCAAAACTGGTCACTTCTACTTAAGCCCGCAGAATTGGCTTTGACCCTAGAATTGGTCATCCCAAATAAGCCCTCGGAATTGGTTTCGACCTTCTGAATCGGTCGCTTCTATCTTAAGATCATAAATTGGCTTCGACCCGAAAAAATGGTCACTTCTACTTAATTCCGTAGAATTGGCTTCAACCCTCAGAATTGGTCACTTTTACTTAAGTCCGCAGAATTGGCTTTGACCCGCAAAATTGGTCACCTCTATTTTAAGCCCTGAGAATTGGCTTTAACCCGCAAAATTGGTCGCTATAATTTAGATCCTCAGAACTAACCCCGACCCATAGAATTGGTCGCCTCTTTAATCCTCGTCTCCTCTAGGTCCTCAGAATCGGCCACCCCAACACCAACATTAGGACCTCAGCATCAACCTCGACCCTCTGAATCGCTCATCCTCATCCCTTAGGTCCACAGAACCGACCTTTATCATGTGGTGGCTATTCGATAGTTATCACTTTTTCCAAGCTCTAGGACCCCCTAGGTCTCCCCTTAGATCCCTAGAACCTCCCCATCTCACTGTAAATCCTAGGTCGCACTCTAAGTACCGATATATAGCCCATCGGGAGCCCTCAGGCCCCATTTGACCCTGGTCAACTCTATCGTTAGAGAGAAATCTCTTTGAATCTTTGAAGGAACCTGAATAAACTTTCCAACAGTTTGACCCGTGCACGAATCGACATAACGATCCGGATGAACGGACCATTTGACTACAGAAAATCGATTCAGGGGACACCAGGAACTCCCGAGCCCCGGTTTAACCCCAATCAACTTCACCGTCAAAGCGAAAGTTCTATGAATCTTTGAAGGGTACTGAAACCCCTTTCTAAGGATTCTCCCCGTGCATAATACAGCATACCTATTTGGACGAACGACCAGTTTTTCCCCAAAAATCGATCAAGAGGCCACTAGGCGCTCCCGGGATCCGTTTGACCAAAGTTAACTCTTCAGCTTGAACGGTACTGAATGAATCTACGAAGGTCTGAGAACACACTATATAATTGACTTACTTGAGTCTATATTATATAGGAGTTCCAACTAGTTTGGATATTAAGATAAAGTAGGTTAGATTTTATGAGTTTCTCCATATCCCAAAGGAGAAGAAGAAGGAAGAAGAAGGAATCCAATACAAGCAATCCTAATAGGGAAGTTAATTATATCCTTAAACCACTATAGGACACTCTCACTGCATAATATCTTATTCCTATTTGCATTAGTATTTTTTAAAACATTTTAACCATTTTTGAAATCAATTTAATTCATTTACAACCATCTTAAAAACATTTCATATAATATTCAAATAATTGTGATTTAATTAAATTTTGGTTTTCAAAAGTGTTGGGGATATAAATTGTATTTCAAAAAGTGTTTTATTTGCTTCTAACTTAGCTTGGGTAGAATGTCAAAGTGCTAGAGACTGTAGGGTATTTATTTTCAAAACATACGTTTTTATTTAATCTGGTCCATATACGTGTTGGTTCATTAAGCGGTCGATCTGTGTTTTTTCACAGACACAAACCCACCTACCAATCTCAACCGTTGGATGACTTTAATCGATGATCTGGATGTCTTTAGTTACAATCCCAGTGCTTACCTCTAACCAATGAGATTACTTTATTCCACTATTTGTTATAAGCCAATAGATTTTAAGTCAAACTTAGAAGACCAAATCTCAGCCCTTGGATTGCAACTGATGTTCGAGATCCTTATTCACCAAGTATAAAAGAGAACCAAGTCTCAGCATTTGGAGACTATTACCAGTTCTTCCAAAAGAGAGAGAAAAGATAGCAGAGAGAGAAGAGAGAGAAGGAAAGAAAGAGAGGAGAAAAAAGAGAGAAAAAGATTACCCGCCTTCGATCCCTCACACCTTTGAGAGATTCCCCACAACCCATACACCTTTAACCTTCAAAGAATCATCTACCAGAATCCAAAATAATGAGAGTTAGAGCCATTCTAGGGTTTTTGCTAGTTTGGTGGTAGGGTTGACGTCTGGAAGAAGACCTTTCTTATTTGAGTCTCTCTCATAACTCTTCTCTGAGAAAATATCAAGTTTCACATATTGAAACTTGAGATTTTCTGAAGAGAACATCACACGTCAATTTTTTTTAAGTTCTCTTTTTGGATCTCTTTCTTTAGATCCATCTGATTCTAAGGTTTTTGAAAAACAAACTTCTAAGTTTTCAAGAAAAATAAGATCCTTAAGAACATTTATGTCTCCTATTTTATATTTCACACCTTGTGAAATAAATGAGTACAAAAATAAAAATGAGGCACATAGGACCTTGGCTATTTTTGAAAGTAAGGTTGTTTTTCTAGATCTGATCTTGAATAAGAAGTTTCTTTTACAAAATCATTTGAATCAGATCTTGCATGTCATATCGAATTTATTTATTCATAGGATATTGTTTGTATAAATTCTTTGAGAGGGTGAGTTGCATAAATCTGCATATCGATCACCTCACAAACACTTTTCACACGAACACTTAGACACAGTGGTTCTGTTTGAGACTTAAAGTTGAAAGAGTTGCTGGAATCAGAATTCAAAGAGAATGAGGTCAAGGAAAAGGCAAAGAAGCAACAAAGAAGAGATCAGTTCTAGTAAGAAAACCATTAGAGTGGAGTAACTCGTGTAGGTAACGTTCTGAACTTAGATTTAGGATCCTTTTGTGTTTGCTTAAGTATTCTAACTTGATTCTTTATTCTAGTGAATTTTTATTTTGTGTCGTAGCGGGCACCGTGGATGTTTCCCTTGATTAAAGGTTTTACCACGTTAAATTCCTGTGTCTATTCGTTTGAATATTCTTAACTGTTGTTGTGATTGGAACTGCATGGTAGCTTTAGTAGATGGTTTTTAAATTTTAAAAAACTAACATAATCAACTATAAAATCTAGACCATATATTCAGAATGTATTTACAACACATCTTGTGTTTTTCAAAAAGACTTTTGCCCAAAAAGTTTATTCGGAGTCTACACAATTTATAACATTTTGTTAGTAACCTTGTAAACAAGCTTTTAGCATTAAAGCTTTCTTCAACTGGTATCAGAGCAGGAACATCTTTTATGATCCTTAAACTTGAGAAATTGTTTTCGAAACTTCTTTTTGAAAATTTCTGAATATGGAAGAAAGATTTGAGAAGTTAGGTAACCTATCCATACCACCACTATTTGATGGAAACAAGTTTTCATACTGGAAAGTACAAATGGTTGTTTTCATTCAAGGAACCCTTGTTGATGATGTTTAGGACATGATTGAAACAGGGTATGAACATCCAACTAGACCTACATCTGAAACTAATCCAATAAGAATTAAGAAACTTCTCAATGAATTTACTAAGGAAGAAAAAAAAGCATCTCTAGATAATAACAAAGGAAAGAATGCCATTTTTATGTCCATTAACGAACATGAATTTAAAATAATATCCATATGTTCTACTTTAAAAGAGGCATGGGGCACGTTAGTCATTGCTCATGAGGGTGATGAACGTGTCAAAGCTGGAAAAACTCAAATGCTCATCTAGCAATATAACACCCTCATTATGGATGACAATGAATCCTTTGATGACTTCTACATTAGGTTAACCGATATCTTTACAAAACTTCATGCAAATGGTATAACCTACAGTAGAAAGGAAATTGTTAGAAAGATTCTTAGGTCATTGCCATCCAAATTTGACAACAAGAGATATGCTATGGAAGAAATGATTGACCCTAATATGACTCCTGGATTACTTAGCAGTAAACTGAGGACCGTAGAATTGGAATTAGACTTTAAAAAGCAATTGACGAGACAAACTAATAGATCCTTTAGTTTAAATGTTCTATTTTCTTCTAAATTGCCAGTGCCTAAATTAAACACTTTGCATTTTGACACTGACTTTCTTGAAAACTGTGATTTGGATAACCTTGAGAATCAAATAGATCTTATAAGCAATCATTTCAAAAAGATTTTAAAATATAGAAATGTTGTGACCTTTAAACAAGGCAAACCAAATTTTCAAAGTAATCAATTTTACAGACCTCATGACAGAGACAATACCAAACACACTTATGACAATAGGAAGACCTATGACCCCAACATACCTAAGCCTGACATGAAAGATGTTAAATGTCATCATTGTGGTAAACTAGGTAACTATGCTAATAAATGTCCAACTAGTCTTAATAACAATAACAAGGCCAACATATGTAAGACATGGGATGACTCTAGTGAATCTGATGAGGATGGAATAGAGTCAACCTAGATAGATGAGTACTACATGTCTTTCTTTGCTAAGATTATATATAGTGATGATGCATGCCTGCCTGCTCATGAACCTTCAATGCCTTTTGATGTTGTTAATGATATTGCTGATAAGTCTGTTCATATTACTACAAAAAAACTGTGTGTGAGTCAAAGTGATGATATTGATGACAAATTGAAAGTGTGAGTGAGTAAAGAACCTATCAAAAATTAAGGGGACACTCCACATGATGCACTTAGCGAGTCTGGTGATGATTTGCCTGAGTTACATGGGTTATACACAAAAATGGTTAAGAAGAATGCTCGCCTAGAAAAAATAATAAAAACCATTTGCTTTGACTCTTCTAGTTCAACAAGGGTTGCCTTGTACCTTTGTTCAACATCATAGTTCTTTTGAGTCAAATCTTTTATTTTTAAGGCATAGTCTTTAATCTCAGTCTCGTGAGCAATACACTAGGCAGTATAATCTTTTGTGTTCATTCTAGGTAAGGGAACATTGAGTGATCATGGGCTTCCTGAACTAAATGATATACTCTTAGTTAAAGGCCTTAAAGCTAATATCCTAAGTATATCACAATTTTTTTACTCCAATCACTCAGTTACCTTTTCAAAAATTGATTGCAAAATTATTGATGAAAAAGGTAATTGTATTTTAGCAGGAAACAAAACTCCGAAAAACTGTTACATAATAATCCCCAATTCTGAATCTTGTCATATTTCCAGATTAGAGGACTCTGATCTATGGCACAATATATTAGGACACATAAATTATGATAATCTTATAAGATTGAGTTCCCATGAATTAGTTAGAGGTTTACCTAAAATTAAAAATTCTTTTAATCCTGTGTGTGGACCTTATGAGGAAGGAAAAATAAGTAAATCTCCACACAAGAAAGTTAAAGATGTCCTGACCACTAAGCCTCTAGAACTTATCCACATGGACCTTATGGGTCCCTCAAGAACTGTTAGTTTTTTGTGGAAACTATTACATCCTAGTTATAGTGGACGACTATACGAGATATACGTGGATAGCTTTTATGCAATAAAAATTAGATACCTTTAATTTATTCTTAAGAATCCTCTTGAAAATAGAGAATTAGAAGGATACCCAGGTGTGTCGAATTGGGAGTGATAGAGGTGGAGAGTTCAAGGAATCTCGTATTTCTAAGTATTGTGTAGCTAATGGATATAAACATGAGTTTAGTGCTCCCAAAACCCCGCAGCAAAATGATATAGCTGAGCATAAGAATAGGACTTTACTGTAACAACCCGAGGTTTTGGAGTCGATAATTTATTTATTTTGGGAGAAATAAATAATATTTTATTGGAGAAATAATTAAATTGGCAATTGAGGTCAAAATTTAGAGTCGTTGGAAAGAGTGTTGAATGTCGATTCTGAGGGTACCATCGTTTCCGGAAGGGTCGAGAAAGTCAAAATGACTGTACTTGGGGTCTATTTAGGTTCCGAAATAATTTAGGACCGTTTGACTCGAATTAAAGTTACCGGGTCATTTAAAGTGTGTATTATCATTTAAAGGTGTTTACATTGGGAGACAAGGCTTAAAAGCCACGTGAGAAGTCTTTCTCACTTAAGAGAAAGAGGAAAACCCTAGAAAGAAAGAGAGAAGAAGAACGAAGAAGAGAAAGAAGGAGAAAAGGGAGAGAAAGTGGAGATTTCCGGTTTCCACGTGATCTCAAGGCGGATTCAGACCCTACGAACCCGAGGCAAGTGATTAAACTTGCTAAATAATTGTTGTGTACCAATTATTGCATGATTTGTGGATTGATATTTTGGGTTTTAGGTTTAGTTTAACAAAACCTAACTTTTGGGTATAATCTTAGATTTAATGTGTAGATCTTGGATTAAATGATAAAAATCAGTTTATAAGTATTCTAGAATGAATATAAATGTTATGAATATGTTTGGGTTGAAGATTTGTGGTTGAATGGAGTTTTCTTGGAGTTTTTGAGAAGTTGGAAATGTGTAAAAATGGAATTGGCCGTGATACCTGTTAGGGCCGGTCGACCGCGTACAGAGGACCGGTCAACCGCGCCTCCAAAGTTGAGCATTCTGTCTTCGAGATTAGGCAAAATGTAGAAACGCGGTCGACCGCGGTTTGGGCACCGGTCGACCGGTCCCCTGTTTTGGGTTCAAGTTTGAAGATTTAAGTTATCCCCTTTTTCTTTGGGTTTGTATAAATGGACTTCCATAATCAGAGTATCATAAAGGATTAAGTGAGTATATAAGGGGATTATAGACCTTAGAGTCAAAAGACGATATATGAGGCTAACTGATAATTGAAAGACTAAATGTAAATGTCGGAGAGTCTTAGTGATTCATGTTGAGAAGTGAGAATCTAAAGAGTATATCAATTTGGGGAAAAATCCTCTAAGTATCGAGGTTAGTATTTGAGGAATACCGATTGTAGATTTTGGTATTTTTCTAAGTGGGGAAGCCCACTTTTATTTGGGATTTTATTTGGTGATAATAAATAAATTTCACGATCTGAGAATGAGAATAACTTAGAGATGCCGGATCTTAGGATCCAAATCCCAAACGGGATAACTTTAAAAAGGTTCATAAAATGAATTGAACCTTATTATGAATGGAAAAGATAAATGCTATTAAATGTGCATATGGATATAGAAATATCCTTATTGATGATAGATTTGGGAGATATCTCACACAATGAGAAATATTAATTAAGGAGAAATAAGACACAGAATATCTTATACTTAAGTAGAATTGAAAGACAATTCATACTAGAAGCGACATGAGAGCTTTAAGCGAGAATTAGTATAGTATATACCAAGTGGGGTAAATGGGTGAGTATTGACGGTTAGTGTATCAAGAGAGGGATATACTAAACAATGATGTTAATCAAATTACGCCTAAGAGCGTATAATGATAATAAATATGATGTTGCAGGTATACCTTATATAAAATGGTATATCTTTATTATGTGGGATGTATGTATACCTTATATGATGGTGTATATACATGTTAAGCATACCCCATCCTTGCTATCATTGGGAAGTTTCGTGCGTAGAGGGTGAGCATTCTGACTAGAAAAGCAGGATGTGGATATTCCCCAGGTCATAGTCGTCCTTTGTGGTCAGCAAATGACATATATATATATATATATATATATATATATATATATATATATATATATATATATATATATATATATATATATATATATATATTTTGGGGGTGAGAGGTCGTGGGTATGTGTCGCTCTCACTTGCCGGTTAGGAACTATGATCTCTTCCCGGACGTTGTGTGCGTGAGTAGATCACGAGGTGGGTGTCGTTGAACCCCACCAGGTGGCCCCAGTTTGCTACGTATATGGGCTGCTGGAAGATGATAGCATGTGAGCCTGCGTCCTTCGAGTTATAGCTCGGTTGGATGGTTATTATTTGCTTGTGTTTGTACTTGGGTGTCAAGGGCATAATGGACCTCAATGACCTACATTGCCAGGATTAGTGTATCGGGGGGGTTCCTTGTTTGAATTTCGCCTCGGCGAGACGTCCCACGCACAAACCGCAGTGTAATGTTGGAACTCGGGGATAAGTTTAGTCCTTAATGCTCATAATTATATATATCTAAATCACATATCCCGACAATCGACAGTGCCAGGAGTAGTGTAACGGGGGGGTTCCTTGTTTGGATTTCGCTTCGGCGAGACGTCCCACGCATGAAACGTCGTATACTGTTGAGAATTGGGAATATTAATTAATTAAAATTGGATAACAATAATTTGGGTTACATGCATCTTGCATTGAGGGCATAATGAGCCCCGAGGATCGATACGGTCAGGAGTAGTGTAACGGGGGGGTTCCTTGTTTGGATTTCGCTTCGGCGAGATGTCCCACGCACGAAACGCAGTACCGTGTTGAGAATCGGGAGGAGTTTAGTCCTTAACTCTTGATGCTAATAACTCATCTATAATAATTATGTATATGGTATCATTCCTTATAGGGGCATCACTAGAATATAAATTCTAGTAAATGAGATTGTTGATATATTGTGATGATGTGGACATGATTGGATCATGTAAATTTATATGTTCAACAAATGAACATTATAAAGATAACTATAACTATTACATTAAAGTTAATATATATGACTTATAAATTATGGGAACGAATGTAGAATTGGGAGATAGGTTAGATGGTTTCGCTTAAATACTTTATTTGGGTTTAAGTTAGAATCCTCTTACCTAATTAGAATCGGACATCTGTTTGGAGACACGGGCATACGCTTAGTGCGCGCTTTAGATGAGAGGTGAGTTGAATTTCTATGGAGTGTTCGATTCCAACTAAATCATGTAATATTGCATTTATAATTATTATGCATTTTAATACACTTGCTATAAACTGCTTTTCAAAACTCGGGCTCTGACCCGTTTATATTTTCTTCCTCCTTGTATATATTGTATTACTTCAGGTGTTCCTCCGCAAGGACGCCTTTGATATTCCTCCATTCAGGATTTGTGGAGCTGTGGCAGTAGCGGACTGTTGCGATACTTTGCTTTAGTCGATTCCTATCTATTGTACATCTAGATTAGGATTCAGTTGTATTGAGTTAGTATTCAAGTGTTATAGATTAACACTTCCCTATTTCATCTCTCTCATTATTGTATTGTCTGTTACCCGACAGCATATTCGGGTATTTCATTGTTGAGATTTTGTTGTGCAATGTATTGTACTCTTTCATATTATTGGAGAATGCACTTTTCACACATCATAGTTAGATGTATATTGTTGGTTGTGTGCATTATTGGTGTTGTTGTTGATGTTATTATCAAAGTTTTAAATTTTGATGATTCGCACTTAATGATTCCGGGTAGTTAGCCTTATATTATGGTGTTTAGTTGTTGATGTTGAGACTGTACCATCTGAGATACCTGGTTTATGTAGTATAGGGCTGGCCACCCGTTATTATTTGGAGCGGGTTGTAATATTTACAAGAAATGGTTAGGGTCATGTTACATGCTAAGAATCTCCCTCGATATTTTTTGGTAGAAGCTTTCCAAACCGTGTGTCACATTATTAATCGTGTCTACCTCAAAAAAAATTCCAAACAAACCTCTTATGAGCTTTGGTTCCACAAAAAGCCAAACTTAAAATATTTTAAAACCTTCGGGAGTATTTGCTACATCTGCAAAGATAGAGAGCAACTTTCAAAATTTGATACCCGAGGAGAAAAGAGAATTTTTCTTGGTTATTCCCAAAATAGTAGGGCTTTGTGTGTTTTTAACTATCGAACCAAAATAATTATGGAATAAATTAATGTAATTGTAGATGACGCTAATGTAAGGAGAAGTGACAGTCAACCAGTAGCATTAGATGAGAACGAACCTAATTTATCTCCTGGTTTCCACCTGAGAATCCTTCAGTACCCACTTGGGTGTCTAAAGATTATCCCATTGAAACCATTGTCGGTAATCCTTCGGAACCTGTTCGAACAAGATCCCAACTTCAAAAAGTGGCACAATTTTCTTGTTTTGTTTCTCTTGACGAACCTAAAAATGTTAATGATTCCCTTTCTGACTCATTTTGGATAAATTCTATGCAAGAAGAGCTAGTCCAATTTCAGAGTCACGACGTGTGGAATCTTGTTCCTAGACCAAATTATTCGAAGGTTATTGGCACAAGATGGATTTTTAAAAACAAAATAGATGAAAATGGGGAGGTCATTAGAAATAAAGCTAGGTTGGTCGCACAAGGTTACTCCCAAATTGAGGGAATTGATTTCGATGAAACTTTTTCACCTGTTACTCGTTTGGAATTAGTTCGTCTCCTTTTTGCCATCTATTTTCATATGCAATTCAAATTATTCCAAATGGAAGTTAAATCCGCTTTTGTAAATGGAATCTTATCTGAGGAAGTATACGTAGAACAGCCCCAAGGATTAGTAGATCTTGTACACCCGGACTACGTTTTTAGGCTTAAGAAAGCCTTATATGGTTTGAAACAAGCTCCTAGAGCTTGGTATGAGTGACTGTCTACTTTTCTAGTGTCTCACAAATTTGTCCGAGGCAGAAATGATCAAACGTTGTTTGTTAGAAAAAAAATCAACATGGCTTAATCGCACAAGTATATGTGGAAGGTATTATTTTTGGTTCCACTTGTCCTAGACAAGTCAAGAATTTTTCTGATATCATGCATGTCGAATTTTAGATGTCACTTATGGGTGAACTTCAATATTTTTTGGGTTTACAAGTAAAACAATGTAGTGATGGACTTGTTATTTCTCAATCCAAGTATGTTGTAGAACTAGTCAAAAAATTTGGATTAGAAAACGCTAAACCTTCTAGAACTCCCATGAGTACTTCAACAAAACTTTCAAAGGATGATAATGGGAAAAATGTTGATCCCACTCTATATAGAAGTATGATAGGGAGTTTTCTATATCTTACCATGTCTCGACCCGACATATCCTTCACTGTTTGTATCTGTGCTAGATATTAAAGTAACCCTAAAGAATCTCACTTATTAAGTGTGAAAAGAATCATTAAATATGTTAAGGGTACTCTAAAACTTGGCATTTGATACACGAAAGATACAACTAGTTTTATTGTAGGGTACATCGATGTCGATTGGGCCGATTGTTCTGACGATAGTAAAAGCACTTCTGGTGCTTGCTACTACGTAGGAAATAATCTTTTAGGTTGGTCGTGTAAGAAACAGAATTGTATTTCCTTATCCAGCATCGAATCTGAATGTATAGCAGCTGGCAATTATTATTCACAACTATTGTGGATTAGATAGATGTTTAGAGATTATGGTATCACCAAAAATCAATTAACTATATTTTATGATAACCAGAGTGCTATTAATATTTCCAAAAATCTAGTAATGCACTCTCGCACTAAGCACATTAAGATTAGACATCATTGTATTCGTGACCTTGTCGAATCTCAATATCTCATCATTGAATATCTAAACACTCAAAAATAGCTCGCAGATCTCTTTACCAAACCATTATACAACATACGATTTGAGTATTTGCGAACAGCTATCGGCATGATAACTTTCACTTAATTTTCCTAATATTTACCATAACATATGTAATATCTTGCTTTTATTTGGTTTCTGAGGTTTTAGGGCATGATTGTTTGATAAATGACTAAAGACACCTCCTAAATACTGTTTTATGTAGGAGACCCCTGATTCTGCTATGCTTATGATATATACTATGATAGACTCTGTTTATGCATACCTATATACAGTGATTGACTTTGTTTTTCTATTTTATACCCTTGTATATTTGAGAAAAATTGGGAGAGAAGATCTTAAGTATTTACTAGCGATTTATATATATTCCTGATTCTAACTCAACTAATATGACATTCAGTGTTTACTTTGTTACAGACGTTTCAGACCCTTTGTATAGCTTCTTACATATTTATAGAGTATTGGTCTGTATTTAGTTGAGTAATGTATTTTTTCATCTTATTTTTGGTTCTAGGATGGGAATGGGTAGTTAGAACCTTTTGTAAAGGACAACTAAGATTTTTATTTTTCACCCACGAGTTCAGAGTACTCAAGGGAATTGTATCTCCAATATCCAAAGGGGGAGATTGAGAACACACTATATAATTGATTTACTTGAGTCTATATTATATAGAAGTTCCAATTAGTTTGTATATTGAGATAAAGTAGGTTAGATTTTATGAGTTGCTTCATATCCCAAAGGCTCAAGAAGAAGAAGGAAGAAGAAGCAATCCAGTCCAAGCAATCCTAAAAGGGAAGTTAATTCTATCCTTAAACCACTATAGGATACTCTCACTGCATAATATCTTATTCCTATTTGCATTGGTGGTTTTTAAAACACTTTAACCAATTTTGAAATCAATTTAATTCATTTACAACCTTCTTAAAAAAAATTTATATAATTTTCAAATAATTGTGAATTAATTAAATCTTGGTATTTAAAAGTGTTGGGGACATAAATTGTATTTCAGAAAGTGTTTTATTGGCTTATAAGTTAGCTTGGGTAGAATGTCAAAGCGCTAGAGACTGCAGGGTATGTTTGCATTTATTTTCAAAACACGTATTTTTGTTTAATCGGGTCCATACACGTGTTGGTTCATTAAGCGTTCAATTTGTGTTTTCTCACAGACACAAACCCACCTACCAATCACAGTTGTTGGATGACTTTAATCGACGATCTACATGTCTTTATTTACAATACCAGTGCTTACCTCTTAACCAATGAGATTACGTTATTCCACTGTTTGTTATAAGCCATTAGATTTTAAGTCAAACTTAGAAGACCAAATATCAGCCCTTGGATTGCAACTGATGTTCGAGATCCTTCTTCACCAAGTATAAAAGACAACCAAGTCTCAGCATTTGGATACTTTTACCGGTTCGTCTAAAAGAGAGAGAAAAGAGAGTAGAGAGATAAGGAAAGAAAGAGAGGGGAGAGGAAATAGAGAAGAAGATTACCCGTCTTCAATCCCTCACACCTCTGAGAGATTCCCCACAACCCATACAGCTTTAAGCTTCAAATAATCTCTCTCAGAAACCAAAATAATGAGAGTTAGAGCCATTCTAGGGTTTCTGTGAGTTTGGTGGTAGGGTTGACATTTGGAAGAAGACCTTTCTTGTTTGAATCTCTCTCATAACTCTTCTCTGGAAAAATAGAAAGTTTCATATGTTGAAACTTGAGATTTTCTAAAGAGAATTCACACGCCTATTTTTTTTTACGTTCTCTTTTTAGATCTCTTTGTTTAGATACATCTGATTCTAAGGTTTTCAAAAAACAAACTTCTAAGTTTTCAAGAAAAATCAGATCCTTAAGAACATTTGTGTCTCCTGTTTTATATTTCACACTTTGTGAAATAAACGAGTAAAAAATAAAAATGAGACACATAGGACCTTGGCAATTTTTGAAAGCAAGGTTGGTTTTCTAGATCTGATCTTGAATAACAAGTTTCTTTAATAAAATCGTTTGAATCAGATCTGGCATGTCATATAGAATTTATTGATTCGTAGGATATTATTTGTATAAATTCTTTGGGAAGGTGAGTTGCATAAATCTGCATATAGATCACCTCATAAACACTTCTCACATGAACACTTAGTCACGGTGGTTTTTTTTTAGACTTAAAGTTAAAAGAGTTGTTGGAATCAAAATTCAAAGAGAATGAGGTCAAGGAAAAGTCAAAGAAGTAACAAAGAAGAGATCAGTTCTAGTCAGAAAACCTTTGGAGTGGAGTAACTCGTGTAGGTAACGTTTTGAACTTAGATTTAGGATCCTTCTGTGTTTGCTTAAGTGTTATAACATGATTCTTTATTCTAGTGAATTTTTGTTTTGTTCCGTAGAGGGCACCATGGATGTTTCCCTTGATTTAAGGATTTTACCACATTAAATTCTTGTGTCTATTACTTTGAATGTTCTTAACTGTTGTTGTCATTGGGACTGCATAGTAGCTTTAGTAGGTGGTCTTCAAATTTTAAAAAACTAACTTAATCATCTATCAAATCTAGACCATATATTGAGAAAGTTTTTACAACACATCTTGTGTTTTTCAAAAAGAGTTTTGCCCAAAAAATTTATTCGGAGTTTACATAATTTATAACATTTTGTTATTAACCTTGTAAACAAGCTTTTAGCGTTAAAGCTTTCTTCAACTGGTATCAGGGCGGGAATATCTTTTGTGATCCTAAAACTTGAGAAATTATTTTTGAAACTTCTTTCTAAAAAATTTTGAATATGGAAGAAAGATTTGAGAAGTTAGGTAACCTATCCAGACCACCACTCTTTAATGGAAACAACTTTTCATACTGGAAAGTACGAATGGTTGCTTTCATTCATGGAACCCTTGGTGATGATGTTTGGGACATGATTGAAAAAGGGTATGAACATCATACTAGACCTACGTCTGAAACTGATCCAACAAGAATTAAGAAACTTCTCACTGAATTTACTAAGGAAGAGAAAAAATCATCTCTAGATAATAACAAAGGAAAGAATGCAATTTTTATGTCCATTAACGAACATGAATTTAAAAGAATATCCATATGTTCTACTTCATAAGAGGTATGGGACACGTTAGTCATTGCTCATGAGGGTGATGAACGTGTCAAAGCCGTAAAAATTCAAATGCTCATCTAGCAATATAACACCCTGATTATGGATGACAATGAATTTTTTTGACGACTTCTACATTAGGTTAACCAATATCTTTACAAACCTTCATGCAAATGGTATAACCTACAGTAGAAATAAAATTGTTCAGAAGAAAAAATATTTGGAATGTTGAAGTAAATATCCTAACCTTTCTAACAGTTCGCCCCGTGCGCGATTCTGACTTACCATGCGGACGGACGATCCATTTACGTGTGACGATCTCCCGTCCAAAGCATCGACATGCGCTTCTGAGCCGCAGTTAACCCAAAGTCAAATCCCGGACCCTGGATCATTCCAAGGACTCTTAAAGGTCTCTGAAATACCTTTATAACGATATGCATGTGTGCGATTCGAATCAACGGTTTGTGTTCTACAACCGTTTTTCTAGAAAAATTTGCACGGGACTCCCAATTGGCACATGTTGATCCCTGCCTATCGGCACTATGTCTGGGGTCACATGCTGATAGGCACCCCCAGTGATAGGCCGATTGGCACCCCTGACCCTATAAATAAGGGCCATGACCTCATTCCAAAAGACACACAATAGATCCATCAGCATCAGTGATCTTAACAACATTACCTCGAAATCAGGGAAGTCTCTCATGTGAAGTTCCATCCAAGATTACATTCCCATACTTTTCATACCCAATTTGGCAAATATCCTTCTCCCTCATCAACATCCATCAACACTCAAGGGAGTTCATCCAAGACCAAAGATCAAGCTTCAAAGAAGGTCCAACTATTTCCCTCTCTCTTTAAATACCTTGTTTTCGCATAATACACATTAGATTCATAATCTAGTTCTTACTTTAGTTCATACACATTAATATATACACTTTTTATTAGTATATCGCACATACTTTATTTTCTATAAAAAAACTCAAAAATAAATAAAAGAGGGTTACACCCGTAAATTTCGAACGGAATTATCCATCACGCTTTTTCCAAAATAAAAAATAACACATTTTCTACACATATAATAAAACTTCATTTGGATCTATGGGATAAACCCCACTCCTATGATACATTCGAACTGCGTGGACTTCGATGCCTTTATAAGCTACGTAGGCATCTTGGATTTTAATCTAAGTCTCGAGTCCAATTTTCCAAATTCCCTAATTTTTTAAAATCTCCCATTTTCATATATATATATATATATATATATCATTCTTGTTTGTTTTTCATCCAACACATATTATCATTTCCTATTAACGATCAATATCGTGATGAACGCACAAATTATACTTTCTACATATGTTATTTTGGTTATATTCCTATGGATGAACTCACTCTACCTTGTCCATGGTATGAGTTGAATGATTACAATCTCCATTATATAAATACGGACACGCACTTTACGGGGATATAAAGGAAGATAAAAACACTAGCCCATGGGAGACCAAAAGGGCGAAATGGGTGCCTAACACCTTTCCATTCTGTAACTTAGCCCCCGAACCTTCGAACTATTGGTTTCGTATGCATAAGTTTTTCCTTATGCCGCTCTCTCGAAGTGGAAACATTTCTTTTGCCTATTTTTTGCAAAATAGGTTGGCGACTCTATCTCTTCATATTTACCCCCAGACCGATGACGGTCGAAGCAACCTCCCCAAGAGGGGTGCGAGATCGCGGTGCAGTCTTCCCGAGGGGAGATGTATCTCTCTCACTCTCTCCTCTCCCCCAGGTGCCGACCGAGATGGACACAGTTTGGATTATTTGTACTTGAGTTGTCGTGTTGTTTGTTTGCCACACTTTACACCATTACAAAACTTTATTCCCTCTTCACTGTTTTTAGACTGGTATCTCATGTTCACACATTTAAGGGAGATTTGGTTTTGGGTGGAGTAATTATTTTATGCTATATTTCTTTGTTTATTCCTGAACAAATGGGGGAGAAATGGTTTATTTCCTTTCATCCTTATGATATCTTTATCTTAGGAGGAGACGTCTTAAGTAAATTGATATTATTTTAGACATTGTTATAAATTTATTCTTATGTGAATTCATACTTGATATATTATCTTTGCATTTGAAGGTGTGTTTAAGTGTGCAGGTTTACAGGTTTACATCGTGCGATAAAGTGTTCAAGCAAGAAAAGCTACTCAGAGTTTGTGTTTGTTGAGGGTCTATACTATTTTTCCTTTCAGGGTTGGGGATTGAGTCTTTTTAGACAGCTTGATGGCCCATAGGGTCTTTTTTTTGGTTTTATCTCGGAAGAGCCAAAGGGAGAGATCTGTAAGGACAAATTTCCAATGTAGTCAATTTGTTTGTAATTGGCTTAATTTTGAAAAAAATATTTTGAGGCATAAGTTTGGGTTGGTATTTTCCCTTCAATCCTTTAAAGTGTTAGGATGAATACATAGTGATAAAGCTTTAGAGACTATATCGTTGTATCGTTTTTTCATTCTCTTTTCGTCTTCAAGTTGCAAGGATCTCTCAAGTATGAATGTGTATTTATTTTGAGCCTTGGTTATATTATTATTGGGTTATATAAAATTGTAAAATGTTTTAAATTGTTTTTTAAAGAATTTTTTGAAAATTTACTGCTTTATTATAATGACTTGAAATATCATTCGAACGAGTTTTCGTTGGTCGTTAGAACTAGGTTCCTTCGTTCGAACGAGGTCTGGAACATTGCCTTTTGGATACTGTCTGGAATGTTATTCGAAGTTTAGTTAGAAGTCGTTCAAACGAGAATGGATACTTCATTCGAACGAGAAGTCAATTCGTTCTAACGAGTACGCGTGATTTTATTTTTATAAAACATATCTTTCTAAATTTTTAATCCCTATCGTTTTGCAATAATTTTCTCTATCAATAGAGATGTGGGATTATATTTTTAAGTGAGACGTTTTAGAGGTTGGGAGAATCTTTTGAGAGTTATTTTTATGATAAAATTCTTCCAAAGATTTTCTAAGAACCCTCGTTTTCACCCAATAAGTTTAGGATCTAAGATTCGTCTTACATATACTTTAAAGATCCTGTTTGGGAACCAAATTCATTAACCATATCTTTGTGGTAAATGTTTAATCACAATGGATTATGTATTTTCTTTGTTACGATGAACAAGCGGTGGATTGTGTTCCAATCCTTAAACAGTTGTTGAGCCTGGATCAGTGGATACCGAGGCGTGCGTGGACTTATGCATTGTGGCAGATTGCATGGGTAGACTCTTGTGTTGCACTGTAGGGAAGCAATTGAAGATTGAAGACGCGTCAAGAATTATGGGGATCGAGTAATTGAGTGAGTCATCTGTCAACTTATGTAATTATGTATCATAGTGAATTGCGTGGCGGGTCGTCCGAGGTTTTTCCCGTTGTGAATTTTCTTCGTACATTAGCGTGTTGGGCAATTGTTTTACTTATTTTTTGTGCTGATATTTGGATGCATGTTTTAGGTTAAAAAGATATAAATTGGGTAAATTGATTTATCGCTACAACTCGATTTAAAATTGGATCACAAGTTTTTATTGGGTTAATCTGTTTAAAAGGTTTGATCTTTAAAATTAAAAAAGTGTAAAAATTGAATTTTAATTTGCAATACCATTCTTGCCTAAGCACACACCGTATTGGGGTGTTTTTCATTACACACTCATTCTCGTATACTAAGGTTGAGTTAACTGCATGGTTGGACATTGATAGAGACCGATAGACTAGATCACTCAGATTTGAGAGTGTGATCAGAGGAGGTCGACTTAAGTAGAACTTGATTTCCTCAGGCGCCCTTAAAAATTCATCATTCTAGACCTCTTTCCTCTCCTTTATCAACAGCTGAAAGAAAGTTCGACACTTCTCGGAGGACTTGGAGGTGAAGTGATCAAGTGCCACAAGCATTTTAGTTAATTTTTGAATGTCCCCAGTGGTCTTGGGTGGTTGGATGGTCCTTATTGCTTTTATTTGATTGAGATTTGCTTCGATTCCCCTTTGGTTGACCAGATTACCTAAATACTTTTCAGATTGGACTCCAAATAAGCAATTAGCTGCATTGAGCTTCATTCTATAATACCTTATAACTTTGAACATCTTTGTCAAACCTGTAGGTGATCATTATTCTATTTTCTTTTCATGGGTTCGTCATCTATATATATCCATTATGTCACTCGACTGATTCTTGGACATCTTGGTGATGTGCCTCTAGTAGGTCGCCCCTGCATTTTTTAGTCCCAGCTGTATAGCAGAAGAGACCAAGGATAGTGATGAAATATGTCTACGCTTGTTCAGCCTCGAACAAAGGGATTTAGTGATATTTAGAAAAAGAATTTAGGAAGCTCATTCATTCATGGATAGCTATAACATCGACCAATTTATCGATCTTTGGTAGGGAAAATTATACTTAAAACACATTTTATTTAGTTCGGCGAAATCTTTATAAGATCTCCACTTTTCATTGCTTTTCTTGACCATGAACTAGTTTTAGATCCATCTAGGAAATTGAAATTCTTTGATGGACTTTGTTTCCAGAAGTTTCTCTACTTCCTTTTCAACTATCTTTGCCTTTTTTGGGACTGTGCATCGTGTCTTCTGCATTACTGGTGGAAATTTAGGATTCACGGGAATTCAATGGCATATTACTTCAGAGACGATGTCTCGTATATCATACGATTTCCAAGTGAACACATCCTGGTTCTTTTTTAGGAAATAAACCACCCCATCTATTTCCTGAAGGTGCCACCTTTGTGCAGGGTGTCTATGACTCTATCTTCATGGGCCACCTTTGTGTTTTCAACCCCTAATTTATCGTACTTAAGTTATTATTTGGAGGGGTGGATCCATCCGTATTCTCCATTTTCTCTTTCTTCGCCTTGTATTGAGGTCTGATGGTATCGATAATCATTATCGATCAAAAGCTTGATTCCCATGTATCTCCATTACCCCCAGTCAATAATGAATTTGAGATTTTAATAGTAGGAGGATGGTACTTCCTACATATCATAAATCCATCCTCGCCCCAGATTTTCATTGTATGGAGACTCAATGTCCAAACTTTCAATCTGGATATGTTTTCAATTCGTACTGCGAGAATGAACTCTCCAAAGGGATTGTTATTCTTCCTGCGAAGCCAATTAGAGGGATGGTCATTTCCATCAGATCTTCCATTTTCAAGTTGAGCTTGTTAAATAACATTAAAAACATGACTTCTGAAAAACTCCCCTAATCAACTGGTAGTTTGTCAACATTCCATTTGGCGATTATGAGACTGGTTACTAGTTCATCACGATGTGGAGTTATAACTCAAACAAGGTATTCCTCAATAAAGATGATGTGCTTGGCATAGCCGATTTCTTCTCGTCGATAACATTTACCATCTAAGGTTTTAGAAGTTGATATAGAAAGCTTCCATGACCGCGATATCCTTTTTTAACTTCATCCGTATGGCATCACCATGGATTTAATTATGGCTTGAGGCCCCATAGATAACCGTGAACTCATATCCCATCTCATCATCATCGAAGACATTTTTTGGCTTTTAGTCGTGTTCAGTGGGAGCCTTTATGTTATTTTTCTCCATATAGTTGTCTAGATGACATTCTTGGGCCAACTCTTCTAGGTTAGATTTGAGTTATTTACATTTTTCCATATTCTTCCCACGATCCTTGTGGTAGAAACATCTTGGAGTCGTGTTTCTCTTTAATGGGTGCCTACTATCTTCCTCAACCATTTGAAGTACTGTTGATCCTTAGTTTTGTTCAAGATCTTATGAATCGGATATTTAACAATAATATTTATGGGATGATGGGCCTTTCTAGTATCTGACTTGTCATCACCCTATGATCCACTATTTTGCTTTTTGTTCCCTTCCTGAGGGATTTTTCCTTATCTCCATTCTTGCTTACTTTCAGCTGGCCATTATCCTGTTGAGCTCTTGCTACCGTGTATTCTAACTTGGTGCATATTTTGATCCTAGAGATAAGGTCATTTGTGGTATCATCTTCCTTTTAGGTGAGGGACTGATGCAACATAGAGCTTCTCAATAAATCGATCGTGAATGAGGTCACTGCCACTTATTTTGAACAATCCTCCATTTCATTTTGGGTTTCCTAATAATTCCTAGTGTAACGACCAGACCCGAATTTATGGGTTACCCGTGAGTCAACTCGATTCGAATCAGACATTAAGTGTGAAGTGCAATGAAACAACCTAGTTAATGTTGCGAGTCTAGTTTTATTTTAAATTAGCGTTCCACTTATTTAGTATGCAAGTCCAGTTTCAAGATAAACTACATGTAGGACCTATGGGGATCACCCCAAGTCCAATAAAGAGAGTTGCTAACGTAAAATAAATAAAGTACACTTACCTGTATAATTCCCTCAAAATAGGAACTCTCACCCAACCTGTCGTAACAAAGCGAGGATGTGAACTTATGCCCAGTGGGAATACACAAAGCAGTATGGAAACGAACGGTAAAAAGGAATACTCACATGCTACAACACACACACACACATATATATATATACACACACACACACACACACCTTTGAAAAATACATATTCAATGTTTTAACCGTTTTTCCTTCGAAAACCTTACTTGTCCAGATTAATTTACCTTAATCTTGTAAAATACTTCCTTTACTCATCCTTAGCATTTTTCACACTATTTGACACACCCGGCTCAACACTTGAAATCATTATACTCGATTTATCCAATTACATTCTTTTACTGGAATTACCCCTATATACTTATTAAATGCACTTTGGTATTTTCATTGAAAACTCCCATTTCGACACATGCGTTCACCATGTTAGAAAAATACTTGTTGCCATTTGAAAACCTTTCAATACATGTGTATGCAAATTATGGGTTTAACAACTTAGATTACTTAACCACCCATTTGCCCACTTTACTTTACTCCTTTTTACCTTAGCTTATAGACATTAATATATTTAAGCACTGACTTGTCCATTTCACCTTTATCGGGACATTTATTACATTCATTCAAGTTAGGTTGTATTAACAAATTTTACCACACAAACCATTTCTTGACATGTTCCTTATTCCTTTTATCTTTTCTCAAAATCTTCCAATTAATCGCATACTTATACGAGCTCCACACCAACGGTTATGCGCACCATATGCTCTGCCCAGTGATATAGGGCTTTTCACCCAAGGGCTCTGGGATTTTCTTGCTTTATCCCGATGTCATCCGAGTTCCTTTCATGTGTTTTAACATTTTTACAAAATGTCCACATTATTCCACATCTTTACTTTTAACCGGCTGAAGCCAAAACCCGGACTTACCGTCCGTTTTTCCATTAACACTTGGAAAATTGCTTCTTTTCTTCTTTAAGTCCCTTATCCACACACACGTGATTTATATTAAAATCATTCATGTTTTAGGACTTAATCCGTTTTCACATACATTAGTGTAAAGACATGCTTTAACATTTATATTCCATGAAAATGTTCCACATTAAATAAATTACCAATTTACCCTTTATTTGCCAAACTTGCAATTTAGTCCTTTAACAAGTGTATTTTTCTCAAAATGGTTATTAAGTTTCCAACTTAACATTTTAAACATTTTAACCATTTTAAGACTTGTTCAATATCACACTTTTGCCCAACTTTCACACTTGTTACTTTCACACTTGAATTAACATCCTTTACACTTTAAGCTCCCAAATTTTCATTTTTCAAGAAACTTAAAATATTTATTTCATAAATATTTTGATAACTTTAACATCATTTTACATTTTTACTTCATAAAAATGTTCGTCATTTCCTTTTACTAAAATTACACACAAATAATATTTTCATACATTTTATTTCCATAAAATGTTTATTATTTCTTTTTCACTAGAAATACGCAAAAAAATGACATTTCTTACATTTTTATTCCATAAAATACCCACTTTCAGTTCTACTAGAAAATATACACAACAATATTTTCCTACATCTTTATTTCCCTAAAAATGTCCACTTTTAGATTTATTAGAAAATATACACAAACAATATTTCCTGCATTTCTATTTCCATAAAAAAATGTCCATTTTCAGATTTATTAGAAAATATACACAAACAATATTTCATACATTTTTAATTCCATAAAAATGTCCATTTTCAGATTTACTAGAAAATATAGACAAACAATATTTCCTACATTTTTATTTCCATAAAAATGTCCATTTTTAGATTTATTAGAAAATATACACAAACAATATTTATCAGTCTACTAGAGAGATCAATATTTATCTTAATATAACCCTACTCTTAACATTTAATCATAACAAGACTACAAATATATACACGAATGGAGTCCTTAAATATAAGAGTAGAAAATCCCACCTCAATGAAGTCCAAATCAGTGGAAGGCATGGAAGAATGAATGAAGATGACAACCCCACACCTCCTAAGGTGGCCTCAAAGGGTTGTATAGCACCACCTGACTTATCTCCAAGAAACCATCCTTAAAACCCTCTTCAAGATACCCCCAATAACACACTCATCTTCTTCTAATAATGCCTCCTCAAATACTAATCAAAATCCTAACATAAGCTTTTATATTTCGTAGCTCTATTTTCTTTACAGTAAGGGAAATGGATATTTTTTGGTTAATGTGCACTCACTAATATAAAAATGATGGAAGACAATTCTAAGAAGGGAGTGAGAAGCTTCGAGAGTTCTTAAGGGAGAATGTAAGAAAATAATAATTATCGATTTACCATCCCAGAACCTTTATCTTATATTGATTGTATGGCATAAGGAGTATGCTATCTGCTACTCTTAAACTTATCATGCTCCAAGAGCTAACATGGAAGTATAATCATCGGTGTAGGGGGTGTTATCACTTATGGTAGGTTTGCCTTGGGATTTGCAATCCAAGGTTTCTTTATTTTATACACAAATCAAAAGGCCACAAACCATGTATACACATATATTTTTCATTCGCTATTATACAGGAAGGCAGGCCCAAGGTTGACTCAACTTACTGAGCAGCGAATGAGAGAATGACAGCATAAAGAGAAGGCCAAATCTCGCCAACATGTCATTCAAATGACAAAGGGTTTCCATTCAAGCGACTTAAGTTGTTCTAACGACCAATTTCTTGTCCTTTTCACTAAAACTTTTATCTTCTAAAAAAAGGGACCCCAACACTTATAAACCTTAACTTTCCAAAATCCTATTATAATTTATTTAATTCACTAGGGGGTATTACACCTAGCATACTCATACAGGGTTTCTTGGGGATTATTCTTTAGGATGAGCAGTGAATCCATCCACTTTGGATGTGTGTTACTTATGAGGAACCTTGTTTCGAAAGCCTCTGTGATCTATGTGAAACTGGTGATTGACTGATATGGTAATTTCTCAAACCACTTTTATGTAACATTCCCTGAACTAGATGGAAATATGCGACACATAAGAGCCTCGTTATTGCTCTAGAGGGTCATGGCTTGTCAATTGTGGCGAACATGGTCGGGAGGATCAATTTTCCTATTTAGATCTTAAATCAGGGAACGATGAACTTCTTGGGAGTCTTAAAGTTCTCAATAGATATTGAGAAAGGGGAATTATATGAATGACAAGGGCTCTTCTTGTGAACTCCTTAGTGTAACCGACCCCTAGATCTGGGTCCTCATCTATCTCTCTCCGAATGAGGTTAAGGAGGTCCTTCTTATTATGATGATTGTAAGTATGTTCTCTTAAGTCTATCAAGCACCTCTAACTGGAATGATCCTGATTGAGCCACAAACTCCTTCCTTGGTTGCGAGTTTCACTTGCCTAAGGGCCAGGGGCCCGAGTACCCTCGTGACATTTGAATTTATCCCCATGGAGTTCATGCTCATCCTTTTCTAGGAAACATTAGAGGTCGATATTCCCCTCCTATTGATGGCGCGTGGTCGCCTCCTATATTTGAAGACATTGTTAATAAGCATACACGAGCCGAGAAATTAGGTTGGATGAGGGTGTCTTATTACTCTCCGCAGTTTGATCCCCACATGGACGGTGGTGATAATTGGGAGCATGAAGACTCTTGCTAGGTTTGTTCCCAAATCTAATCTTGGGGACTTCATGACTATTCTGGTTGCCTTGTCAACTGTCCCAAGGTGGAAAGTGTTGACTAGTGAATGAGACATGGCTGGCTTCTAGTTGAATTTGTTTAGTTGAGGAAGAAAAATAAATTCTCCTAGTTGGTGCCAATTTTAGGTTATAAAATTATACAAGCAGTGGTTAACAAAAATAAATCTGAGCATAAAGGAAATAAGTCACAATCACACAAGAACTGTAAGAACGTATTTTTTAATAATGTTCATAGCATAGCTTTAGGCTAGTTTGGCATATACCATTACACATCGTCACGCAATGTCAAGATGAACCGGACACAAAGATCTCCAAAGAATGAATACCTCCCAACATTCCCAAAGGTATAAAATTAATTTAGAGTTTTGATTTAATTCATACAACTATATTTGGGATATTTGCTTTTATAAAAACATGAACATGATTTTTTTAAAGTAAAAAAGAATATTTATAAAATGTGTTTATAAAATGTCTTTTATAAAAAGTTTCCATAAAATCAAAACTGTTTGAACAGTTATGAGTTTCTTGGCTAAGTACTGTGGCGGAGGAAAAAATTTCATTTGAGTCGCTCGAGCGACACTAAGGGTCATTCAAGGGACAAAGCTTGTCGTGCAAAGTTTCGTTCGAGTGACACGTGTTTTTCGTTAGAGCGACGTCCCTTTCCGTTTGAACGAGATTCTCACTTAAGGAATTTTTTATTTGTATAAATACCTATTTCGTGGTTCACTTTTCTCAAGACTTATGACGAAAACGCAGTGCCAAATTCTGGGCAAAATTTCTTCAAGTTTTGTGTTTCAAAACACCTTTCAATTCACAACCAAAGCATCCTTGAATATGATTATTTTGAATTAGTTTAGAACCCTAGATAGTTTTGTATCTATTTGTATACACCTTGTGGAGAGGCACTCCATGGCTGACTAGGTACCACTTGGAAAGAGGTACTGGGTTGACGACGATGATGACTATGGTCATTGGGACGACTCGAGGGTTCTCCTTGCAGATTTATAGCTGCAATTCTTGTGGATTCATTGCAGATTTTATTATAATCCGTGTAAGTTGCGATTTACAGTTTATAGTGAAATAAAAGGTTTTACTCGAAATGGGTTTTTTCCTCATATTGACCGTGTCATATTTACGCGATTTGATTTCTCTGTTTTATCACATAGTAGCATGATTAGGTTTAAAAAGTTGTTTCAACATAATTAAAATTGGTCTCGCAATTTTTATTTTGAAATTACCCTTTGCGAGTATCGAGCACCCTACAAATTGGTATCAGAGCTTTTTTAAAGCAAGTGCATACCTTTTTAAGAACAATATGTACGTGATTTAGCAATGTGCCTACATCAACGAGGTGTTTCTCTATATTTATTAATCTCGTTTTGATAGAAATGGTTACGTGCCTTTTTTCCTGGAGTTGGGGGTTCATTTACAGAGAAAGAAAAAAAGGTTGATCCGTCCAGGATTCTATGACTTTAGATAGCTATCCAGACTGATCGACTATATCTAAACCAAGATCTCCGTAGATTGGCATCACTAATATTTATCCTCTCACTAGAAAACCTTGATATTGTCAATGAATTCATCTCCACTTCTCAACTTATGGATCAAAACTTTATGTTCTTTGTCACATGTCAAAGATTTCTAGACCATAAATAAGAAACATTAGGTCTCTAATATATAAGTAGGGTCACTAAAATAATTATGATAAATTTTTCATTTGAAAAAAAAATGAGAACTTTAGGTTTTCAATTTAAACATTATGTTCATTGATTTAATGATCTGAACTTCAAGTTCTTAATCTAGTATTTTGAAACTTCAAGTTCTCAATAACAATTTAGAACTTCATGTTCTTTTGATTTCATCATTCTAAAAAAATATCCATTGTTATATAATTTCGGTGTTTATTTTATGTCATATATACATGACTCTTAGGGTTCATTGAAACTATAAAATTAAAACCTATGACTTAAGATCCAAAATTAAAATAATTTATAAAATATCTGGTGCGAATTACGTGAAATATAAAGCTTCAAGTTTTCTTATTTGCGTGAGAGAACTTTTGATCCAACATAAATAGTTGAACTTCAGATTCAATATTGTTAATATCCAAGGACATTAAATTATTTACCAATTATATCAAAACTCCAGATATGATTAAGGGTAAAAATGTTAGAGAATCTTCCAAACAAGTATTATATATATATATATATATATATATATATCAACTTTGCATGGTGATAATCCAATTTACTTTTAAAAAATAAGGGACTTATTTTTCACATTTTCAAGACTCCAAAGCACAGTAAATGATTGTAATGTGAGAATGAGTTAAAATTAAACACCATTACAAGTTAATTTTATACTAAATAATTATAAGGGTAAGAGACAAATGTTCAATTGTCAAACCATTAATAAGATAGTTAAAAGGAAATTTAATAAAGAAAATGGAAAGCCAAAAATCTAAACGGAAATTTTTAATATCCAATTTATTATGAATCTAATTCTAAGAAAAAAAATGAATGGAGCTTCGGGTCCATATTATAAATGATTGTTTTGGAGAATTTTAATGTGTATACCCTATTACATATATAATCAAAACTCCAAGTTTTAATTTTGATTATATGTTGTAGAAACTTCAGGTCTAAATATTTTTAAATAACATGAGAGCTTCACGCTTCATATGTTCAATAATAATTTGGAAAAATTATATCCAAATTACAAATAATAATATGTGAACTTCTAGTCACAATAATGATTATGGATATGCATATAAAAAATTATGATAATTATGAATTTTGGGACCTAATAATTAAATAAGAAACTTCTGATTTCAAATCTTAATTCTATTGTAATTTGTAAACAAACATAAGTGTCATAAGGATTTTTATAAATTTTATGAGTCGAACTATAAATAATGTTATAAGATTAAAATGAGTTAATATGAAAATAATACAAATTGACAACTAACTCTTATCATCCTTAAAAATGGTCAATCAATAGATACGTAATTCACAAATAACGGTACAAACATATATATGTACACACACACATGTAGCATATATGAATTTCTATCATCCCTACTCTATCCCTTTGATTATTTAGAATTATAACAAGAATGTTAAAAAATTCCTAGTAGAATATTAATAAAATACTCTTGAAGTATAAAGATATAATCTCCACGAGATGATATACATATATAAGAAGCCTTTAAACGCATATATAGTTCACATGATTTAAATTAAGAATGCCAACGTAAGTGAAATTCCAAAATTTTAATTATTGACTATAAACACATAAGAAAGTTATTTTGATTTCCTCATACATAAGATTTATATAGTTTAAATATTTAGTTTATTGAATATTTCCTTAGAGTAGATATTAAGATGTCGAATTATTTTGTTGTTTCACACCTCCCTTAATAAATTCAACTTATCACTTACCTTAGATGAGAAAAAAATTGATATTCAATGGTATTAGGCATCTTTGAAGTGCAACGAACATATGGGATGGCATCCAGTGGAAACTTTGAAGAATAAATATCGACTGATAATATTTGGGTCACAACTCGACCTGATAACGTGTTGTAAAATAAAAGGATAGTGATAATTTAAAGCGAATATAATATTTTTATTTCACTAGTGTATCTATATAAATATTATAAAATGGATGATATCACTTAAGTTTTCTACCCATTTATCCACTCCATGTGGCATCTTATTTTAATTCCTTCTAAACGTTTTCTCCTAAATGTCTTCAATCCTTAAGATTTTAATATCATCTCTCCCCAACCTCTCAAGTATCTCTTTTTTATTAGGTCCACGTGATAATTAATCCTCTTCCTATAACTCTTCCCCTCCCCATCTCATACTTCATCTCTATCTCCCACCTTTTATATATATAACTTTTCAGTTTAGCCCTCCCCTGCATATTCATTTGTATCTATCTCATTCCTCTACCCTTTTTCACTTTTCAATCTCTTTCGATATTTCCTCATTCCTATTTTATTTATTTATTTATTTATTGTTTATTTACTATTTCAATTTGAAAGTTGTATTTCAATATAAAATGTTAGATAACCCAATACATATTTATACGGCAATGATAACACACACACAATTCATCTTAAATTAATGATAAAAAAACCCAACCCAAACCTAATAATAAGCCCCCAGTTATATAACCTCGTATCACTTCGACCGTCATCCTTCCTTCTTACGCTACTCATTTATACTCTTTATTCCTTGCTTTCTCTCTCTCGAGTAACACTTCTATACACACATATATATTGTGTGTAACTGGGAGCCAATTTATGTCAAAAAAAATATGGTAGCCTATTAATTAAATGAAGAACAAGTTCTCTTTTCCCTTTAGTTGTTGTAACCTATAGTTACTTCCAACTTTTAACCTTTTGATTATTTTGAAACCATATCTTAGAGTCAATAAAACCTTAACTAATTGCAAATTTTTTTACGACATGGATTGAAACAATGGTATATTTTCTATAGATTCACATACTTAATTATTTTTAATTTCGTAAATTAATGTTCTTCATATGCCCATGCATTACGTGGGTTTCGAGCTAATCTATATAATTATTAAAACAGAAAGTAAATAGTTATTTACTCATTCCCATTTAGCCTTCTATGTGGCCTTTTACTGTGCAAATGCCAGGTTTTAATATGATACTCTCTCTCTCTCTCACTTCAATCTCTTTATATCTCCTTTTCCATCTCCTCTTCCAATTCCTCTCTCCTCTTCTACATTTTTATTCATTTTCTCTTACCCTTTCTTTTACCCTATCAAGAATTTATATTTATGTGACACCCTTGTAGATACCTAATTTTATTACAATCATCTTAGTACCCCTCGTCCACCTTCATAGGTCCTAATAACAATTCTTTCAACCCTCGAACCTCGGTCATCCCCCTGAAAGCCTAATCTCAAGACCACCGGAAGCTTTTGAGTTCCATTTATCTCTGGTAAACTCTTGAAACCAAGGGTAACTAAATGAACTTTTATAGAGATCTGAATACCTTTTCTAACGGTCCATACTGTGTGTAAATTCACCTTATGGTTCACATTTACTTGAATTTTATATTTGAAATCCTAATTTAGAGACCATCAGATTCTTTTGAGTTCCATTTGACTTCGATCAACTATCGAAACAAAGGAAAACAAAATGAACTTTCATAGGGATCTGAATATCCTTTTTGACAGTTCGTATTGTGCGCAAATCCTCCTTACGGTTCACATTTACTAGTCGATTCTCTTTGAAATGCTAATTTAGAAGCTACGGTATGCTTCCGACCTCCATTTGACTCTGGTCAACTCTCGAAACCAAAGGTAATCAAATGAACTTTCATAGGCTCTGAATACCCTTTTTAACGGTCCATAGCATGCGTAAACCTGCCTTACAATTCACATTTACTTGACAGTTCCCCCGAAATCATAATCTAGAGGTCACAGACAACTATCGAGCTCCGTTTGACTTTAGTCAACTCTCAAATCGAGAGTTTCACAATAAACTTTTGAAAAGACCTAAATCTTCTTTCCATCGATCCTGAATGTTTACGACTCGATATTACGATGCCCATTTTTTGAAAAAGTCCATCTTCGACTGCCTATAAGCACACTTGTCCCTATGCCTCTCGGCTTAGGGTTACTTTACTTAACCCCCAAGTCAGTGGGTATGTCGATTGGCATGCCTTGGCCTATATCGATCGCTAGATACCCTAACCCAAAAAGTTCCTATTTGAGGAGGTCATGACCTCATTTGAAAGGGCCCCCTTTTTCAGATGGTAAGAAATCTCTGCCTCGAAACCAATGCCTGGTATTTTACTCATCCCCTTAAAAACATTCTTCCTAAATTCCATTACATCACCTATACACCTTACCTTTCTTCCCTCACCTTACCATCATCACCTCACCACCAAAATCAACCTACATTACTATTAAAGTCAAACTTTAAGCTTCATAGAAGGTCCAAACCCTATTCATTCAAACTTATTATTTTAGTGTTATTATCCACTTTCACTTATTAATGTATTGTTTACAACTAATTGTCATTTCCTCACCTTAATCACTATTTTACTATCTATATTTTCACCAAATCAATTTTTATAAACTCAAAAAATGGGATTTGATCCTTAAATTCCAAATTAGAACTTTCGTTCCATTTTTACTACATTTACCTCACTTGTGCACATTTTTCACTAAATCAAAATAAGGAAATTCTAATTTTGGGTTTGTATGTTAAATCCCACCCTTATGTGTTTTCGACCTACGTGGACTTTGATGCGATTTTTGGCTACGTAGGCATCTCGAGTTATGAGTCCTCTTTTCTTGCCTTTTCACGTTACTTGCCTTTTTACTTTATTCATTCTTACATTTATTGGTACCATATGCATATATATACTAGTTTATACGTTCTTAACAACACCGTCAGACATGCATATTCACCTCCTTATATTGAATTATGACCCGTCATGTTGCTCACATTATATTATATTTTCATATTTTTTTATTCTCTTTTATTTTCACAATCCCGTCAGACGTTCATATCGATTTCCTCATAGTGGATTAGGATTTGGTGTATTGCATATAGCGTAGCCTTTTCTCTTTATTATATCTTTAATCGCCCCGTCAGATATGCGTATTCCATTCGTCGCGATGGATTGTGATCCAGTGTGCGGCGGTCATATTTCGGCTACCTTGTAGATTATTTCCTTTCCTTTTATTTATACTCCCCAAAACTACCCATCCCCACATTTTCCATGACATGGTTATGACGATTTTGTTTCTTACCCTTTTCATTTTGTATACATTTTACACACAAATTGCTTTTTTGATAAAAATGAGAATATTGTCATAGCCCATGAGAGATCAAAAGGTATGAATGGGTTCCTAACACTTTCTTATTTCATAACTAGTCCCCAGACCCGTGATCTATTTGGTTTTTTATATGTCAGTTTTGTCTGTGATGTCGTTCTTTGGGGATGGATATATATTTTGCGTATTTTCAGCAAAATAGGTTGGCGACTCCATTTTCTATACTTTTACTCCTCTGACGATGACCAATTTATGTCCGTGGGAGCCCACGAATATCGCGAGTGTCAGAAAAAGGATCTTCTTCCTTCATACCCACATGAAATCTCTTTTGGGGAGAACCCCTATCGAATTTCAGATGGCCATGGTGGCCACTCCGATGTGGATTTTTTTCAAAGTACTAGTCTCTAGTTTACATGAGCTTTATTTTATTTTCTTCTAATTTTCTCTATTTTTCTACACGTGTGTATATGTCTCCACTTATATATTCTTCCTTCCTACTCTCATGGTCACATGTTGTATGTATGCCTTGCTCATATCATGTTATCCATGTATATTCTTCTCGCAGGCATGCTCCTTCTTCTCACCACATGTGTGTACCTCCTATTCTATTACATGCTTCATGTTTTATCCACTTCTAAATACTTATCATATTTCATTCCACTTACCTATTTTCTTCACATATCACTTGTAAATATCTATGCTTATTCCCACTTATATATATATTCACATGGTTCCTCGTATGATTCACATACCACTTGTGTCTATATCCACCTTACTATCACTTGCACACACTTTCACGATACTTTATTATAATTCTCACATGTTTCCACGTTACTCTCACTTTGCACATATCTATCTCGCAATTAAGTATATTCACATACCTCACACCTTCTATATATACCTTGCTTTGTATATTCTCCACGTTTTATGCTACTTGTACATACTTGTTAGCTTTACTCTCCATATATACTTGAATCTTTAACATATGCCATCCATGTATATTCCCATTTTGAACTTCATGCTTAGTAGTAGTAACTACTCCCCTTAGCATACATTAAACTTTTCATACTAATTAAAACTCATGCATTTTGGACACTACATCACGTGAGCACTATGTTTTGACTAAAATTTTGACCAGTATTAGGAGGTCACTTCATGGTGGGTTTTCGACTGTGTGGTGCATAGTTAACCTAAGTGATGTGATTCCCACCTTCCATTGGCCTAGTAAATTTGATGTATATCGAATGGTTCCCCCGCATTGTATTATTTGAGGGAACTCATGACGGGAGGTATATAATAGGGAACACATTCACGTACATTGAGTATATCGAACTCGCTCTCACACGTATCCTCACGATGAGGTATATTGTGAGGCAATTCACATACACACATGTATATCTAATTACTTCCTCCAATACATAAACCTCATATAAGCATCTACCCTAGGACACTCATACCTAGTTTGACGATTTCATTGTGAAACTCTGTCAAAATGTCGGGTCATCTTACCTCCCAAGTTTTGTGTTATTTTGCGCATTTTTAAAATAAGACCCTGTCCATAAGTCTCGAAACAAGTCAAACTGTGTCCTGCATCGCATACTCTACTATTTCCCAGATTCGAGTCTTGTCCAGTATTTCACTTGCACCCTAGGCGAAACATAATATAAATAAAACCTAATAATAATAACTACACTAGGGATTTTCCTTCCTTCACTTCTAAAAATACCAAAAATAATTTCTTCTCTTTTCGAAAATACTAAAAATATTTCTTTCCATTTTCAAAAATACAAAAAATATGTTCGTCCTTTTCTAAAAAATACCAAAAATATTTTCTCCTTTTTTTCAAAAACACCAAAAAATATTCTTTCCCAATAAAAATAAAAATTTATTTCCCTCTCAGGTGCAATCGCATACCCTAGTTTGGCATAGTCCCCCTATTAGCTCAAATTTGCTATCAAACCAACCCGTAGTTTTACACCTTCATCATCTTTCACAAAATCGAGATATCCTACTGGAGATTCCTTATGGAGAACCCAGATCATAACAACAATGCCCAAATTGAATTGATGGCAATACTAGCTCGACTCAGCACCAAGATCGAGTCTTCAAGTAGATGTCCAAGAGATACAGTGGAACAAAGTTGAGGCACCCAAGGTTCTTGAACCTAATGTTTCCTTTCCTTATGTCATGGGTCCATAATCATGATACCATGTATGGGATCTGAAGGCGTATCAACAAGTTCCCCATGCCCCACGCATCCCACCTATTAATGGGCCACCACCGGCTCAGTTATCGATGTTGAATCTTGCCCAGTCATGGGCTAACTTTCAGATGCCTATTCATACTGATCCCAAATAATAAGAATTAGTCGAGGTTAAAGAAGACCTTAGATTGATATCCAAAAGGTTTGAACAAGTAAATATTTTAGTAAAATTTATAGATTACACCCACATTTCTCCCTACCCGAAAGCTAGGTTGCCTAAAAGGTTCAAAATGTCAGACATAGAAAAATTTGGAGGGAGTGGACCTCCCATCATGCATCTCTATAACTATCACTGCTCCACGAGCATATTGGGATCCATCGAAGAGATAATGGCCCAAATGTTTTAGTAGACTCTTAAAGAAAGCACCCTTCGATGGTTCTTTTCATTCAGGAATCCCGAATCCGCAGTAAGGAGAATGTGGTTCGATAATTCATGTCCCAATACAAATATAATGAGGAGTTAGAAATCACTATATGAGACCTCAATCTACTTAAGAATAACTTGGAGGGTCAGTCAACAGTTTTATCGGCAGGTGGAGAGAAAAGGCCACTACCATGACACACTGACCTTTCAAGAAGAAACAAGTGAGTATCGTGAAGAAGAATTTTCTGTTACATGTTCGAACCTCAATGGGAAGAAAATAATACCCACACTTCAGGTCCCTCCGGGATGTGGGGGTCGAGATCAAAGAGAGTGTCAATAATTAGAAAGTCTAGTCTGAGCCGAAGAAGCCAACAGGAAGTTCACTTCTCGCAAACTAGTTAATTCCTCTATTTCAACAATCAATAATATTTCTCAACTTGCTACATTATGGGAGCCAAAAGATCATCCCGCTATAGTTAGAAAGGATTACATCGAGCTCCATGCCCCCTCTCGAAAGTGTATCAAATCCTCTTATCAAGAAACCTCATTAATCCTTTGGATCCTCGTCCATTGCCAAACCTTCTTTTATGGAACTTTAAGCGTGATGTTCGTTGTGATCTCCATCAAATCACTGGGAATACAACCGACCAGTGATGCCAATTAAATCCTCAATGATAAGGGGGTCATAACTCTTCTGGCCAATCCTAAACCAACTACTACTAAAAACCACTTCATAACACATCAAACTAGTGTAAATGTCATTCTTCTTTATGAAACCTCATATTTTAATCCTTTCACTAGAATCCAACCCATCAATACACTTGCTTCATCTGCCAGTTCCCTTAAACCCTTTAAAATTTATTCGTTTTTCCTTTTTATGCACCCTAAAAAAGCTCCGGACAAAGTCTTATCCCTCATGACAAAGGCCCTTAATACCGTCCGAACCCGCTCAGAAATGGGGAGCATGGAGCTGTAAGATGCCCATTAGGCTGAAGTTACCACCTAGTAATGACCATTGGGGAAAACAGTTGTGAGAGAATCAATAGTGTGTACATTGAAGCTCTGAAGTGAGACCAATAATCAGATGATTCACTTGTGTTTAGGGAGGAATTCAACTTAAATAGTATCGTATAAATCATGTCTGGTGAATTCATTAAGGAGAAAGAGATATGTACAACTTCCAAACTTTTCACTATCCTATAAATTAAGGGATACCTAGTTGCCTCCTTCCAACACTTCTCCGTTGTGTTGGAAGATTTTTATGACGAATCAGTTGAAGTCATAGAATGCATTGATTTCTCATGGAAAGATAATATAGTTATCATCGAGTGGGGTGAGGACTTCAGATAAAGATTCCTCTTACATTGAGAGCATCAACAACACTAATAATGGTAACATCAATGAGTCGTTTAGATATCATACACTGGGGTTGTATCCTTACATAGTCCACACAAGAGTTGAGCCGTCCGATCCAACTATGAAGATTGTCCCTCCTGATAAACCATTTCTCAACTTGCGTAGTCTCCCAGTCAACCTAGCTCTAACTATCCAAAACCCTATTGTCTACCCCTATAAGATGAACCCGAATCATTTCACCTATTTTTCTATTACTGGTATGAATGTAAATGAGATCATCTTTAATGAGTTTCTCAATGTTGTATTTCCAGAAAATACTTCTAATAAAATGAATGAACATTTTGAGTATCTCATTATGCCTTATAGTAATTTTATTGATTCTAATAAAATAATTAATGAAGATAATCTAATAAATGAATGATTCTTAACTTATGTCAATAAGAAAATAAATAAATAACATAACCGCATTCAAACTAATAATGATGAGACTGTTATTATGAACCTCAATTCGAGTAGCAAAATGGGAAAGATTAGGATAGGGTTAACACTCAAAGAGCATAGGAGTCGTAATTCAAGGAAGTTTTGAAAGAATTCATAGACGTATTTGCATGGTCCTACAATGATATTCCTGGCATTGACCCGGAGATTATGCAGCATACGATCCCTACTTGCCCAAAGTGTAAGACTATCAATAAAAAATTGGGAAAGCTCCACCCCGAGTGCTCTCTCTAAGTCAAAGATGAAGTCTTCAAACAGTTAAACATGGGTTTTACTAGCGTAGTCAAATTTTTGGCATAGCTCGCCAATATCGTTCTTGTGCCAAAATCATGAGGTAATGTACGTATGTACATCGACTACCAAGATTTAGGCTAAACTTCCATAAAGGATGATTATCCCTTTCCAAACATTGACACGATCATTGATAATACTACCAATTATGCCCTCAAGTCATTCGTCGATGGTTTCGTCGGGTAAAACCATATCAAGATGTATCTCGATCACTAAGAGAAAATTGCTTTCACTTCCCTTTGGGTACATTTTTCTTAACCATCATGCTTTCTGGTCTAAAAAACACAAGGCTACCTACTAAAGAGCAACTACAACCATTTTGCATGATCTTATACACAAAGAGGCTGAGGTCTATGTTGATGACATAATTGTCAAGTTCAAAACTCAAGAAGGTTACATCCCTGACTTGAGGAAATTCTTTGCATGACTGCAGTAATACCAAATGTGTCTCAATCCATAGAAATGCATCTCAAGTGTCACAAAAGGCAATCCATTTGGTTTTATGATTAGTGAGAAATGAATCAAGATAGACCCTCCCAAACTCAAAGCCATCCTTGAAATGTCACCTCCTCTGGTGGAGGAGAAAGTTAGTTATTTCTTAAAAAAAATAATATATCAGTAGATTCATTAGCTAACTCACGTCAATCTATGATCCCATCTTTAAACTCCTCCAAAAATATTTCCCCAAAGTATGGAATGAGCCAAGTCAGGATGCCTTCGACAAAATCAAGTAGTTCTCCGAAAATGGAAAGACAAAGATGAGAAACTCCTGCCTTTTTATGCTCACCTCAAAGAACTTGCCTCCAGACTAAAATAAATCACCTTTAACTACCTTTTCTCGCTTTAGATACAGGTTTTTCGATACACTGGCAACCTTGGCCCCCATGGTCGACATGCCCGAGGGAATAACAATGCCCTCCTTTGAAGTCCAGAAGCAATCTATGTTAACTCTCTGTTACCACATGGATCTCACAATGTAAGAGGATTTAGACAAGGCCAGATTGTGGTATTATGACATATTGTGCCTACTCATAAATGGTTGATAACCTTAAGGGGCTGATAAGAAAGATCTTGTTACTCTCTGCAGGCTTAAAGCTCAATACATCATCTGCGATAAGGAAATTTTTAAGAGAAACTTTGATGTAAACCATTTGCAACGCATTAAGTGGCTGACATTGAAGAATTAATGCACAATAGCTCTTCCATAGCACATGCATAACAACTCCCATTTACACGCACAATGTACGGAAGGTACACACATAATTACATGGTCCTACTTCAATATCTTCGGTGGGTTTTAATCCTTTTTTACACCCCGAGTTAGTTTTCTTACAGCTTAAATCACTTCTAAAGCTCCAGACTATTTTTTTTACAGTTTCACCTCCGAATTTATTTTTTGTTTAGTTACTAATCCCAGATATCTCATTTTTCTTTAATTTTTTTAATTTTTTTTTCTTCCTTCTTCACAATTTCAGTTTTTTATTTATTCGGGAGGAATTTATTGTGATATTGATATCTCATTCTCTTCAATTTTTTAGAAGGTAATGTAACTGAATTTATGGTATATTAATTTATATGTTTCAATGTTTTGTGTATGTTTTGTTGATAGTTTATTAATCCTCCTATGTTAAAAAAGTTATATGATGTATGCCTATGTTTATTGCTGAAATATGAATTTTATTGCTGACATAAATAATTATGTAATGGAATATCCAATTCGGGCGGACTCAAGTCAGGCCCGAAGCCCATTATACTTTGTGAGCTGAGCTTGAGCCAGGTTCTCTCAGGCTCGTTCGAGCTGAGTTTGAGCTTGAGCCGTGTAAATCAAAATTGGGCCGAGTTTGATCAATCCTATGTTCATCTCATTAAGCCCGATTGACAAGCCTAAGTATTACAGGACTATTATGGTTTAATATTGCGCTGCTTATGTCAGAAGGTGACTCAAGTGCCAAAAATTCACTAACCTTCAGCACCTGCTTCCCCGAGAGTTGTATGACATGACTTCACCTTGGCCCTTCTCAACTTAGGTCATTGACATAACTGAGAAGGCCAATACTAAAGCATCAATTAGGAGCGAATTTATCCTGGTCGCCATTGATTATTCCACCAAATGGGTTGAAGTTGAGTTATATGTTGTCCTGAATGCAAAGAAAGTAGAAAATTTCATCAAGAAGACTATTATTTGTCGTTATGGGATTCATAACTAACTGGTATCGAATAAGGGGCTCCACTTCGAGGCAGAAGTTACAGAAGTAGTCAATGGGTATGGGATTATGAGGAATAAATCTTCTCTTTACCAACGAAAACCAATGGAGTTGTCGAGGCTGCTTATAAAAGCCTCAACACTATAATCTACAAGATGACTGAAATTTTTTGCCACTCTGCCGATCAAATCCCTTATGCATTATAGGGCTACCGCACATCTATCAGGACATCAATTGGGGCTACCCCCTACTCCTTGGTATATGGCATGGAGGAATTCATACCTATTAAACTTGATATACCCTCTCAGCGAGTTATGCTCGAAAGCTAAGGAGGAGAAGTTGATCGAAAACAAAGTCGTTACGACAAACTTGCTCTCTTGAATGAAAATAGATTTAAGGTTTTATACAATATGTACCCCCACCGCATTGCACAATCTTTCAAGAAGAGGGTAAAAGACTGCGGGGTGTGAGAAGTTGACCTCGCTATCAAGGAGATACTAAAGACCATCTGGGACCCAATAAGGAAGTTCAAACCCGATTGGAGTGGTCCATACCTCATAAAGAATATTATGTCACGAGACACCGCTATTCTCACAGACCTTGACGAAGAAGAAATTGTATGTCCAATTAACATGAACCATCTCAAGAAGTTTTATCCTTAAATTCGATTATGGTCGCGCTACGACCTTTCTCAACTCCCTTCTATTCCAATGAAATAAAATAAAAAATCTTCTCTTTTTCCTCTGCAAGATCTACGTAAGACCTGATCCTCTTAATACAAATTTTCTTACAAATTTCTCCCAAACTTTTATCCCCACAGAAGTACGTAGGCAGCCCATAAAGTCACTTTGGGTGAGGTCCTTTCTTCTTCATAAAATCCTATTATTTTCTTCCACCAAGGCATACTGGTCTCACTCATCACTATAAAGGAACAAAATGATTATTTATGCATTAGTGATCAACATAGATAATTAAAAAAATCTTCCAAAAGGCGCAACAACATATGATAAAATCATCATTTAATTATCTTATCATCGACAATTGCATGAAGTATCAATGACAAGAAAAGTCCTTGAAAATTACATAAACTGCTCATCCACATAAGCCTATAAAATCCATGCCTTTACCAACAAAGCCTCACAAACTCTCCTTAACTACCAGAAGGACCTGATTCATTATAACCATCTTCATTTCCATTTCCCGAAGGACCCTCCCTAAACTCCTAATGTTCATAAAACCTCTTTATGCATTCCATGCGGCGATAAGTCTTGATCAACTTATACAAAACCAAAATTCCCTCATCCTTAGTTTCAAACATCGTTAGCCACCTCTGCCCAGTCTCCTCAATACAAACCTTCGTGACCAAAATCCTCCATAACCACCTCAGATAATCCCTAAATATTACCCCAGGATCCCCAAAATATTTTCACAGATGGGTAGACGGTTGATGACATTACCATAGAGCCCCCAAGTCCATCCTCAATGATTCAGTCAAAACCTCCACATGAAAGAAGTTGGCTATGCACAGAGGGATAATTTATTCCCACTCAATTGACGCAGAAGTCGTCAAGGAAAGTAGAAAAAAGTTTGGTGAAGACCTACCAGCTGAACATACCAGTAGTCATACAATTTCAAGATAAACTACAACTCACCCCACCATGATACAGACTAGTGAAGGCGCCTAACCCCATGCTTCATAAGCCAGGTAACCTGGTACTCCATAAAAGGATTGAAACTATGGAAACTCCATGCAAAAAAAATGCCATGCAAAAAAATGAACATTATATGCGTCCCGAAACCAACCCAAAACATTTCATAAAATAAATTACTAATCTAACTCAGTAATTTAGTATCTTAGCTTATACAAATCCAAACGTCCACAATTTAATTAAATTATTAATTTATTATAAATGGCATTATAGGAAACTACTTCCAATCGTTAGAAGTTGATGCCGAGGGGATAATCCAAACAGTGAGACCTTAGCCACCAAATTCCAGACCATTCCATAGTCGCCCATAATACATAGTTACGTTAAAATACATAGTCATTTTAAATGTTTATTTACTATATTATCATGTATTAAATTCGATTTCTTAATAAATTTATATAACACATAAGAATATATAACGATGGCGACATCACATGTCATGGCAGACAAAAAGATAAGCTAACTTTTATAATTTATTTAGTGCATAAAAATACGGGGTATTACATTCTTCCCCCCTAAAATAAGGAATTCCATCCTCGAAATTCAAATTTATTATGCTTCTACTAGAAATTCTAAGAATATCTCGCCCATAGTGTCCTCATACTGTACACCAAATCTGAACATACTATGACCTAATATGCATCGAGGTCTCTCGTCATAAATTACGTTCGGCCAATATTTAACTAACTAGTCTAACCGTTAAAAAATCAACTTGTCTCGCAAGAACTTCCTCCGTTGTGTACTCATATTAACCTCGTCTCTGCACTGACGTTGATAAGGTGAGGTCAAATGTTATCGGTCCAATGATATCCACAAGTTTAAAAAGGGCCCATGTATCAGAATGCCAACTTCCCTTCAAAATCAAACTTACAATTTTCATTCTCGAGTAGGTCTTCAAAAATACTTGACCTACCTCCTGGTATTCCAAATCATACTTTCATTCATCTCACTTCTTTTAAAGTTTTCTGAACACATTCCTAAAAACAACTTACTAACTCTTAGCTATTAATCAACTTAGTCAATGTACCTCAGATATTCCCATATATTTTTGTGTCCTCTTTTGAACCACTGAATCCCAAAATATTAGTACAAGACGATGGTTTCACTCTTTCACATCTACACTGGTATTTCGAGCACTGGTACCCTCCAATGTTTACAGGGCTCCACTTTCTATATTGGCAAGAGCACCCTTTAGATATAAACTATGCCCATAATTGCTTTGTCACACCGACATTACGAACTCTTCAAATTACTAAACGTTAAATAGCTTATGGACTGTAAAGTGGAGCACACAATACACGCCTACGCCAAACTACCTCTAGTATCTTGGCACCCTCTACCACAAATCTCTCTTGAAAAATAACCCCTACTTTTATCTAATGAAGAAAGATACTTTGCAAAATTACGACTTGCATACCATCTCTCGGTAACACTTCAACGTTTTGGTGTAAATTGTAATAACCCGCGTAATTTTTGGGGTATTTTCAAAATAAAGAGGAAAAATAAAGTTTTTGATAAAATTATTTTTATTGCTCAAATATGTTGGTTATTATTTTGAAAGGCGAGAATTTCAAACGGTTTCGAAAACGGAGTTAAAACGGATTTTAAAATGATTTTTAAATGTTTTTAACTCTTGGAGTTGTTTTGATTTCCAACTCTTCATTTATTTGCCTTAATTAAATGAGTCTTTTGGATTCCAACTCTTCATTTCTTTGCATTATAAAAGGAAGTCTTGGGCAAGCCTTTTAACATACTTTTGGCACAAATTTTGGCAGCAAATATATTTTATATTCCTCTTCTTTTTATGTACACATTGGCCCTTGAGATTTGTGAGTTACAACCTTAGATTAGAGGTGTCCTTGTGGCTATTTTGTTGGAGGTTCTTGGAGGAGCGTTTGTAGATATTTTGTGATGATCTTGAGGATGTGATCGTTGGTTTCTCATCATGGTTTGAGGTATGGGGTTTTACACAATATGCTCCTTAAATCTCGCGAGTGTCATTCTCTTTGAATTCTTGTTAATTGAACTCATATTTGAATTGTTAAATTCATTGAAATCTGAAAAATAATTGTTGAAATTATTTTGATTCATGTGGTATCATTATATTGTTGATGAGCACGTTGTCATGAGATTTTAATATGGCACGGATGTTGGGCACCCGCCAAAATTCCTATTTCCCGGGCTATGGCCTGATAAAACATATACGGATGTGGTGAGGCCTGGTGAGCCGGTTAAAGTGTTGTTGAGAAATTATATTGATAAATGCTTTGAGATTTGCATTTTGATTTGAATATTCATACTCGTGTTGTTACGTTTTATTCATCGCTAATATATATTTGTTGAGCATTTTTCTTGTCATATTGTGTACTTCCCCATATTTTCTTTTAGTGGCAGGTTGGCGCGGATTTTGGGGCGCTATGGAGATAGATTTTAGCGAGGATTGTTTGGGAAAGATTTTTATTATTTTGATATATAGAGCTTTGGAGATTTGTATTTTACTTTAGAGTTAGTTGTTGTAATTGAAGAGATTGAGATTAGTGGATTTATATTATTGGGATTTATTTAGACGCTCTATACCTTGTCACTTGTAGATTTGGATTTATTTTATCGCATTAGCGCTCCGTTCGCTCTCCCCGGGCGGGCGGGGTGTTACATAAACCACCCCTAACACAATTTTGGATGTAACGCCCACCACTTCCACAAATGTTTATTTTTAATAAAGACGTCATATTTAATAGGAACTCATCGTGACAAGACACTTCTACTTGTTCTGCGTTATGACCTTATCGACTCCCTTTGAGTTCCAAGGCCAATGTCTAATGCATTTCTTATAGCATCTGATTCACTAGCTTAGTCTGATCGTCTAACTGAGGATGAAATGCCTTATTTGAATTTAAATATACTCCCATAGTATTTTAAAAAAACCTCCAGAATCTAAATACAAACGTACTATCCCAGTTGGATATCATTACTAATTTACAGGTGGCATATCTCTACATACATTCTACAATGTCTTTCTTCAGCCCATTTTATCAATAGAATCTACACATAACATGATATTTCTTATCCCATTTGGAATGTACCGTGAATCGCGTGCCTCTGTTAACTCTGCTCTCCTCATTCAGGATTATCTGGCACAACCAATTGTCCATGAAGTCTTAATTAATCGAGAAAGAACAAACTCCGACTGACACTAATTATTGTACCTTCTATTGGCAGAAGGAATTTGAATTTTGTGATTGTATTACCGCGTCACCATAGCTGGTATAACGATCGTTATTTCCAAAAATGCACCAGACAAATCTAATTCTCGTGTGGCGCTCCACTGTGCTACCCAGATGTCTGATAAATAATCTTCCTACTCGCCCCCCCCCCCCCCCCCCAATGTTGTTAGTATACCAATCAGCCTCTAACTCAACACACCAGCTACCACATTTTCTTTCCTCAGATGGTACAAAATTAAAAAATGGTAGTCCTTCACAAACTCGAGCCATATTCTCTGCCTCATAATCATCTCTCTTTGAGTAACCGAGTACTGGAGACTCTTGTGATCACACTATAAAGTGAACCTCTCACCCACTAAGTAATGTCTCTAAATAATAAGGGAAAACACTACTGCAACCAACTCGAAATCTTGAGTGGGGTAGTTACTCTCCGGAGGCTTAATATTTTTGGAAACATAAGCTATAGACCTATACTCCTGCATCAGCACGCCTTCTAACTCCTGAAGTGATGCAGTTGTAAATACCAAATACTCTATGCCCATGTGCGGTAGTGAGCTTCTCAAAAGCTCTCGGGCATTTTACACTCCAACGAATGGTACTCCCTTATGGGTGAGGTGAGTTAGTGATTTCGCATCTTTGAGAGCCCCCATGAACCTCATGTAGTACCCCACCAAAACCTAAAAAATCTTACCTTATGTAGGTTTTATGGGTTATCTTCAGTCCCTAACTGCAAATATCTTAATAGGATTCATCGAGATCCTGCCTTCTGGTACAGCATGGTTCAAGAACTGGATCTATCAAAACCAAAACTCACACTTAGAGAACTTCGCTTACAACCTATGCTCCTCCTCCGACCGAGAATACCTTAGAATGTCATTAGTAAATACAATGACTAAGTAATCCAGGAATGGTAAAAAAACCAATTCATCGAGTCTATGAACACTATTGGTGCGTTGGTCAACCCAAACGTCATGACCCGAAACTCATATGATCCATATCGTGTCAAAAAATGTATCTTCAGAATGTATCCATCCTGAACACGTAACTGGTGATACTCTAAACTCAAGACAATATTGGAAAAGAATAGCGCATCCCTGAACTCGTTGAATAGGTCATCGATATATGGTAATAAATATTTATTATGAATTTAGACCTTGTTAGACTCACGATAGTCCACGCAGAAATGGAACGAACCATACTTCATCTTCACAACTAAAACAAGAGCTCACCTCAGAGATATGATACTCCGTATAAACCCATATCTCAATAACTCCTAAATTTGATCCCGAAATTTCCTAATATTTAGCGGAGCCATATGGTACGGTGCCCTCATAATGGGATTGGTACTCGGTTCCAAGTTTATACAAAAGTTTACCTTTCTAACTGGTGGTAGTCATGTTACCTCATCAAATATATACGTAACTCCTGGTTAAACGGTATCGAGTCTAACGATATGGTGACCTTCTTAGACGAAGTCATGTCTATGTAATACAAGTGTGTTCTAGACCCTCCCTTGACCCAGGTATAACTATAAGAAGCATCACTTGGACTACAATAGAAATTGTAAAAACCTACCCCCTGTAGTCACTATATATATAACGCATATAGTTACTACACAAAATTAAATAATACAAACCATAAGACCACATATCTAAATAAAAAAATGCAACTGGACACCAAGTTGACTCACGTTTCTACAATCACGATGTAAAGAAGTCCATATCCAATAAGGTATCCGAATAAAGATAAATCGCGGTGATAATATCTATGTATCTAATAATCATAGTAACCTCACTCGTAGTAAAAAAATGATAACTCCACGATGTCTAACTCAAACTCATGTATGCGAGCCATAAACGTAATCGTACCCATATTCTGGTGGTTTTCTTAATAACACGGGTTGTTCTGAGGTATCTACTAACAAAGTGGCTTCCTTCGGCTTGTTTATGTAATACCCCGTATTTTTACGCATATTTATTTTATTATGAAATTATGGAAATTAGGATTAATTCATTTAAAGGGAGAAAATTTAATAAATAAATAATCCAATTTAATGGTAATAATTACTAGCGGGACGAGAGTTAGTAGTTATCGAAAATAATTATGTTCAAATCATGTTGAGTAATAACTATGTTGAACATTTCATAGTGACTAACGTAATATGGTTTCGGAAATAAGAGTATGGTTGGGGATGAGATACACGACAGTTAAAATATAATTATTTGGGACGCGCGTATGAGTCGTGTCATTATTATATATTTGGGGCTTAAAAAGGTAAATTATTTTTATATAACTTGAATGACTATTTTGAGTGTGCCAGTGTGTCCGGAATGGTCGAAATAGTCATGAAATACTACTCGGGTGTTTTAATTGGAGTCCGGGGCATTTTAGCCCAAAATGGCACCTTGGAGGGGTATTTTAGTCCTTTGGGATTTTTGAGTAATTAAATGGACGAAAATAGGATTAAAATAGGAACATAGAGGGTTAGTGGTCTGTTAGTTGCAACCTACGTGAGAAAGAGAGAGAAAGAGAGGGAGAACCAAGGAGGAAGGAGACCCATTGAAGAACAAATCCAAAAATTAGAGATTTCTCACAAATAGTTACACCAAAGTGTAAATCGCGACGAGAGGATCAACCACATACCAAATTCAGTCAGAGAATCAGAAATCCATCCCAAGGCAAGTGTTTATCTTGCTCCTCTTTTAGCAAATATTGTTCCTGTTGATTTAGATTAGAGGATATAACCTTAGTGCAATGAAAACTTAGGTTTAATTAGACTGAATTTTAACGAAACCTTATAAATTAGAGATGGGTATGCATGTAAAGGTTTTTCCCTTTGTTAGACTATTAAAATTTGGGAATCTTATGTTTTAATCACGAGTTATAATAAGAGTTTTGGATAATTAAAATTTTGGGTTCATTATAATGGAAATTTTAGAGATTTGAGTAATTGTTGATTTTCCCTTTGAAAGTATGAGGATGTAAGCCCTAAATTGTCTTAGAGAATGCCCCACAAAGATTAAGAATAGTTTAATACTATATTATTTGAGATTAGATGAAATTAGGGTTGGACTTGAGGTTTAAAATGCTAGAAAAATCGAATTTAGGGAAGAACGGGGTCTGTTTGAATTTCTCGTTAGAAGTCTGCACAGGTCGTTCGAATGACCTCATTCGAACGAGAATTCCAAAGACCTTTCTAATGAAATGTTGGAGTTCGTTCTAAGTGAGAACTTCGTTCGAACGACCCCATTGGAACGAGATTTTCTTGACTTCTAACAAGATTTAAGAATGGCTTTTTAGGGTCCGTTCGAGTTAAAAATTATCCTAGGGTTATCCAAGTGAGAGTAATGACCTACGTGAGTAACGGGTGACTTAAATTCTGAATTATTAGTGTGTTGGGATTGTAATGGTTCTCGTGATATAGGAAGTTTATAGAACCTAGGGGGGAATGTAGGTTCGAGAGAAGAACTATATGATCGAATCACGGTGAGTGGTAGAATTAATACTACTACTTATGTACTATGAAAATCAGGTTGCGTGAATGCCTAATGAGTTATATAAGTTCTGTGCATGCTTATTACTTGAGATATTATATGTATGACATACCTAGCTACTGGCTATCGAACGGAGGTTAGTGCGTTGTGGACGATCATATCTTGTGTACCTTCGAGGGATTTTGAGTCGTACCACTAGAGCATGAAACCTAGGTACGGGCTATCTGTGAGAAAGATAGTGATGACTGTCGTATGGGTGCGTAGCCCATCGGCTTGGGACTATATTCGCCTCCAATATGTGTACATGTTTTATTGGTTCTTGAGAGATTGAACTTGTTGTCCTTCATGCGTGAGCGTTGCAATGGGACTAGATAGCCGAGTATGCCTAGCACTAGGGGTTTCATAACCATGGATGCAGTATTGATATATATTTATATGTATACAAAGTGAGATTTTATAGATGTATGTTGAGATCCTATTCTGTGTTTCATATTGGCCGCTTTATTATAGTCTATACTTATTGGGCCACCAGTTGAGAATTTAGAATGTTATGAGAATAAGTTAAAGCATCTTTAAACCTATTCCTAAATAATAGAAATATATTATCTTGGGGTTATTTAGATATTGTATCCAGCATGGTGGTTATACTATGTTAGCTCAGGCAGGATATCATATTAGGATGGGCAGTTAGGTTAGCTAGCCGTGCACAATAGATGAGAGGTGATCATCTCAATTGAGTACGATAGTTAACATGAATAATATTTGTGTTAATTAACCAATTTAAGCACTTGCTATATTTAAACTATTTTCTACTCGGGCTCTGACCCGTTTTTCTGCAAAACTCTTTTCTTATTCCTTTATTTTAGGTGCTCAGCCACAAGGACACCAAGCTTAGGAGATTCCACTCATTTGACGAGGTGTGGCTGTTGTGGAAGCTACATGACATTTCCAGTAGACGCTTCATAGCCTATCCTTCTCTATCCATCGGTTATTTACTTCAGTTGGACATGTCGTCCCTTCCTATTTTACATTCAGAGATTTAGATGTTTTATTTTGTCATTAAACTTTTATTTCATGGATTTGGACTATTGTATGGAATTTTGACTGAAAGTGTTTACTCCAGTTCTTTATTTTAATCCAGCTAGTTCTTTCCTTATGTTTTAGGGATGAATAGTATTAGTTAATTATTTTCCTTACTTGATGATGGTTAATAACAAGATAAAATTTTGACATCAACCTTTCTAAATATTAAGTGGTTAGTTTTTATTAAATAAAAATTGATGATTTTTGACAAGTGATGCATAATCTGAACCAACTGGATATTCTGAATTTAATTAATAAAGGACTGATAAACCAGTATTTAATTAGGCAGGGTGTCACAGGTGGTATCAGAGCATCAGGTCCTAGTGTTCTTAGGATATGTGCGACTTATTATGCGTCCAGCGTTTCTTCATTTGATATAGAGCCCTATGTTTAGGATTGTTGAATTCTATGGTGAGATTGCGTTCTCCTGCTACAACGTGTATATATTAGTGAATCTTATTTGCATTCGGGCGTGTTCGAACAATGAAGTATAACAGCCGAGGGTCGTTGGGTGGACAGTAGGAGGCAGGGCTTAGTTGAGGTTGTAGAGTATATTCAGTGATGATGATCGTAGTCGAAGTCACCCCTACTATGACACGAGAGGCCAGGAATGTAAAGATGGCAAGGGCACATCATATGATTTCCAATGTTGCTATAGTCAAAAATGGTGCCAAATTAGACTCACCCAACGTGGTAGGACTAAGAGAGAGTCAGACGAAGCCTTGAGGAGAACCATTAGTGGAAGATCTAGAAATGCAGAAATTATGTGTTAACCAACGAAGGTAAACTATTCAAAGGCTTCGACTTACAGCGGAGTGTGGATAACGAGGAGTGAAAATTTGGGGAAAGATTTTCTTGACTCGTCAGAGAAAAGTTATAATGGTGGGAATCAACCACCATATTTAGCAGTGGAATGTTGTGTCAATGGAAGGATTTTAAGTACAGTTTACAGCTTGACCGCAAGTTCCTTCATCAGATGTGAATGTTGTTCTGAACTCATCACAGGAAGAACAGACAGAGGTCCATGTGTCAAAATTACTTTAATTATTTAACAAATCTTATGTCAGATGAAGTAGATACAAATGGAGAAGAGGATTTCAAGTGGTAAATCTACTCATGAGAGAAGTTGACAACACTTAAAGGGAATTATGTTGGACAGTCGATCCATATGATTACAATATCACGCACTGTCCATAGAAATGTTAACACTTCTTTGTGAAGGGAGTTATAGGAATCGAGAGATTTAATTGGGGAGTAAGACTGGATGAAACGCAGTTAGTAAGACGATGCAAGGGGAAACCATCAGGGGACCCATTTAAACGATTCGAATAACTGAATTCTTACTAAGCGATGGTGAATTTAGTGAGGGTGATTAGAGCCATTAGCACACTCCTTAGGGCCAACAAAGCCAAGGGAACAATGGCGGTAGCCATCAGTAATCGAGCCTACCAAAGTCCAAGATAAGGACAACCCTAATATGGTCAGTATGACCGGTGATAAGTGGACTATGCATAGAGGTATTTTGTGGAGGGTGAAACCCCATGCGTTAAAAATTTCCTGAAGCGAGTAAAGGGACAAGAGTATGGTGCCTAGTAAAGGGAAATGAATTAAGTAGTTTTTGTTTTCATTCGGACAGGCGTGTTATGTCTGGAGACCATTTGAGCAGCCAGGGCGACTGTCAAGGTAGAAGTATGAGTTTTACCCTCGAAGGATGAGGCGGGTTTTATATGACACGAGCGAGTCACTACATTTTGATTATTACTAGATTCGCATGTGAGACGAGCTTAGTGCATATATCGATAACGTTATTATTATATGAATATTCTTCCTGGTATAGCAAGGTTATCTTTAATATTATCCGCGGAGGATGAATGGGTGTATCGATAGTGGTACATACCTCATTGAGATTACTCGTTTTAGTAATGTGTTATAGTATGATAGTGTCCTGATTATAATTTTATAGAAATGATTAGACCGATAGTGGGCGGATATCGCAAGTCTATCGGGGTTACTTCTCTAGAGCAGGATGTTTTGTTCTGGCGAAGCCTCACCCGTGAGAGGGTTGGACTCGCATATATATCATATATTATAGAGACTTCGAAGAGTATAGTGGTATCAAAATGTTTAATACCGGGGTGTGGAGGGACTTTGTTGTTATGATTCTTTGTATTGGGCTTACTGTTGAGCAGAAAGATTTAACTCATTATCATGTTTAGTTCTCAGGAATGGGTGATAGGAAGAGCGCATTGTTATATCAATCCTTTAGAGACGTGGGAGTTAAGATTTATATTCATATGTTTAGGGACAGGATCTCGAGAGTCTCGATTGTATATGTAGGAGGTTTGTGGAATGTGATTACCACCAATTCTAAGCGATAGTGCAATTAGCAAAAAGTTCTTCGTTTAAGTGTAATTGCGGGAGGAGACGTAGCTTTTATGTTAAGAGACGGGAATATAGGGGTATGTGTTATGGACGGAGGGCCTAACAGATTTTGATAACCGAAATGCTAGGTAGTAGTGTATCGGGGGGTTCCCTATTTAGATTTCGCTTTGCGAGACATCCCACGCATGAAACTTAGCGTAAGGTTGGAAGTAGGTAGATGTTTGGTCATTCGTCCATAAGTCCAGTACCTCGGTCGTTATAAAAGTATGTAGTTATAACTGTAAATAGTTTAATTACAATATAAGTCCAGTGGAGCCGGTTGTGAGGTGAGGAGGTATTGAAATTTTTATCTTATCACCACGAGTTAAAGGGTGGAACGATGTTAAGGAGAATTTATAAATTCAATTTCTAGGGTGATTGAGAGTACCCGTGTTGTAACCACGTTGTGAGCACGGGGGAAATAAAGAATTGGGTGTTATGTGTGAAGCGTATGTGATGTCTATCCCGGTATGCACGGTTTATAGGTTGTGTGGGCATCCTGGTTAGCTGAGGTCAGAATCGTCCGGGTTAAAGGAACGTGGAAATAGATGTGCGAAATATATGCCTGAGGTACTAATATAACGAAGTAGAAATAGTCAAGTGGATTAGGCATCATGTGAGAAGGACGATAATCCATTAATACGTGTGCAATCAAAATAGCACACCCAAATTTGGTTGAAAGGTTGTGGGAAGCCATTTAAAAGGGGTATTCCTTGAGAAGGGTAAAATTTAACTATTATGGAAAAAACTCGGAGCGGAGTTTTACCTATTCAAATGTTGAGAGCGACTTGCGCATAAGTATAATGATGATGTTAGGAAGGTATAAAAAGTCCAGAAGTACACATCGTGGAGAAAAGTGCACGGGTTGGAACTTTTGGTATACGCCAAGGAAAGGAGGACAGTATTAAGTATCACTTAATGTGATATATTACAAGTGGAAGTCAATGTTGAGCGGGATATAGTGAGTAGTATCCGCGTGCACCACTCATATAGAGAATTTGGTTGGAGCAAGAGGTTCAGCCAGAAAACTCTGTATCAAGCCGATGATTCCAGTAATGGAAAAGGGCAGTCAAGTCGGTAAAATTTCTTTGATGGTTTGCTAACCTCAAGGTAAGGTCAAGAGTTACTTCGAATGTGTGGAACAAGTTGACCAAGAAGAAAGCGATTGATATTCCTTTGGGGTGATTCATAATATTAGATAGTGTGCCCCAGTCTACCTTTAAAAAGAAGAATCGTGCCGGTACGTGGTCCTGCCTGGCATTGTTCTAAACTAGGATGAGATTCTTGAACCCCACCTTAAATATGGGATTTCTAAAAGCAGTGGGGATAACATTACGTTTGGAAGCAGGTTGTATCACCTATAGCCGGGTAGTAGGCAAAAGGTGATTAACGACTAGTGGAGCTGTATGAAAGTAATTTCGAACTCATTGTGGTCATTTCATATCCGTAGCAATTATAGCTGGTTAGTAAAGTATACTATGATAATTGGGAGAAGTTATTACCTAATAGTATAGTTGTGTGTAAGCACTCGTCACTATTTATGGTGGACAAAGTACTTATTGAGGTCTTGTGCAAAGAACCTTAACTATTCTCCCTAGAGTTGTTTAGATGCGAGCGAATATCATAATTTTTAAATTGGCCGAGTTAGAATCCGATGACTAAAGTGGAATCACCACATACTGTCTTAGGTAACCTTTTAACTATCATAAGAATTACGTCGCCAAGAATTGAAATTTGAAGAACTGACAAGAGTAGTCAGATGTTCATATGGTTTCTCTCAGGATGGTAGTTTTTGTGTTTAGATAAATATGAGTAGTTGACACGTAGTGAGGTACGACCTCCCAATAATATTGAGATAATGGGGGCCAATGATTTATAGTCTCATCTTATTCGAATGTCGTCGAGTAGGAGCAAGGTGAAGTGTCGTTATTGAGATGTGACCCTATAACTGATAAAGTGTTGAGAAAGTTAAACAATCTTGTTGTGAGGCGGTGGGGGGTAGGGGGGATATAGTGATTAAGAGCCTTACTCAAAAGTTAGTTTTGAGTACTCATAAAGTATCCAGAATTGTTTTACCAGGTAGGACTTATTTTTAAAATTTCGGGACGAAATTCTGTTCTTGGGGGAAAGTATGTAATACCCCGTATTTTTACGCATATTTATTTTATTATTAAATTATGGAAATTGGGATGAATTAATTTAAAGGGAGAAAATTTAATTTATAATTAATCCAATTTAATGGTAATAATTACTAGCGTGACGAGAGTTAGTAGTTATCGAAAATAATTATGTTGAAATCATGTTGAGTAATAACTATGTTAAACATTACGTAGTGAGTAACGTAATAAGGTTTAGGAAATAAGAGTATGGCCGAGGACGAGATACACGGCAGTTAAAATATAATTATTTGGGACGCGCGTATGAGTCGCGTCACTATTATATATTTAGGGATTAAAAAGGTAAATTATTTTTATATAACTCGAATGACTATTTTGAGTGCGCCAGTGTGTTCGGATTGGTCGAAATAGTCAGAAAATACTACTCGTGTGTTTTAATTGGAGTCCGAGGCATTTTAGCCCAAAATGATACCTCGGAGGGGTATTTTAGTCTTTTGGGATTTTTGAGTAATTAAATGGAAGAAAATACGATTGAAATAGGAACATACAGGGTTAGTGGTCTGTCAGTTGCAACCTACGTGATAAAGGGAGATAAGGAGAGGGAGAACCAAGGAGGAAGGAGACCTATTGAAGAACAAAGCCAAAAGTTAGAGATTTCTCACAAATAGTTACACCAAAGTGTAGATCGCGACGAGAGGATCAACCACATACCAAATTCAATCAGAGAATCAGAAATCCATCCCAAGGTAAGTGTTTATCTTTCTCCTCTTTTAGCAAATATTGTTCCCGTTGATTAAGATTAGAGGATATAACCTTAGTACAATGAAAACTTAGGTTTAATTAGATTGGATTTTAAAGAAACCTTATGAATTGGAGATAGGTATGCATTTAGAGGTTTTTCCCTTTGTTAGACTATTAAAATTTAGGAATCTTATGTTTTAATCACGAGTTATAATAAGAGCTTTGGACAATTAAAATTATGGGTTCATTATAAAGGAAATTTTAGAGATTTGAGTAATTGTTGATTTTCCCTTTGAAAGTATGAGGATGTAAGCCCTAAATTGTGTTAGAGAATGTCCCACAATGATTAAGAATAGTTTAATACTATCTTATTTGAGATTAGATGAAATTAGGGTTGGATTTGAGGTTTGAAATGCTAGAAAAATCAAATTTGGGGAAGAACTGGGTCTGTTCGGATTTCTCGTTCAAAGTCTGCCCAGGTCGTTCGAACGAGACTTTCAACGAGAATTCCAATGACCTTTCTAACAAAATGATGGAGTTCGTTCGAAGTGAGAACTTCATCCGAATGAACTCGTTCGAAGGACCCCGTTCGAACGAGATTCCCTTGACTTCTAACGAGATTTCAGAATGGCTTTTTAGGGTCCGTTCGAGTTAAAAATCGTCCTAGGGTTATCCAAGTAACATTAATGACCTACATGAGTAACGCGTGACTTCAATTCCGAATTGTTAGTGTGTTGGTATTGTAATAGTTTTTCGGGATATAAGAAGTTTATAGAACCTAGGAGGGAATGTAGGTTTAAGAGAGGAACTATATGATCGAATCACGGTGAGTGGTAGAATTAATACTACTACTTATGTACTATGGAAATCAGGTTGCGTGAACGCCTAATAAGTTATATAAGTTGTGTGCATGCTTATTACTTGAGATATTATGTGTATGACATACCTCGAAAGGAGGTTAGCGCATTGTGGAGGATCATATCTTGTGTGCCTACGGGGGATTTTGAGTCGTACCACTAGAGCATGGAACCTAGGTACGGGCTATCTGTGAAAACGATAATGATGACGGTCGTATGGGTGCGTAGATATATGTGTAGCCCATCGGCTTGAGACTATGTTCGCCTTCAATATGTGTACATGTTTTATAGGTTCTTGAGAGATTGAACATGTTGTCCTTCATGCGTGAGCGTTATAATAGGACTAGATATCCGAGTATGCCTAGCACCAGGGGTTTCATAACCATGGATGCAGTATTGATATATATTCATATGTATACATAGTAAGATTTTATAGATGTGTGAAAAGATCCTATTATGTGTTTCATATTGGCCGCTTTATTATAGTATATACTTATTGGGTCGCCAATTGAGAATTTAGAATGTTATGAGAATAAGTTAAAGTATCTTTAAACCTATTCCTAAATAATAAAAATATATTGTCTTCGGATTATATAGTTATTTTATCCATCATAGTGGTTATACTACGTTTAGTCAGGCAGGATATCATACTAGCATGGGTAGTTAGGCTCGCTGGGCGTGCACAATAGATGATAGGTGAGCATCTCAAGTGACTACGATAAGTTAACATGAATAATATTTGTGCTAATTAACCAATTTAAGCACTTGTTATATTTAAATCATTTTCTACTCGGGCTCTGACCCGTATTTCTGCAAAACTCTTTTCTTGTTCCTTTATTTTAGGTGCTCAGCCACAGGGACACCAAGCTTAAGAGATTCCACTCATTTGATGAGCTGTGATGTGGAAGCTACGGGACATTGCTAGTATACGCTTCATAGTCTATCCTTCTTTATCCATCAGTTATTTACTTCAGTTGGACATGTCGTACCTTCCTATTTTACATTCAGAGATTTAGATATTTTATTCTATCAGTAGACTTTTATTTCATGGATTTGGACTATTGTATGGTATTTTGACTAGAAGTGTTTACTCCAGTTCTTTGTTTTAATTCATCTAGTTTTTTACTTATGTTTTTGGGATGAATAGTATTAGTTAATTATTTTCCTTACTTGATTATGGTTAATAACAAGATAAAATTTTGACGTCAAACTTTTTAAATATTAAGTGGTTAGTTTTAATTAAATAAAAATTAATGATTTTCGACAAGTGATGCATTATCTGAACCAACTGGATATTCTGGATTTAATTAATAAATGACTGATCACCCGGTATTTAATTAGGTGGGGTGTCACAGTTTATAACATCTTACTCTAATGGAACTATCAAAATAGAGACCTTACTAGTGGCCCTGCTGACCTTACCTTTATCGTTGATAGTGTTGAATCTTACTTCATTGGTTCTGCTCTCATAGGCAGTGACCCCCACTAGTCAAAATTTCTTGGGATCAACTGGAGGCAACAGATCATGTTATTTACTCTTGGAAGTTTTGGGGGCCTTCTCCCCCTATGCGGTTCCTTTTACTGGTGTAATATTTACTACTTGGTTCAAGGTTGTATCGTCTCTAGTCATTAGGCCTACTTTGGCTTCGGTCTTCTCAATCTTAGGAACTTTATCCTTTAGATATCTATGGTGATTCTACTGATGTAGGAAAGTAACTCCCACCATCTGAACGTAGGTGGTGATTAACAGTTTACCTAATAAAACATGCCAAACACTTCACGTAAGGTTTATACTAACTCAAAATAAAATCTTCCTTATTTTTTCTATCAATCTCTCCCAGTGAAGGAAGACAAAGATATTTGAACATCTCCTAATACTTACTGCCCTTTAGTCACACAAATGAGGTGTTCAAAACATACTTCAAATGTCATTACGAATGGTGAGTAAGATCATTTCCCCTCGAACCATACGATAATCACTTGTTAAAGGTATCCCATCCAAAAGTCCCTAATTCCCAACATAAGTTGACCTCATGCTTGGGACGTCTCGTGAAGGAAATACAAACAAGGAACCCTTCATATATACTCAATCTTATTTGAATCGTTCATTTGGTATAATGGCATAAAAAACCCATATGTGGTCATCATGATACAATGTACCAATCCTAAACGATAAAGCTCTAAAGAAATAAAATAATGCAATGCGTAAACGCAACGGACGCACGCAAGATCCCTGGGACACTAGAACCTGTGATTCTCTGATACCGACTGTGACACCCCATCAAATTTACAACTAGCTTGATCAGGTCGAATTTAAATGTACGGGAATAAAAATATCATTCTAAGCATGATTGGAAATATAACTAAATACATAAAGTAAATAATTGTACATAAGTATGAGGAAAGCCCATACACATCTGATACCATAGCTGATAATAATAGATAAGATGCTAATAAGAGAGCACGGCGGAAGTGACAACAATGTCCTATATCCTAAAAAATGTTAAATCCGTAACATTAACAATGAGTCCAATTAAAAAAAGATTTAATTGAAGTTGGATACCATATTACTATGCATCTTCCTCTCGTCTTTTAGTTATTTTTACGTTTATCCCAAACCCAAACAACCCTAAAAATCTCATGAGTTTACATCCAAGACAAAGTGATCCTGTGATGAATTATTATTCATCTCGATTGAATATAATAATTAATCTCAATTAATTCTACACTCAATATCAACAGTGTATAAGAATATGAGTAAAGATATTCCATAATTCTACTATTAATATAAGTATGATCCTAGACACGTCATAACCATACAAGGTCTCCATTTAAGCCCTCATATAATGAAGGCCTAATAAGTTTCCTTAGGGAACTCTCGCGTCGTACGAGGTAGAGTTATAGGTTGTCCCACTCCTATAACCCCAAAATATTAACCAAGGATCGTCATTACACCTTAACATCAATCACATGGCCCTGTACCTTAGGGAATATGAAAGATTTCTCTTGCATTATCAATATGAGATAACACATGTGTAATAATCACATAGTGTTTGGGGCAAAATAATCAAGTTAAATCCTGTCTCATAACCTGGGTACCGATTATCATCGCGCGCTCCCAATAAGGATATCCCCTCTAGTATGTAATACCATGAGGACTCAAGACCTGGTATGTTGCTCATGAAATATAAGAATAGGAAAACCTAACATACACGGTTTACTAAGTCTTTACCAAAATATATTACTTTACGAATTTCCATAGTGTAAATTATTCAGATCCAACATCAATTTTAACATTTCTAATTAATAAGATTCGTATAATAGAACACATATAAAGAACCTCCAATTCATTTTAAACTATTTCCTCATTACCAAAATGTATTCAAAATAAGATATAAACCAACTTTGTTCCAACAGTGATAGTCGATCGATCGCCTGTTATCCGTCGATTAATGGTCAGAGTGCTCATTTTCTTCCTAGTTTTAGGATTAAAAACCTAAACTTCCTTTAACGTATATCACCTTCCTTAAACCAGAATGTAATTGAATCTCCTTCATATATATATATATATATATATATATATATTAACATTCCAAACGTATATCTAACCATTTTACATAATTCTAATAGGATTAAAACGTAAATTCCAAATTGAGATAAGAACCCTAGTTTATAGATAATCCAACCAAATTGATTAAATTTTCCATCAATTCGAATCATTAACATGGGGCTTTTGAAGATTAAATATATTATAATCCATCCCTAATCTTCCTAGAACAATTTTCACTACAAATAATGTAAAAATCCTCAATAATCAACTATACCATTAGTTTAGTTTCTTATTTTAATTAATTAAATTATAATCAAATTAATTCCAACCTCTAAATCAGATTTATAGGTTATTAAATTCATATTCAAATGATTGAGAATATAATAATCAAACACAATCAAAATCAAATCCTAATTAAACTTTCCTCAATCCCAAATGGTGAAGAACTAAAGCCCAATTCCTCTTTACTCATCCTCTTCTCTTGAAGTCTCTCCTCTCCAGTCCTTAGGATACCTTCCCAATTATAATTAGTGAAATAAGGAAATCCTAATGACCTATCAAGACTTATAACCCAGGAAATTAATTCAAACCCCTACATGGGCCTCATCTAAATGAGTCCAAAACATCTCCAATAAGCCTAAAACATTGTCCAAGTCATATACTAGCACAATGGACCTAGACCTAAAACCTTTAGACTAAAACAGACATTATATGCATCATGAAGCGAACTCGAAACATTTCATAAAATCAATTGATAATCTAACTCAATAATTTAGTAGCTTGGCTTATACGAATCCAAACGTCCACAATTTAATTAATTTATTAATTCAGTATAACACGACATTATAGAAAATTACTTCACAATTGTTGGAACTCGATGCCAAAGGGATAATCCAAATAAGAAAACCCTCGATACCAAAACCCTGACCATTCCATAGTCACCCATAATATATAGTTACGTTAAAATATTTATTTGCCATTTTATCCTGTATTAAATTTGATTTCTTAAATAATTTATATAACGCATAAGAACATATAACAATGGTGACATCACATGTCATAGAAGGCAACTAATATAAGCTAATTTCATAATTTATTTAATGCATAAAAATATGGGGTATTATATTTCCTCTCATAAACTTTTTTCTTTTAGATTTCCAAAAAGTTAACCTTTTAGATTTTCAAAATATCATGTCTTCCTATCTATATATATACACCCACAAGAGGACATGTCGGATGGATTTATAGAGGTTGGAGTTATTAACATTCTCATAAATATTCTTCGGCGAAGAGATAATGTCGAAGTGAAGATGATGATGATGATGATGTTTCGTAAAAACCCATTGTTGATACCAAATTTAGTCTGCTGACATGGACCACTCACTTACAGACACGTGTCTGCCAACGTGGCAATTATATATACTTCTATCAAGCAACTCAAGATCACCGAGCAACTAAGGAGCCCCGAACAACTCGGGGGCCCCGGACCACTCAAGCATGTCGAGCAGCATAGGCGGTCCGTGCAGCTTAAGCGGTCCGAACTACATAGAGTACAGCGCATCCAACTCAAGAGAATCAAGGAGACAACTGCTCATTAAATGCTCATTATTATTATACAGATGTACTTGCTTACTAGAAAACAGCGCGTTGTCCTTTCATTTGTACAGCCTCAAGGCTATAAATACATTGTAACCTCCTTATTAGAAGGGGACTCATAATTTCTTGGTAAATCCATTATCGAGAATTCTAAGCAAATAGTCAGCAATAACAAAAACAGTGGACGTAGGCCATTCTTTCAAGGCTGAACCACTTTAAAAATCTTTTGTCTCATTAATTTTATCTGTGATTGATTAATTAGAGATAATCTAATGTTTTACATCAACAGATTCAACTCAAATCACCGAGCAACTAAGGAGCCCCGAGCAACTTAGGGGCCCCGGTCAACTCAAGCATGTCGAGCAGCTTAGGCGGTCCGAGCAGCTTAAGCGGTCCGAGCTACATAGCGTACAGCACATCCAACTCAAGAGAATCAAGGAGACGACTGCTCATTAAATGCTCATTATTATCATACAGATGTACTTGCCTACTAGATAACAGTGCGTTGTCCTTTCATTTCTACAGCCTCAAGGCTATAAATACATTGTAACCTCCTCATTAGAAGGGGACTCAAAATTTCTTGGTAAATCCATTATCGAGAATTCCAAGCAAATAGTCAGCAATAACAAAAACAGTGGACGTAGGACATTCTTTCAAGGCTGAACCACTTTAAAAATCCTTTGTCTCATTTATTTTATATGTGATTGATTAATTAGAGATAATCTAATTTTTTACATCAACAGGTTGGCGCTGTCTGTGGGAAACGACTGTAATTATCGTTTTTCACCAAAACACTTCATCATCAATGGCTGATCATCCGGAACCCAGCAATCGAAACGCTGGGATCCCTTCAAATCCTTCATCTACTCCTCCAAATGTCCATGATCTGGCTGGTATAATGGTTAATTTAGCCCAGGACCAAACGGCCATGCAAGAGACCATGCGACAACTCATGCAAACTATTCAGGGTGGAGCCCCGGCCCAGTCAGGACAACGAAGCATTCAGAAAAATACCTGATTACCTTCTTCGTGAACTAGGCGAACGTTATTCCCAGAGGAATCTCGATCCAGACGCACCGATTCATATTGTACTAAGAGATCTAACGATCCTTCTTATCAACCTGGTCGGACTTCCTCAGTACAAGCAACAGACTCTCAACGAAACATCACTCTCTCTCCAGAAAGAACTAGTGCTCCAGAAAGATTGAATAGAATCTCTCATTTTGATCGTTTGGGCCCTAGGAGGAATAAAAGCCCTCCTAGGATTGCATCGAGGAACTCTCCACGACCATCCGACCTAAGGGAAGGCTCTGCCCAATCACGACCAACTGCTCGTAATGAAAGATCCCAAGAAGCAAATTCAACGCGATCAATTGCTCGAACCAATAGGCCCGAGGAAGGAAATGATGCATGGAAGGGCTCGATTCAGAGGTTGGAAGACAGATTAGGGGAAATGGCTAAGGCCAAGAATCCTTTACAAAGGACTTTTGTTCAAGGGACACCCTTTGTACAGGCGATTGTGGATTTTCCAACACCATAAAAATTCAAAGCTCCAATGGTAATGCCTAAATATGATGGAAAAACTGACCCTGTCCTTCATATAGAATAATACCAAGTTGCCGCCAATATCTATGCAGTTCCAGATGAGATGAGATCCAGGGCATTTTCAGGAACTCTTACCGGATCTGCTCAAATATGGTACAACAATCTTCCTTGGGGAAAGATCACGACTTTCTTTCAACTGGCAGAGCTCTTCATTGCGAACTTCTGTTTTGGAGAAAAACCAATCAAACGAGTAGCACACTTATTGAGTGATAGACAAAAGGCAGGTGAAAGCACCAGGGATTACATTACTCATTTCAATAACGAGAAACTCGAAGTAATTGATTACGAGGAGAAGACAGCAATTACTGCTCTGATGAGTGGACTGTTGCCAGATAAATTGTACTACACTCTAGCCAAAGACCCGCCTAGAACCATGGCAGAACTAATGGCAAAGGTAGCCAAGATTATGAACGTCGAGGAAGCTATGGCTGCGAAGAAGAATATGGACACTAAGGAGACCAAAGTTGAGGCGGATAAGGTTGAGAAGAAGGAGCAGAAGAACAATGGTGGCAACAAACAATTAAAAGCAAAGTAAGCATTGGAACAGTTGAAGAAATTTGGAAACTATACTCCTTTGAAGGTAGATATAAACCACATTCTGGAAGAGATCAAGAACAGCGAGGAACTAAACTGGCCTGAAAAATGAAGGCAGATCCTGACAAGAGGAATAAATCCAAATATTACAAGTTCCATAAGGACCATAGTCACACGACCAAATATGGCATAGCTCTCCAGAATGAAATTGAAGAGCTCATCAAGCGGGAAAATTGACCAAGTATGTGGATCATCGAAATGGTGGAAAGGTCAACGACCGAGCAAGGAAGAGGTCTAGATCTCCTCGACGAGCAAAAGAGGACAAGAAGAGAAGTCATGAAGAAGACCCAGAAGATGATCAAGATGACCCCGATCTCCCCAAAAGACCAAAATAGCCAGAGCGTGAGGTATTTTCAATCCATTTTGGATCATTTGAATGTAATGTTATTACATGTGGAGATGCAGGAGGTGGATATATGACTGCAGAGACAAAAGCTTACCTCAATGAGGCTCAAGCTTGCTCGTACATTCAGCGAATAAATCTAGCTGAAGATGATCGCCCGAGGAAGGTAAATAAAGACAAGTTGGTCATTGGTTTCTCTAAGAACGACTTGGCAGGTGTACTATATCCTCATGATGACCCATTGGTAATCAAGATGAGAATGAAAGAAGTGGTGATATCACGAGTACTAGTGGATAATGGTAGCTCGGCAGATATCATGTTCTATCCATGCTTTGATAGTTTGAATCTGAAGCTAGCCCAGTTAGAGCCATATCATAGGCCCCTCCTTGGTTTTACTGGCGAAAAGGTTTTTCCACTTGGGACGATCAAGTTGGATATGCTTATCGGTACATGGTCTGCTTGTCGAACAGAAAGAGTACGCTTTTTTATAATGGATAAAAATGTCCAATCGGCTTATAACATCATCATGGGAAGAGTAGGCCTAAAGAAGTTCGAAGCAGTACCATTTACTATGCATTAATGTTTAAAATTCCCAACCAATTTTGGGGTGGGAGTTGTGAAAGGCGACCAGAAAGTAGCTCGGGAATGCTACTATTCATCTGCTGAGCAGGAGGAGCATGAAGAATCTAGGCAAAAGACTATCACCTATCAAGTAGATGAGATAGGAGATGCAGAGATTGAAGCATTAGACCCTAGAGAAGAGTCTCAACTCATGAAGGGACAGGTCGTGGAAGCTACCGAGAATGTCATTCTGGACGACGAGCATCCAGAACGAACAACTTAAATTGGTGCGTCATTGGATGTATTAATAAAATAAGAACTGATAGCATTTCTAAGATGTAGAAAGCAGACTTTTGCATGGAATCATGAAGACATGCCAGGAATAGATCCTAATTTCTTGTGTCACGAGCTCAATGTGAACAAAGAAATTAAGCCAGTGAAACAGCGAAGAAGAGTGTTCAGTCCTGAGAAGAATCAAGCGATACAGGAGGAAGTAGAGAAGCTACAAAAAGCCTCTTTTATTGAAGATGTCAAATATCCTGATTGGCTAGAAAATGTGGTGATGGTAAAGAAGAAAAATAACAAGTGGAGGATGTGTGTAGACTTCACTGATCTTAATAAGGCATGCCCAAAGGATCATTTTCCTTTGCCTCGAATCGATCAACTGGTGGATGCTACCTCGGGGCACGAATTATTGAGTTTCATGGATGCTTATTCTGGTTACAATCAGATTAAGAAGCCTGAGGACAGGAAGAGTACCTCTTTTATCACCCCAAGGGGAACTTATTGTCATAATGTTATGCCTTTTGGACTTAAAAATGCAGGTGCCGCATATCAGCGGCTGATGAATAAGGTGTTTGCAGAGCAAATCAGTCATAACATGGAGGTTTATGTTGATGACATGCTTACGAAGAGCAAGAAAGTTATTGATCATCTAATTGACTTAGGTCAAACCTTTGATCAACTATAGAAATATCAAATGAAGCTGAATCCTGCCAAATGCATATTCGGAGTACGAGAAGGTATGTTTCTCGGGTATATTGTCAACCAACGAAGTATTAAAGCGAACCCTGAAAAGATCAAGGCTCTATTAGGGCTACGATCTCCAACTACGAAGAAGGAAAATCAAAGTCTCACAAGGCGAGTTGCAGCACTTAATAGATTTGTGTCATGAGCAACTGATAGATGTCTCCCATTCTTCAAAACACTCCGAAAAACGTTTGAGTGGAATGATGAATGCGAGGAGACCTTTCAAGAATTGAAAAAATATCTGGGGACACCTCCATTGTTGTCCAGACTAGTGACGGGAGAAAGATTATACTTGTATCTGGCAGTATCAGAGAATGCAGTTAGCTCGGCATTAATCAAATTGGAGAATAGAGTATAAAAACCAGTCTATTATACCAGCAAAGCTTTCTAAGGAGCAGAAATCAGATATCCAAGACTGGAAAAGTTGGCACTAGCACTGATTGAAGCAAGAAGAAGGATGAGGCCATACTTCCAAGCTCATACTATAGTTGTGAATACATATATGCCATTAAGGCAAGCTTTGCACAAACCAGAGAAATCAGGAAGGTTGATGTATTGGGCAGTAGAACTGGGGGAATATGATATAATTTATGAGCCTAGATCATCGCTCAAGGGGCAGGCGATAGCGGATTTTATCGCAGAGTTTACTCAAGAGTATACCCCCGACGAGCAAGAGTTGAATATGGACCAACCTGTGGATGTTACAGGATCATCAAATTTAAACCCCGGCCAACTTACGTCGATGGACGAGCAACGAGAAGTGCTGGAGGAGAATAAAAGGAAGCATCAAATATTCCACCGTGGAACTCTGTCTGACCAAGAGTTTGATAATGAGATACCTGTATGGAATTTGTATGTAGATGGCTCTTCTTGCACTACAGGCAGTGGAGCAGGGATTGTTTTAAATAGCCCGGATGAGATGGATGTGGATTATGTTCTGCGTTTTCAATTTAAGGCTTCTAATAATGAGGCTGAATATGAAGCTATGATCGTGGGTCTCAGTCTGGCCAAAACTATGAAAGCAGAGCAGGTCGTTGTATTCAGTGACTCACAGTTAATCGTAAATCAAATATTGGGGGTGTATGCAGCAAAAGGAGAATTAATGATCCAGTATCATGCGAAAGCATTGGAAATTGTATCAAGCTTTAACGCAGTACAGTTGATTAGAATACCAAGGTTGGAGAATACAAGAGCAGATGCCTTAGCTCGGTTAGCCTCAGCCACATGCACCGAACTATGAAGAACAATCCCAATAGAAATCTTGGCTAGTCGGAGCATTGACAAAGACTTAATGGTGAACTTCATTGCTCTTGACTTGGGACCATCTTGTATGGATCCCATCAAGGCCTATATTGACAAGGGGGCTTTACCATTTGATAAACTCACAACCAAGAAACTAAAGTTTAAAGTTGCTCGTTATGTACTGACCAATGGCATTTTATATAGAAGAGGTATAATAGCAGGGCTACAAAGATGTGTCCATCCCTCTGAAGTGAAAGATCTGATCGAAGAGGTTCATGAGGGGTCTTGTGGAGCCCATGTAGTAGGTCGGACACTTTTACAAAGGATAACGACGCAGTGGTATTACTGGCCGACAATGAGAGCTGGTTGTATAGCTTATGCCAAGAAATGTGATAAATGTCAATGCTTCTCCTCTATCTGAAGAACTCCCCAAGCATTATTAACACCCATCACGTCTCCTTGGCCATTCGCCATGTGGGAAATAGACTTGGTCGGGCCACTTCCAACAACCCGAGGAAGATTTAAATACCTCGTGGTTGCTGTGGATTATTTTACAAAATGGGTGGAGGCTGAGCCTCTTATTGATATGACATATGACAAGGTATATCAATTTATTTGGAAGAATATCATTTGTAGATATGGTCTTCCCCATGCATTCATTACAGACCATGGAACTCAGTTCGATAATGAGGAGTTTGCTGCGTATTGTCATCAATCCAATGTACTGAAGATCCACTCTGTACCAGGCCATCCCCAAAGCAATAGGCAAACTGAAGTGACAAATAGAACGCTGCTGAATGGTTTGAAGAAACGACTAGATGCTGCAAAGGCAAATTGGATTAACGAGCTACATTCTGTGTTGTGGGCTTATCGTACAACACCACGAGCAGCAACAGGAGAGTCTCCATACATGTTGGCATTTGGAAGTGAAGCTGTTATACCTGTTGAATTGGATCTACCTACACACAGAGTATTGAATTTTGATTCTCCTATCAGTGACTTGATGAGGCGATTAGATATGGATATGCTCGAAGAAGTTAGAGAAGAAGAAGCAATCAGGAATGCTGCATACCAACAACGAACAGCTCTGTTCCACAACAAGAGGGTAAAGAAGTGTGATTTGAAGGAAGGGGACAATGTGCTAAAAAAAGTAATTCAAAGGCACAACAAACTGGAAGCCAACTGGCATGGACCCTACAGAGTAACAAGAGTTGTTCGTCCAGGGACATATAGGATTGAAACATTAGAAGGAGAAGAATTCAAGAATGCATGGAATGAAGAGCATCTACGCAAGTATTATCAGTAGTTGGAATTCTAATGTAATGCAGTTTTCTTCAGTATGAATAAAGTGTTGAATGTTTTACCCAGTTCTCTCTTTTTGTTAAAATTTTTCAGAGTATTAGTGCTACACACTACGCATCAAGTTCAGAATGAATCTCCTCCAACTCCGGTTGGTCGGGAACCAATTTCCTCCAACTTCGGTTGGGAGGATATCAATCTCCTCCAACTCCGATTGGTCGGGAACAAATCGCCTCCAACTCCGGTTGGTCGGATAATAATCTCCTCCAACTCCGGTTGGTCGGGAACCAATTTCCTCGAACTCCGGTTGGTTGGATATCAATCTCCTCCAATTTTGGTTGGTCGGGAACTAATTTCCTCCAACACCGGTTGGTCAGATAATAATCTCCTCCAACTCCGGTTGGTCGGGAACCAATTTCCTCCAACTTTGGTTGGTCGGATAATAATCTCCTCCAACTTCGATTGGTTGGGAACCAATTTCCTCCAACTCCGGTTGGTCAGATATCAATCTCCTCCAACTCCGGTTGGTCAGGAACAAATCTCCACCAACTCCGGTTGGTCGGTAAATCAATTTACAATCAACTCCGGTTGGATAAACTAAGCAGAATCATGGGATGAAAATTATTTCATTGCTTAGGATCAAAGAGTGATAAGTCGCTATAATCAAAAAATAAAACAGAATGGACACATCAAAATATGCATATATTCACAAACAAAGACATTCTGCAAAATACTTAGAAGAAAGTAAAATAGCAAAAGACTAAAAATTTCTTCATTTAAATCAAGAAGAATTACATAGGCTGAGAAAAAATACAAGTCATTACATAAAAATCCTATTCTATTTTTTTTTTTCCTTCTGCCTTTGAAACAGGTTCTACTCCAGCAGGAGGATCATCTAAGGCATAAGGAGAGTTTATGAAATTTACATCTCTCAGCATTCTAACGTTCATTACAGATGGACGATCAAGTAAATGTTCTGGGCGAGATATCTCGAAGTTGGCATGAAGACTGTAGTCTCCAAGATACTTGGAGATCAAGCACTGAGGAATTTCCCGAGCAGGAATCCAACTGATGTCGAGCTTAAAAGGAGGCACGGGTAACTCAAGCAATCCAGGATCATAGTAATCCCATAAGTAGTACCCCGGCTCCACTTTTATCACACACAATGCATTCAACCATCATTGCTTGTACCCCTCGTTATTTGATTGTTGGATTCGATCATCAAGATGGTAGAGGGCTTCATTGTAACCAGCCATCCAAAACTCTCTGGGCTGTTTATGGAATTGGTAAGTTAATCTCTCCAGTTGCTCGTGGAGGTTCTTCACCAAAATTTCCTTATTCTCCAAGAAGAACTCTGGGTAGAAAGTTGCTCGCTGAAGTTTAAAATTTTCTTGGGCATCTCTGCTAAGGCTTGGTTCTTCGCTACCAACTAAAATGCCTAATTCTCCAAGGCTGCTTGGGTTCTTGCTTCTTTAATAGAAATTCGACCAGCCCTTGCTCGTCCCCGAGAAGAAGATCTTGTTCGTCCATGAGTAGAAGTGGAGGGTCCAGCTCTTTTCAAAGTTTCCAACTCATCTCGCAAGTTGGCATTTTCAACCTCCAAAAAAGAAAAACCTTCATCATTGACAGGGACCAAGGCTCCCGAGGAAGACGCAGCAGACTTGAGTTATTTTACCTCCTCTTATAAGGCAATGTTCTCTTGCTCCAGCAACTTGGCGATATGCCTATGCTCTTCAACCTCAAGTTTTAGAACGCTCTCTTTCTTCTCGTAAGCAGAGATTAATTTACCATATCCTTTTTCAGCACTTAATTGCTGATATTTCTTCTCGTACCCTTAGTGCAAAAGTGTGGAGGACTCTTTGTACTGCTGTTGGAGTTCCTCTATAGTTTCTTGGAGATCCTCGATCATCTCATAGTAGGCCACATTATTGGCAACTGCATGATCGAGCAAACACTTGAGATACTGGTAAGCTTCAACTGCTCGTTCAGAAGTATCTGAACCAATGATATCAATGATTTGAGCTTCATTTAGATCTTTATGACCTGCTTTGAAGTAGTCATTGCATTTCTTCATCAATTCTGTGTCATGAGCTGATAAGAGCTCCATCCTGGCCATAAACTAGCAAAGAGAAGAAATAGAAAAGATCAATAAGAATGCAGACAGAGCAAGTAAAAGGTAGTCAAGATGAACAAACAAAAGTTCGAATTTTATTTCATCATAAGAAAAATACAAAGTCTGAGATTACATTCAAGAATAACAAAATAAACACCCAAACTACTCTACACTTTCTCTTTGTTTCCTATAATTTCATCAGAATGTTTCGAGGAAGAGACTGGTTGCTCAGAGGATAAGATTAGCTGCTCGGCAGAAGTAATGGATGGTTGGAGTTGCTCGAAAGAAGGCTGAATAACAGGAACCTGATCTCCAATCATCATGGAAGATTCGTCTGAGGTAGCTTCATCCTCTTCTTCTTCTCTAGGAGAGGGAGGAGGGCCATGAATGTGTTGTTGGAACAATTCTGAATTCTCAACAACTTTCATTTCTTTCAAAGAAGCCACCCATCCATCCCTAAAGTACTTGAGTCTAGCATACTCCATTTGCGAAGTCATGGCAGCCAGGCCCTTGTTCCAGCCTTTATCCCAACCAGCACTGAACGATTTTTTAACAGCCCTTTTCCTCTTTTCTTTCTCCGAGGAGGTCCTTTCCCTAAGGAGCTCCTCGACAGCTTTCAACTTCTCCTCCACTTCCATTTTTTGGCGTCCAACATCTTGAAGCCTAACAACTTCCTCTTCATCATATTTCAGCTTAACTTCCATCTCCTTGTTGCTTTGTTCAAAAATTTTATTTCTCTGCTCAGACTCTTTCAATTTCTTCTCCAACTCCTGGGAGGCATTCTCAACTTGATTCTTATCCAGCTCAATGGACTTGAGTTGATTCTCCCAAGCAACCTTATCTTCTTCGTATTTTTGACGAGAATCCTTTAAGGACTAAGTCAAACCAACAAAATCTTCCTCTACATCTCCCGAGGAGCTTGAAGCTTTAATAGCTTCATCCTCTTCAAGATGCTATTGAAACACGTCACCAGCTGAAAAAAGAAATAACATCAAATCAACATATAAACATAATATTAGAAAGTGAATGACTCAAATTAATAATACTTACTGAGGCAATGTGTTGAGCAGAAAGAGTAGTGATTCTCTCATGAGAAAGGGAATTTTCAATACCTTGGACTTCTGGGACAGTCCAGGATTTTACCAAGCTCACAGCGGAGCTCGAAGCAACAAAAGATGGAACGCCACTTTCAACATTTAAAGGCTGAGAGATAGGTTCAGCGGGTCTCTCAGAGGAACTTTTCTTTAACCTCCTCGGAGGAGCGGGAATATTTTCAACCAAAGAAGTTGTCTTGGTTGGTGATATGACAATAACCTCACTAGGAGGAGAAATAACCACAGCCTTGCTCAAAGCCACAGGGGGCTTCTCAATAACTTTCTTGGCAGCAACAGGAGGGGGTGCATCAATGTTTCTTGTCCCTTCCCCTAAAACATCCTGTTTATTTCTCTTTGCCTCCACATTGGCAGAGTCTGATTTGTCAAAGAAGGCAGGAGCTCTTCTTCTCTTCATTAAGTTACTGATGGGAATATTCGATTCAGAGGATGAACCTTCCACACCAGTTTCAGAAGCTGGTACTTGGTCAATGTCAATCACCACTGGACGAGCAGTAAAGGATGAAGTATAGCTCTTGTATTGTAATAAATAAGAAGCAGACCTAATATGCTCCTCAGCAACATATTGGTGCAAACTCCAGATAAGTTTTAAATGCTTCAAATTAACGTCAGCTTCTTTTGGAGATTTTCTTTTACAGTCAACTATAATGAACAAAAACAAATGTCAGTGAAATGTTTTATCAAACGCAAAGAAAACAAGATTTTAAAAAAATAAAAACAACCTATTCCATTGCCATAAGGGGGACACCTAGGACCTTGATATACAGCATCTCCATTTAATGGAGCGTGTTGCCAATTTTTCATAACCCCATGCTCAAAATAATCCCTATTGGCGTCTGGAAGATTAACAACTAAAGCCCTATTCAAAAACCTAGTCTTTAAATAAAATGTGGAATCACTGATAACCCATCTATAACAGTACATAATCTCTGGGATTCCTAAACGGGTTCCATGGAGTTGATTCAATCTATGAACACCATTAACTATCCTCCAGGTATTTGGAGTTATTTTTGCAGGTAAAACATCAAAATATTGATAGAACTCCAAACATAAGGGATTTAGAGGGAAAGAAAAGCCACATTCGGCCACAAAGAGACTTGGGAACCAATGCCCCTCAGCCAAAGAAAAATAGTCATAAGGTTCAGAAAGTTCTTCCAAAATGACCCATGAAGGAATTGAAAATTCATAACGAAATTTTTCAAGCGATTCAACAAGGTAAACCATGATGAACAAAGTAAATAAAAGAGAGGAATGAAAATCTTACAGAAAAAAAAGTGAATCAGTTGACAACGAACAATGGAAGGAACGAAGGCACAAGATAGAGAAGAAATGAAGAGTTCAAAGATACAGATTTGAAAAGTGAAAAAATGATAGGATTTCTGACGCGCTTAAATACTTTACCTTGGGAATAGAGAAAAGCAATAATTACAAAGGAGGACGTTTGCATATCCGGAGGCTAAAAGAAGAAAAGGAGCACAAATATCGAAGCGGTCATGAAAATTCAAAATATTTATGAGGCCCGATACTGTGCACTCAAAATGGAATTATATACAACGAATGCGTTCCTAAAAACCATACAAACCAATAATCTATCCAGTTTTCAAGCAGAATGTTCCATACTTTTCTTCAACATCAAATTATGAAACATTGAGGGCTTCTGTTGATACCAAATTTAGTCTGCTGACATGGACCACTCACTTACAGACACGTGTCTGCCAATGTGGCTTTTATATATACTTATATCGAGCAACTCAAGATCACCGAGCAACTAAGGAGCCCCGAGCAACTCAGGGGCCCCGGGCAACTCAAGCATGTCGAGAAGCTTAGACGGTTAAGCGATCCGAGCTACATAGCGTACAGCGCATCCAACTCAAGAGAATCAAGGAGACGACTGCTCATTAAATGCTCATTATTATCATACAGATGTACTTGCCTACTAGATAACAGCGCGTTGTCCTTTCATTTATACAGCCTCAAGGCTATAAATACATTGTAACCTCCTCATTAGAAGGGGACTCGAAATTTCTTGGTAAATCCATTATCGAGAATTTCAAGCAAATAGTCAGCAATAACAAAAACAGTGGACGTAGGCCATTCTTTCAAGGCGGAACCACTTTAAAAATCTTTTGTATCATTTATTTTATCTGTGATTGATTAATTAGAGATAATCTAATTTTTTACATCAACACACATATTAAAAGAGAGTTCTAGAGTAGCAGCTCCCTAGATTCAATATTTCACTCTTTTCATTTTATAAATCTCAATGTATATATCTATATCACCAAAAAAATTTATTTTTGTTTTGGAAAATGGCGTATTTGGTTAAGCGATATAGTTGGATCAATAGTCTACAATTGATCTCAGCGTTAAGATCATTCATGACAGGTACCTACCATATCCTTCATTTTAACACCTCATTTTTTTTCTATTCATTCTTTAATTTTTTTTTATCAATTGTTATGGGACCCATTAATTGCTGGTAATTGAATTTAAACCCTTATATGGAGTCAAACATTAACTCCTAACACGTGTTATGTATAATATAATCCAAATAATATATAATATATGTATTGAAAATTTATGATATTAATTATAACTAAATATTAATGGGATGCAACCCATTTAGTTCCCAATATAAGAATAAATACAAATTCAGTCCACGTCATAATAATATGCTACATTAAAGTTTTGAGAGTTTGCATCGTGTGTGTGTATGATATATGAGTTTTGTCCTTTTTATTAGTTTTATTTTTCTTTCACTTGGCTATTCATGGAAGCCTATTTATACTAATGTTTGCTCAATTGAATTCGTTTCCTTTTTCTACCTATTGCATTTGGTTTTATAGAGTTTGAAACACACACCCTATATATTTTAAAATGTAGAAATCAGTGAAATATTAAACCATAATAGATTAATGAGAATTTCCTTTGATGTTTGTTTATTTTTTGAAAAAATTTAATGCACCGTTAATTAAATCGGGGTTTTTATTTGCGGGACATCTTCTTTATTTTTTATAAGTTCCAATTAATTTAGCATAAGTTTTGTAAAATTGTACATAGGGAAAAAAGTGTACTAAAATTATGGTGTTATTGGTTATTATAATAATGCCTAGGCTTGTAAATGCGTCAGATTCGGACTAGATCGGGATGATCCACATCTGTTTTGGTAATAAATTTTGGATTCGGATTGGATCCGATAATCCGACGGATTAACTATTGATCCTACCAAATCTGAGTCTGTTAATGGTCCGTTAAGCCAATCCGTATATTTGATCTAATTAATTCAGTGATAAATTAAAAAAAATAGGAGCGCAATACACAGACACACACACACATATTATACTAACTTACAAAGCATGTAAAATACAAGTTACCTCTTTTGACCATTATATCCCCAAATGATCAAATAATCACAAAGTTACCCACTTTTCTCTCTCATTTATTCTTTACTCAACGAGCTCTCTCTTTATCTTGACGCTTTGTTGCTCTCTTTCTCTCTCTATAAAAATGATCCCCAATACCCTTCTTTCTCTTCTCTTCCATTCAACGATGTTATTGATTGTGGTATTTAACCATCTATGACTCCATAAACTATAAAATGCACTATCCTCTCACTTCCAATATCTCATTTGTCTCTCCATCTCTCTCCCTTTGTGGTTGTAATTTGTAGTTGATTTCCTTTGGTCGTACCTCCCGCTGATGAGAAGTACGTTATTCACTGAGTTTAGTTAATTTTTTATGGTGATTTTGTTGTCATGTGTTAGTTTTAAGGCGTAATATATTGTCGGTTAACTAATATAGTATATTTTAATATTTACGTAATTCTTGGATTGGATCAATATATATATTATATCAAAATTTATAGATGAGTTTGTTTTGGTCCAATCTTAGGCATGGACATTTAAAAATGAATTTGTTCGAAAATGGGTATTTATGTTTGGTTTGGGATGGGTGAATGAATAGGGGTTCAATATTTCTTTATTTGGTTCAATCTCAGGCACGGGCATTTAGAAATGAATATGTTTGGAAATGGGTTGGGTTGGGATGGGTGAATGATTAGGGGGCAATATTACGTGTGTTATTGAGTCCCATATTTAAGAGAGATAGGTGAGGTTGGCGGCGATGACGTATCATATGTGTGTTTTTATGTAAGTGGAATGAGTTCAATGTGCATATATACTAATAGGGGTGCAATTGTAGACACGAAATTGTTTGAAAATTAACAAGGTATAGTGTTGTGTCATGTTACCTGTGTTGTTTAATTGGGTGTAGAAAATAATAATGGTGGTAGTAGTGTCATCTTGTGTCTTAAATGTATCATGTTTGTGTTGAATAAAAAATGTGATTTCGTGTTCGTGCTTTTGTCCAAATGGTGCTTGTCTTGTTGTGTCATTTCAAGCCGAAACATTATCCAAAAAAAAAATTATCACTGTTAAAATTGAACTAATAAAGAATTGTGATTAAAAATTGGCAAAGAATGATCACAACACAAGCCGCTTTGTGGGGAAACAAGTACAAGAAGTCATCATGACCAATCACTAGACCACTATCCTTATAGACATATTCTACGACTGCCACTACCAATATTACTAAAAGTTGAGGAAATAACTCATATATTTCATTAATATTTCACTTTTTCATTTCGAGAACACTTTCTAAATTATTACTATTTTTTTATTTCAGACTGTTTAAGTTTATTCAATTAGAATAAGTGTATTGAATGAAAATCAATATCCGTAAACGATTTCTTGATGTCAATCAGCCCTGCTTGCATATACATCCATCTAGCATGCGTTACACGTACAACACATGTGAGTGCATACTAGTATATATAAGGGACTTTTATTGTCGAGCCCTTGGACTAACAATTTTGGAATCTAAACCTAGATCCAACAAATTTTAAACGATTAGGTCCAACATATAAATACCCCCGAATTGAAAGACAAACACACTTCACAAAAATTCAAGCGCCAAAATGATTGTATTGTCTCTTTGATCAAAACCCTAACCGTATTGTCTCTTCGATCAAAATCCCAAAACGATTCTCATTATCAATCAAATTTTGTACCAACACCAACAAATAAATATCCTTGAATTCCAAAACAAGCACGCTTCACAGAAATTCAAGCAATCAAAACCCTAATCATGGAAGTTCTAACGAACGATTCGCATTTTCGATCAAATTCTTCCAAACAACACTAACAGGTACAAATACATGCTCATATATATATGTATTTGATGTAATTTATTGTGAATTAAATGTAATATTGTGTTCTTAATATTATACTATACACTTTGTATATGATGTGTTCTTAACATTATATTTTTTATATCACTTGCTTATCCTTGTATTCTAAATGTTATGTTGTGTATTCCATGTACTATTTTTATGTCCTTAGGTTTTATATAACTTTTTCCTTAATTTATTATATATTTTGTGTTCTCATATGTATGAATTTGTAGACATTATACATGGACTGATGAAACACTTTGTGTTTGTTGATGATATGAAAAAATACAATATGCATCTAGCTTGTATACTTGTTGCCCTGATTTTAAATGCAAAACACACTTTTTGCATGTTGAGGACTACACATTTATGTATTTCATCACTGTATATTTCCTCCTATATACATTATTTACTGAGGACTGGGAATATATACATGATTGGAATATGTACATACTCTTTGAATTTGTATATGTCCTATATTAATTGTTGTACACGTCGACGGCTTTTCTTAAGGAATGCGAATATATACATGCTCTGTGTATTATCATACCTCCTTTATTAATTGTGGTCCGTGCCAGCGGAATTTATTAAGGACTGGGAAGTATTGTAAAAAGTGCGCTAGAACGGAATAATGCAACTTCTCAAATAAATCCAATTTTAATTAAACCCAAATTTTAGTTAAACCATAACACATGTATCTAGGTGATTTGATAACATAAAATCAATAAGCACGCAAAGGAAAACAATAGCCGGAAAATCCCCGAAGGGTGCCTTTTATTTCATTATAATTGTAAATCACAACTTACACGATTATAATGAAATATATTTTTGACACACGAATACCCGCAGGTGTCGATCAATGTCGTCAGAAATAGATCCACACGCAGCGAAGCTACAAGAACCGCAGTCCTATTTTCAGCGCAGGAATACCGCAACACTCCCAAATGACACGCAATCAATTGTAATACCCCGTATTTTTACGCATAATTATTTTTAATGGAAAATGGGGATTAATTAAATTAAAGGGAGAAAATTTAAATTGAAATTAATCAGATGTTATGATAATAATCACTAGTAGGATGAGCGTTAGTAATTATTGAAATAATAGTATGGCCGAAAATGAGATACACGGCAATTATGTTATAAATAATTGAGACGCATATGAGTCGCGTCATTTGTATATATTTGGAGGGTCAAAAGATAATTTATTTTTGTATAACTTGGACGACTATTTTGAGTACGCCAGAGTGTCCGGAAGGGTCAAAATAGTCAAAAAATACTATTCGGATATTTTATTTGGAGTTCGGGGAATTTAACCCAAGACGACACCCCGGAGGGGTATTTTGGTCTTTAGGAATTTTAGGGTAATTAAATGGACGAAAATTGGGTTTAATTAAAAGGCATTTTGGTTTAGTGGCTGTCAGTTTCAACCTAGGTGAGAAGAGAGGAAAAGAGAGAGAGAACCAAGGAAGAAGAAGGAGACTCCATTAGAGCCTTAGCCAAGAACTCAACCTTTCATAACAAAAAGTACACCAGCGCGTAGATCGTGTCAGGAGGATCGTTCCTATACCAATTTCAACCCGTGAATCAAAAGTTCATTTTTAAGGCAAGTGATTATCTTGCTCTTCTTTTAGCAATTATTACTCTTACTAATGTACGTTGAGGTTTTAAAAAAACAAATATCAATTTGGGTCTACCTATGTTGAGATCGTGTAGTAAGGTTAGAAAATCTTATGGGGGTTTGCATGTAGAGGAATTTCCCCTTAATAGGAATGAGGAATTGGTGAATTAGATTTAAATCATGAAATAAAAATGGAGTTTTTATGGACAAATAATTCTAGGTTGATGTTAATATGGTTGATGGTAAAAATTTAGGAATTTATTGAAATTTAATGACGATTAGAATGATTTCACCCCAAAACTATACTAAGAAGTGTTCTAGGGTGACTTAGAGTAGTTTGGGAACCTTGTAATTGGGTTGTAATGGATTTAGGGTGAGATTGGAGGAGCGAAAATTTGAAAAACGGACTTTGGAGATGAACTGGGCGACTTCAGAAATTTCGTTAGAAGTCCAACCCAGGTCGTTCGAACGACCTCGTTCGAATGAGACTTCTAACGAGATTCTAGTAGCCCTTCTAACGAGTTTGGTGGTTCATTCGAAGTACCTTCATTCGAACGACCCTCGTTCAAACGAGATTTCTGGGTCTTCTAACGAGATTCCAGAATGACCCTTTTTAGGCCGATTTTTGTTCAAACTTCCCGTAGGCTTATTTATATGAGTGTTAAACCAGTATGATCATCGAGTGACTTATATTAACAATTAATAGTGATCGGGGAATATGTCGACCCTCGGAAGGTATAAAATCCATAGAATTAAGGAGGTGCGAAAATACAAGGTAGAGTACACACGAATAAAGTACGGGTTATAATAAGAGATATAATATACGTACTGCAAATACTAGACTGTGGGAAAGCTAATGAATTTTATATAAGTTGTGTGCATGCTTATTGTTAAAAGTATTATGTGTATGACATACCTAGCTATTGGTTATTGAACGGAGGTTAACGCGTTGTGGACGATCGGATCCTTTGTGCCTTTGGGGGATTTAGAGTCGTACCACTAGAGCATGAAATCTAGGTACGGGCTATCAGTGAGAACGATAGTGATGCCGATCGTATGGGTGCATAGGTATGTGCGTAGCCCATCGACTTGGGACTATGATAGCCTCCAATAGGTGTTTATATTTTTATTGGTTCTCGAGAGATTGAACCTGTTGTCCTATATGCGTGAGCTTTGCAAATGGACTAAATAGCCGAGTATGCGTAGCACTAAGGGATTTCTCAACCAAGGGTGCAATATTGCTATATTCATATAAATTAGTATGTATACATAAAGTGAATAATGTGTGTATACCGGAATCGTGTTTGGTATCTTATGTTAATGACGCTATTTTTTATATACACTTATGGTATTATCAGTTGGGCATTTATAAGAATACGAGAATAAACTAAAGAAATCCTAATTTTAAATCGAAATCATAAGTACGTTGGTTTTGAGTTATTTAGGGAGACTTTCAAACATCATGTTATACACTTAGTAGTCAGTCAAGATATCATGACTAGTATGGGTAGTTAGGCCCGTTAGACGTGCACACTAGATCGAGGGGTGAGTATCTCAAGTGAGTACGCCAAGTTAACTTGATTAATAATTGTGTTAATTGAATCAATTTAAGCACTTGTTATTTTAAACTGTTTTCAACTCGGGCTCTGACCCGTTTTTCTGTATATCCTTCTATTGCTCCTTCATTTTAGGTGCCCAGCCACAGGGACACCAGCCTTAGGAGACTCTTTTCAGTTTCCGTGCTGTAGCTGCTGTGGAAGCTGCAGGATTATTGCTAGTAGATAACTCAGCTCATTCTTTCCTTTTCAGTTATCCATTCTATTGGACATGTCGTCCCTACCTATGTTTACTTTCAGAGATTTAGTCGTTTTAAATTCTCTCTTAGATTTGATTTCTCTCATTGGATTTATTGTATGGGATTGTTCCTGGAGATGTTTACTCCAGCCAATTATTTTACTTCAGCCAGACTTTACTTATATTACTGTGATGCATGGTATTTATTGGTATTCTTTTGGTAGTAGTTAATGACAAGATAAAATTTGGACATTTCCCTTTTTAAATACTAGGTGGTTAGTTTTACTAAATTAAAATTTAAGTTTTCGACAGTGGTGCATTATCTTAACCAACTTGATATTTTGAAATTGATTAATTAAGAACTGATCACCCGATAATTAATTAGGCGGGGTGTCACATCAATCAACCCAGTACCTCCCTCAAGTGGCACCTATTTTCAGCAGTAGGTTATCCTCCCTGCAAGAGTAAACTTTGAACAAGATGTATGTTCTTGGGTTCCAAAATAATTCACTACAGCATATGAAATTTTTGGGAATTGAAAACAAAGAAGAAGGCTGTGACAACCCGCAATCCGAAATAAGGGGTGGCCAGCCCGATACTCCAACATAACAGAATCATGGATGGAAATCATTCTCAACATCACAATAATAAAATAAGTATACGAGAAAACCACCCAATAATTCAGAAAACGGGTTGCCAAAATTTTTAGTTTTATTACAAGTTAAGAAAATAATTTAAACAACCCAATCTGAAGAGAAAGTGGAATTCCAAAAGGGCTTATATTACCACAATAACGAGTATACAATAAGGGCGTCGAATATGCTGTCGGTCCACAGTTACATACAACATCTTACAACAATTTAATAGTTACATAATACATCCATTAAACAATTACATAAGTTTGGGCCACACGCCCGAGTGAAAGACCCGATCATATCTAGAATACAAAAATGAAGGCGTCTAACGAAACATCCTGTAATATCCGCAAAATCTTACAGCTCCTCGAAAGTATTGGAGTGTGAATATCAACATGGGTGCCCTTACGGCGAAGCACCTGAGCGGATACAATAACATACACAACATGGAAAATGAACGGGTCAGGGCCCAGTTTTTATATGATTCCCAGATGAATAAGAAGCATGATAGATATGAACAGTTAATCATGAATGATGAAGATGAGAATCTAATAACCTAATCACAAAGCATAAAAAAGCAGTTTAAATGATATGTCTTTTATTAAATTATGCAAGAGAATATAACTAGCCATCATAAATTTAAAAGCCTCCATCATTATTTACCACTTTATTCCAATTTCCATTCCTTAACAGGAATATAATACCATCATTTATTCTTATGGCATCAACATATCTCAAGTCCCACTTGATTTAGAAAGGTCATATTCTTATACATATAACGATTCTAAGACCGCCCCTTCGAGTTTCCGCACTGGGCGCCGCCCCTAAATGACTATTATCTTCCAGGGCCCATCAAACAAGACAACCTGGGTACCTAACGCACGTCGAGAAGTGGTCATATGCCTGTGAGTGAGTCATAACCACACCCGAAATTACCTCACTAGCGCAGAATAAAACATATAACAAACCCGCATATGGCCGAGGACTATAGTCTCCCTGCATTCACTAGCCAGGGGACATCACCTCATGCGCGAGCTTCCCTTATGATAGCATTTAGAAAGGTGTGTTTAAGTAAATTAACATTTACCAATTTAATTCACATTTTCATTTCCATTAATCATATTTGTTTCATTATATCTGAAACCATAATCATTGAATATACTCATTAATATTCGTCACGTTTTAAGTCCCGAATTAATCTCCAAGTGATCATAATGATTCTCAAAGTCCCAAGGTTTTATATACCTCCAATGATCCCCTAAAGTCTCCAAGTATGGGCTTTTAACTCCTGAACTCCTAAAAAGTTGTAAAAAGAAAAGTAATGCCTGAACATCACTTTAAGAACCCCTAGAATAAACTCCAGATGAACCAATTCTAATCTAGGGTGGCGATCAAACTCAACTAAGACTCTAGGACTCTAAGTTTACTTCATTAAAGAAGGTTCCTAAGTCCTACGCCTATAGAAAAAGGGTAAAAATTGAATTAAAAAAAATAACTCAAAACTGCAGGGACCGAATCGATTCGCCCTGCAAGCGAATCGATTCGGGTGACAAACCCAACTTTCTGTAAATGCCGAATCGATTCGGCCTTAACCCGAATCGATTCGGGTACCAGACCTGGAAAACTGCCCCCAAGCGAATCGATTCGCCCTAGGGCTGAATCGATTCGCCCTTGCGAATTTTGCCAAGTTTGGCTATGGAGTCTTGGACTCCAAAAATACACCCAACTCCAAACTACCCAAACTAATCTACCAAATGATCATTAATACATCAACCAACAATGATATATACCAACATCCAACCAAATCAACCTCCAAGGATTCAAAACCCATAAATCCAAAAAAAACTCTAACTTTATCAAACCAAAACTAATACACAACTATTATACTAATTATCCATCTTAAATCACATAATAGCATGTAGAAAACTTGCCTTGGGGTTCCAATCTCAGATTTGAGGAAGATGAATGCAAGATCAATCTCCAAATCTTCAATCTCTCTTTCTCTCCAAAGTTCTCTTCTTCTCTCTCTCTCTAAGTTAACAATTTCACTTAAGGGAAATAAAATGTCTAACAAGACTAAATCGGGGCATTAGTCTAAAGTCTCCAAACTTAAGTGGTTAATACCACATTAAAAATTATTCCCAATACGCAATATACTAAAACCAGTCAAAAGTGCCCAAAACATCAAAATACAATATGGCACACATTTTGACTATCTCGCACCTCCCGGAACTAACTACACCCTCCAAATTATCATTTGGAAATTTTATAACTCATTTTAAGTTCCGGTTCCATTTTTAAACCATAATGTCATTTTAAATCTTACGACATAATAAAACACAACATGGCGGTATTTACCTACACATAAGGTAAATATGCAACATTTTAGTAAATATTAACGTTTCTCATTAAATTAATACTTACTCCACACTCCAACATTTTATATATAATTACTTCACATAGTAAATAAATATAAAATAGGCTCTCAAAAGTGAGGGTTGTTACAAAGGCAAAAGTATTCTGTTGATTTCACAGTATTGGCAGAATGAAAAATGAGAAAGACTTCTCTTAAAAAACGGAGTTGGAGGGGAGAAGACTTAAGGCGGTAGGTCGCTCAAACGAGGTAGCATATCGTTTGAACGACAGCTAGAACTTCGCACGATAAGTTATGTCGTTTAAACGACATACAGTGTCATTCGAACGAGAACAGTAAAATCCAATATTTTTTCTTATTCTTTGTCTTTTTCTTTTTCTCGTTAAATGCACCACCTCAAAAACTCTGAAAAATATATTTTTAAAAGAAAACCAGTTACAAACTCCGTTCCAACACTTAGAAAATATTTTATGGAAAATAATCCCAATACTCTAAGGGTGTGTTTGATAAATAAGATGGAAAATAACTCGTGAGAGTCAATTTCCATGGAAAAATTTTGTTGGTGTTGTTTGATTGCAATTATTTTCCAGGTGAAAAATGTTCTATTTTCCATCTGTTGTGTGTTTGATTTCCAATATTTTTCATGAAAAAAATGTAGAAAATATATATAAAAACAGAAAATTAATAAAAATTCCAGAAGATGAATAAAAAATAGGGGTGGGCATGATCCGGTCCGGTTTTTGCTTATTTTTGGGACAGGACCGAATATTCGATCCTAAATTTTTTTGGATCGAGACCGGACTGATTAATTCGGTTAACCTATTAATTTGGTCCTTGATTTTTCGGTTCAGTCCGGGTTAAAATTCGGTCCTAGCCCTATTTTATATATATATATATATATATTATGAATGTTTTTATTTATTGTTGTCACAAATATATATACAAAATTTTTAAAAATAATAATACTCGATACCCCAAGTGATATTTATATGGGTTTTCTTAACCCAAATAAGAAAAATGTCTATACATATATAAAATGTACTAAATTAAATCCATAAGTTATATACATTAATTAAAAAACTATATATAAGAAAAATAATAATATTATTTTTATTATATATATACGCGAATCGGTTCGGTCCGATCCAAACCGATCTTTTAATATAATAGACCGCGGACCGAACCGATTTAATCAGTTTTTAGTTCGTGTGGACCAGTTTTCGGACCGATTTCAAAATAGCCTTAATTTTCGGTTCGGTTCGGTTCGGTCCAATTGGTCAATTCGGTTCGGTCTATTTTTTGTCCACTCCTAACAAAAAATAACCAAAAGATTTAAAAAAAACACAAATAAAAGACCAGAAAATAAATATTAACCCGATATTAAATATAAAAATCGGAAAAAATGTATTCAGAGTATTAGGAAAAAACAAAAAATGAATAAAAATCAAATCCACCACTCCCCCACCCCCATCCCAACCCCCAACAATTTCGTCCCCCAGTATCGCCAAGTCTGTTCTTTTTTTTAATTCTCTTCTCTTTTTTTCAAATATTTGTATTTTTATTAGTTTTCTTGGGTATTTATTCATTTCCATTTTTAAAAAAAATTGAGCGCTTTTTTATCTTCTTTTATTTTTTTTAATTAATAAATTTCTGACTTTTTAATGAAATTCTAGGTGTTTTTAAAATTCATTCAGGGGTTAATATTTGTTTTCTATTTTTTATTCATTTTTTGTATTTTTTTTCATTATTTTTATGTTTTTATTGAATTCTCTCTTTTTTTCACATTTTTTTTTATTTTCTGGTTTTTTTAAAATTAATTATGGGACTAATATTTATTTTATGTATTTTTTCATTTTCTGTATTTTTTAAATTTTCTGTTATTTGTTTTCTTAATTAATAAATTTTGGGTATTTTTTATTCACTTTCTATATTTTTTTCATTATTTTGGGTTTTTATTCACTTTCTAGATTTTTTTCATTATGTTTAAATTTTTATTCACTGTGTGTATTTTTTTCATTATTTTTTGGGGTTTTATTCACTTTCTGTATTTTTCATTATTTTTTAGGGTTTATTTACTTATTGTATTTTTTCCCATTATTTTTAGGGTTTTATTCACTTTCTAGATTTTTTTTTCATTTTTTTCAGAATTTTATTCATGTTTTTTAATTTGGGGGGTTTTATTCACTTTCTCAATTTTTTTTCAATATTTTGGGGGTTTTATTCACTTTCTAGAAACTTTTCGTTATTTTTTGGTTTTTATTCACTTTATGGAATTTTTTCATTTTGGGGGGGTTTATTCACTTTCTGTATTTTTTTCATTATTTTTGGGTTTTTATTCAGTTTCTGGATTTTTTTCAATATTTTGGAGATTTTATTCACTTTCTGAATTTTTTTCATTATTTTTGGATTTTATTCATTTTATGAATTTTTTTCATTTTTTGGGATTTTATTCACTTTCTGGATTTTTTTCATTATTATTTTTTAGGTTTTATTCATTTTCTGGATTTATTTTAATTTTTTAGGTTTTTATTCACTTTATGGATTTTTTTCATTTTTGGGGGAGGTTATTCACTTTCTTAATTTTTTTTTATTATTTTTGGGATTTTATTCAGTTTCTGTATTTTTTCATTATCTTTGGATTTTTATTCACTTTCTGTATTTTTTTTCATTTTTGGGGGGTTTTTATTCACATTCTGGAATTTTTTCATTATTTTTTGGATTTTTACTCATTTTCTGGAATTTTTATTAATTTTTTTGCCGTGACAATTCTTTTCCCTAGAAAATGAATAACAAGGTGGGAGGAGGTTTTTTAATTCCACATTTTTGTGGAAAAAGTGGTTTTGTGAGTTGTTTTAAGGAAATCAATTCCATGGAAAATTTTGTTTACCAAACATTCAAAAGATGAAAAATGACTTTATATATTTTATTTTTCATGGAAAATTAGTGTTATCAAACACACCCTGAGTGAAATGTAAAGGAATTAAAACACAACCTTTACCAAATTTGTCTTGCGGAGGCTTATTTGATGAAGACCTTTGATATTCATATCCGCCTTGATGCTTAAATGATCTTGAATAATTCTTCGACAGTTGTAGCGATATACGACATACTCTAATGTAAACAAGACTTATAAAATATTACTTACAAATCTCCTCCTATGTCTATTCCAGTACAAAATAAAAAATAATCTGAATTATCAACTCAAAATGCCTATACAAATCTAATACCCTCCCATGAACCCCAAAGTGAAAAGGTACTCGAAATGCTAGTCTACAATCTTTTCTTCAAAAATCTTCATGTATCTTCAAATATCAAAGCTTTTTTCATCAGGGTGTGCAACATAATGATCTTAATTTTTATACCTACACACATGAGACAAAGCAAATACCTTTGTGATGCATCGAGTTTGAAATGATATAAGAATAACGATCAATATAATCAAATCTCCCCCATAATTCTTTCTCCCCCTTTTATTTGTCTGAAATAAACAATTAAAAGAATAAACAATCAAGACATGGAGTGTCAAGATAAACATAACAAGTATAGATCAAACTATGTGTATGCAGAGGAAATACTCAAAAGATCCACAAACTATTTTGGAATTTTCAATTTTTTCAAACCAAAATAATTTATAAAAATCAAACCATGAATAACATTAAGATAACCAAATCATGGGTATGGAATGAATGGGTGTGAACAAATTCAATAGGTGATAAAACTCAGTCAAGCATATGTGCATGATGCATATGTGTATCGAGTGAACATAAAAAATATCCTTAGGTGTAAAATTGTTGAATTTAGATTATTTCGACTAAATCAAATCAATAAACCAAATCCTAAGTGATTTTCAAACCAATAACGTCCAAAACAATTTAGTGTCATTTCGAGAACTTTTCAAAGGACGTGCAAACCCATTGATTACTTTCAAACCAAACTCCCTCATATATAATAAAACAATTTTTATATCTAATGGGGTACTAAATTCTCAACTTAGAGAAAACCTATTGGACCAAAATTTTGGCACATATAATCTTTTTATTGCCTTAATTTTTTGTGCGAGCTCTTTTCAAACGGTGGCTTTCACGCATAGTCAATTTTACACTCTGGTAGCCCTTTCCAGTGTCACTCATCATATTTTCAAATATAAACAAATTCCTCACGGACAATGGTTTTTACATGCACTACTTTTATTACTCTCATATTATTGCACTTGGTTCATTTTACGGACAGGGTTGGGATGAAAACACTCGATCAACATGTGATAGACAAGTACAGTAATCAAACAAATCCATGCATGTGTGCATTAAAGGAAATAATGAGTCAAACAGATAGGAAGTATCAACTTATAACATCTCAATTACTCCAAACATTGTAAAACACATGGATGACATGACATATTGTCTCAAAACACTATCAAATTGTTATATGGATAAATGGAATGAAATTGTAACTCGATCATCCTAAATGTCCATTTATATACGGTGCAAAACAAAATACAAAACTTTTTTTGACTTTTTTTAATTTTTTCAAAAAATGAAAATCTTTTTGTATTTTTTAAAAAAAAATATAAAAACAAAAAACATAAAAACAAACATGGTACATACTAGCAATATAGTAATCACACAAATGAATCAATAATCAAGGTAAGTGTGATTAAACAAATAATGAACTATAAGCAATTAAGAATGTATACCAAAAGAGACTGCATATAAACTATCAGAAGCAATCCAACAATACCAAATAATGTAACCAAAGAACACAGGGTAATGCAAACAGAATGGTCAAAGTCAACCAGGTCACTCGAACGAGACTACCTGTCATTCAAACAACATAGCATCTCGCGAGAAGGCTTCTGCGAAATTAGAAATCGCTCGAACAAAAACTTATCTCGTTTGAACGAGAAAAACAAAATTTTCACAATTCCCCATAATGTTAAACAGTGTTGCCCAGTGAAAAAATTTCTAGAAAAGAGTTCCTGGAAGGGGCTGACAGATTAGTCACAATGCTAAAACAGTAGCTAAACTCACAAAACAGTGTGAACTACTACAAAGTGAGTCATAACACTAGTAAGAATATATCATAGAGCACAACTAGTATATGATAAATATCAACACAATCAACCAAACGATCTCATATGAGGTGAATCACGTGCAAGCAAACGAGAGTCGTGAACAATTAGACCATAAGCCTCTAAATTCGATTTCCTAATCCAAATTGATGTGTAACGAGTTGTGTGGGTTTTAGGAATCGAATTAACTATTCTATTAACCTTCCTAGGTCCATTTAAAAGTTGGTAACAGAAATACCTAAGATGACCTTGATTACCGCAATGTGTGCAAGTGTAAATCAGGCAATAAATGTTACCTAAAGGTGATACTCTCCTCAAATTCCTTAGTGGCGCTCTCCTCAAATTCCTAGGTGCCTCTCGTACGATGTTCCTAGGTTTCTCTCGCTTGACAACCCTCTGTGTCTCTCTCTTAACAACCCTAGGTGCCTCTCTCCTAACAACCCTAGGAGGCTATCTCACACGTGTGGGGTTGGTTTTGGGAATTGGTGCGACACTCTCATTGAAGCCTATACCACCCTCGTCCTCCTTAATTTGGACAGTCCCTAAAGTTTTATCTGATTTTTCTGACCGAGACTCCAAATTAAATTTTACCTTGCTTGATTCGCTCAAATTCTTCTCAAGCTCACCTATCCTCGACTCGAGTAAACGTCTAGAATCCTCAAACTCTAAAAGTTCCTTTTTCATAGCCTCCATTACCCCTCGAAGACTATCTCTCTTACCCTCGACGTACTCAAGCTTCTCTCTCAAAATTTTCTCACGTGCCCTAAGATCTTGCACTAAAACACCATTATTTTTTACGGCACGTTCTTTCAATTTCCAATTTTCTTTCTTTATTTTCAAAGTTTCAGCATAAAGTTCATTGAAAGCCGTTTGCAAGTTATGCTCATCTACACTTACATCCTCACTCTCATCACCCTCACTATCATCACTAATCACACGGGTGGGGAGCTCTCGCCTAGAAGCATAAAAAACTTCTTCTTCCGAATCACTATCACTAAGGGTAGAAACATGAGATGTTGATTTTTTCAATTTCTTCCTTAAATTTGTAGGACACTCATCTATCGTGTGACCAACACGAACACCTCTCATAATCGTTTTCAATTAAACATTTAAAACAAGAGTTCATGTGAATTTTCCAATTAGATCTTTCAAAAAGTTGACATCGAAAATCATTAAAACCATCAAAAGCCATATTTTAATAAAATCAATTTTCAAACCAATTTTCAAAAATCAGGATCACAACACAATAACTTAGTGCTACCCGCTTTGATACCAATTTGTAAAAAGTGCGATACAGCGGAATAATGCGAATTCTCAAATAAATCCATTTTTAATTAAGCCCAAATTTTACTTAAACCCTAACACATGCATTTAAGTGATTTGATAACATAAAATCAATAAACATGCAAAGGAAACCAATATCAAGAAAAATCCCCGAAGGGCAAAACCTTTTATTTCATTATAATTGTAAACTAGAACTTACACGGTTATAACGAGATAGATTTTTGACACACGAATACCCGCGGGTGTCGGGTGGTGTCGTTAGCAATAGATCCACACGCAGTGAACCTACATGAACTGTAGTCCTATCTTCAGCCCAGGAATACCGCAGTCAATCAGCCCAGTGCCTCCCTCGAGTGGCACCTATTTTCAGCAGTAGGTTATCCTCCCTATAAGAGTAAAATTTGAACAAGATGTATGTTCTTGGGTTCCAAAATAATTCACTACAGCATACGGAATTTTTGTGAATTTAAAACAAAGAAGAAGCTAAAGGTATTCTGCTAATTTCCCAGTGTTTGCAGAATCAAAAATGTGAAAGACTTCTCCTTAAAAATGGAGTTGGAGAGTCATTTAAATAGAATACTTAAGGCGGTAGGTCTCTCAAACGAGGTAGCATATCCTTTGAATAAAATTCAGTGTCATTTGAACGACATCTAGAACTTCGCATGACATGCTATGTCGTTTGAACAACATACGGTATCGTTCGAACGAGAACAATAAAATCCAATATTTTTATTTTTCTTTTTCTCGTTAAATGCACCGCCTCAAAAACTCCGTAAAATGTATTTTTAAAAGAAAAACATTTACGGACTCTGCTCCAACACTTAAAAAATATTTCATGAAAAATAATCCCAATACTCTAAGTGAAATGTAAAGGAATAAAAACACAACATTTACTAAATTTGTCTTGCAGAGGCTTCTTTGATTAAGATCTTTAATATTTGGATCCGCCTTGATGCTTGAATGATCTTGAATAATTCTTCGACGGTTATAGCAGTATACGACTATGGCACCCCGCCCAATTAAATATAGGGTGATCAGTCGTTTACGAATTTAAAATAGAATGTTCCGTTGGTTCATTCTTAGCATCACTGTCGAAAAACTTATAAACATATTAATCACCTAATATAGAATTAAGTTAGGCGTCAAAATATTTTCCTTTTTACATATAACCAAATAAAACCATTTCTCAATTTAATTATTAAAATATAAACCATTCATCGTACACAAGAATATATTAAATACTGAACATAAATCAAAACACTTAAACAAATAAGACTGGGTAAAACCTCCCAGTACAAAACTCCAATTCACAGATTCATAGTAAAATTCTATCCAACTAAAAAAACTATAAAGTAAATTGAATAATAACTCTGATCACAACTCGGAATGGGCGACACATGCCCAACTGAGATGACAAGATAAAACTGAATGGAAATGATGGATGTGTCTAATGCAAGGACCTACAGCTGCAGCACGTAAAGCAATCCAAATCTCTAGTTCTGGTATCCGTGTGGCTGAGCACCTGTTATAATATATATATATATAGCAAAAGAAAGAAGAGATACAAGAGACTGGTCAGAGCCCGATGTTTTAAAAATATTTAGCAAATATTTAAAACTGCAATGAAGCAAGTATTATGTGCATGTTATATATCGCACTCTCACATGAGATTCTCACCTCTCTTCTATTATGCACGCCTACGCACATCTAACCCACACTAGCTATGCTACTCGGCCTAACTAGTTCGAAATCATAATATCACCATCTACATTCTCCAGTAGTATACCCGTATCGCCCATACAATACGTTAAAGAAATAGTTTATCTCACATAACTAAGTCCCATTATTCACCGTTCGAATGGTTAATCTTTTACCCACTAAGATTATTTTATTTCTCATTTATACTATATCTACTAATTTCACAAAGTATAATGTTCCGAAGTATATTCATATATAAACACTCACATCATCCCTTTATATATATACACTAATCTTGCACCCTTAGGTTAAGACCACTTAGCGCAAAGCATTTATTATTATTTGCATATCTACTAGTTTCACACAGTAGAAATATTCACAAGTTCATATATATATATATATATATATATATATATATATATATATATATATATTTACTCATATCATCCCTATACACATATATACAAATCCTGCACCCCCGGGCTAACACCCATTAGTGCACTTAACAATAATATTCTTGTACCCATGGGTTATCACCCATTAGTACACTTAACGATATTATTCTTGTACCCCCAAGTTATCACCCATTAGTACACTTAACCATATTATTCTTGTACTCCCGGGTTATCATTTATTAGTACACTTAACAATAATATCATATAATAGGCATACACACATCCTATTAAAATTCATAGGTATTCACCCAAGCAATTCATATAGATATATTCCACATGTATTATTCTCTCATTCCTACGTACAATATATTTAATTTGATTACTATCGCCCATGTAATCTCCAAGGTGAACATACCGTTCCAATTATTTAAAGTATTATTTTCCAAATACTTCCTAAAAATTCTGCACTAGGATAAGTCCATCAAATAGCAGTTTTCTCACCCAAATTTATTGCGTAACTTAATTTGGGGGTAAAAATGGAAATTTTCTGAATTTTAGACTCGTCGTTCAAACTAGAAGAGTTGTCGCTCGAACGACTGCCACGTGTCGTTCGCACGACTTCGCGTGAGACCTCCTATCTCGTCTTCTTCCCCAAAATTTCAGCGTTTTTCCACCATTTACACCTCTAAAACCTCTTGTGTTCAATCCCAAACACCCAAACAGCAAATCCAATTGATGCCTTAACATATCTAGATGATTCTTAACAACCTAGAATCATTAAATCCTCACTATACATCAATTAAATATGAAATCCCCAAATTCATTTAACAATAACCCTAGTTTTTAAATTAAGAGCATAACTCCAATTTAAACCCAGATTTGTTCATGGAAAATTATCATAAATTCTTGAATGTAATCCTATTTACATGAAGGGATTTAATCTCTTGAAATCTCAGTCCCAATGTATGAATCATAACATCAATTTTTCATCAAAATTAACTTTCATAATTAATGGGTTAAACACTTGCCTTAAATCGAAGGTCTGATCCTTTGGTGATGTTGGTATAGACGCGTTCCTCTCTTCGCGATCTACGCATTAGTGGAATTTTCGGTGTAAAAGCTTGAGCCTTTCTCCAAGAACACCTATGGAGTCCTTCTTCTCCCTCTTAGGTTTTTCTTCTTTCTCACTTTGGTTTAGAATCTGATAGGTAATGTCTTACCTACGTACCTTTCTTATTTAATTACTGATTTTCGTCATTAATTAAACCCCCCAAGTTTCAAATTACAAAACTACCCTTACGGGGTGTCGATTTGGCATAAAATATTTCGGAGTCCAAATAAAATACACGGGTAGAGTTTTCTGACTATCTCGACCCTCCCGGACTGAACGGCACACTCGAAATTATCATACGAGCTACTAAAAAATAATTTACCTTTACATTCTATTCAATTAGTCTCGACACGACTCACACGCGTGTCCCGACTTAATATACTAAACTGACGTATATTTCACTCTCGGCAACTTATCAAATTTCATAATTCCGTATTACATATCACACAGTAATACTCAATAATTCTCAGTAATAAGTATTAACCCTTGGCACACTAGTTAATAATTATTTTAATCCGGATTAATAACAATTAATTTCTCACATTTTAATTTAATTAATCCAACAGTAATAATTAATCACATAATTATTTTCACAATAATAATTAATCACATAATTATTTAATTCATCAAAAATACGGGGTGTTACAACGACATACTCTAATGTAAACATAACTTATAAAATATGTCCTTGCAAGTATATACAAGCTTTGTGTATCTTCATACGTCATATTAATTGTAGTCCGAGCCAATGACATTTAATGGTTCGTATATTATTATGGTAATATTGGATTAAACCAAATCAATTATAATGTGCGTGTACTTTCTAACATTACATGCAAATTCATAAAAGTACACGCACATTGAAATTTTAACTGAATAAGAGAATTAATCAATCTGCCCTAAACTCGAATTTCGCAACCGCTACTTCAAGGCCGATAAAAAGATTGGAAAATCAAATATTACAAAGGGATGGAAGACATCGGTTGAGCTTGATGCCGACGAGAGAAGGAATGATTTTGTTAAGCTTGTTTCCCTCCACTTTATGACAATGCTCCTGTTCTCTAACTCGAACTTTATAATAGGATAATTTTTCACTCAATACATCGACGACATTGATGATATGATTAACTGTGATTAGGCTTCTACCATCCATGAAATTTTGATCCACTCTCTCGATAAAACGATTGAATCTAAGCCCAACACAACCAGTAGATGCGTCATATCATTATTGGTAAGGGAAAGCCATCCTACACATTTCAATGTTCAAGTACACGCACATGGCATTGAACAAAATCATTTTGAATGTGTGTGTACTTTATAAAACATGCTTATATATTATTAAAGTACACACATAATACATAAACTACACGCAAATTGAAAATAAAATTTCAATGCAATTTACGTGCACTTTATGTCTTATGCGTGCACTTTAACAATACTAATATTGTTACTCATATTACTTGGTTTCAATGGTATAACTTATAATTTTTATTTCAATTTTCACAGCATTGGGTATGCGAGAAGTTTAATGTTATCAATCATATCGAGGGGAGGGAGCACAAGGAACCAAGATTTCTTCGGTAGAGCTTAGGAACATTAAAATAATGGATGAATTATAATAAGATTAGTAAAGCTGCTTTGAATAAGGAAGTTTCAAAGAGTAAGGGAAAAAAGTGAAAGATGATGACATGCCCAATTTCAATTTGGGGATATCACAACCAAAATCAGAAGCAAAACTAACACGAGCTATAACTTCTTTATCGGAATCCAATTAAAATTTTCTTATAAATCAAGAAATGCTAAAGTCCTTTAAGAAGAAAGATGATTTAGTCAAATTGGCTGAAAAATTAAGAAAATTGACTAAAGAGGATGCTGGGATTAAATTAATGTTGGAGGAGAGAGATAACCAACTCAAAGAAAGTAATGAAGCAAGGTGTCGAGCTGAAGAGAATCTTAAGAAGTTGGAGGAGGATAAGTCCCAACAAATTCTTTTCAATATACTATTGAAACTTCTGCTTCAAGAGTTAACGTCACCGAAGAAATAAAAAATATGGAGGAGGATAAGGTCCAACAAATTTGTTTAAATAATGAGTTGAAAAATCAACTTGAAGAGTCGAAGAAGAACGACTCTGATTGAATAAAAAAGTTGGAGGAAGATAATGCCCAACTCAAAATTAAAATTTCAAATTTAAATAATAGTGTGAATGTTGATAGAGATTCATCAGAAACCCAGAGAATCACACACAACAACTTCATTAAAGCATTAACTACTTGTCTGAAGCCAACCAAAGGTTCTTAGATGATAAAGAAACAGCTTTTATGAAACTCAATGAGCATGTAATTTGGTGATATTATAAATATATTTGTCCATATTTATGTTAAATTACAGGTATTGTCGCATTGGTTAGTTAAGTACACACATAGTACTTAAAAAGTATTGTGTAAATTTTTTTGTACTTTGTAAAGTTATGCGTGTACTTTGTGATTTCTTGTTTATTCTTTGGTCATAATATAAAGTGCATGCATATCACTACAAAGTACAAGTGAACTTTGCGTGTACTTTGTACTGTTATGCATTTAATTTGCGATTTCTTATTTATTCTTTGGACATAATATAAAGTACAAGCATATTTTTACAAAGTACACGTGAAATTATTTTTACTTTTACGTGTACTTTGTAATATTTTGCGTGTGCTTAGGTATACTTTGTTGTTTATTTTAATAAATAATTGAGAGTACATGTATATATTCATAAAGTACGCGCATTTTCTAATGATGATCATCAATTATTTTATAAATTACACGTATAATTTAATAAAATACACACATTATCAATATGATAAATTCACAAATTCTCTTGTTGTTTGACATTTGTTTCATTTTCATTAAGATTTATGGTATGTGTATGGAATAATCCATAAGTTAAACATGATGTTTTCTTTTCTCCGGGAAACAACAAATAAAATTCTCAATCAATAGATAGAAGATTTGAGGTCCTCCCTTTCTAAAAAGAAGGAAGAAATAAAGCAACAAAACTCAATGTATGTGAGAATCCAAGAAAGGGAATACCGAAAACAAAAGAATGATGATGATTTTGTATACTCACATCTTATTAATGAATTGTCAAAAGAAGAAAAGAATAAAGAATCCTTTGAATGAAGTTCCTGCTGAACTGCAACCGAAAGGAAAAAAGAGACCAAACAATAAATCTACTACTATGCCATAAAAAAGGGGCAAAATAATAAAGGCAAGTCTTCTTCAATAGCAACAGATAAAGTAGACCTACAAATCTACAAGTGTACAAAATACCTTACAGAAGAAGCCCAAAATAAATTGAAAGAATATTTCACACTCGGGAAGAATACAGAGTAAATCTTCTGTTTATTTATTTTGAAACTATCTTATTTTTATTTTGAAATGCACTTATGTATATATACGAATATTACGATGCCAGTTAGTTTTCTAAATTATAGCTCCATATTATATAATCTAATATTTTTATAAAGTACACGCATTTTGAAAGGAAGAATACTCATAGTATAATAAAGTACACACATTATCAATGAAATACACGCATTTATTACTCAAATAAATGATTAGTTTTATAAAGTACACGCATTTTGTACTAAACTACATGAGTGTACTTTATCAAGTACACGCATAAATCTAGAAAGTAAACACATATTATTTAATGATCATGGATTACATACATGTTTCAATTATTATTCTAACATTATTTCATGTCTTTAAATTCAGCAATTGCCTCCATACAACAGAAGACTCATCATTCGTTTGTGCCGACGATATTAAAGAATTGCTAAAAGGCGAAAAAATATTAAACCATGTATGTAATCAAAACATAGGACATTAATTAAATTTGCATATTTATATCCTTACCTTTTTAAATGTGTGAAACAGATAATTCAACCATTCTCCCGTTTAATGGAGACGAAAATGAAGAAAAATGGTCTCTGAGCTACGCACGCTTTTAACTTATATGATTGGGTAAGGAAAATAAAACCTACAATTTTTTCCATCACTGTCAGATATATACTATCATATTGTTTCTTACTAAAAATTCTATTACTTTTAACAGGAAGTTGTCCGAAATAATGATAACACCATACAGAGGAACAAATAGAAAAACAAATTTGAATTTTTTTGGAATATGTGATATTCTAATCATTCCCATAAGACATTCAATAAGAGATAATGCTCGAAATTTTACATTGTTATTTATATACAAACAAGAAAATAAAGTTGTCCAAGTGGACTCTCTCCGCCCATTGGAAATCAATCAATCCACATCATACTACAACGAGGCCACCAGGATGGTTACGCCCTAAACTCATTTACAGTACACGTAGTTTGTATTTTATATACACTCATGGTTTTTCCTTTTAACAGTTTTCTGCTTTCAAAGAAATATTGTACAAATTGAAGGACCAAGATCCACAAATAAGCGACAGAGGTAAAATACGAAAATATGTGGAAGTGATGAATTTTGAAGATGCACTATCCAATGAAGAAAAAAATAATAGACTGGCTCTTGAGTCAAGATGTTAATTTTAAACTACTCAGAGATCATGAATGCGCGAGACAGAATAATGGGTAAGATCAAACAGTTTTGACTAAATACACGCATAATTCATCACGATACATTTCAACAAATTTCATTCACATTATGCTAAGCGATATATTTATTTTATTTTAATTTCAACATTGACTGTGGCATGTTATGTATATACTACATGGAGCAAATTGCCAAAGGAACTGTACTCAAAACATCATTTGAAGACGATGAAATGCTCCAACAAAGAGCATATATAGCTAATGAATTTTTATTCGTTGATTGTTAATAGGAGGAAAAATAATTATAAAGGTTTTTTGAAATTTTTTACTTCTAGGAAGACAAATGATTATAATTTATTTTTGTTTATTTTTTTATTAAATGTATTTCCATATAATTTGTGCTAACAAAATGGTGTCGCTGGCGCGGACCATTAAACATATAGGCTATATAAAGGAATAAATATATTATAACATTAGTACATGCATATTGTTTGAATGTTTTTGGATTAAACTATGTAAGTAGAAGCATATGATGTGTGTACTTTGTAGTATTATGCTTGTACTTTGCTTTGTTTGCCCATAACAAACAAAGAATCCCAAAGTACACGCATAACATTACAAAGTACAGGTAAAATGTAAAGAAAATTTCATGTGTACTTTGTAATGATATACGTGTATGTAAGGATAAAATTTTCAATTGAGTCCATTTGTAAGTGTTTGATTTATTCCCGGATTAAAACTTGTTTGAGTAATAGATAGATTTAATATTGTTATGATTCCCACAAAGTCTATGACGTGTTTGTTGAAGACGTAGCGACAAAGCTTCAAAGGTTTATCATTTCGAGTTTAATTGGTGCACGTTTCTCGTCTTCATCAAGTTTCGATCTTTCAGTTATGAATGAAAAATGTTTATGGGACTTGGAAATGTTATAAAGGATGGAAATATTATTATAAATGTTTTTAAATGTTTAAAATGATTTTACAGGGTTTTATCTTTGTTTATTCTAAGCTTATTAGAGTTTAGAGTCGTATGAAACCACAACTTTATTTTTAGTGGTTCAAACGATATTAGATGTCGTTCGGACGACGCCTCACGGTCATTAAAACGACACGTGGAAGTCGTTAGAATGACTCACCGACTTAGACTTTTTATTTAAAGCAGTTTTTTCTCAAAAATTCGTAGGGGTGCTAAACCAAAATACAGTTTGACAATTTTATTTTTCAACACAAAAGTTTTCTAAGGTTTTTCAAAAGAATAAAACCAACCTTAGAGTTTTCAAGATCTAAGCTTTCATATTATATTGTTATAGAGATCTTGTTTGCACCATCTGAAGTTTGTTCATCACTTTGAATATTGTTCATTGGTTTTACGGTGAAAACACAGAGGAGTTCATGTTTTGAATTCGTAAACGGTTGCCAAGCTGCATCGGTGGACACAGAGGCACTTATGGACGCATGTGATGTCGACAAGTATCGTAGAAGGACTTCTGCGTGGGTGCTATGGATGATCGGTTAAAGAGAATAAGAGCTTTAAGGCTTGTGGGGATCAAATCGTTATGTAAGTCTGCCTGTCTTCATTTTAAACTCGTATCATAGTGATTGTCTGGCTTGGGTCATCTGAGATTTTTTTCTCTTTGTGGTTTCCTCGTACATCTGGCGTCGCTTTTGTGAACTTGATTATTTTACTTGCTTTAATCACCTAGATGTATGTTTTAGATTAAACAATAAAATTGGACTTAATTGAAATTGGTTAACAAACTTGGTGCCTTTTAAAATTTAGAAAAAGGTTTCGAAAAGAAAAGTTGTTATGACATCCTCAAAGCACATTTGAAGAAAAAATGACTTATAAATTGTTATCAGAGTGGGTTTATTTAGTTTTTGTGTATATTCTTGTTTTGTGCTTGATTATTTGTTTCTCACTCTTGGTTTGATTTTCTCTCGATGGATTCTCTGTGTTTTGATGAATTACATCTTTTGAATTTCAAGTTTGCAAAATGGATTAAAATTTTGGAGGAAGAAAATTCTCGTTTTAAAAATATGGTTAAATATATATGAACGTTTCAAACTCAAAGAGATATCATTCATGAGAAGTTTGGATTTTATATGATAATTTTGAATCTTTAAAAGTTTTCAAAAAGAAGAGTGATGATACAGTCCTCATGTTAAAGAAAGAATTAAAGGACTTGGAATTTTGTAGGATTTGTGTTGTTGATGAAAATATTTTGATAAATGATTTTATGACACGTGAAAAGACACTTAGGGAAAATTTTGCTCACACTGAGGGGGAGCGAGATAGTCTTCTAGGGGTAATTGAAAATCTAAAGAAGGAGTCCCAAAAATTTAAGGAGTTTAATTCTTTGCTTGAGTAAGTTAAAAAATGATTTAAATGACTCGAGTAGTGATGGTAGTGTCTTATCTTGTTCTAGTGCTTCGAATGCTAAAACCAAAACCATAGTTTATTTTAGAGGGTCAACCACATCCCAGGGTGTTAGAAAAGGTCAACCTAAAGGCCCCGTTCCACTACACCAAAATGGCCAAAATGTCACCTTTCAGCCAGCCACCCTTGTCAATGTCATTGACCATGACAAAAAACACGCATTTTATGTCACGGTCATTGACCTTGACATGACCGTGACAATGAATTGTCACGGTCATTGATCGTGACAAGGCCGTGACAAATTTAATTGTCACGGTCATTGACCGTGACAATTCTTTAAATAATTGTCAAGGTCAATGACCGTGACACGACCGTGACAATGTTTGCAGCAAAAACCCTTTCCCCCTTCTTTTTTCCCTCCCGCCGTTCCCTCCCTCTCTCTCTCTCTCTCGACGCTGCTCTCTCTCTCTCTACTTTCAGGTTTAATTCTCTCTCTCTCTCTCTCTCTTCCATTTATATATATGTTTGTGTGTATATATATGTGTGTATGTGTGTATATATGTGCGTGTGTGTATGCGTGTGTGGGGGGTGGGGCAGGGTGGGGGTAGGGTGGGGGTAGGGAGTGGGGCAGGGTGGGGGGTAGGGTGGGGGGTAGGGGGTTAAAAATATAAATAAATAAGTAATTTTTTATAAATTTCCAAAAATAATATCCAAAAATGTAAATGTAAATAATATCCAAAAATATAAATGTAAATAAAAACAATAAATAAGTAATTTTATGACGGGTGATGAAAGCCCGTAAACATGTTGGGGTGGGGGTGGGGGTGGGGTGGGGGTGGCGTATGATTTATAAAAAGCACAAAACAATAGTAGAAATTCAATACCTGAAATTAATATTGAGATTATTTTAAATAGACAGTCACTACTGTGTGTGTGTGTGTGTGTGTGTGGTGGGTGGGGGGCTATTGTGTGTGTGTGTGTGTGTGTGTGTATGTGGTGAGTGGGGGGTGTGGAGGGAGGTGTGTGTGTGTGTGTGTGTGTGTGTGTGTGTGTGTGTGTGTGTGTGTGTGTGTATTTGAATTAACCCATGAATTTGTATTTTTGTATTTGAATTAACCCATGAATTTATTTTTGTATTTGAATTAACCCATGAATTTATTTTTGTATTTGAATTAACCCATTATATGAAACATACTTGAAATTAAATATAGTGCGCATAGATACTAGCCTTCTAGTTCTTATGCGTACGCATTCAATAACTCTTAGACCCGTTCGAGAGTCATTACCCCTGTAATGAGATCTCTCGAATTGTCCCGTTTGGACAGTTTGAGACTGTATAATTTCTGTATAATATTCTTATTGGCTTAAAGTTGTTACTTTTGGAGGAAGTTCTGCAGTCGTATCTTAATGTTCTCTAGGTACATACTAGATTGACAAGTGTGACTGTTATTTCAATTGACCAATTGAAATAACACTCACACCTGCCAATCCACGTCGTGTACTTGGAGAACTAAGGAGATATGCTGTCGAATTTTTTTCAAATCGTAACAATGTGCATGAGTTGTTAAGTATATTACAGAAAAATGCAGTCTTGAATGGGATAGGACCACTTACCCTTTAATAGGATAATTAAATGATGGGATAATTAAATAAAACATACTATAAATCTAAGTTTTGTTTACCTTTAATAGGTGTTTAGTTGTGGTAGCTGTGATGGGATATCCGAAATATAAAGAGTGGATGGGTGAGACTAATAGAATGGGGGATGTGTTTCGCAGAGGTGCTAACGAATTTGTGAAATATGCAAAGAGATGTCGTAATGATGAAGAGTTTCCGTGTTCGTGTGCTAGGTGTAAGAATGGTAAGGTGTTTGAGTGGAAAACAGTTGAACTACATTTGTTAAGATCGGGTATGCAAGATAGTTATCGATTTTGGAGTTTTCACGGTGAATTGAAAGTTCCTTTTGTCCCCGACCAACCTTCACAACAACCTTCAACAAGTAGAATAGATGTAGAAGGGGACGACGTAGATCATAATATGTTAGAGGATTTAGTTAATGATGAGTACGGAGTTTATGAAGCTGAGGAGAATGAGGTTACTGATGATGTAGAAGATTCAAGTGCTCGTGAAGATAACACGATAAAACTTAACGATGACTACCAAAGTTTAAAATTTAAGGCAACCCAACCGTTATACTCTGGCTATGAGAAAGATCAAACAACTTTACATGCCATGGTTGGTTTGCACAGTTTGAAGACGCAGTACGGTTTGTCTGGCAATAGCGTGACGGGAATTCTGAAATGGGTGAAGGGCTTATTACCCAAGGTGAATACACTTCCAAATAACTATCCTGTTATGAAGAACAGTTTGAAAGGTTTGGGAATGAAGTATAAATCGATTCATGCTTGTGTGTATGACTGTATACTATACCGAAAGGAGTATGAAAATCTCGATCGTTGTCCGGTATGCGATGAACCTAGATATGTCCAATCTACTAGTAAGGAAGGCACAAGCTCAAAAGTGCCTCAAAAAGTATTGAAATATTTTCCCGTTGGGCCTAGATTAAAGCAATTTTTCACAGTACCATGGATTGCAGAGGCAATGACTTGGCATGCTAGGGCAGAAGTAGGGGGTAATATCATGCGTCATCCTATTGATTCTACTGCCTGGCGGAGGATGAATTTTGAGTATCCCGATTTTGCTCGAGAACAACGCAACATTCGTTTGGCTATATCAACAGATGGTTTCAATCCATTTGGAAATATAAGCACCAATCAGAGTGTATGGCCAGTGATCCTAGCCCCACTCAACCTCCCTCCTTCACAGTGTATGGGACCTGAATTTTCGATGATGGCTTTATTGATACCTGGGCCAAAGGCACCAAGTGATGACATTGATATCTACCTGGCTCCTTTGGTAGAAGAATTAAATGAGTTGTGGGAAGAGGGTGTGCAATCATTTGACTCTTTTAGAAAAGAAGAGTTTACGCTGAAAGCTATGTTGATGTGGGCAATTCATGATTTTCCAGCTTATGGGACATTATCCGGATGTGTAGTACATGGTTATTTGGGGTGTCCTATTTGTGGAGAGGAGACTGAATCCCTTCGTCTATCCTCTAACTTAAAAAATGTATACCATTGCCACAGGAGGTTTTTACCCCCAGCTCATAGTTTCAGATTTGAGAAAGGTTCCAATTTTTTATTGGGCGGAGTTGAACATAGGCTACCGCCGAGACAACTTTCGGGTTCAGAAATTGAAAGTAAATCTTCTGAATGTGGCCCAAATATTCCAGGTAAGAATACCAAATTTAAGAATGTCAAGCATAAGAAGACCCCAACTGGGAATGAAACTGAGATAAGAAAGGCATGGTCTCGGAGGTCAATTTTATTTGACTTGCCTTATTGGAAGAAAAACCCGGTGCGCCATGTATTGGATGTGATGCATGCAGAGAAGAACTTCGTTAAACATATTGTGGGTACTTGCCTTGGGGGGAGTCATTCTAAGGATGGAGAAAATGCACGAAAAGACCTTAAACGTTAAAACTTAAGCCACAACTATGGTTGAAAGAAGATAGTAGGGGAAGGACAGTAATTCCCCCTGGTGCGTTTACTTTGACGAGTGGGGAAAGGAAGGTGCTTCTAGACACAATATATAATTTGAAGGGCCCATCTACTTTTTCTTCCAACTTACAAAGGATTGTGAATTATGCTACTCATGATTTACATAAGTGTAAGTCCCACGATTGGCATGTGATCATGCAATTGGTTCCTCTATTGTTTAAGCACTGTTTCTCCAAGAACAAGGATTTGCGTAGGGCTATTATGCAAATTAGTATTACCTTCTCCCTCTTGTGTGAGAAGATAGTGAATCGAGAACACATAGTGGCCGCAAAATTGGCTATGAACGAAGCGATTTGTGTATTGGAGAAGTACTTTCCCCCAGCATTCTTTGACATAAGTGTTCACTTGTTAGTACACCTATGCGATGAGGCACTTCTTTGTGGTCCAGTTAGATATCGGTGGATGTATCCGTTTGAAAGATTGATGAAAGTTTTTAAAGATTACGTCAAGAATACGTGATATATTGCAGGATCAATTGTAGAGGAATACATCACCGTGGAGTCATCAATATATACTCGGGAATATATGCCTGACTCGACCAGCGTTGATGACACTGATGAATTCATCGATGATGGTGGTAATGTGATGGGAAAGCGAGTGAAATTAACGAGTTTGCAACATGAACAAGTAGCTCGTTATCTATTTGACACACATGAAGATGTCGAAGAATGGAAAAAGTAAGTTTCGAATATTATAATGTTTAACATTATTTTAGATTATTTTATACATGATTAATTTTGTAATATGCAGTAAATATGAAGCCTGTGAGAACAATAAAAGACGAAAAATAATGGTACAATCAGACAGCGAATTTAGGCTATGGTTGACACAAGAGGTAATTATAATGAAAACAGTCGTTATATAACGTTACATTACACTCAAATTTTACCACTAATATAATTAATTTATCTATATTCTCAGCTCCTAAAGATGGGTGATGCGACATCAAGGCTTGCTCGTCTAGCCACTGGACCCTTGTTCGTGGCACAAGAGTACAAAAAGTATCGATTGAACGGTTAAATTTTCGGCGCTAAAGTGTACGAGGAAAGTACAAATGTACAGAACTCGAGAATTTCATACAAGGCTCTTACTTTCTTTCGAGCGAGCGCAAAAGATAAAAACCTCGTTGAAGCTGAAATGACTTACTATGGTGTAATCCAAAATATATTTGAATTGGATTATATAAGCTTCAAAGAGGTTATATTTTACTGTAAATGGGTAAGAGTTGAGGATAAAAATGCTTGTAAAGTTAATCCTGTCACCAATTTGATCATGGTTGACTTGTCCAAGTTGAAGAGCAACGACCACGTGAGCGATGAGTCGTTTGTTTGTGCATTTCAAAAGGTTAAGCAAGTGTTTTACTCGGAGTATATCAACAACGAGCCATGGTAAATTGTCCAACACGCGCCAAGGTGTCTAAATAGTAGTGTGGATGACTTGACTGCTCCTACCGAATATCAATCCATTTTTTATGATAACTCGAATTTGAAATAATTTTTCAATTTGTAATAAATATTTCAATTTCTACCGAAACATCCATTTTTAATGCTTTTAATTGATCTGCACTTTATCATTTTCACTCTTGTGTAGTGTGCGTGTGTGGAGAGGAGATTAATACATAAATATTCCAACTACATCTAAGTTTTGTTTATACTAATCCATGAATATACGCTTCTTACCTTTAATAGGTGATTAGTACATAGTTATTTGGAGCGATGCTCTGCAAATTCCTCCCAACCGTTATGTAGACAAACATCACCAGTTGAAGTTGTCAATTCCACTTTCCATACCCCACCACTTGGAACTTATAGCAAAACATGGGAGACCATTGAAAGGTGGAATTGACAACTTCAACTGCTGATTTTTGGCTACACAACGGTTGGAAGGAATTTGCAACGCATAACTCCATAGGATTATGGTATTTCTTAGTGTTTAGATATGAAGAGAATTATATTTGACACGATTGCCCGGGGTACATTAGTTGGAAGGAGGTGCCATATGAGCTCAAGTTAGCCGTTTGAGTGACACTACAGGTAATGTATTTATATTTATATATCAATTTCAATTTCGATTTCAATTACGATTTATATTTATCTATATTTGAGGGGCGGATACTAATTTTACTTTATTTCAATTCAGGGGACAGGGACTGGCCCTAAGGGTATGCCACATATGCTCTATACTTATGTGGCTATTCGGACGAGAAAGGAAGGATAAGGAGGTGTCCCCGAGCGTCGCGGTACAAAATCTATTTTCCATGCAAATAGTTTGTAGATTTGAGATAATTGATGGTGATGTTGTTTCTTCTTAAATAGTTTCTATTTTGAATATATATTTGCATTATCTTTAGCTTGTTTGGATATATGATGTTTGGAACAGGTACAACGTTGCTATAACAGGTACAAATATACTGCTGGGCAGTGGCAGTGGCCATACTGCCCAGCAGATTTTTTTTAAATTCTGCCCAGAATTGTCACGGTCATTGACCGTGACAAGTTCGTGACAAAAAGTTATCACGGACGTGTCACGGTCATTGACCGTGATAATTTTTTTAAAAAGGGTCACGACTTTGTCACGATTTATAACCGTGACAAACGTGTCACGGTCATTGATCGCGACACGACCGTGACACAAAATGCGAGTTTTGTGTCAAGGTCAATGACCGTGACACGACCGTGACAAAAAAAGTTGTCTCGCCTTGAAATGTCACGGTCATTGACCTTGACAAGAGTGATTTGTCAGGGTCAATGACCTTGACAAGAGTGCAGATTTGGTGTAGTGTTCCTAGTCGAGTTTACACATTTTCGCATTGTGGAGGGAGAGGTCACTATATATGTTTTTGTTGTGATCTTAGAAAAGACCCTAAGAAGTTTAACTGTAGTGTCCCATCGGTTCCCGAAACCCATCGAGTTAGGTATACATCTGTTTGGGATAGTAAATCTATTTTGGAGATGTTAAATGCTAGGTTGGTTAATTGTCACATGCTAGCACATAATGATTCACATGCTATTTCGTATGGATGATTGTGTTAGTCATGTTTGTCATACCCTAGTATTTGCTTCATGATTCACATCTTGCTAGTGTTATGACATGTTTATCTCTTTGTATTATATTATTAATTTATTTGAGTCTTAATTGAAAAAAATACAAAAAGATTTCATTTTTTTGATAATTTTTTTTTGAAAATACAAAAAGATTTTTGGTTTCATATATTTTTGGAATATACAAAAAGATTTTATTTTTATTAGAGCCAAAATATGTTGAAAAAATAAAAAGATTTTTGATTTTTTTTGTATGTTGAGTTTTCATGTTTGATGTGGCATATTGGTGTGATTAAACCCCCATCATTTCATTATCCATATGGCTTGGACATTTGGTCATAATTGTTGATGTGCTGAATGATCTTAGCCATTGTCTTAATGGGGTTATTTCGAAGTTGATATGCATTTAATTCGACTTTGTATATATGCCATCATTGCACACATGCACAAATTAATATGAATGTTTGGCATCTCATGCATATTTGAGTTTGGTGAGACGTTCTTATCTCAATCTTGTCATCTATGCGTAATAAGACTTAAGAGGAGGTGTGCACGTAAGAACCGTCTACCGTGAGGATTGGTATTACATATATTGAAAAAAATGAGTGTTCAAGGGGAAGGGCTGCGAGTGAATAATAACCACGTCATGGAAGCCATCGTTTAAAAGAGCCGGAGAAAAAAATTGAAGCAATAAAAAGAATCATATGCCAAACTAAGCCACTTACTTTAGTTTGATATGTCCATTCAAAAGAAATATGATTATATATGAGGGAGTTTGGATGGATATATAAACGAGTTTGCACTACGAATCCATATGTTGAAAAATCATGTCATGACGCTATTGTTTGTAGAATCGTCAAAATTTTGGATTTATGTGCGTGTTATTCGTTTAGTTCATTTACCTCAATATATTAATTGTCACATATCGCTAAAACTAAGTTTAATGATATTTAGCTATCAATTAGAGCTTCTTGATCGCTTCGATGTGTTCATATTTTGATTCATTTGTTGTAGTTCACACACATTCTTCCATATCCATGTTTGAGCACATTGATACTATGTTAGCATGAAACTCGCAATGTTTTTACTTGTTTTATTTTTCAGTTTTGAGTTTGTTTTTGCTATTGTTTCATATCTCCAGTACCTGTTTTCATTTAAAAAAATCCACTAGGCAAAACTTTAACATTTTTGGAACTGGAATTCAATGTTTTTGATGTCGTTCAAACAACATGAGGACTTCGTTCGAACGACATGTCCAAGTCGTTCGAAGGCTTGTACTAATGACACATTTTTTGGGGCGATAATTTTGTTAGATATGGTCATTAGATCATCGTTTTTAGGGTCGTTAGAAGGAGGCTTCAAACGACTACTTACTATTTAGGTCGTTTGTGAGCTCATTCAAAAGATATGCCTATTTTGTTCAAATGACATAGCAAATTCGTTCGAATGACTTGTCTGAATTTTTGAGCCTTTATTCTGCTTTTGTACCTGATGCATATATGTGATGATTTCATTATGTTTTGGTACTTTCTCGGTTTATTTGGATAGTTTTCATTTAGTCGATATTGATTATTCACGTGTTGATTCTTATACTGCATTGATTCGTTTAGTCACATCATTGTTTATATTGATAATTCATTATTTGTGATCGTTTGCTAGCTATGAGTTGATATTTTTTTATTATTATTAGCTTACAGTTTCATGTTTATCTAGTTAATCTTCATTGATTATTCTCATTCTATATAGGAGGATGTTTGTTATTTTTTCACTAATTGTCTATTCGAGACAAAAATGGGAAGAGATATATGTGATGTAAGGGGAGTAGTTTGTAGCAAATTGATATCATGGTTTTTGATTATACGCTTATATGTTGGTATCAAGTTGTGTCTTGCATAAATTGATATTTGATATTGTTTTTACAAATTGGTATCATGATTAGCACTATACACATGTTTACAAATTGACATCATGATTTGCTCACTTGTTTAACAAATGGTTTGATTTACATATTGGTATTTTTATATCATTTGTACCTCCATACTTCACTATGTATTTGTTTGTTTCATGTGTGTAGGTATTCGTCAACGTGTCGAGATTTTAAGTCTACATTACATCATATAGTTCATGCTTACCAGACCTGCATATACTAGTCCTTGTCTTTTATTTTTGATTTTGGGTTTTATGGGATGATATTTAGGTGTCATATGGCTTAACGGCCTGAATTAGGCATTTCACTGTTTTGGGTTTTGTCCCGGAATTGTCAAAGGGGGAGATTTGTAAGGAAAAAAATTTCAATTGAGTTTATTTGTAAGTATTTGCCTTATTCCCGAAACAAAACTTGCTTGAGTCATAGGTATGTTTTATATTGTCACGATTTCCACAAAGTTTATGACGTGTTTGTTAAGGACGTATCGACAAAACTTCAAAACTTTATCATACCGAGTTTAATTGGTGCACATTTCTCGTCTTCATCATGTTCCGATCTCTCAGGTATGAATGTGAAATATTTAAAGGACTCAAAAAATATTTTAAAGGATGGAAATCTTATTATAAATGTTTTTAAAATGTTTGAAATGATTTTATAAAGTTTTATTTTTGTTTATTCTGAGCTAATCTGAGTTTAGAGTCGTATGAAATTACAACTTTATTTTTAATGGTTCAAACAACATTAGATGTCGTTCAAACAACATTAGATGTCGTTCAAACAACATTAGATGTCATTCGAACGACATCTCACAGTCATTAAAATGACATATGGAAGTCGTTAGAATGACTTGCCGACTTAGACTTTTTATTTAAGGCAGATTTCTCTCATAATTCCGTAGGGGTGCATAACTAAAATATAGTTTGACAGTTTCGCTTTTTGCACAATTTTTTTTAAAAGTTTTTTCAGAGAATATAGAGATATTGTTTGCACCACTGGAGTTTGTTCATCAGTTTGAACACCGTTTGTTGGTTTTATGATGAAAAAACGGAGGAGTCTGTGCTCCAAATTCGTAGATGGTTGCCAAGCTACATCATTGGACACCGAGGCACTCATGGACGCGTGTGCTGTGGACAGGTATCGCAGAAGGACTTCTGCGTGGGCACTGTAGAGGAGCGGTTAAAGAGAAGAAGAGTTCAAGTCTTGTGGGGATCGAGTCGTTGTGTAAATATGTTTGTCTTCCTTTGTAAACCCCTATCATAGTGATTGTCTGGCTTGGGCCGTCTGAGGGTTTTTTCTCTTTTTGGTTTCCTCATACATTCGACGTCGCTTTTGTGAACTTGTTTATTTTACTTGATTTAATCGCCTAGATGCATGTTTAGGATTAACTAAGATAAAATTGGACTTAATTAAAATTGGTTCACAAACTTGGTGCGCGTTAAAATTTGGAAAAAGTTTTTGAAAAGAAAAGTTGTTTTGACATCCTTAAAGCACATTTGAAGAAAAATAGCCTACAGTGTACTTTGCAATATTTGTCCAAAAAAAATAAGGAATCACTAAGTACACGCAAACACTACAAAGTACACGTACAACATTACAGAATTTCACGTGTACTTTGTAACTCTATGCGTGTACTTTGCTTTATTTACTTATACTAAACCAATATTCTTAAAGTACACGTACAACATTACAAAGTACTAGTAAAAATATAAAACAATCACACTTGTACAACATTCTATCCAAATCATTACACGTATATACCCATATACTACACTATTTATTAAGTCAACATCGGCCAAATACATTCAAAACTTGAAACTTTAGACATTATTTACTTCATTTATCAATACAACCACGACCTACCATAATTATTAGGCTTAAATTCCTAGACCTTACTTAGCCTATCAAAAAACATAACCTTGTTGTAATCTTTACCACTCTAAGTTAAAATATAAAAACATCAAAATGGTTATACCAGCAGAGACTGTAAGAGATGCTCTTGAAAATGAAAACAACTATAAGGAAAAATTACGAATGATTGAGGAAGACATTTTCGATATCATTCGAGCAATTGAAGCCTTTAACGAATACGTTAAATAAGGCTCCCCCAGACTCCCTTCTATTTCATACGACTTATTTCAAGATGATGTGCTGCCGCCAGAAACCCATGAAGCCCTCGTCAATTTTTATACCTACGAGGAAAAAATACTTCTGGAAAATTGTATGAAGGGAGAGGATTATACGACTAAAGTCTTTTCGTCATTGGGCCATAGAATTCGGGTCATCTCGAATTTTATCGACGCTCTTTCGGACCCCATCGACAGTTTCCTTCGATTTCCAGATGATATTTTTTATATTTGATGTTTTTTTTCAAATCAATTGTAATTTTTTGCTTTTTGCTTTTCAATTCAGTTGTAATTTTTTTATTAATGAATGAAATTATCTTTTCTTTTAATGCATGACTTTTTATTTTGATGATAATAGTCTATAGTCTTATAATAAGAAGTTTAAAATGTCGTTTGCGCGCACCACGATTAATATAGGAGCATGAAAATATACAGAGCATGTATATATTACTGACAATTATATAAAAATAAAAACACACAATTGAAAAATCAATTAAGATTAAACAATTTCAATATGAATGCACTTTGTTTTTCATGCGTGTACTTTAACAAAGTAAACGCATTATTTATTAAAGTACACGCACATTGACAAGGATTTTAAATATATTTTTTATAAATTACATGCAAAATACATTTTTTATAAAGTACATTTTTGTACTGAAATACATTAAATAAGGAGAGAACATTTTTGTACATTTTTATAATGTACATTAAATACATTTTTGTGCTGAAATACATGTATTGAATATGAAGAGCACGTATATTTTTTAAATTATGAATATTATCAATGGAGCGGACCATATTTTGACAATATTCCTATAATAATGTCACAGGTGCGGACCACAATACACGTAAAATATGAAAATGTAAGTGACTTGTTCATTAAATATTGGAAGATAATATAATAGAAGCAAAACTTAAAAAAAAATGAAGCCAACAAAATAAATGGAAGACTAGGTTGTGTGTCGTAAGTGAGAGAAAGATAGTAAATGAACAATTTATATTATGGGACAATAGTTGAGAATTTAACAACATTTGTTCTTGAATTCTTCTTATAATTTATAATATAAAAAATGCCTAAAATAAATCTAAAGTAAATGTAATAATACACAAAGTACAAGTGAAAAATAAAAATGATAAGTTATACAATTCGTAAAGTATACGCATGTTTTTATAAAGTACATGCAAAATGTATTGAACAAAATCAATTTCAATGTGGGTGTACTTTATATATTATGTGTACTTTATGAAAGTACACGTATAATACATAAAGTACACGCACATAGAAATGATTTGTTCAATCCAATGTGTGTGTATTTTACATAGATCCCATTCACAAACAAATAAAACATAAATGAACACTCAACAATAAAATTACATTAATTTATTCATATGTGATCTTCATTGATTTTATTCAAAACTATTGTTACAATGAATGAATTGAACAATATTAAGTGGAATCAAATTGGTTCTTTATATGCGGACTACTAATGACCCCTTTTACTACACTTTGAGTGAGTAACTTCCCTTACTGTGACCTCACCAACAAATTATATTCTCTTATTTCTTGGTCTCCCCGTCGTTCTCTTTGTTAATGGAGGAAGGATGGATGGATTTTTAGGTAATGGAATGTTTATGGATACTATAGGTGATGAGCATGATTTTTGTAGAAAGAAGCCTTATAATAAGCCTCAATATAATCATAAATACTTCCACCTATCTTCCGTATGACAAAAATAGCATGAGAACATGGAAAGCATCGTAGCTGCCAACTCTTACAAGAGCAAATTCCATGGTCTAAGTCAACTGTGGCTTGCACATCTTAATGAACTTCGAATACACATTGACTTGAGTGACTAATATTTCAATGTCTACTTTTATTCCAATTTCCATCTAGTAATTCATCAAAATGAGGACACAACTCCTTTGACCATGTTTCATATTCAATAAGTTTATTTGCATTGAAATTCATAATCTTGATCCTCATTTTGCCCACATATTCATTATCGGTAAATGACTTTCCTCTAGGATCCAAGAGTTGACTGATTTCGCAACACTTGATGTCATGTCACCATAATGTTTGCCGGTGAAATATGCACAAGACCAATTCTCAAGATGCAAATTATAAAAAAAATCAATAACACTATCTCCACTTTTTTTCTTCTGGGCATCAATTTTCTTCTGAAATTCATCAAATGTTACAGCATATGCACAACACATGAAATCTTGCAAAATTTTCTTTCAGAAGTTCCCACACCCCCATATTTTCTTCTTTATATTTCCTTGTAAATGATGTATACGGTAGGAATGTGCAGGCATTAGAAAGACCTTAAAAACATATTTAATAAGATCATTGTTCCGATAAAAAATTAATGTGATGCTTCGGTCTCGATGAGCTAATGCAATCAACAACTGCATAAGCAAGAGGATAAAGGCCTGAAAATATAATGAAATATATACGTACATGTAGATTGTATGATGTACTAAAAAAATGGTGTTGCTAGGGCAGACCATTAAACACGTAGTCTATACAAAAGAATAAATATATTTGTAGTTATAAGCAATACAAATGTAAAGTAAACATATTATGATTGCACTTTAATATATGTGGGCGTACTTTATTTTATTTTACCATAATATATAAATAATCCCAAAGTACACGCACAACATTACAAATTACACGTAAATTATAATCAGAAGTTACGTGTACTTTGTAATGATGTGCGTGTACTTTGTAATATTTGCCCAGAACAAACAAGGAATATTAAAGTACACGCATAACATTACAAAGTACACGTAACACAAAATAAAAATTCACGTGTACTTTTTAATCGTATGCGTGTACTTTGGGATTCTATGCAAATAACAAACACATAAATCAAAGTACACGCATATCACTACAAAATACACGGAGATATTCACATGTACTTTGTAGTGTCATGCGTTTGCTTTATATCCTGTCTAAAGAACATACAAAGAATGACAAAGTAAAGGCATAATATTGTAAAGTAAACTTCAATGCTTCATATTTACCATTGTTCGAATTCCTTGCAGTTACAGACAAAATCGTTCCACGGTAGCGGCTCTTCAAAAAGGCACCATCAAGAAATAAAACAGGCCCGCAGTACTAAAATCCATCTATGGATCCTGCAAACATTACAAAAATTCTCTTGAATAATTTGCTCTCCCGTTCCACATCAAGAATGCAATGCAATCCTGGATTATACTGCAATAGAAGTTCCCTATAATCATTGATTAGTGCATATGAAACTTTCTCATCACCATACAACTAAGTAACAACCATCTCTTTCCCATGCCATGCATGATGATAACCTATAAAAAAACCATAGTTCTTCTTTATATCTATAAGTACATCAATTGGTCTCAACAATAATTTATCCCTTAGCTCATCAGTAAGAAATTTCAAAACCAATTTGGAGTCCATCATTTTGCTTGACGGACTAGGATATACACCCCTACAAGTATGCTCATTGTTCAAACTTCTTATATAAAAGTAACCATTTACTGTCGATAATGAAGCATAAACTTGCCACATGCGACTCTTAGTAATCCTTTTAGAACATTCTACTGCCACCCAAGTTTTATCATTCTTCAAATATATATACTTGAAACCAACCTCAACAACATGCGTTCGTAACTTATCACGAAACTAAACCACACCTCATTCGAAACACTACTCTTCGTGATTAATATATGTCTTCCAATCATTGGAAATATAAACTTTTAACTTACTTGGCACCACACCTCCAAAAGGTTAATGATATATAGTACACCCATTCTCTACTTGTACCACTGCATTTAACCCTCTCGCAACTTGTATAACTGCAGTCAACCCGTTCATGAATTGTATACGTGCATTCAATTCGTTCGTGAATTGTACTAGTGACCAAAACTGTTGAATCAAAGACATATATCCAAATAAAATTAGCTTTGAGAATCACTTGAGACCGCAACATACAACGGACATTTTATCACAAACCAACATGAATTGACTTTCATATCCAAAGCGTACTTCAATGAAAAAGATCTAACTTTCAAATCCATAAACCTGCTACATAACTCATTGCATATGAAATCTAATGAGCCGTCTTCAAATATTTTAATTTAAGCCATACTATTCAAAAAACAACACGGGTAAATCCTACAACTTTCCATTATGACCTCCATTAAATTAAAATAGAAAAATACTTTTGTTAAAGCTCAAAATAAATTAATGTCGCTGGTGCGAAACCACAGACACATGCCCAACTAAGACATGACTAGTATATTAAGCATGAGTTAATAGTAACAAAGTAAATGCACATTAACATTATGCCAAATTAATGTAAAAAAAATGAGAATTAATCATTAGGGAATCACGTGTACATTACTGTAATTTTCCTGTGAGGTATATATAAATGACTTTACTGTTGTTAACCTCAATATTGATCAATGCCACTAGCACGGACCCACAAAGATATGCCCAACCAACACATAACAAGTCTATTAAGCACGAGTCAACATCAACGAAGTAAATGCACATTAACATTATGCCAAATTAATGTCAAAACATGAAATGAGAATTAATCATTAGAAATTCATGTGTACTTTATATCAAATTGTGTGTACTTTACTGTAATTTTCTTGTGAGGTATACACAAATGATTGTACTTTTGTTAAACCTCAAGATTGGTCAATGCCGCTGGTGCGGACCCACAAACACATGCACATATAACACATAACAAGTTTATCTATATTACACCCTTAATACAATAGTATTAGAAGTATAAATGCCATTAATGGTTCTCAAATTGTAATGTATTGGTTTTAGTAAACATGGCTCCGTAGGATTAAAAAGGATTTAGTAAATGAGAGAAGCTCATCTCCTTCTCCTTTCAGCTCCCATCTTGACAATGGTTGCAATTAATAACCCATTTTACTCTCCCATCTCTACACATTCATTTGGTATATATTTAGAAGTTGTAAGGGTGATATTACATCTATATATTTGAAAGTTTCTACAAAGCTCCGTAAAGGAATTCGATTCTGATTCCAAAGCTCAAGACAATCTCCAAATTCATCATAGCCACAACTCATTTCTAAATTAGAATCCGATTCTGATTTCAAAGTTCCTAATAATCTCCAAATTCAAACAGATCTATCCAATAACCTCGCAACTATGATGCTCATTTATAAGTATTCACTCGGAATCATCTCTGTATCATATTATATAAATCAAAATTTCATTATTTTGTTTAAGATGTGTAGTACGTACGGGACCTGAGGAAGCCATGTGAAATTGAGAAGTTACACCAAGCAAGAGAGGCCATGAGTGAGTTATTCCCTGTTGATGTAAAAAACTAGATTTGACCTAATTCTTTAATCACAGATAAAAATAAACAAGACAAAAGATTTTTAAAGTGGTTCATCCTTGAAAGAATGGCCTACGTCCACTATTTGTGTTATTGCTGACTGTTTGCAGAATTCTCGATAATGGGTTTATCAAGAAATTCTGAGTCCCCTGCTAATGAGGAGGTCACAATGTATTTATAGCCTTGAGGCGGTACAAATGAAAGAATAATACACAGCTGTCCAATAGGCGTGTGCGTCTGTGTGATAATAATGAGCATTTAATGCACAGTCATTCTCTTAATTATCCAGATATGAATGCTCTGTACGAGATGCAGCTCGGACCGCCTAAGCTACTCGGACCACCTAAGTAGCTTGGTATTCATGAATTGCTCCGTACAATAGAATTCCCCGGAGAACACTTGTTGCTCGGAGCACCTGAGTTGGTCGGGGAGGTTGAGTTCCTCGGAGTCAAGGTGTTGTTCAAAAATTGTTTGCGAGTGCCATGTAGATTGACACGTGTCCCCACATAATTGGTCCTCGTCAGCAGAATAAATTTGTTATCAACAGAAGCCCCCAATATTTCGTAGTTTGATATTGAAGAAAAGTATGGAACATTCTGCTGCTTAGATTTTCGGTTTGTATGGTTTTTAGAAAAGCATTCGTTGTATACAACTCCTTTATAAATGAACAGTATTAGTCTTTATAAATATTTTGAATTTCTATAACCGCTTCGTTTTTTGTGCCCTTTTCTTCTTTTTAGCCGCCGGATACGCAATCGTCCATCCTGGTAATCATTGTTTTCCTCTATTCCCGAGGTAAGGTATTTAAACGCTTCAGAAAATTCGATCATCTTTTACTTTTTCAAATCTGCATCTTAGAACTTCTTTACTCCCTCTCTATCTTGTGCGTTCATTTATTCCATTGTTCGTTGTCAACTGATCCACCCTTTTCCTGTAATATCTTCTTCCTTCTTTTTTATTTTCTCTATTCATCATAGTTTACCTTGTTGTGTCGCTTGATAAGTTTCACTCTAATTTTTCTATTCCTTCATGGGTTACTTTGGAAGAACTTTCTAAATCTTCTGACTATTTTCTTCTGACTGAGGGACATTGGTTCCCCAGTCTCTTTGTGGCCGAATGCGGCTTTTCTTTTCCTCCAAACCCTTTATGTTTGGAGTTTTGTCAGTTTTTTGATGTTGTTCCTGCAAAAATAGCGCCAAACACTTGGATAATAGTTAATGGAGTTCATAGGTTAAATCAAATTCATGGATCCCATTTAGGAATTCTAGATATTATGTTTTGTTATAGATGGGTTGTCAGCGATAGTACTTTTTATTTAAAAACTAGGTTTTTAAATAGGGCTTTAGTTGTCAATATCCCAGATGCCAACAGGGATTACTTCGAGCATGGGGTTGTTAGGAAAATTTGGCAACACGCTCCATTAAATGGAAATGATGTGTATCAGGGTCCTAGATGCCCTCCCTATGGCAATGGGATAGGTTGTTTTTATTTTATTTTATTTTTTAGATAGTGTTTTCTTTGTGTTTGATAAAATGCGTCATTGACATTTTAATTTTTGTTTATTTTCAGTTGACAGCAAAAGAAAATCCCCCAAAGAAACTGATGTCAATTTGAGACACTTGAAACTTATCTGGAGTTTGCACCAAACTGTTGCTGACGAACACATTAGATCAGCTTCTTATTTGTTGCAGTACAAAAGCTATACTTCATCCTTTACTGCTCGCCCAGTGGTGGGTGACATCGACCCAATACCAGCTTCTGAAGGTTCCTCCCCTAAATAAAACATTCCTCTGAGTGACAGAATGAAGAGAAGAAGAGCTCCTGCTTTCTTTGATAATTCTGCCTCTACTGCTGGTGAGACAAAGAAAAATAAGCCAAATGTCCCGGAAGAAGAGACGAAAAATATTGATGCATCCGCTCCTGCTGCTGTTAAGCAGATTGTCGAGAAGCCCCCTGTGGCTCCGAGCAAGGTTATAGCTGTTTCTCCTCCAAGCAAGGTTATCGTTATATCACCGACCAAAACAACATCCTTGGTTGAGAATGCTCCTGCTCCTGTGAGGAAGTTGAAGAAAAGTTCCTCGGATAAACTGGTTGAATCTATCTCTCAGCCCTTAACTGCTGGGAGTGGTGTTCCCACTTTTGTTGCTCCGAGCTCTGCCATGAGCTCGGTGAAGTCTTGGATTATCCTAGAGACCCAAGGTATTGAAGACAGTCTTTCTTGTGATGGGGTCACTTCATTGGCTGCTCAACATATTGCTTCAGTAAGTATTACTAGTCTAAACTTTCATTTTTCAATGTTACGTCCCTGTACTGACTTATAAATATTTTTTTTCCAGCTGGTGACATGTTTCAATACTATTATGAAGAAGGATGAGGCTATTAAATCTTCGAGCTCCTTGGGCGGTGTGGAGGAAGCTTTTAATAGATTAACCCAATCTTTGAAGGAATCTCATCAGAAATATGAGGAGAATAAAATCTCTTGGGAGAAGCAGGTTAAGTCTGTCGAGCAAGAAAGGGACCGAGCTGTGGAGGCCTCCTAAGAGTTGGAGTGGAAAATGAGAGAATTTGAGAAGAAAAACAAAGAGCTTGAGGAAAAGCTCAAGAACACTGAAGAGCTTGAGAACAAGCTCAAGAAAAATGAAGAGGAAGTTGTTAGACTTCGTGACGTTGATCGTCAAAGGCAGGAGATAGAAGGGAAGATGAGGGCTGCCGAGGAACTTCATACTGAGAGGATTTCCTCAGAGAAGGCAAAGAGAAAACTTGCTGTTAATAAGTCCTTTAGCGCTGGCTGGGACAAAGGTTGGAACAAAGGCCTAGCTGCCATGTCCTCTCAGATGGAATTTGCTAGCCTCAAATACTTCAGGGATGGATGGATTGCTGCTCTGCAGGAGTTAAAGGTCTCTGAGAGTTCTGAACTTTTTCAGCGCCATGTTCATGGTCCTCCTCCCTCTCCTTGAGAAGAAGAAGAGGACGAAGTTGCCTCTAAAGAGTCTTTAGTGATGATTGGGGATCAGGTCCCTACTATTGAACTTCGCTACGAGTAGCCCCAGCCAACCAACATATCTACCGATTAGCTTTCTCTGCCCCCCGAGTAACCTACTTCTTCGTCCATGCCTCCCGAGGAAGTCATAGGAATCAAGGAGAAGGTTTAGAGTTGTTCGGACCTTTCTCTTTGCTTTTTATTTTTTTATTGAATGTAATTTTGGGTTATGTAATTCTCTTTGTGATACAATAAAATTCAAAATTTTGGCTGTTCATATTGACTTTTTCTTCTACTTGCTCTGTTTGCATCTTTATTGATTATTTATGTCTCTTTTCTTTACTAGTTTATGGCTAGAATGGAGCTCTTGTCAGCTCACGATACTTGACTGATGAAAAAATGCAATGATTACTTCAAGGCTGGCTATGCTGACTTGAATGAAGCTCAAATCATCGACATCCTTGGTCCAGACACTTCGGAACGAGCAGTCGAAGCTTATCAATATTTGAAGTGCTTGCTCGACCGTGCAGTTGCCAATAATGTGGCATATTATGAGATGATTAAAGATCTCCGGGGTATCATCGAGGAACTTCAGCAACAATACAAGGAATCTTATGCCCTTTTGCATTAAGGGTGTGAGAAAAAGTATCAGCAACTAAATGCTGACAAAGGATATGATAAGTTCATCGATGCTTATGATATTAAGGAGAGGACTTTGAAGGCCGAGGTTGAAGAGCATAGGCAGATCGCGAAACTGCTGGAGCAGGAAAATAATAACTTGGGAGGAGAGATATCCCAACTAAAATCTGCAGCATCTACCTTGGGAGCCTTGGTCCCTATCAATGACGAAGGTTTCTCTTTCTTGGAGGTTGAGAATGCCAATTTGAGAGACGAATTGGAAACTTTAAAGAGAATTGAACCCTCTACATCTGCTCGCGGAAGAGCAAGAGCTGCTCGGGTTACTGTTGAAGAAGCTAGAACTCAAGCAGCTTTGGAGAATCAAGCATTCCAGTTGATGGTGAAGAATCAAGCATTAGCTGAGATGTCCAAAAAGATTCTGAACCTCGACGAGCAACTCTCTGCACAAAGCTCTGCCTTAGAGAATAAAGAACTTTTAGCGAAGAACCTCCACGAGCAACTAGAGAGGTTGACCTATCAGTTTCACAAACAGCCCAGAGAGTTTTGGATGGCTGGATATAATGAAGCCCTTTATCACCTCGATGATAAGATCCAAAATTCAAATAATGAGGGTTACAAGTAAGGATGGCTGAATGCGCTGGGGGTGTTAAAGTTGGAGTCGGACCATTATCTCTGGGATTATTATGACCCTGGATTAATTCTAGTTGCCAGTGCCTGCATTTAAGTTTGACATGAGTTGGATTCCTGCTCGACAATTCCTCAGTGCCTGATCTCAAAGTATCTTGGCGACTACAGTCTTCATTCTAATTCTGAGATATCTCGCCCGGAGCACTTACTTGATCGGCCATCAGTGATGAATGTCAGGATGCTTAGAGATCTGAACTTCATAAATTCTCCTTACGCCTTAGAAGATCCTCCTACTGGAGTAGAGCCTGTTTCAAAGGCAGAAGGGAAAAAGTCAATAGAATAGGATTTTTATGTAATGATTTCTACTTTCCATAGCATATGTAATCCTTCTTGACTTGAATGAAAAGTTTTGGTAATGAAATACATTTCTCACATCATTTGTCTTTTGTCATTACTTTATAAAATATCTATTTTATTCTCAGATAAATGTGTATGTATATCTTGTAAGAAAACAAAAATTTATTGTGTTATTTTAAATTGCCGACCAACTGGAGTTGGTGAAAATTTATTGTTGACCATTCTGAGTTTGTGATAATTATTTGACGATCAACCGGAGTTGGTGATATTTTGTTTCCCGACCAACTCAGAGTTGGTGGTAATTTGATATGCCATAAATAAAGAAATTCTGTTTTACTTTTTTATTATAGTGACTAATCACTTTTTAATTATAAGCCACGAAACGACTTCCATCCCATGATATTGCTTAAACAATTGTTTTCGACTAACCGTAGTTGGTGGATTTTTATTCCCGACCAACCGTAGTTGGGGGAGTTTATTTTACCGACCAACCGTAGTTGGTGGATTGACCAACTGTAGTTGGGGGGGTTTATTTTACCGACCAACCGTAGTTGGTGGACCGACCAACCGTAGTTGGGGGGTTTATTTTACCGACCAACTGTAGTTGGTGGACCGATCAACCGTAGTTGGGGGGGTTTATTTTACCGACCAACCGTAGTTGGTGGACCGATAAATCGTAGTTGGTGGACCGACCAACCGTAGTTGGGGGGGTTTATTTTACCGACCAACCGTAGTTGGTGGACCGACCAATCGTAGTCGGTGGATTTTTGTTCTGAACTTAATGCATAGTGTGTAGCACTAATACTCCGAAAAATTTCATCAAAAGGATAGAATTGGATAAAAATTTCAACACTTTATTCATACTGAAGTAAACTTCATTTACATAGGAATCCCAACTACTGATAATACTTGTGTAGATGTTCTGCATTCCATGCATTCTTAAATTCTTCTCCTTCTAAGGTTTCAATCTTGTAGGTTCCTGGACGAACAACTTCTGTTACTCTGTAGGGTCCATGCCAGTTAGCTTCCAGTTTATTATGCTTTTGAATTACTTTCTTTAGCACGTAGTCCCCTTCTTTAAAATCACATTTCTTTACTCTCTTGTAGAACAGAGTTGTTCGTTGTTGGTATGCAGCATTCCTGATTGCTGCTTCTTCTCTAACTTCCTCGAGCATATCCAAGTCTAATCTTCTCATCAAGTCACTGATAGGAGAATTGAAATTCAACACTCTGTGTGTGGGGAGGCCCAATTCGGCAGGTATAACAGCTTCACTTCCAAATGCCAGCATGTATGGAGATTCTTCTGTTTGCTGCTCGTGGTGTAGTACGATAAGCCCACATCACATAATGCAGCTCGTTGATCCAATTTGCCTTCGCATCATCCAGTCTTTTCTTCAAACCATTTAGCAGCGTTCGGTTTGTCACCTCAGTTTGTCCATTGGTCTGGGGATGGCTTGGTGCAGAGTGGGTTTTCAATATGTTTGACTGGTAACAATATGCAGCAAACTCTTCGTTATCAAATTGGGTTCCATGATCAGTAATGAATGCATGGGGAAGACCATATCTGTAAATGATATTCTTCCAAATAAATTGATATACCCTATCATAAGTCATATCAATAAGAGGTTCAGCTTCTACCCATTTAGTAAAACAATCTACAGCGACGACGAGGTATTTGAACCTTCCTCTTGTCGTTAGGAGTGGCCCGACCAAGTCTATCCCCCACATGGCAAATGGCCAAGGGGATGTTATGGGTGTTAACAATGCCTGGGGAGTTCTTCGGATAGAAGAGAAACGTTGACATTTGTCACATTTTTTGGTATAGGTTATACAATCAGCCCTCATCGTTGGCCAATAATATCCCTGCGTCATTATTCTTTGTAAAAGCGTCTGACCTGCTACATGAGCTCCACAGGACCCTTCATGGACCTCTTCAATCAAATCTTTCACCTCGGAGGGATGCACACATCTTTGCAGACCTGCTATAATTCCTCGTTTATATAGAATACCATTATTCAATACATAACGAGCAGCTTTAAACTTCAGTTTCTTGGCTGTGAGTTTATCAGTTGGCAAAACCCCTTCTTTAATATATGCCCTGATGGGATCCATCCAAGATGGTCCTAAATCAAGGGGAAAGAAGTTCATTATTAGATCTTCGTCGATGCTCCTGCTAGCCAAAATTTCTATTGGGATTGTTCTTCGTAGCTCGGTGCGTGTGGCTGATGCTAACCGAGCTAAAGCATCTGCTCTTGTATTCTCTAATCTTGGTGTTCTAATTAATTGCACATCGTTAAAGCTCGATACAATCTCCATTGCTTTCGCATAATACTTGATCATCAATTCTCCCTTTGTTGCGTACACTCCCAGCATTTGATTTATGATCAACTGTGAGTCACTGAATACAATGACTTGCTCTGCCCCATGGTTTTTGCTAAATTAAGACCTGCAATCATAGTTTCATATTCAGCCTCATTATTAGAGGCTTTGAATTGAAAGCGCAGAGCATACTCCACATCGATTTCATCTGGGATATTTAAAATAATCCCTGCCCCACAGCCTGTACTGCAAGATGAGCCATCCACATACAAATTCCACACAGGTATCTCATTATCAAACTCTTGGTTAGATAGAGTTCCTCGGTGGAATATTTGATGCTTCCTCATATCCTCCTCTAGCACTTCTTGCTGCTTGTCGACCATCTTTTCTTGCTCGTCTACCGACTTAAGTTAGTCGGGGTTGAAGTTTAATGATCATGTAACCTCCACAGGCTGGTCGGTATCCAACTTCTGCTCTTCGGAGGTATCTGGATAAGTGAATTATGCGATGAAATATGTTACTGCTTGCCCTTTAAGCGACGATCTAGGCTCATAAACTATGTCATATTCACCAAGTTCTACTGCCCAGTACATCAATCTCCCTAATTTCTCTGGTTTATGAAGAGCTTGTCTCAATGGCATATCGGTATACACAACTATGGTATGAGCTTGGAAGTATGGCCTCATTCTTCTACTCGCTTCGATTAACGCTAGGGCCAACTTTTCCAGTCTTGGATATCTGATCTCTGCTCCTCGGAAGGCCTTGCTTGTGTAATAAATTGGTTTTTGCACTCCATCCTCCATTCTTATCAATGCCGAGCTAACTGCATTCTCCTAAACTGCCAGATACAAGTACAATCTTTCTCCCATCATTGGCCTGGACAACAGTGGAGGTGCTCCCAGGTATTTCTTCAACTCTTGAAAAGCCTTCTCGCATTCATCATTCCACTCGAAAGTCTTTCAGAGTGTTTTGAAGAATGGTAGACATCTGTCAGTTGCTCGTGATACAAATCTATTAAGTGATGTAACTCTCCCTGTGAGACACTGCACTTCCTTCTTCGTCGTCGGAGATCGCAACCCCAATAGAGCTTTGATTTTGTCAGGATTCGCCTCAATTCCTCATTGGTTGACAATATACCCGAGGAACATGCCTTCTCATACTCCCAATATGCATTTGGTAGGGTTCAACTTCATATGATATTTATAAAGTTGATCAAAGGTCTGGCCTAAGTCAATTAGATGATCAGCGGCTTTCTTGCTCTTCGTCAGCATATCGCCAACATAAACTTCCATGTTGTAACTGATTTGTTCTGCAAACACCTTGTTCATCAGCCGCTGATATGTTGCACCTGCATTTTTCAATCCAAAAGGCATAACATTATAACAATAAGTTCCCCTATGGGTAATAAAAGAGGTACTCTCCCTGTTCCCAGGCTTCATCTTAATCTGATTGTAACCAGAGTAAGCATCCATAAAACTCAGCAATTCGTGCCCCGAGGTAGCATCCACCAGTATATCGATTCGGGGCAGAGGAAAATAATCCTTTGGGCATGCCTTATTGAGATCGGTGAAGTCTACACACATCCTTCATTTATTATTTTTCTTCTCCGCCATCACCACATTAGCTAGCCAATCAGGATATTTAACATCCTCAATAAAACAAGATTTTTGGAGATTCTCGACTTCTTCTTGTATAGCTTGGTTCTTTTCGGGGCTGAACACTCTTTTTCTTTATTTTACTGGCTTGATCTCCTTATTCACATTAAGCTCGTGACATAGGAAATTTGGGTTTATCCCTGGCATGTCTTCGTGCCTCCATGCAAAAGTTTGTTTTCTGCTTTTTAGAAACGCTATCAGCTCTTGTTTTATTGATACATATAGTGAAGCGCCAATTTGAGTTGTTCGTTCTGGATGCTCGTCGTCCAGAACGATATTTTCATTAGCCTCCATGACCTGACCCTTAACGAGCCGAGACTCATCTCTTGGGTCTAAAGTCTCAATCTTTGCGTCTTCTATCTCATCAACCTGATAAGTAGTAGTCTTCTTTCTGGATTCTTCACGCTCTTCTTGCTCGGTAGATGAATAGTAGCATTCCAGAGCTACTTTTTGGTCGCCCTTTACAATTCCTACTCCAAAGTTTGTTGGAAATTTTAGGCATTGATGTACATTAGATGGTACTGCTTCGAACTTCTTCAATCCTACCCTTCCCATGATGATATTGTAAGCTGACTGAACATTCTTATCCATCACAAAAAAGCGCACTCTTTCTATTCGACAAGCAGGCCATGTACCGATGAACATATCCAACTTGATCGTCCCAAGTGGAAAAACTTTCTCACCAGTAAAACCGAGGAGGGGCCTGTGATAAGGCTCCAACTGAGACAACTTTAAATTTAAGTTGTCAAAGCATGAGTAGAACATGATATCTGCCGAGCTACCATTATCCACCAGGACTCGCGAAATCACTACTTCCTTCATCCTCATTTTGATCACCAATGGGTCATTATGAGGATATAACACACCTGCGAGGTCATTCTTAGAGAAACCGATGACCAGTTTATCTTTGTTCACCTTCCTCGGGCGATCATCCTCAGCTAGATTTATCCTTTGAATATATGAACAAGCTTGAGCCTCATTGAGGTAAGCTTTCCTCTCTGCAGTAAGGTCTCCACCTCCTACATCTCCACCTGTAATAACATTACAATTAAATAATCCAAAACGGATAGAAAATACCTCACGTTCTGGTTGTTTTGGTCTTTTGGGGAGATCGGGGTCGTATTGATCTTCATCCAGGTCTTCTTTATGATTTCTCTTCTTATCTTATTTTGTTCGTGGAGGAGATCTAGACCTCTGCCTTGCTCGGTCGTTGCTCTTTCCACCATTTCGGCGATCCACATACTTGTTCAATTTTCCTCGCCTGATGAGCTCTTCAATTTCATTCTGGAGAGTTATACAGTTTTTGGTCGTATGACCATGATCCTTATGGAACTCGCAATATTTGGATTTATCCCTTTTATCAGGATCTGTCTTCATTTTTTCAGGCCAGTTTAACTCCTCGTTGTTCTTGATCTCTTCCAGAACGTGGTTTATATCTACCTTCAAAGGAGTATAGCTTCCAAAAAATTTTAACTGTTCCAATGCTTGCTTTGCTTTTGACTGCTTGTTACCACCATTATTCTTTTGATCCTTCTTCTCAATCTTCTCGGCCTCAACTTTGGTCTCCTTAGTGTCCATACTTTTCTTTGCAGCCATAGCTTCCTCGGCATTCATGATTTTGGCTGCTTTTGCCATTAATTCTGACATGGTCCTAGGTGGATCTTTGGCCAAAGTGTAGTATAATTTATTTGTCAATAGTCCACTCATCAAAGCAGTAATTGTTGTCTTTTCCTCGTAATCAATAACTTCGAGCTTCTCGTTATTGAAACGAGTTATGTAATCCCTGGTGCTCTCACCTGCTTTTTGTCTAACACTTAACAAATGTGCTACTCGTTTAACTGGTTTTGCTCCAAAACAAAAATTTCCAATAAAGAGCTCGACCAGTTGAAAGAAAGTTGAAATCTTCCCCCGAGGAAGATTATTGTACCATATTTGAGCAGATCCGGTAAGAGTTCCCGAGAATGCCCTGCATCTCATCTCGTCTGGCACGGCATAGATATCGGCAGCAGCTTGGTATTGTTCTATATGAAGGACAGGGTCAGTTTTTCCATCATATTTAGGAGTCACAACAGGTGCTTTGAACTTTGATGGTGTGGGAAAATCCACAATTGCCTGGATAAAAGGTGTCCCTTGGACAAAAGTTCTTTGTAGAGGATTTTTTGCCTTAGCCATTTCCCCTAGTCTATCCTCCAACCTTTGAATAGAGCCTTTCCATGCATCATTTCCCTCCTCGAGCCTATTGGTCCGAGCAACTGATCGTATTGAATTTGCCTCTTGGGATCTTTCACGACGAGCAACTGGTCGGGATTGGGCAGAACCTTCCTTTAAATCAAAGGATCGTTGAGAGTTCCTCGACACCATCCTAGGGGGACTTTTATTCCTCCTAGGACCCAAACGATCAAAGGGAGAGACTCTACTCAATCTTTCAAGAGCACTGGTCCTTTCTGGAGATAGAGTGACGTTTTGTTGAGTGTTTGTAGCTCGTACCGAGGAAGTCCTTCCTGGATAATAAGAAGGATCATTGGATCTCTCAGTACGATATGAATTGGTGCGTCTAGAATGAGATTCTTCTGGGAGTGATGTTCGTCTAGTTTGCGAAGAAGGCAATCGGATATTTCTCTGAATGCTTCGTTGCCCTGACTGAGCGGGTGCTCCACCCTGGATAGTTTGCATGAGTTGTCGCATGGTTTCTTGCATGGCGGTCTGGCCCTGAGCCAAATTAGCCATTATTCTAGCCAGATCTTGGACACTTGGAGGAGTGGATGGATTTGGGGGGTTTCCAGTGTTTCGATTACTGGATTCAGGATTATCAGCCATTGGTGATGAATTGTTTTGGTGAAAAACGATAATTACAGTCGTTTCCCACAGACGACGCCAATCTGTTGATGTAAAAAACTAGATTTGACCTAATTCTTTAATCACAGATAAAAATAAACAAGACAAAAGATTTTTAAAGTGGTTCAGCCTTGAAAGAATGGCCTACGTCCACTGTTTGTGTTAGTGCTGACTGTTTGCAGAATTCTCGATAATGGGTTTATCAAGAAATTTCGAGTCCCCTGCTAATGAGGAGGTTACAATGTATTTATAGCCTTGAGGCGGTACAAATGAAAGAATAATACACATTTGTCCAATAGGCGTGTGCGTCTGTGTGATAATAATGAGCATTTAATGCGCAGTCATTCTCTTAATTATCCAGATATGAATGCTCTGTACGAGATGCAGCTCGGACCGCCTAAGTAGCTCGGTATTCATGAATTGCTCGGTACAATAGAGTTCCTCGGAGAACACTTGTTGCTCGGAGCGCCTGAGTTGGTCGGGGAGGTTGAGTTTCTCGGAGTCAATGTGTTGTTCAAAAAGTGTTTGCGAGTGCCATGTAAATTGACACGTGTCTCCACATAATTGGTCCACGTCAGCAGAATAAATTTGGTATCAACATTCCCTTTAACCCCTGCCATGTGGCGGGGCTGGGCTTCTCTCCATTTCTTTGGTACTTTCAGATCTTTGTAATCAAAAGCCTCCGATACAAGATATCTCAAATATGAACAAATTTGTTTCATGTCTAAATGAATATAATGCAATTTTGGAAGGTGTAAAATGTTTTTTTTCTCCAAGATGTTATTGATTTGTCCCCATTGTCGATGGAGGCATGTTGATCACCTGAGTGATTAATTAAGGATACATTTACTCATTTATTGGAATTTATTTTTAAAAAGTTTAATAATTTTTTAAATAATGTTTAGCAATTTGATGAATTAGTCCATTTGTTTAAAGCACATTAAAAGCATTTTAAAATTTTGCATATGTTCTTTTCGTTAACAATTTGACTTAGGTATATGTTTTTGGTTTGATTGGGTCATTAGGTTTAAAATCCCAAGTATATGAATGACTTGGAAATCTTATATGCTTTGTATTATCTCTCTCTTTTGTATTTTTATGTAAAAATCGACATCATGGATTGATTGCACACAGTAAAGCCTACAATGCTAAAAAGTTTAAAATTTTACCATTTTTTTTCTGGGAAAAACAGAATAACTTTTTTTGTAATGCTTTTACTCAGTTAATTATGTCGTTCATTAGCGTTTTAAAACAAATCTCCTTTAAATAAAATAAATGGTATATTTGTTTTCACATCTCTTTCAATTATGCATTTACGCTCGTGTATCGCGCGAGGTACCTGCTAGTTAAGTAATGAGTCAAAATAAAAAAAGTAAATGCACATTAACATTATGCCAAATTAATGCCAAAACACAAAATCATAATTAAATTAGAAATTCACGTGTACTTTATATCAAATTGCATGTACTTTACTGCAATTTTCCTGTGAGGTATATACATGAACAACATGTATATACATAAAGCGCACACACACATGAACACGCCTGAACACACAATCAAAATATATACATACACAACCTGTTACAAAATCAAAACACAAAGTCAAAATATATTCATATAAAATTAAAAATAAAATTATAAAAACACACAATCAAATCTTTCATTCATTATTCGAGTTAATTCAGCACATGAATTACACAATTACAATGATTCGATTAATCGAAAATAAATACATACACCTATTTTAATTGATCGACATGCAAAACATTTCTTGATAACACGTATAAACTTATAAATGATCGAATTAATGTAAAGGTAAATCTAGGTTAAACAGAAGCGGAAAGAATTCATTTCTTCAAACGAGTTGATACCTTCTTTCTTGGAGAGAACAAAGTTGGTTGAACAGAAGTGGAAAGAAGAAAAAGATTATAAGTTATTGGAGAAAACGAAGCTGTTTGACAGAAGTGAAAATAAGAAAGAGAAGACCCTAGTTTATTGGAAAAGTTGTCAATCGATTATTAAGTCAATATTAAGAAGGGATCACGTGTATTTAGTCCAACTTTTAAAAAATCATTTGTACCAACTCCCATATTTTTATTTTTCTAGTCATTGCTCCTATTGTAACAACTTTAGGACACGTGTCATTCTCTGAGGAGAGAAAAATATGCAGTTACAAGACTGTTGAGGGAGGTTTTGAATAGTCATGTGACTTAATACAATTTAAAAAATACATGGGAGGGGAACCTAAAAAAACATTGGGCATGGGCCTAAACCCAAAAAAACTATAATAACAAAATGAATGAAATGACTGAAAAAAAGTATTTATATGGACCTAATCGTTTAAAATTTACTTGATCCGATTAAAAAATTCAATATATCCGATCAAAAGACTAGACCATAAAAATAAACGGATCGGTTCGGATCATAAAAGGACCGGATCAACCTAAATCCATATCAAGTCCGTCTAACCATCGAATTATCACCCTATCGGATTTTAAAATTAAATTGATATCCACTTAATAAAATCCGGTCGGGTGATTGCATAATACGAAAAGGATAAAAGGTAACCGTGTTTGGTTTGCAACTATAATTCTGTTTTATGTGTTTAAATACAATTCTGATAAAAATTTGTGTTTGGCAACCTGTTTTTAAACATTGAATTATAATATTTCTGTGTTATAATCAAGTTTTTCAGAAAACAGCAAAATGGTGTTTTATAACTTCTATTCTTTATTTTTCAACTAAAAATTATTCATTCTTAATATTTTAATGCATTTATACATTAATATATAATATACAAGCACAATAAATTAATATATGTGCAATTCTTATAAATAAAAAATATATATGTACACGTACACAAAATTACGTATATTTATATTATTAAATTATATAATATACTAAGATCCAAATGTTAAATAATAATATGAATAGATACATGATACTTATATATAGTTTTATACATGTATTATTAATGTATTGAATAATATAAAATATACATATACTACATATGTATTAAAAAATATTATCAACTCATGTATGTATATAATTTTATTGTGAAGCATACATGCAATATCATAATATAGACACACACACACACACACACACACACACACACGTGTGTGTGTATAGTTAAACTCCCCAACATACATCATTAAATATACATAAAAATACATTATATTAAACGTACATGTATATAATTTACGATGTATGTATGTATGTATGTATGTATGTATGTATTCATGTATCATGTATGTATGAAAGTTTTATGTATGTGTTTATATATATAAACATATATGTATAATATAAATATACATGTTTGCCAATTTTGTCAAATTTTCAAAAAACTATATTTAAAAATAAGTTTGCCAAACGCACAATAATAATTATAAACACAAAAAACTGAATTTTAAAACTATATTTAGAGCATGTACAATGGTGGGGGGAAACAACAACAGAAAAGACAAGTTTACAAATTGATACAAATTGGTTGGATCACAGTGGTGAGGTAAAACGAGTAGATTTTGTAGTTGAGTTTGCATACGTTTTGCAAATATACAAAAAGGAAACATAATTTGTAAATGGTTCCTGCGAACTTCTGAAGTTCGTAGGAATTGGTACGAACTTCTATTGTTCGTAGCAATTCCTATGAACTTCAGAAGTTCGTAGGAAACCTTTTTACCACAATAACTACCAACGGTAGTTATCCCTTATTTTCCTATATAATTCATCCATCCTTCCCCTCAAATCCCACCCAACCCAATATTTCTCTAATTTTTCTTCCATCCAATCCAATTCTTTCCCAAAAATATATTCGAGTAATCCGTTTTATCTCCCTATACATTTTAATTACGAATCAATATGTTTTCATCTCAACCCATTAATTCTAGTACTTCTAGAAAAAAGAATATGACTCCTATCGAAGATGAAATATTATGTACCATACATGCTAAATATACGAGTCGTGGTATTGAAGGCAACTCGATATCACAAGGAACATTTTGGGATTCTGTAATGAATGAATATAACAACACGCCGAAAATTTATATTCAACGTACGAGGACCATGCTTTCAACACACTACAATCATATTTTGTCCCGTATAATGATATACGTTTCGAAACTGTCTCACCAAATAGATAATGTAGGAAGCGGCAATAACGAGTTCGACACGATTACAAAGGTCCGCGAGGCATATAGCGTGGAAACGAGCAAACAATTCATGTTTGGTAATTGCTACCAAATTTTGAAAGACTTGCCGAAATTTGATTTGAAGAACACAACGTGCAACAACGACGACCCTACGCCTTTAAACTCGGAGGACGGTCCGGGTGTACGTGACGTACCGTACAGACCCCCAGGCAGAAGGGGGAGAAACAACGTGCCCGTTCAGACAGTCTTAATTGTAACACGACGGTACTTAAACATTGCAAAGAATTCACCGAGATGTTTAAAAGTAAGCAAGAGTGGAAGCAAAGTCGGGCCATGAAATTTGATTATCAAATGGATGCTTTCATTGAGATGAAAAGAGATGATCAAATTACAAGAAAACAAGATCAGCTTGTGCGTCTAGGCCGAGAATAGTCGTACATCATGGAGTTGGATATGACCAAAATGAACGAGCTGCAACAATAATTCCATGTGAAAAGGTACACCAATCTCTCAAATATGGTAGCTGTGACGGAAGCTGGGATTGCTGTGCTTATGTCCAACACTGCCGGCTTGTCAAATTATGATTCTGGTCTGTCTGGTGCAAACAATGCTGACTAGTATGTTAAGTGTGTGGCCTGTTTAATTTTCTGTTATTTAATAAATGTAATTTCAATTATAGTGTTATAAGAAGTGTAATGTTATTTTAATAAATGTTATTTTATTTTAATATGTGTTACAATTGTTGTATTATTGTGTGCTATATTGAAGCAGTTGATTCAAAATAATTACATAAGAAGTATTACATATATTATATTATTTTGATGCACACCGTAAAATAACAATGTATAAAGTAATATACTAAAAAGAGAATAGAAACCCTCAAATACACGTATACTATATAATCATTAATCTGCCAAGTCATCACCGCTAGAGTTTCAAATGTGCTCCACCAAATCATCTCGTAGTTATTGATGTGTAGTTGCGTCCCTAACATTTGCATTCCGCGTTAGGTAGTCGTAAAATTAGTTTGCCCCCGTAGTATTTCAGGTGTGGGATCAGTTTATTCGTATTCATTTTGCCAGGGACAGTCTCTACGTTCATCGTCAATAATCATGTTGTGCATTATAATGCAAGATTTCATTATAGTTGCTAAGGATGCCCTATTCCATAATTTGCAAGGTTCGCGCACAAAGCGAATCATGCTTGTAGTACACCAAAAGCACGTTCGACATCTTTCCTGCACGATTCTTGTTTCTTACAAAATAATTTTTGTTTCTGTGATAGGCCAGGTTGGTTCCTAGAAGTTTTAACGATGGTTGCGTATGGAGGGTATATGCCATCAGCAAGGTAATACCCCATATCGTATATAGTTTCATTAACATTGTAATTAACGGGAGGTGCAGTCCCATTTCATAATTCTCGAAAGATGTTAGACCGGTGTAAGATGTTTATATCGTTGCAAGATCCAGGAACCCCAAAGAACGATTTCCAAATCCATAGGTCGTACGAGGTAACCACTTCTAAGATTATAGTTGGAGATTCTTTTTGACCATTATATTGAGCGTGCCAGGCTGTGGGGCAGTTTTTCCACCGCCAATGCGTGCAATTTATACTTCCTAGCATTCCTGGAAATCCTCAGCTGGCATTTTGTTCGAGTAACCTGGTGACATCACCTGTTGTCGAATTTCTCGCATACTTGGGACCGAATACGGCCACTATTGCCTTAGTAAATCTAATAGCAGTTTCTAATAGAGTTGTTTCACTCATTGCGTACTGCTCAGACCATACGTCATGAGATCCTCCGTTAGCGAGGAGTCGTATAGCTCCCATAGTTTTTTGATGTGAGCTTAAACCTAGCCGACCGCAGGCGTCGTAATTTTATACAAAGTAGTTATCGTATTGGAAAACAGAATATAGGATGCAGTTGAAAATGAAATACCGCATCCTAAATCTCCTCCGGAAGAAATACTCGCTATATACCTTATCTTCACCAAAGTAATCTTCCCATAGTGTTTGATGTCCCCTTTTTCTCCTTCGATTCACTCGACGTCTAAATTCGAGTTCTTTCCCATCTCGAATTATATTTTGTTCTGCAATCCAACGTGTAATCTCCATGCATATTATCATCTCCTCATCTGAATCATCTGATGATGTGCCATCATTAAATTGAGCATACTAAAGCATTAGATTTCGTCCCTCATCGCTAGAACTGGAGTAATCCATGATGTTTTTTCCTCGAAATAATTATGAAATGTAAGAAGTTGTATGATAATATTTCATACATTGTATTTCTATTTATAATTATATAAACAGAGACTGGTGTACTATGGAATTGGTAAATAGTAATCGTTCTGGTAGGAATTGGTAAGTGTGCCAATCTGATGTACAAAGGTAAACTGTCCTACATAAAATAATAATTATTAAATACTACAGTTAGTATTGTAGGAATTGGTAAGCTTGCCCTACAGAAAACAATCTGATGCAATTTGGTAAGTGTGCTAAAATTGGTTACCACCAACCCTTGCTTTGCAAGAGGTTGGGGGTTCAAGTCTCACCCCCTCCCCCTCCCCAAGACTTGAACCTTTAAAAAAAATTCCTGGAATTGGTAAGTGTGCTGATATTGTTAAGTGTGCCTATTTGTTGTACTTAGAATTGGCATTTACTATTACCGCTACAATAATTATTAATTACTTCAATAATTATTAACTACTGCAGTTATATGTAATAGCTGTATGCATTTACTATTACCACTTTATATTTACTATATAAAATTACTACTTCTATGTATATTAAGTAATACATTTATTTGTAATAAATGTATGCATTTACTATTACCGTTGTATATGTGCTATATAAATTACTACTTCAATATATATATATATATATATATATATATATATATATATATATATATATATATAACATAAACGTGATTCACATAGAAGCACAACATAAACATAATGACTGATTTGTCTAGTGACTCACATAAACATAAACATAAACATAAACATAAAAGTGATTCACATAGTAATGACTGATTTGTCTAGTGATTACAATTACTTCCTAGGCAACCATGGAACACAACATAATGTATTATCATCCCCTATTAACATTGTTGGTAAATGATGTACTAAATCCATGTCAGACTCGACCCCTTTGTAATCCGACAAGTCCGAATCTGATGCATACATTGGATCTTCAAGTTCAATATTTATCAAATATTTAGCATGCCACCGCTCTAGCCTTTTTTCCATTTATGCTATTTAGCGTTGCAATAAATGTAAACATTTTTCATTATCTTTGTTTGGATCTTTGCAAAATCTAGTCGATTTTGCTTATGGCACGGGTAAACCATGACAATGGCAGTAGCACTCCAAATCACAACGCCTATCAAATAACCTCGGCCATTTCAAATGATCATCCCATGGAATATTTCTTTTTTTCGGCGTTAACCATTTCATAACATGATTAACGTCGCCTAAATAATGTAGCGTGCATATAAGAATGTTTTGAAAAAGCCTTTTCTCGCCAAACCAGCTGCTTCCATGGGGATCTTGATAGATCCCTGGGTTAGTCAACACTCGTTCAACATTACTGCGCGTTACCGCTAAATGTTGAATAACAACTGATGTTGACGCTTTGGCCTTACCCTTTTTCTTTGCGACTTGATGCTTCATACTTGTCCCTCCAGTTGAGAGGTAATCACTTCGCAGTACCTCTTTAGGTGGTGACCAATTATAATATGGAAGTTTTTGCCCGGACAGAGTTATTTTGGGAACATGGTTTAAGAAGGGTGAATCTTCGTCAGGCATGTACTCATAGTTATACATTATGACGTTTATGATGTAAGGAAGTATAACTCGATTTGTGGAGGAATACCCAACTGAAACCACGAATATTTATAGGTCAGATATTGGACCAACCAATTCGTAGAGTATCACCATAAATTTATTATCGGTTAGTGTATCGACATCTTATTTTAATCGTTTATCGATTCGTGTGCCATGTAATCATTATCGTTCTAGTGTGTTATCGGTTAGTGTGCCATCGGTAGTGTGCCATCAATACAATAAAACGAACACAATACAATTAAATTATCTGCTGCAAATGAATTCATAATAATAAATTGAATACAATACAATAATATGAATACAAAATAAAAAAAAGAATAAAATAATTACAATCAAGATGGCCCTTGCCCAAATTCATAATCCTGACCCAAATCAACGTGCGGCCCCGACATCGGATCGTCGCCAATATGGCTGCCCCAACTCTGTTGCGTTTGATATCCCGCGTATGGGTGAGATGGTCGAGGTACGTAAACATCCTCACGGGTGTAGCTCAGACCACTGACGGTAGGACCATTACCACGCACATTACAGGCGACAAGTTGTCGCTCGAGTTCCTCAATCCTGTCCTCGTGCTCTCGAGTCTCAGCAAGGAGTAAATGATGGAAATCGAGAATATTATCTGCTGCGTCGATGAATGCAGAGCACCATTCTAATTGTGATAACGCATGCGCTGGGGGAGCGCTCGTTGGGAACTCAGGTCGCGACACACTTCTTTCGTATGAAGCACCATGCGGAATGCCGACGTCTACCGTCCAACTCTGCATAGGCGCATGAATTTGTATAGGGTCAGCCGATGCAAACCATGTATGATACTCAGACGGCTGGTTAATTGGAGCTGGCACCCGTAGGATGCACAATGTTGATGGGGCCACTGTCCCAACCCCAATCAAATCAACGTTAACATAGCGTGCCATCACCGAAAGTAAGGGCCCCTGCGCAACTGCTTTCCAGTATGAATTATACTCTTCTCGAGTCACGACTGATGTATGCGCATTTGTAACAGGCAATTCTGGGCAAGGGCGGTGTGACAACCCGCTCAAAATAATAACGGGTGGCTAGCCCTATATTACATAAATCAGGTATCTCAGATGGCTCAGTCTCAACATCAACTGACAATACTAACTAATATAAGGCTAACTACCCAAAACTATTAAAAGCGGATGCCAAAAATTAAATGAAACATACCACGAACAACAAACCAACACTAGATAACTACTAATAAAGGAAAAATGCAAACAAGTATTATGATAAATGAAATGATATACTAAAATGAAATAAGTACATACAAGGAAATATACCCGAATAAGCTGTCGGGTTACAGACAATACAACATCCATGGGGAAGAAATATAAACAAATATAAATAACTCTAAAGTATAATCCCGATGTACACAATGAATCCTATCTAGATTTGCAAAGAAATAGAGGTGACTACAATCTAAATCCCGCAACAGTCCGCACCTGTTACGGCTCCCAATACTCTTGATGGAAAAGCATCCGGCATCCATGCGGTAGGATACCTGTATATATATATATATATATAAAACAAAAGAGAAATATAAAAGAGTCAGAGCCCAAGGTATAAAAATGTTTAGCAAGTGTGTTAACCGTGCATAATAAATATAAATGCACTTATTTCATAATTAAAGTGGAGTCGCACTCTCGTGAAACCCCAACTCACCTCTCATCTAACGGCGCGCACATATTCGCGTCCTGGAAACTTAAGTAAGCTACCCCACCCATAAGGACAACCTAACCATACCCTGGAATCCTTTCCATTCTAATCACACTGAATTATTTTACACATAAGTGCTATATTAGGCTTAGTTTAAATTCCGGTTTAAAATTTAATCAGTTATAATTCTTAATACGTTACCCATTTACATTAGGTTTCAATCATATGATTTAATCTCTAAATAACAAGCATACAAATTAATAAGGACAAAACCTCTCTCCACTCTCAACATTGCACTGTGTTTCGTGCGTGGGGTGTCTCGCAAAGCGAAATCCAAACAAGGAACCCCCCCAATACACTACTCCTTGACAATGTCGATCGTGGGGATTCATCATGTCATCCACACCATCATACTACTAATACATAAGTACTAAGGACAAAACTTCTCACTACTCTCAACATTGCACTGTGTTTCATGCATGGGGCGTCTCGCAAAGCGAAATCCAAAAAAGGAACCCCCTAATACACTACTCCTTGACAAAGTCAATCGTAGGGATCCATTATGTCACACACACAATTCTACTACTATAACTACCTACAAATACAAGGACAGAACTTCTCTCTACTCTCAACATGGCACTGTATTTCATGCGTTGGGCGTCTCGCAAAGCGAAATCCAAACAAGGAATCCCCCGATACACTACTCCTTGACCACATTGATTGTAAGGATCCATTATGTCATCTACACAATTTCTATTTCTGCAACTACTGAAATTAGATTACTCTATAAGAGTGACCTCAATATCTCCAATAAATATCCTTGGGATGATGTAATCGAAATATTCCTTAAATGCGATACATCAACGCCCAACAATCTAGTACACCATAATCACCCAAGATGTACACCATAAAACTTTTATATCCTTCAATCTATAGGATATGTATAAGTATATATGTATTTACTCTAAACATATATATAGATTCAATCATTCATTCCCATAGCCAAGTGTGCATACCACATATGATGTACAATGGCCATTCACATAATATAACTGACTATATATATCACTGATATACTGCACCATGCTATCATCTTCCAGTGCCCGGCTCACGTAGCATACTGGGGCCACCTGTAGGACTAAACGACAACTACCCCGTGATCAACACACACACGACGTCCGGGAAACGGTCATAGCTCCTAACCGCTCAATGAGACGAAACATACCCACCACGTCTCACCCCAAAAGAAATGTAAATCACATAATAACACAATGGACGACTATGACCTGGGGAATATCCACACTTTGCTCCTCGAGCCAGGGTGCTCACCCTCATCGCGCATCTTGTCAATGATAACATGTGCGGGGTATGCTTAACCATACAAGTATATATATCATTCACATGCACAATATATATACATCTATATAATTACATCATATAACTAAACCTTCACATACGGTTTAGATATTCACAACATAAGTATACCCATATATTCACATCTATACAAATATATATCCACATATATATACACACTACCTCTCGTCCGTATGTATAAACTCGACTATTAGGATCCCTAAATCCTCAATATAATAGCCATAACTCCAAACATAATAGCTGAATTCATTATATGAATACGATCTCTAACTTGAAGCGCATTCATCCATTTCTCCTATGATATAAATAATCTTCCAACATAGATATATTTCCAACATTAAGGTTATCACCCAAAGTTTAGTGTAGGTAACAATCACTACACATCACATCTAGATCTAAAAGTACATCAATATCTCTAGTACTAATTTCGACTATTAGTATGCACAGGACTAATAGTCTACAACCCTCAAGCTTAACTTAAGTTCATCTCATGATCTCATCACTTAGGGGAATACCATTCTGATATATAATCACTATCCCAACGACGGTTCCATTACTCTTATGAACCCCTAAATCTTATTGCGCTTGCAATTTATTCCTTAAGTTAGGCATTACCAAGGATACGCGACCACTCTCTCTCCTTTGTCCCCAATATTAATCTAAATAGAATCCTATCACTATAAGGATTCGACACAACCTCGGCCTATGATTTCATGTCGTACCCTCACCACTCTCTCGAATGGACCTTAACCTTACATCATGACTAGGCTTACTTTGGATCTATAATTAGGATTCCCATCCCTAATGCGGTTTCTCTCTATCTCTATACACAACTCCAATGCATACATATATATATATATATATATATATATATATATATATATATATATATATATATATATAGATTTCCAACTATTTCAAAAAGTCCTCATAATCATAACATGTGAGAAACCCCTTATATGTTTCCAAAACATATCTCTTACATCATAGAAGAAGGTACCAAATCAATAAACCCAACCAAAAAGGGTTAGAAATCATCCTAGGGAAAAATTCACAAAACAACCCTGTTTCCGAATCGATTTGGCCTGGACCGAATCATTTCGATCTCAAGGGAGAATCGATTCACTCCAGCTGCGAATCGATTCGGTCCAAAGGACCTGGGGGACTGTCCCAGGACGAATCGATTCGCCTTGGGTCCGAATCGATTCGGTTACACAGACCTGGGACTCTGCAACATTTCAAATCGATTCAAAAAGAGGCCGAATCGATTTGGCCTGTTCAGCAGGCTACGAAATGGTCATTTTTCTAGTAAAACCTAAATTCCCAAAATCCCAAATCAACCATTTCTAACTATAAATTTGTAACCCAATAATGTTTTCAACATTAAAACACATCCTATATTTCACCTCAACAATTTATACCCCTTAAACCCATGCGTAAACATCAATTTCAAGATTTAACCCAAAATCTAGGTTTTAATATTAATACCCAAAATCCAACTCTTTTTCCCACAAATTATGAAATGAAATACACAAATGAAATATTTAGCAAGATTAAACACTTTCCTCAGATTTGTATAGGTTGAATCATCCCCGGGATCGTGTTTGGGCCAGAATCTCCAAGCTTTTTCTCCTCTCCCTATTCCTTTCTTCTTTTTTCTTTCTTCCTTTCTCTTTCTCTCTTTCTCTAAATGATATGGCTTGATCCGTAAGCCATTAAATCCCTTAAAATAATAAACCCAGTTTTAAATGTTAATACACACTTTAAATGACTCGTTTACTCCAATTCGAGTCAAACATACTTAAAAATATTTCGGAACCGAAATAAAACCAAATGACAGTCATTTTCACTATCTCGACTCATCCGGAATCAATGGCGCACTCAAAATCCTCATCCGACAAACTTTAAAACGTCCTCAATTTTGGGACTTCGATTTCCAAATTTTAAAATTCTCCAATTTAAAGAAATTTTATTTCTCCCAAAATTAAATTTCTCAGTCCCAAAATCGTGGGGTGTTACACTCTTTCCCCCTTACAAGAATTTCGCCCGCGAAATTTAAGATATGTCTAGGACTTCGAATCTCATGTAGTCCTTACATCTACCCTCTAGGTCACTATACCCATCTCTTCCAGTTCTCACATCGAACCATACAGACTTTTAAAATTTAAACTAGCTACCCAGGGCGCCCACACACCCCGTACCCGAGCTCCACTCGTAGAAATATAATCAAGCTCCACTAGCCTCAAAATCATAATATGACTCTTAAGAATATAATCTATAGCAACATATTAAATATATAAAAGTTTGAAATTCCCAATGGTTGAACTCTTCTCAATTCCTGACACTAGCTACCTTCATGCGAGGGAGGTCTCGCAAGCGAAATCCAAACAAGGAACCCTCCCAATACACTACTGGGTAGCTATGTCGGGGATTGAGATCAGTTGGAGCAGTGTTAAGGTTTTATAAAAGATTTTTAAATTATGGATATTGCCCAAAGGCCTATGTACCGATATAATATAAAACAATTCCATGTCTTTCGACACGCCAAACAAATACCTTATGTCCAAGACACAAGGCCTCAACAATTACAATATTTCTACCAACAACTAAATCTCAAAACTAACACAATCTCTGAGCTAAATTCTCCACTCAAAATAAATCTACTAAACTCTGAACCTCTCAATTTTACAATTCCTATATATTACATCAAAGCATTTGCCACAAGGTAAGTCCTCCTCTAATTGGAATACCACAAGTATATGTCCTATAATATCAATAAAACAATAACATAATAACCACTACCTAACAACCTAAACAATCCACACTTCTGGAAATCAGTAGCATAACTCTCTACTAGCTCATCACAAGGCAGTTTACTATCCCAAAAGATGTCGTACAAAGACCACATTTGCTCACTCCCTCTTCCCAGAAGGCAATACTCCCAATATTGGGACAACTTCACACACCTCACATCGGTAAAAATCAGCGACACCAGGTTTCCTAACAAATGTTGAAGAATTTTCTCAATCTAAACTTCCCAAGGCTCCACTATCCTCTCCTCCTCAGCACTTACCTTATCGATCAAAAAATTATCCTTCTTATCTCTGCTAGAATCATGGAAAGAAATACCTCAAATCAAAATGTACCCGAAATCTATTATGGGTATTACATCTTTCATCTTGCCCCCTCCTAATCGACTTATTCTCGGCGACATCTGAGACGAAACAACTGTGTCAGAACGTCATTCAAGTGAGTAAATCTCGCGGAAGAAGATAAAGGTAATGAACACAACAATCCTGATAATAGGGTTCTATATCAAGAACGTTAATGGGAAAAACACAAAAAACCCGCACAGATCCTAAAGACTCTAGAACCTGATGCTCTGATACCATCCGTGACAACTCGCTCGAAGTAATAACGGGTGGCCAGCCTATACTACATAAATCAGGTATCTTAGATGGCTCAGTCTCAACATCAACTGACAATACGAACTAATATAAGGCTAACCACCCGAAACTATTAAAAGCGGATGCCAAAAACTAAATGAAACATACCACGAACAACAAACTAACAGTAGATAACTTATTAATACGTTACCCATTTACATTAGGCTTCAATCATATGATTTAATCTCGAAATAAAAAGCATACAAATTAATAAGGACAAAACTTCTCTCCACTCTCAACATTGCACCGTGTTTCGTGCGTGGGGCGTCTTGCAAAGCAAAATCCAAACAAGGAACTCCCCCAAAACACTACTCCTTGACAATGTCGATCGTGGGGATCCATCATATCATCCCCACCATCATACTACTAATACATAAGTACTAAGGACAAAACTTCTCACTACTCTCAACATTGCACTGTGTTTCGTGCGTGGGGCGTCTCGCAAAGCGAAATCCAAATAAGGAACCCCCCCAATACACTACTCCTTGACAAAGTCGATCGTAGCGATCCATTATGTCACACACACAATTCTACTACTGCAAAGACCTACAAATACAAGGACATAACTTCTCTCTACTCTCAACATGGCACTGTATTTCGTGCGTGGGGTGTCTCGCAAAGTGAAATCCAAACAAGGAACCCCCCCGATACACTACTCCTTGACCACATTGATTATAGGGATCCATTATGTCATCTACACAACTTCTATTTCTGCAACTACTGAAATTAGATTATTCTCTAAGAGTGACCTCAATATCTCCAATAAATATCCTTGGGATGATGTAACCGAAATATTCCGTAAATGCGATACATCAACCCCCAACAATCTATTACACCATAATCACCCAAGATGTACACCATAGAACTTTTATATCCTTCCATCTATAGGATATGTATAAGTATATATGTATTTACTCTAAACATATATATAGATACAATCATTCATTCCCATAGCCAAGTGTACATACCACATATGATGTACAATGGCAATTCACATAATATAACTGGCTATATATATCTTCGATATACTGCACCATGCTATCATCTTCCAGTGCTCGACTCATGTAGCATACTGGGGCCACCTGTAGGACTAAATGACACCTACCCCGTGATCAACACACACACACACGACGTCCGGGAAGTGATCATAGCTCCTAACCGGTCAATGAGACGAAACATACCCACCACGTCTCACCCCAAAAGAAATATAAATCACATAATAACACAATGGACGAATATGACCTGGGGAATATCCACACTCTGCTCCTCATGCCAGGGTGCTCACCCTCATCGCGCAACTTCCCAATGATAGCATGTGCGGGGTATGCTTAACCATACAAGTATATATATCATTCACATGCACAATATATATGCATCTATATAATTACATCATATATCTAAACCTTCACATACGGTTTAGATATTCACAACATAAGTATACCCATATATTCACATCTATACAGATATATATCCACATATATGTACACACTACCTCTCGTCCGTATATATAATATTTATAAACTCGACTATTAGCATCCCAAAATCCTCGATATAATAGCCATAACTCTAAACATAATAGCTGAACTCATTATATGAATACGATCTCTCACTTGAAGCATATTTATCCATTTCTCCTATGATATAAATAATCTTCCAACATAGATATATCTCCAACATTAAGGTTATCACCCAAAGTTTAGTGTAGGTAACAATCACTACACATCACATCTAGATCCAAAAGTACTTCAATATCTCTAGTACTAATTTTGACTATTGGTATGCACATGACTAATAGTCTACAACCCTCAAGCTTAACTTAAGTTCATCTCATGATCTCACCACTTAGGGGAATACCATTCTGATATATAATCACTATCCCAACGACGGTTCAATTACTCTTATGAACCCCTAAATCTTATTGCGCTTGCAATTTATTCCTTAAGTTAGGCATTACTAAGGATACACGACCACTCTCTCTTGTCGGTCCCTAATCTTAATATAGATAGAATCCTATCACTATAAGGATTCGGCACAACCTCGGCCTACGATTTCATGTCGTACCCTCACCACTCTCTCGAAGGGACCTTAACCTTACATCATGACTAGGCTCACTTTGGATCTATAATTGGGATTCCCATCCCCAATGAGGTTTCTCTCTATCTCTATACACAAGTCCAATGCATACATATATATATTTTTCCAACTATTTCAAAAAGTCCCCATAATCATAACATGTGAGAAACCCCTTATATGTCTCCAAAATATATCTCTTACATCATAGAAGAAGGTCCCAAATCAATAAACCCAACCAAAAAGGGATAGAAATCATCCTAGGGAAAAATTCACAAAACAGCCCTGTTTCCGAATCGATTCAGCCTGGCCCGAATCGATTCGGTCTCAAGGGCGAATCGATTCGCTCCAGCTGCAAATCGATTCGGTCCAGAGGACCTGGGGGACTGTCCCAGACCGAATCGATTCGCCTTGGGTCCAAATCGATTCGGTCACACAGACCTGGGACTCTGCAACATTTCGAATCGATTCGAAAAGAGGCCGAATAGATTCGGCCTGTTCAGCAGGCTATGAAATGGCCATTTTTCTAGTAAAACCTAATTTCCCAAAATTCCAAATCAACAATTTCTAACTATAAATTTGTAACCCAATAATGTTTCTAACATAAAAACACATCCTATATTTCACCTCATCAATTTATACCCCTTAAACCCATGTGTAAACATCAATTTCAAGATTTAACCCAAAATCTAGGTTTTGATATTAATACCTAAAATCCAATTCTTTTGTCCACAAATTATGAAATAAAATACACAAATGAAATATTTAGCAAGATTAAACACTTGCCTCAGATTTGTAGAGGTTGAATCGACCCTGGGATCGCGTTTAGGCCGGAATCTCCAAGCTTTTTCTCCTCTCTCTCTCTTTCTCTCTCTCTCTTCCTTTCTTCTTCTTTCTTTCTTCCCTTCTCTTTCTCTCTTTCTCTAAATGAGATGGCTTGATCCATAAACCTTTAAATCCCTTAAAACAATAAACCCAGTTTTAAATGTTAATACACATTTTAAATGACTCGTTTACTCCAATTCGAGTCAAACATACTTAAAAATATTTCGGAACCGAAATAAAACTCAATGACAGTCATTTTAACTATCTCGACCCATCCGGAATCAATGGCGCACTCAAAATCCTCATCCGACAAACTTTAAAACGCCCTCAATTTAGGGACTTCGATTTCCAAATTTTAAAATTCTCCAATTTAAAGAAATTTTATTTCTCCCAAAATTAAATTTCTCAGTCCCAAAATCGTGGGGTGTTACACTCTTCCCCCCTTACAAGAATTTCGCCCGCAGAATTTAAGATATGTCTAGGACTTCGAATCTCATCTAGTCCTTACATCTACCCTCTAGGTCACTATACCCATCTCTTCCAGTTCTCACATCGAACCGTACCGACTTTTAAAATTTAAACTAGCTACCCAGGGCGCCCATACACCCCGTACCCGAGCTCCACTCGTAGAAATATAATCAGGCTCCATTAGCCTCAAAATCATAATATGACTCTTAATAATATAATCTATAGCAACATATTAAATATATAAAAGTTTGAAATTCCCAATGGTTGAAATCTTCTCAATTCTTGACACTAGCTACCTTCATGCGAGGGAGGTCTCGCAAGCGAAATCCAAACAAGGAACCCTCCCAATACACTACTGGGTAGCTATGTCGGGGATTGAGATCAGTCGAACGAGGGTTAAGGTTTTATAAAAGATTTTCAAATTATGGATATTGCCCGAAGGTCTATGTACCGATATAATATAAAATAATTCCATGTCTTTCGACACGCCAAACAAATACCTTATGTCCAAGACACAAGGCCTCAACAATTACAATACTCCTACCAACAACTAAATCTCAAAGCTAACACAATCTCTGAGCTAAACTCTCCGCTCAAAATAAATCTACTAAACTCTGAACCTCTCAATTTTACAATTCCTATATATTACATCAAAGCATTTGCCACAAGGTAAGTCCTCCTCTTATTGGAATACCACAAGTATATGCCATAGCATATCAATAAAACAATAACATAATAACCACTACCCAACAACCTAAACAATCCACACTTCCGAAAATCGATAGCATAACTCTCTACTAGCTCATCACAAGACGGTTTACTATCCCAAAAGATGTCGTACAAAGACCACACTTGCTCACTCCCTCTTCCTAGAAGGCAATACTCCCAATATTGGGACAACTTCACACACCTCACATCGATAAAAATCACCGACACCAGGTTTCCTAACAAATGTTGAATAATTTTCTCAATCTAAACTTCCCAATGCTTCACTATCCTCTCCTCCTCAGCACTTACCTTATCGATCATGAAATTATCCTTCTTATCTCTGCCTGAATCACAGAATTAAATACCTCAAATCAAAATGTACCCAAAATCTGTTATGGGTATTACATCTTTCATCTTGCCCCTTCCTAACCGACTTATTCTCGACGACGTCTGAGACGAAACAACTATGTCAGAATGTCATTCAAGTGAGTGCATCTCGCGAAAGAAGATAAAGGTAATGAACACAACAATTCTGATAATAGGGTTCTATATCAAAAACGTCAACGGAAGAACACAGAAAACCCGCACAGATCCTAAAGACACTAGAACATGATGCTCTGATACCATCTGTGACAACGCGCTCAAAATAATAACGGGTGGCCAGCCCTATACTACATAAATCAGGTATCTCAGATGGCTCAGTCTCAACATCAACTGACAATACTAACTAATATAAGGCTAACTACCCGAAACTATGAAAAGCGGATGCCAAAAACTAAATGAAACATACCACGAACAACAAACCAACACTAGAGAACTACTAATAAAGGAAAAATGCATACAAATACTATGATAAATGAAATGCTAGACTAAAATGAAATGAGTACATACAAGGAAATATACCCGAATAAGTTGTCGGGTTACAGACAGTACAACATCCATGGGGAAGAAATATAAACAAATATAAATAACTCTAAAGTATAATCCCGATGTACACAATGAATCCTATCTATATTTACAAAGAAATAGAGGTGACTACAATCTAAATCCCGCAACAGTCCGCACCTGTTACGGCTCCCAATACTCTGGATGGAAAAGCATCCGGCATCCATGCGGTAGGACACCTATAGTAATATATATATATATATATGTATTGCAAAAGAGAAATGTAAACGGGTTAGAGCCCGAGGTGTAAAAATGTTTAGCAAGTGAGTTAACCGTGCATAATAAATATAAATGCACTTATTTCATAATTAAAGTGGAGTCGCACTCTCGTGAAATCCCAAGTCACCTCTCATCTAACAGCGCGCACCTATTCGCTTCCTGGAAACTTAAGTAAGTTACCCCACCCATAAGGACAACCTAACTTTTAACCATACCCTGGAATCCTTTCCATTCTAATCACACTGAATTATTTTACACATAAGTGCTATATCAGGCTTACTTTAAATTCCAGTTTATAATTTAATCAGTTATAATTCTTAATATGTTATCCTTTACATTAGGTTTCAATCATATGATTTAATCTCTAAATAACAAGCATACAAATTAATAAGGATAAAACTTCTCTCCACTCTCAACATTGCACCGTGTTTCGTGCGTGGGGCGTCTCGCAAAGTGAAATCCAAACAAGGACCCCCCCAATACACTACCCCTTGAAAATCTCGATAGTGGGGATCCATCATGTCATCCACACCATCATACTACTAATACATAAGTACTAAGGACAAAACTTCTCACTACTCTCAACATTGCACTGTGTTTCATGCGTGGGGCGTCTCGCAAAGCGAAATCCAAACAAGGAACCCCCCAATACACTACTCCTTGACAAAGTTGATCGTAGGGATCCATTATGTCACACACACAATTATACTACTACAACTACCTACAAATACAAGGACATAACTTCTCTTTACTCTCAACATGGCACTGTATTTCGTGCGTGGGGCGTCTCGCAAAGCGAAATCCAAACAAGGACCCCCCCGATACACTACTCCTTGACCACATTGATTATAGGGATCCATTATGTCATCTACACAATTTCTATTTTTGCAACTACTGAAATTAGATTACTCTCTAAGAGTGACCTCAATATCTCCAATAAATATCCTTGGGATGATGTAACCGAAATATTCCTTAAATGCGATACATCAACCCCCAACAATCTAGTACACCATAATCACCCAAGATGTGCACCATAGAACTTTTATATCCTTCCATCTATAGGATATATATAAGTATATATGTATTTACTCTAAACAAATATATATATACAATCTTTCATTCCCATAGCCAAGTGTACATACCGCATATAATGTACAATGGCCATTCACATAATATAACCGGCTATATATATCGTCGATATACTGCACCATGCTATCATCTTCCAGTGCCCGGCTCACGTTGCATACGGGGGCCACCTATAGGACTAAACGACACCTACCCCGTGATCAACACACACACACGACGTCCGGGAAGCGGTCATAGCTCCTAACCGGTCAATGAGACGAAACATACCCACCATGTCTCACCCCAAAAGAAATGTAAATCACATAATAACACAATGGACGACTATGACCTGGGGAATATCCACACTCTACTCCTCGAGCCAGGGTGCTCACCCTCATCGCGCAACTTCCCAACGATAGCATGTGCGGGGTATGCTTAACCATACAAGTATATATATCATTCACATGCACAATATATATACGCCTATATAATAACATCATATATCTAAACCTTCACATACGGTTTAGATATTCACAACATAAGTATACCCATATATCCACATATATATATATATATACACTGCCTCTCGTCCGTATGTATAATATTTATAAACTCGACTATTACCCAAAATCTTCAATATAATAGCCATAACTCCAAACATACTAGCTGAATTCATTATATGAATACGATCTCTCACTTGAAGCATATTCATCCATTTCTCCTATGATATAAATAATCTTCCAACATAGATATATCTCCAACATTAAGGTTATCACCCATAGTTTAGTGTAGGTAACAATCACTACACATCACATCTAGATAAAAAAGTACATCAATATCTCTACTACTAATTTCGACTATTGGTATGGACAGGACTAATAGTCTACAACCCTCAAGCTTAACTTAAGTTCATCTCATGATCTCATCACTTAGGGGAATACCATTCTGATATATAATCACTATCCCAACGACGGTTCAATTACTCCTATGAACCCCTAAATCTTATTGCACTTGCAATTTATTCCTTAAGTTAGGCATTACTAAGGATACGCGACCACTCTCTCTCGGCGGTCCCCAATCTTAATCTAGATAGAATCCTATCACTATAAGGATTCGGCACAACCTCGGCCTACGATTTCATGTCGTACCCTCACCACTCTCTCGAAGGGACCTTAACCTTACATCATGACTAGGCTCACTTTGGATCTATAATTAGGATTCCCATCCCCAATGAGGTTTCTCTATATCTCTATACACAACTCCAATGCATACATATATATATTTTTCCAACTATTTCAAAAAGTCCCCATAATCATAACATGTGAGAAACCCCTTATATGTCTTCAAAGCATATCTCTTACATCATAGAAGAAGGTCCCAAATCAATAAACCCAACCAAAAAGGGTTAGAAATCATCATAGGGAAAAATTCACAAAACAACCCTATTTCCAAATCGATTTGGCCTGGCCCGAATCGATTCGGTCTCAAGGGGGAATCGATTCGCTCCAGCTGCGAATTGATTCGGTCCAGAGGACCTGGAGGACTGTCCCAGCCCGAATCGATTCGCCTTGGGTCCGAATCGATTCGGTCACTCAGACCCGGGACTCTGCAACATTCCGAATCGATTCGGAAAGAGGCCGAATCGATTCGGCCTGTTCAGCAGGCTATGAAATGGTCATTTTTCTAGTAAAACCTAATTTCCCAAAATCCCAAATCAATAATTTCTAACTATAAATTTGTAATCCAATAATGTTTCCAACATCAAAACACATCCTATATTTCACCTCATCAATTTATACCCCTTAAACCCATGTGTAAACATCAATTTTAAGATTTAACCCAAAATTTAGGTTTTGATATTAATACCCCAAATCCAATTCTTTTACCCCAAATTATGAAATGAAATACACAAATGAAATATTTAGCAAGATTAAACACTTGCCTCAGATTTGTAGAGGTTGAATCGTCCCCGAGATCGCGTTTGGGCCGGAATCTCCAAGTTTTTTCTCCTCTCTCTCTTCCTTTCTCTTCTTTCTTTCTCTTTCTCTAAATGAGATGGCTTGATCCGTAAGCATTTAAATCCCTTAAAACAATAAACCCAATTTTAAATGTTAATACATACTTTAAATGACTCGTTTACTCCAATTCGAGTCAAACGTACTTAAAAATATTTCGGAACCGAAATAAAACCCAATGACAGTCATTTTGACTATCTCGACCCATCCGGAATCAATGGCGCACTCAAAATCTTCATCCGACAAACTTTAAAACGTCCTCAATTTTTGGACTTCGATTTCCAAATTTTCAAATTCTCCAATTTAAAGAAATTTTATTTCTCCCAAAATTAAATTTCTCAGTCCTAAAATGGTGGGGTGTTACAGGCGGCTTGGTATTCGAATTGTGGGACTGAGCTCAAATTTCGGGGTGGGTTGTCTGCTATACAAATTTGGCCCGTCAACTGTCGAAACCCCTGGTCGCCCAAGTACCAAAATCCCTTAAATAAGGGATCCCAAAAAATCATACGCAGCCCAGATAAATGATGTGCGTATGTAATGAAAGCGTTATGCCGGTACATCGACGTCTCGTATGGCTGCCATATGATGGATTCAGGGGACCGCATCTCAAGCTGATGTTAGCTGCCCGATATATTAAACCGTTGTGCGCCCTTTGCCCGACTCCTGTTCTACTTTGACCAACGAAATATTCGGGGCCATACATCTACGGTTGGATCAACGATAATCGCCATGCGGTCGCCATATACTCGTGATGTAAGTACTGCAAAATATGTAGAAAAATTAAATTGATTAGAACACATGTACATTCATTGTAACTAAATATATAATGCATAAACGTTTAAATAATAATATTATAAATTGCACCTCTATTAACTGCCACATACACTCGACACTAGTTAACGACCGACGACTCGCTTTGTCCATCGGCCATATTATACGGGAATAAATTGCCGAACCCCAATTGTAGGTGCCAATCGCCGCAACATCCTCCAAATAATGTAAATACCCGAGGTCCGCCGTTGAATTGGCATTTGGAAAGAATAAACTGCCAATTACATAAAACCAAAATGCTCGAGCTATGACTGGCATCATGTAATCGGGAAGGTCCGTTTGATTCACAAAATTGACAATGTATTTCTTAAGGTCGGTAACCGGAATTTCCGCACCCAAAAATCGTTCTATATGAATTAGGGGAAAAAAATTCGTTCACGGTATTTTGAAAATTTGTGTATTTTTCTATCGGCAAATTGAGAATGGGTAACCCTTGTCCAATCGGGACACATGAACAAAATTAACAATACACGTCATATATACAAATAATATGAAAATTATTTGTACACCTTCAAATTATTTAAATTTAATTTAAATAAAATTATAATACCGGAAAACATCGTGAAGTCCATAGGCATGAACGCAATTTCAACACACGACAGTTGGAAGGTATGCGTCGTGTCCCACTAACGTTCGATCATCGCCGTCACAATGCACTGGTCGGAATTCGACATCACCCATGAAAATATATTGGACATTACACCGACACCGTCGATAAATTCTTTTATCGTCGGTTTATTCTCTCCGATCAATTTATATAGTTTCATTGGACCCGCCCAATTACCCCGAAATTCGTATTTATTGCCATTTATAATGGGTGTCTGTCCGTCGGACCAGTGTGTATCCCCATAAAAAATACGGGTACACGGGATCAACAGGTTCACTCGCCGGAGGTTGAGTAGGATTTGCCGTTGACGTGGATCCATGCTTCTTGCTTTTGCCGATATTTAGATATTTCTTCCATCTATTTCCGTCCATAATGTATAAAAAAAAATTGCGCAAGTAATATTTGTTGATTTGGAATTGAGGTGCTGAATTTTGGGCTAAAAGAAATGTTGGATTGAGGAAGAAGAAACAATTGAGTTTATGGAGTAGAGTTTAGGCAGTAGAGAGGTGGAGATGCAGGTCCGTGTGATATGAATTATATATTGATGATGCATTTAGAGTTAGCCGTTACTGGCTGTTAAAGAACTGTTGGGACTGCCTACGAACTTCTGAAATTTATAGAAATTCTTACGAACTTTAGAAGTTCGTAAGAAGTTCCACCGGTATTTACCAACGAACTCGGCGAAAGGTAAATTGGCCCCTTGAATTGTATTATAACTTTCGTGGAGCGATCACCGTTATAAATGCTCTTAAAAAAAGTGTTTAAATTGAGTATTCTGGATGGAGAACCGCCCTAAATAACCGTTGTTTGTGAAATCCAATACTGCTGTGTTACTGAAGGTTTTAAGGCGATGGCGAACTCGGATGATGAAAAGCCCCTGAAGAAGATAGCAGAGGCCTTCCAAGACCTCGCCAACACCCTCCTACATGATGCACAACTCGAAGTCGAAGTAGATGTGGCCACTTTCTCTCACGCTTGCTCTCTCGTCTCCCCTCTATTTCGCTCCCTCGGCCTCGCTTTCAAGTTCGCCGAAATTGACTATGTCGCCAAAGTGATCTAAAACACACAGGCTTCCTTTTCCTATCTCAATATCAATACACATATATATATATATATCTCACACATTCATTCATTTCAACAACAGGTTGATGATCTCGCAGAGGCCTCCAAATCCATTACCACGTTACAAGAGATGCTTCATCGGGATATTCAAGCCAATACTGTCAGGAACAGAGGGAGTCATACCAGGAATCTATTGAGAGTTAAGACCGGCTTGGACATGGTTAGGGTTTTGTTCCACCAAATTCTATCTTCACAGTATGCCTTTTCAACTTTTCTCACTATCTTTCAATAGTTTAACCTTTTTTTCAACTCAAATACAATTTATGCAAACAATGGATACTCTTCGGCTTTAGATCTCCATGATTTAACAGGTGGAATTAGAGCACGGTGTTCGCAAAAATTCATGCCGAATTCACTTCGACCGGAAAGAAATATGGTATTCTTGATCATTCTGGTATTTTGAAGATGCAAAACTACTCAAGTTAAAAGTGTTGATTAGCGTAAGCATACAAATGTTCTTCAATGTAGCATCCGATTTTCTCTAGCTGCGTATAGTAAATGCCCTGTAGGTTTCTTTATTTTTTAATTAAATAGACGGAATATATTTCCACTTACATAGTGATATGTTTTAAACGACCTAACTTAGGATGCAAATTATGTAGTTTAAGAGATTCAAGTGATAGCATGTGCATATCCATGTCAATTGAAGTTTATGTTAGGTTTGTTTTCTTAAAAAAGATAGAAACCGAGAGGGGAATATATTATTGTAACACAGTCGGAGAAAATCGGATGGTGCATTGGAAAATATTTGTATTATTATGTGGATTGAAATTTTTGGCTTTAGTATTTGTCTCTTTAAAAGGTAGGGTGATCGGGAATATCATAATTTTTCCGAGTCAAGGTGAATTTGCAGAGGATTGTTTTGAACATCCTGTTCTAATTGGAAGGTTCAATCAGGGAGATTTAAGTCAGAAGTTAATGCGGTGTTTCTCCGGTGTTTTTTTTAATTGTTTAGCATGATGCAATTGTTCATAATTTCCTGCTAGAAAATTTTCACGGAACCTACTAGTGCATTATTATTATGGGTTGCGGAATTCCTGGTTTTGACAATAATGAAGTTAAAGTACCCATTCTTGGTGTCTTCAAGTTCGATCCATGTGGTATTCACTTAGAGTATTTGTTTCAAGTAGCAAAAAAGAAGAAAAAATAAATATGCTACATTAAATCTGCCTGTATTTTAGTGAGCAAAAATAAAAAAGATTACATTGAATACAAAACAAGTTAAATGTAGAGGATGACAGAAGTCCTCAAAGCATATACACATACTCCTTACGCTCCAAATTAAGAGTTCACAATTTCTATTTTGGATTGTCTCAAATTAATAGTCTACTTTATCTTTTTGGACATAATCAACGAACCAAATTTCACGATAGTGAACAAGTGTTGATCTTGACCATTGGTTGAGTGTATCCTTAATCTATGTAAAAATTGGTTAGGGACTCTTATTTTGGGACAAAGGGAGTATAAACAAAAAAAAATTTAGGCTTTAAGCATATCATGAAGGCTGAGCTAAAACCTATTAAACAACAAAATCTCTGGACATTATAGCTAACCAACTAATCAAACCAAAGTTATCCAAAAAAAGTCGCACATTTTGAAAAACAACCTCATTCCAATGATCCATCATAAACACGACATCCATTCCATGAAATATTTTGTAGGTGGGCGCAAAAAGATATGGCGAATTCGAGCTTGGCCCATAAATCCTTTTTTTACCATTTCACTCTTGTAAAAAAGTTATGATTAATGCTCCTTGTTATAAAAAAGTTGAGAAGGACTTGTGTGAGGGGATTAAGTACATTGCATCTTTATGGGCTTCATCATCGGTTATAGGAATCAAACTCTCATATGATTAATAATTGAACTATCTCATATCTTATTCTTTATATTTCTCTTTTGTTTTTTCTTATTGTTCCTCTTTTCTTCTTCTCAATTTTCCCTTTTTAGTAGTTGGTGGTCCACTGTCATGAATCCATGATGTATTTTTCCCTTCAATTTATGTGGGAGAAAACCTAGAAAGCACAGACTTGACACGTAATACGAGATACGACTCGATCCGGAATATGAGATATGAGATTTTTCCAAAATATAGGATACGGATATGCTAGGATACGTTAAGTATTTATTATCTTATTTTATATATATTAATGATAAAGTTGAATAAAATGAAAGTAGATAACAGTAAAGCATCAAACACCATTATATTAAAGTGGTCAAATATGATGATTGTCGTCACCAAACAAACACCATTGCAATAAAACATCATTAACATAAAATGTTTTTTCAACAAAAAAGATTCCGACGGCTTTGTAACGAACAAAAAAGAAAAAAAAAGATTCCGACAATTTTTTTGACTGTAAAATTATAGGTTAATTATTCAGTATTGTATTTCTTGGGTTCAAAATTAACTGTCCATCAGTATTAGTACAAAACATAATTCAGAAAATATTAGTACAACTTGGGTTCAAAATTATCTGTTTTTTGCGGAGATGAAGTCTAAAGAAAAAAAGAAAGCAAAAATGAGGAGCATAACTTGGGTTCAAAATTAACTCACAATGAAATATGAAAAGAAAACATAACTCTAAATCTAAAGGAAAAAAACATCGGAATGAAAAAAAAAAAAGGTAATCCCAACATATCCCAGCATATCCGGAAGAATCCCAGTGTGTTCCGACGTATTCAGTTTAATTAAAATAAAAAAAATTAGGATACTCTCAAATTTGCGTATCCCATACATGTCCAAAACAAATACAAATATGTGACCTCTCGAGAGTATCCGTGCTTGTGGTTTTTATACAAAAAAAAAGGGTCGGTGTTGATGGGAATGGTTGTAGAGATTCTGCAATGTTATTTTAATATCATAGATACAAAATAAGTATATATAGTCATGATAATATACAATATAATGCATCAGCGGACAAGGGGTTATAATGGAAGAGGCTAAGATTATGCATGTTTGAATTCATTCATTGAAGGATCTTGTGAAGGATCGGGCTAAAAATTGGGTATTCCTCTAACTGTGATACTAATGAACAGGTGGGTTCTGAAACTTTTCTTGCACCAATCAATGAAAATCTGCATCGTTCTCAATGATTAACACGAATAACGCATGTAATATCCTTGAATTTACAAATGGAATGAAGGGGTAGGTTTCTTGACAATGTTCTTGCACTAATTTTGAACTGTTCAATTAGGGAGATTTAAGCCTGAAGACTATCCGGTGTTATTGTTAATTGTTGAACACGATGCACTTGTTCATAAATTGGTAAGCGGGAATTTTTACGAAACCTACTAGTTTGTTAGTGTTATGGGTTGCCGAATGTTTGATTTTCATCCCGTTCGTTTGCAACATCTTGAAATAATGAAATTCATTTTACTTGTTCTGGGCTCTTCGATTACAATCCCAATGGTATTCAATAACGACTGTTTGTTCTGAGCCATAACATCACAAAAGGGTCTTGCATACATAGAATAACAAGAATAGAAAACAATCTAATACTTCATTAGATTTACCTGTATTTTATCAACTAAAATAAAAAAGATTTCATTATACAAAAGAAGTAAAATGTACAGAAGGCACAGATGTCAAAGGTGTGCTTAGGCGCACCCATAGTGTCTCATCTCGACCTGGGCGGGGCGACCTGGGCTGTCTCTATTAAGTTGCCTTATACAAAGAAAAAAAAACTTATTTTTTACCTATTTTGTTGATTGGGTTCTCAAGTTAGCGGTTCTTTACCATTGTCTCAAGTCCTTCAGAAAAGAAGTCCTGCAAACAAACACTTTTTGCCCGAATTCAAAGTTCAAACTCACCTTTTACTCTTTTAGAATCTTGCGAGTGGAGCCTTTTGGATGAAGCAACAACCGCCCTTCTATGACTAACCTTCTCGTCACCAACGTATCAACGAGGCAACAACTTTGACTAGGTATTTCTCTATTTTCGTTCTCTCTCTCTCTCTTTAGCCTTTTTCCTTATTTGCTTCTCCATTTGTCGTCGTCTTCTTCATGTTCTTTCTTTTGCGTCTCTCTTTTCCATCTCGTGTTTTCTCTTTCTTCATATGATTCGTTATCTTCCTTACCTTTTTTTTTCTATTTCCCGTGCTCTGTTTTTATGTGCTATATTTGTTAATGAAATATGAAAACACCCTAGATATTTTGCCATAATTTCCAACTCCTCTTTTGTTTTCTTCTTTCTTCCTTCTTATAATTTTCTCCCCTTATTTCCATGATTTTTTTGTCCCTATTTTCTGCATAAATTAGTAGAAAATAATTAATCATAAAAAATTGACACCGTATTTCTTTATGATAAATGAATGCAATGATTGATTTTTTACTCTAATTGTTGTTGCATTTATATGTAATTTGTGTCTAAATTTAGTTAGAATTGATTGTTAAATTAAATTGCTTTTTGCTGCTATCATTCTTGCCAAGATTTGAATGTGATTGAATGATTTTTTTACTAGTGTTTGCTACCTAATTTTGTTGGACTTGTATTGCATTTTGGTGTTGTGTTACTTAATTTGATTGGAATTAGAATAAATATGGCCCACCTCTCTTTCTCCCTCCCCAATTTGTCATTAGATTTATAAATGGCAAATGAAGGATGAACGAAGGTTTTGGCTTGAAAAAACAACATATTGGCGGCGGGGTGGGGTGGGTCGGTGGGTGGGGGGAGTGGGGTGGGGTGGTTAGGAATGCCATAGCTTGCAAGCATTGTTCGGTTCATCTAAAAGAATAAATAAAAGAGTTCACAGATAAAAGCAAACGATAGAAAGAGGAAGCCAATTTTATCCCAGATTTGATGAATTTGGTGGTGTTGGAGATTAAGAAGACGAGGTTGATGGTGTGGAGGTCACTAGTATAAGATGACCTCATAGTGAAGGTTCTCATCATGCAAGTTATAACTCGCGAAAAGTCATTTTCTAGATGAGCCCCACAACAGAAGTGTCGAATTGATTTATATATTCACTCTCGATTGCAATCGCAAAGTTGTGGTGCAAAAGCAGAAGAGGTAACAAACAAGGTGTAAGAGGGTGGTCATCGTTGTGTAGGTTTAGGATTGGAGAACGTTCGTAGGAATGCTGTGAGGAATTCGAGAGTAGATGGAACGGAGAGTGAGAGCACATGCACTTTGACCACAAGATATATGTGTTGGGAGGAAGCAAACACAATCGTGTTAGGTCATTGTCTTTGGTAATAAATGGTGGTAGTAATGAGTGAGAATCAAGGCTCAGAGAATGTTCTTTTAAGGAAATTAATGGTGATTTTCACAGTTTTATTCTCGGTCCCTAATAAATGAGGTTGAGGGTGATATTTATAGGACTGTGATCATGGCCGGTAATCTAGATGACAGAGAAAGTTCTTTTAAGGAAATTAATGGTGATTTTCACATATATATTCTCGGTCCCTAATAAATGAGGTTGAGGGTGATATTTATAGGACTGTGATCATGGCCGTTAATCTAGATGAGAGAGAAAGGCGAACATCACCATGTATTTAATGCAAGTCAGTGCATTAAATGGAAGGTGCTATACTATCTGGTAAATACTTGGAAAAGGGATGGTGTGTGGGATGATGTGACAGAAAGTTAGCTGAGTGATTATAAGTTATCGATAACATTATATGGGCTAATGATGACTTTGTGAAGGGTGTATTGGTTACAATACCGAGATGGTGTATACAATGATGTGGATTGGGTGTTTCGATTAGGATGTGGTGGTTGGTTTTGATTGTGCCTTATATCTTGTGATAATCCTGGTTGGTTAAATGGGAGCCCAACGATCCCCTGTGCTTTTTCCTCCAAACTACATACCCTTGAGATTTTCGGAGCGGTATATATTGATTTGGCCCATAGTCCCTTGAGTTCTGCCCAACTCAAGCCATTTGGTGTTTGGGGAAATTATATACCTAGGAAAGAGAGAAGCATACCTGTGGTTTAGTGAAAAATATGGCTGCTTATTTGTTGTAGTTAGGTGGATCGGTGTGCTGCTAAATCGAATCGCTTGGATCGAATATGGGTGGATCGACTTTCCATGATCGAATATGTGTGGATCGGATTACCCTCTGCTACAATTGCCCCTTTGGACGCGTGACGGTGACTACGCATGTTCGAAATCATTATGGCGAAGAAATTCAAATCTCCCGCATTAAATGTGACTGTCATTCGTTGCAAGGTTAGGCTCTTGGGTGTTTTACTTTTATACCACGTGGCTCTTAGGAATTGGTGCATCGCAGAGGCATCGCTTCCCTTGCCTCTTTGTCGTCCGTTTTGTTTTTCTGTGCAAAAACTCATCATTGCATTTTCTTCTTATCTCTTCAGTTCTCATATATAATCCGTCACATTGTTTTTTTTTTATCACAACTTCCTGGTGATTCCTTAATTCTCATAAATTTATTTGCGCTCTAGTTTATTTCTTCCTCGTTGTAACTCATTTCCTGTTTATCTCGTAGTTGGAGTTGATAATCGTCCTTTGTTTTTAAATGGCGGAAAAAGGTTCGAAGGGTGTAGTGCCCAGAAGCTCTCGTCGAGTTAGTGAGATGACATCTTCTAGAGGAAGTGAGGGTGAGGAAGGTTCAAGGGGTTATCGGTATGCCCCATTTTTTTGCGGAAGATGCGTTTCATAAGTATTTGAGGCTTGTGACCCCTGCTGGCCCTTGTCGCGTGTGTTCGATTCATCAATGTATCTTTCCCCTCATAAGTTCTTTTGAAAAGGGTGCTTGGTGTCCCCAGACAGTGTGATGAGAGCGTATCGATCGTGGGGATTTTCGATGGTCGATTGTAGAATTTGCTTCGGCAAACTGGGGTTTGTGGGTGAAGCATATTATGGCAAAATCGGAGCGTCGGAGGATCTTTCGAAAGGTGGGTCTTGGATGCGTTGTCGATGATCTTCAGGAATTCAAGTTGCCTCGAAAAAAGGATACTTTGTATACTCTATACTAGATGGTCTATCGATACTCACCCGATTGTTTGTGGGTGAGGGGAATTCACGATTACTTTGGAGGACATCTGTGAGTTTTTCAGTTTGGATAGTCTTGGCGAATATACGTTTTCCCCCAGTATCGCCTAAAGAGAAAAATATAATGGCGACCCTCCATGCCTGGTAACTAAATGTTCTTCTTATAGGAGTGGGTTGCAACAGAGTTCATCTCGCAGCTCGAAGGCCGTTTATGGAAACCAACGTAAGTATTATTGCAAGGATGGGTAGAAGGAAGTTGAGGGTTCGAAGACCGAACCTCGTGAAGTGTATGCCGAAGGTGTTAATCCTGATGACCTTGCTCATTTAGCTGCTTTTCTTACATCTGTCTAGAATTATACTGCCAGGTAAACCCCACGATTGCCCAAATAAAAATTTGTTTTTAGTTGCTACTCGGTTGTCTATGGGTATAAAGATTCCTCTCGCGGCCTTGGTGTTGGGAAATCTTTAAGCCTGGCTGGATCGGTCCCATTTCGATTTAGAGCGTTTGAATGGACGTTTTGATGTTGTGAATTTAACCTTTTCTATAATAACGATGGCCTTTCCGTTTGAGCGATTCCCAATGTTTGAGTATTTTAACTGATAAAATTGTTGAACAAACAACATTTCTTGATCAACTTAAAGTCCTTATAGTCTTCATGTATTGAAACAATTGAATTGTAAAAATGAGGACTTTTCTCTTGAAAAAATCAATATCTTTTTAGCAGTAGTAGAGCTGGTAGAAAATTATTTCCCTAATAAAATCTTTAATACTATTCGGAAGATTTGTTTGTTTGAAAAAGCAAAACAACTTCTTTCGCGACTAGTATTTCAATCAAAATTTTTTCCAAAAATTGAAGATCAGGATGAAAAGATAAAAAGTCTTTTGATTTAGTTTGCTAATAAAATCAATGATGCTGATGAAATCAATCTGTATGATGATATACCAAAATTACACTGTTTCACAGAATATAATTGGGATATTGAACCAATTGAATGGGGATTAGTAAACAAACTAATATTCCCAAGTACTTTACTGAAGGATTTTTTCAATTACCTATGATGATCAAAACAATGATTAATTATGTGGTTTATAAATATAAATATACTAGATACTTAACTTTCCATATTTCCAGCACCATTGGATGGAGAGTTAGAGAAATATTTTACTAACCATATTAGATATGGCATCTCAGAGGAACTGAGGAATATGAGTGGGATGAGATTGATCAGAATGACTATGATCACCCTATTGACTACATATGTACAAACTAGTACTGGACAAGAAGCTTAGTCAATATCTCCAATATAGCTAAATATTTTTACTCTCAACAAGAGATAAAATCTATGATCACAGATGGACGAAGACTCTTTGTCACGGACTTTCCTATCAACTATTCCGTCTCCCCAGTGCAAAAAGCCGAGGTGTTGATTTTATTGAAAACCTCAAGAACAAAAACAAATTAGATGTTCTTTATGAATTATTGAGTGATGCCGAAGAATATGAAGAAGCATTTCTACATCACCATAACTAAAGTTCAATTGATAGCATCTCATTGGATTCCATTGGAGAAGCTAACATAGTAAATGCAATGGAGGGATAATCCCATGCTTTCTGGACCACGGTAAATGATTGCACAAATTTTCAAGCACACGACACGTGGCCCAAGAAAAAACAAAGGGACGGCGACGGACAAAGAGACGTTTAAAAACGGACAAATATTTCTACTTTTAAAGTCTTCTTTACTTTATTAAAGTTTTAAGTTTTCTTTAAAACAAAGGAAACGTGTTTATTATTTTTTCTTATCTTTTATCTTTCTGTATTGAATTGTAATTTGGCGTCCGATGATTATAAAACGGACAGACCAACTCACTCCGGAGGACATCTTCTCCTATTGTAACATTTTCAGCTCTTTGTAATAAATCTCTTATAACATATTTCTTTTACAAGTCTAATCCTCCATCTTTCTTCCCTCACCACCTAATACAGCTAACATCCATATTTTTTCTCCACCCACTACACCTAACCTTGTTAAAAAAGGTTAGTATTATGTGTTTTTAATATTTATATGTTGTTAGAATGTGTGTTGATAGTAATTATATGTGTGCTGTTTATATATGTGTGCTGATTTAGTTCTTATATAATTATCGTGTGCTAACTACGAATTGAAACAGTGATGTTTTGAGCTTCTATTTAATTTTCATAAAACCCATATACCTATTATTGTTTCAAAGCCCATATTTTCGTTTTCCATTAAAGCTAATTGATTAGCGACAGGCGTTTAGGAAGTTGGTTTTGGGCACCTGAAACAAAATAATAGGAGGTCTTAGGTACCAATGAAAGCTAAAATGGAAGAAGAAAATGTTGACGTTACTCTACAATGTTTAGCTCAATGGTTAGATAAGGACAAATCTATGTATAATCATAATTTACATATGGAGAAAAAATCAGAAAATGATATTAGTAAGATTAGTTCTACTTTAAATAGTTTAACCGATATTATGTTTGGATGGGTTAAGAGAATTGAAAAACATCATATCATAAACCAAAACTATGTAGAAAAGAAACTAGACTGTATTGAATTCAACTTAAACATAGTTGATCAAAAGACTAGCCTCTCAAATCTAGACTTAAAAGAAGAAATGAAACAAAAAATTGAAAATCTATTAACAAAAATAGATAATCATAATCAACCAGAACCAACTGGAATGAATCATCCAGGACCAAATGAGATCCTAGATTATATTATGGAGCAGAAGAAATTAAAGCTTTTCAAACCGAAGAATTTAATTATACTGAATACATAAACGTTAAGGAAATACTAGACTATTGGAGATATTTATATAAAGACCCAAATTTAGACATTTCTAAAAGAAATAAACTCATTGAACAAATGCAAACCACGTATTTGGAATATGAAAAATTATTAAAACATTTTCAGTATGAAATAAACCAATATTCATCTGATGAATAATATACCTATTATTTAATTTTTGTAAAACCCATATACCTATTATTGTTTCAAAGCCCATATTTCCCTTTGCCATTAAAGCTAATTAATTAGCAACGGGCGTTTAGGAAACTGGTTTTAGGCACCTGAAACAAAATAATAGGAGATCTTAGGTACCAATGAAAGTCAAAATGGAAGAACAAAATGTTGACGTTTCTTTACAATGTTTAGCTCCATGGTTAGATAAGGACGAATGTATGTATAATCATAATTTACATATTGAGAAAAAAATCAAAAAATGATATTAGTAAGATTAGTTCTAGGAAAAACCCAATACCTAAAAATATTCAAACAAAAGAATTAATGTGGATATAATTCAGGTAAATTCAAACCTAACGAATTCAATTATATTATTTTTGAAAAGAATTACTAGCAATAAAACTTGCTATTAAAAAATTCCATATTTTCTTAGCACCAGAAGATTTTATTGTTAGAACTGATAACCAAGCAGTTAAATATTTCCATACAAACATCTAAAAATATTTGTTAAAAATTCCAAAAACATGGAGTTATTCTATCCCCAAAGAAAATTGAAGTTGAAAAAACAGAAATTGATTTTCTTGGCATAATCCTTAACTAAGACGGATTACAACTACAAGATCATATAATCTTTAAAATAAGAGATTTTGATGAAAATATTCAAGATAAAAAACAATTACAATGTTTTTTGGGAATCGTAAATTATGGAAGAAATTTCATACAAGGGTTATCCCAAAAAGAATTACCTCTTCTTGAAAAACTCAAAAATCCAAACCAAGGGAATAGGAATGAAAGACACTTGTAGAAATGTCAATCCATTGGAAAACAATTCAGGAATTGACTACACTATCACAAATAAACACACATGTTGTGGACAGAAATCTAATAGAAACATTTGAACCCAGACCATTTGATTCAGTAATCCAACCAAGATTGATGAATTGAAGAGATCTAGAAGTACCAAAACAATGGATACTACTGCAATTTACAAAAGAACCTGAAAAATAACGAAATAGTGTTGAACTTCAAGTTTCTGGAAATAATGTTTATTGTAAAAATATTTAGGTGTGGTTAGGTGTAGTGGGCGGAGAAAAAATATGGATGTTAGGTGTTGTAGGTGGTGAGTAGAGAAAGATGGGGGATTAGACTTGTAAAAGAAATATATTATAAGAAATTTATTACAAAGAGATGAATATGTTACAAGAGGAGAAGATGTCCTCCGAAGTCAGTTGGTCTGTTCGTTTTATAATCATCGGACGCCAAATTACAATTCAATACAGAAAGATAAAAGATAAGAAAAAATAATAAACACGTTTCCTTTGTTTTGAAGAAAACTTAAAACCTTAATAAAGTAAAGAAGACTTTAATAAAGTAGAAAGATTTGTCTGTTTTTAGACGTCTCTTCGTCCGCCGCTGTCTCTTTGTCTTTTCTTGGGCCACATGTCGTGTGCTGGATAATTTGTGCAGTCGTTTATTATGGTCCAGAAAGCATGAGATTATCCCTCCATTGCATTTACTATATTAGCTTCTCCAATGGAATCCAATGAGATGTTATCAATTGGACTTTAGGACATTAAATTTGTTTTTGTTCTTGAGGTTTTCAAGAAAATCAATCAGCTCGCCTTTTTGCACCGGGGAGATGGAATAGTTGATAGGAAGGTCTGTGACAAAGAGTCTTCGTCCATTTGTGATAATAAATTTTCTCTTGTTGAAAGTAAAAATATTTAACTATATTAGAGATATTAACTAGGCTTCTTGTCCAGTACTGGTTTGTACATATGTGGTCAATAGGGTGATCATAGTCATTCTCATCAATCTCATTCCACTCATATTCCTCAGTTGCTCTGAGATGGTATTTGGATTCTATCGTCATTTCTTGACAGTATGATTCCGCTCCATTAATTGTTACCGAAGATTCATTGAATTCCGTGTCCCATTCTTCAATTGGTTGATCACTGTGTGTCATTGCTTGTAAGTCGTCACCGGGAATATCGTCTGTCAGTGGCTCATAATTACCGCTTGGAAAATAGGCGAGGAGATCGGTCAACGCTTGACTTTTTATGGTCTTTGGAGAGTTATGCACTGGATATCGTATTGTGAGACTATGAGGAACCGAATAGTGTCGCCAATCTTTCCATGAGTATTATGCGTGATAAGAAGAATTTGATTGGATCGCATCTTGTGATGAGTTGGATGGAGAAGACTAGGAAGTAGTGTTTGAGCTTTTGTGCAACAAAGAGGGGTGCGAGGCAGTGCCTCTCGATCACTGTGCATCTCGCTTCAAGCCACACTATGGTTCGACTTAGGTAGTATATCGGTCGCTCGATATTTTCTATCTTTTGGGCTAGTAAAGAACCTACCGATTGTTTTGTCGATGTTAAGTAGAGTAGGAGTAGCTTTCCCTGTATCGATGCTGCCATTGTGGTTAGACTTATTAGTGGTGACTTGATTTTTTCAAAGGCTATTTGTTGTTCCTCTTTCCAACAGAATATGTTTCTCTTTCAGCAGCCACAGCGGCGTCAGTGAGTTAGGCTAGTGCGGGGATAAACCTTATGAGATATGAGGCTTTTCGTATGAAGCTTTTAAGTTCCTTTTTTATTCTTGGTGGGAGCATTTTGATGATTGCTCTGGTTTTTTGGTTGTCCACCTCGATTTTTTGCTGGCGCACCATGAAGCGCAAAATTTTTCCTTTTGTGACCTCGAAGGTACATTTTAGTGGGTTCATTCTAAGCTTGAATTTGCGGCATCGTTCGAAGACGACCCGTAAGTCTTTGATGTGAGCTCTTTTTTTGGATTTGATAACTAGATCATCTACTTAGAGTTCCATGATGTTATGGAATAAATCGTGAAATGTGGCTAACATCGTTGGTTGGTAAGTGGCCCCTGTGTTTTTTTAGTCCAAATGGCTTTACGGTGTAGAAAAAGTTTCCCAGTGGTGTTCGGAGGGTAGTTTTCTCAGCTTCACCTTTGTTCATCTTGATTTGATTATAATCGGAGTACCCATCAGTGAGGTTGTATATTTCATGTCCGGCGGTGGCATCTATCAATGCATCGATATTGGGCAGGGGTAATCGTCTTTCGGGTATACTTGATTTAAATTCTAATAGTCCATACAAATCTTGATCTTTTCGGTTCGTTTAACTATCGGTACAATATTGGACAACCAGATTGGGTGTGCGATGGGTTTGATAAATCCTAATTCCGACGACTTTTTAACCTTATTCTTAATGTCAAGTTTTAATTCTGGTTTGGAAAACTTAGATGTTTGCTTGGTTGGTTGTGTGTTGGGTTTAACATTCAGGGAGTGAGAGCTTAGGCGTTGATCGAGCCCAGGCATTTGATCGTAATTCCAGGCAAATATATCTTCGTATTCATTTAGTAGAATTATCAGATTAGTTCTTCACTTCTGTGGTAGCTTTTCGGCAATAAATATGGTCTGTTGTGCATTTTGGGAGATGTCAAACTTCATCCAGTTGCTGTAATTGGGGCTTCGGTCCATTTTGCATATGCATTCCGGTGCTTCCTCCGAATCGCCCACGTATTCATGTGGCTTGTTTTCGTTTGCCATACAACATTGATCTTTCAGGTCAACTCTTTCAGAGGAGAGAGTTGCCCGTTCACACCGTCATAACTTGTAAATGATTTGTCCAGATGGTAACACTTTTCTCTTCATTTGCCTGAACGTTATTACTTCTGCTTTTCTCTTCTCAGTAGGTTTTGCATTTGCTTCTTCTTGGCACGTGGTTGTTCCTTCATTTCTTTCTTTCTTCTCCTTGGCTACTGGGGTTGAGTTGGCACTTGATAGATTTGTTGGTCGAGGTAATGTATGCCTAAAAGCATTGATGTGACTACTCCTATATCGGTTGATAATTCCTTGTAGTGAGCAATGCCTGCAAAATGAGCCTCTTCTTGAGAAAATGGTCTTTGAGTGGCGTTGATCGTCACCTGGTTTCCATTTAGGATTGCTTTTGCACATTGATGGTAAGTGGAGGAGGGTACTAGCCATTGGGTATGCATCCATATTCTTTCGATCAGGAGCTGGTATCAAGCAATTGTATTGATGATGTAAAAGTTGATGGTGGACTTGATTTTTCATAGTGATATTAAATTGTTTACCAAATCCACAGTTTTTGCTTGTCATTATCGAACCCGTATACGTCTATCGGACTTTTCACAATTTTTGTTTCGGGTATGCCACTGGTATAGAATGAGGCCATCGGCATGATGTTGATCTAGGCTCCTCCATCCAAAAGCGATCGATGATAAACGTTGGCCTTGACTTACAATGGCCGGTTGTGGAAGTATGGTATCTGTCGATCGGATTCCGAGGACACAATATCGCAAGAGTAGTTTTTCATCAACTTTTCATCATATTTGTCAAGTCTGGCATTGACTCTCTTTTCGGAGCTATAACATCCGTTATTGCTTTGGTAACTTTTTCCCGTGCTTCTGGTGCAACTCTTATTTCATCGAAGAATTCTTTGAATTTGGCTCCCTTTGCTATTTTTGATATGAACGTTGGTCTTAAGTCTTTTGCTTCGTCGTCCTTCCCTTTGTGTTCCACTGACATGATTTCTTCGGTATCTGCCAGTGCAATCTTATCATCGGTTGTTACAGGGCAAACATTTGCGCTTGTATTTTCTTCATTTGTTTCTTCTTCCATTGTATCGATGGTCGTTATGCAATGGGCACTCTCCCCGTTCCCTTGATAATTTGTCAATGGGTTTTGGTTTACGTTCTCCTGGATTTGTATCGTACCTCTCCTAATGTGTTCGGCGACCAAGTTTCGTACAGCTATGCAAGTTTCTGATGTGCAAAAAAACCGACCGGCCCGAAAATCGAACCGCCCTTCCCTGCCCAGGCCCTAGTCGAAATTGGCTGCTTTTTTTAGCCCGGTTCGGTCTATGGTTTAAGGATTTAAAAAACCGATCATGTCGGTTCGGTTGACGGTTTACACAAGGAAAAAATCAATTCAAACCGACCCGACTAAATTACTTTTATTTTTATATCCAAAAACCATTAACCGCCCTAAAAAATCGACCAAAACCGAAAATCGACCTTAAAAAACCCGACCAAAACTGAAAATCGACCAAAACCAACCCAAAACCGGCTCGAACCGAAATCGATGTGAACTGAAGCCGACGGTTTTTTTCATCGTCGGTTTGGTTTCAGTCTGACTTTTTTCAAAACCGAACCGATTGGCTCGGTTTGAATTACGGTCCAAAAACCGAACCGAACCGAACCGACCCGTGAACACCCATACCCCACGTATTGGTGATGAATGCAAAAATTGTTTTCGCTATGTTTGCCTCGATGGTATTCCATGCGAGTTTTGTATTGGAGTTATAAATTTATCTACCACCAAGCTTCGGTACATCATGACTCCTTCCTCGTTGGATAACTGTTGGATTGAACCCTCATACTGTGTCGCTCTTGATATCCTCTCTTTTGCTCGGCCTTGTTATCGAATTTCCTTTTGTTATCTGCTATGTTGACGCTTGCTCCTCTATTGAGGATGATCGGGCTTTGGCTTTGTCTTGGTGTCCTTGGTAGCCTCTGGGTTTGTTTTGGTAGTTTGCCACATTTTGTGGGATGTATGGCTCGACGTTGTATGCCGAGATGAATTTGACTACGTCCTTGATGCTTCGTGTTATTTCTGAAAATTTGGCGAAGCTGCCATGCGTGTGATTGAGGAGGTGAACTTTGTACTCGGGGGACATTCTGTCCTCTTAAATTTTTATCTGTAATCTATGAAGCTCCAATTCTTTGAAAATGGTCTCGAGTTCGAATCAAATTCGAATTGCGTGCATGTGCTGCTCGGATTCGCATCGATTCGGTCCCGATTTGCACCCAAGAAGAATCGAAAAAAAATAATTAAATATGAAATTCCGATTCGCCGGGGATTCGTTTTTGGATTCGTTTTTTGCTGAAATTTGATAAATTTGTGAAAATGGGGTCATTTTTAAAATAAAAAAGTTAAGTGCTTTAAATTATAAAGTTAACTATTTAAAACAACGCAATTGAGCAATCCTAAATCATCTCAAACATAATCGGCCCCTAATGAACCAATGAAACTCTAGACCCCACTCGACCCACTTCGACTTCACCATTAGGGTTGTTCTAAGCACTCTGGGGTAGTTTCTCTCTCCTATTTGCCTCTTGTTTGCACTTCGTCAGTCTCTCTCTCTCTCAGAGAGAGAGAGAGAGAGAGAGAGAGAGAGAGAGAGAGAGAGGGGCAGGCTCCTGTGCACACTAAGTTTGCACATGTGCTGGCGCACCCCTATTTTTTTAAAATATTAAAAAAATATTTTTGAGTTGATTTTTTTATGTGATATTTAAACATTTCAACGCACCCATATAAAAAAAATCAGCTATTTTTTTTTTTTTTGCTATTTTTAAAAAATGGTCAAACTTTCACAGCTTTTGAAGTGCTTAAAAACAATGAAAGTTTGACCGATTTTTAAAAATAGCAAAAGTAGTTTTTTTGAGTTGATTTTTTTTATATGGGTACCTTGAAATGTTTAAATATCACACAAAATATAAGCTCAAAAATATTTTTTTTACTATTTTAAAAAAATGATGTGCAAACTTAGTGTGCACAGGACCCTGTCTATATATATATATATATGTCTGTTTGTTTTGTGTTACGAATCGTTTGTAACTTTTCTGGAATGATTCAAAGCTTGTCTTACTTTGTTGGTTTGTCAAGCTTGTTTTATTAGTTTTTTGGAACAATTCAAAGCTTCAATACTTATTTTATTAGGTTTAACCTTTATAGCTTTATTTCTTTGTTAGTGTCGTTTTTTAGTTTACCTTCTCCAATTGTGACTTTAATTTTTCTCCCGATTTGATTATTAAATTTATGATGTTTGTTTTTCTGACTCATGAAAATTGATAAATGAAATATTGTTATAGTTGGTGATTGAAAAATTATTTCCATGATGAATATCTATCTATATCAATTAAGGAATAGTATATTATATTTATTATATATATTTTTTCTTGCTGCACTTGCATCATATATTTTGAGAATTTTCGAATCGTTGCACTTGCACTGAGTCTCACCTGCACTCCGCACATGCATCCATGCTTTTTAGGCTGTAACTCAGGGATTGGCTCGTTGTAGTCTAGTGATCGGTGGCGAAAATGATTTGTGTACACCATGAGGTCTTCCTTGATTTTGCTTGGTTTTGGCCAGAGCGGCCGTGGTAAGCCTTGTTTCTGTCACGAAAAACTTGGAACCAAAGATCTCGTTTATCTATTGCCATGAGGATATGGTGCTCGACGTGAGGTCCCAATCCCAAGTATATGCCTTATAACTTAAAGATTTGGGAAATTCTTTAAGTCTGAAGGTGAGGTTACCTACGTGGATGACTAGGTTCTCTACAAACCTACTAACGTGTCCTCTAGGACTGCCTTTTTTGCCATCTTATTGTTCGAATTTTAGAGGTGCAACGTAGCCTATTGGGAAAGGTGCCATATACACATCTTCTGTTAACGACAACCCTCTATCGTGTTCTTGGGGCAGTGATGGTGAGAACTTTGCTTCTTGGGCTAGAAAAAACTTTTGCATATCTCCAAGGGTTACGTAACCATCTTATGGTGTAGCTCTTGGAATGTGTCCCGATATAACCGTGGGTTGTATAGCGGCGGTGGTTACTCCTGGGTAATTGGTGCGAAGTGAGGTTCTCCCGGTGATAAAACTGTCATAGGATCGTTTGTTGGTTGTGACGAATGGTCATTAGGTGCATGGGGTGGTTCGTGGTGGGGTAAGGTGTTAGTGGATTGCAACGGGGCTTGTGTGGCATGGGTGGATTACTTGGGAGGTTGAGGGGTAGGCATGCCAGGGACAATTGCCATATTGTCTGCCACCTTGTTGCATGTACTTGTTGAGCAGGCATGCGAAGACTTGGTTCATGTTTGGGTACTATTATTGGCGGCAGGACGGGATCATTGGTCGTGAAGAAAGCAACCGTGAGGTTTTGAGGGGCGAGAGTTTGCGCGCTGTTTCCGGTAAATGTAACGAGCGTGGTGTAGCTCCAGTGTTAGTGGAGTTCAGCGTCAAGGAAATTTTGCGCTTGAGTGTCATCATTGCTCCGACCGACTATGTTCTCCATTGAGATGAGGATATCTCCCCCGCAGAATCGCCTAACGTAGGAGGGTGGTCCTCGTTAGGTAGGTTTAGGATTGTTACTCCTCAAGAGCCGAGATGTAACCCGTCTTAGAGAACGTACGTCGGAATGCTATGAGGAATATGAGAGTAGATGGAACGGAGGGCGAGAGCACAAGCACTTTGATCACAAGATATATGTGTTGGGAGGCAGCCCAAAAACAATCGTGTAAGGTCCTTGTGTTTGGTAATAAATGGTGGTAGTAATGGATGAGAATCAGAGAATGTTCTTTTAAGTAATCTTAATGGTGATTTTCAAAGGTGTATTCTCGATCCCTAATAAATGAGGTTGAGGATGATATTTATAGGATTGTGGGTTTGATCTTGACCGTTAATCTAGATGAGAGAGAAAGGTGAATAGTACCATGCATTTAATGCAAGTCAGTGCATTAAATGGGGTGTGATACGCTATCTGATACTTGGAAAAGGGATGCGATGTGGGCTAATGTGATAGAAAGTTGGCAGAGTGGTTACGGGATGTCGGTAGCATTAAATGGGCTAATGATGACTTTGTGAAGGGTATATTGGTATATTGGTATATTGGTTATGACACCGAGATGGTGTATACTAAGATGTGGATCGGTTAAAAGGGTGTTTCGGTTAGGGTGTGTTGGTTGGTTTCGATTCTGCCTTATATCTTGTGATAATCCTGGTTGGCTAAATGGGAACCCAACGATCCCCTGTGCTATTTCCTCTAAACCACATACCCTTGGGATTTCTGAAGCGGTATATATCGGTTTGGCCCATAATCCCTTGAGTTCTGCCCAACTCAATCCCTTTGATGTTTGGGGAAATTATATATACCTAAGAAAGAGAGAGACATACCTGTGGTCTAGTGAAAATATGACTGCTTATTTGTTGTAGTTAGGTGGATCGATGTGCTACTTAATCAAATCGCCTGGACCAGATATGGGTGGATTGACTTGCTTGGATCGGATGTGTGGATTGGATTACCCTCTCTTACAATTGCCCCTTCGGACGCGTGTGGTACACGACATTGACTACGCATGTTCGAAATCATTATGGCGAAGAGATTCAAATCTCTAGCATTAAATGTGACTGTTGTTCGTTGCAGGGCTAGGCTCTTAGGTGGTTTACTTTTACACCCAGTGGCTCTTAGGAATTGGTGCATCGCAGAGGCGTCGCTTCCCTTACCTCTTTGTCGGCCGTTTGGTTTTTCTGTGCAAAAACTCATCATTGCGTTTTCTTCTTATCTCTTCAGTTGTTTTCATATATAATCCGTCGCTTTGGGGTTTTTGATCACAACTTCGTGTTGATTTCTTGATTCTCAGAAATTTATTTGTGCTCTAGTTTATTTCTTCCTTGCTGTAACTCGTTTCCTGTTTATCTCGTCGTTGGAGTTGATAATCGTCCTTCGTTTTTAAATGACAGAAAAAGGTTCGAAGAGCGTAGTGCCCAGGAGCTCTCGTTATATTAGTGAGAGGACATCTTCTAGAGGAAGTGAGGGTGAGGAAGGTTCAAGGGGCTCTGATAGCTGCCATTTCTATTGGTATGCCCAATTTTTTCTTGCAGAAGATGCGTTTCATAAGTATTTGAGGCTTGCGACCCCTACTATTAGCCCTAGTCGTGTGTGTTCGACTCCTCAATGTTTCCTTCTACTCATAAGTTCTTTTGAAAGGGGTGCTTGGTGTCCCCCTGTGATGGAGCATATCGATCGTGGGGATTTTTGATGGTCGCCTGTGGAATTTGCTTCGGCAAGGGAAATTAGCAATGACTGGGAGCCCAACGATCCCCTGTGCTTCTTTGCTCCAAACCACTTACTTTTGAGATTCCCGAAGCGGTATATATCGAAATGGCCCCTAGTCCCTTGAGTTCTACCCAACTCAAGCCCTTTGGTGTTTGGGAAAATGATATATACCCAAGAAGAGAGACATACATGTGGTCCAGTGAAAATATGAGGGCTTATTTGTTGCAGTTAGGTGGATCGGTGTGTTGCTGAATCGAATCGCCTGGATCTGATATGGGTGGATCGACTTGCCTGATTTGGTGAATGTTGCGGCTAAGAAAGAGTCGAGCTCGAGCTTGTAGATCTGTTCCTCCATACTTGGGATCATCAGTGACTCATGTCTTCTTGATGCCCAATAGCCACCCTGATTTTCCTTTCCCACCGATGTAAAGACGAAGGGAACGAGGCCACGATGAAAAAATACGACCATTCCATAGCACGCTTATAACCTGTTGAGCCATTGTTGTAAAGAATCACCCATTATGATGCAAAATAGCAGAAACGAAGTGAAAAAAAAACTAAAAAAAAACTTCTAACATGTAAACTGATTGGCTGGAGACACGGCGAATCACCAATTAATGCTGTCGCACACACCGGCATCCCCAAATAATGAAGAACAACAGCAACTGGGTGCATCTGAGCTTGAGACAAAAACTTAAAAGGGTGCGGAAAGAGGAAAAGTCCTCTTACGGAATAGGCTGACCGTAGCTAGTTTTTGCGGCTTTGAGAGGCACCATGGCCCTGAAGATGTAGAAGATGCCCAACCAGAACTAAGAAGAGGGGAGTATGGCCTATGGTTGTGTGAGAAGAGAGATAGAGGGTGACAATGGGGAGAGGAGGGAGGTAGAGAGAGAGAGAGAATGTTTTGGACTTTGATACCAATAAGGATTTTGGTGGAGGTTTAATCAATTGCGCGCTCTAATCCTTGTATTTGTATGTATGGGTACATTTTAGGTAAGTTTAAGAGAATAAGGTAAAAAGCTACTATGCTGAAACCCAAATAAAGAGGGCCCAAAATGGTTTTGCTAAAGACACCAAACAAATACGAAATCCAACAGTGCGCGGCGGTTCAGAGAAAAGAGCCAGACTTAATTATCTGTCTTAGTTATTTATTAGTTACAACCAGATCCATGCCAATGGTTAGTTTGATATGTTTATGGTTCATAATTTTATGGACAAGTGTTTTATAGTTGAACCTTTTCTTCGGCAGGGAAAATTCCTTAAAGAATCCGGCATCGACAGCTTATGCGCAGGTATTTGCTGCACACCATGGATGGGCTATCAGGAAAGCTGTTTCTGCAGGGATGTATGCCCTTCCCACATGGGCACAGCTATTGAATAAGCTCAATGAAGATGGTGAGTTCATGTTTCAACTGACGCCTTGTTTTTGTTTCAATATCTCAACCAGAGTTGGAGATGCATTCCGGCTGATCTACTTAATAAAGTGGTAGATATATAAATTGTATGGTTAGCATGTTGAATTTTGTTGAGCATAGTTGTTGAATTGAGATACTTATTGCATGCCAAAAATTTATTTTCATGATGAGTATCAGGGTACAATACATAGTATGGTGCTAGTGAGGCCTTGATAACATTTGGCAATGTGGTCTCCTTTATTTGGTCGGAAGTAATTAACGAATATGAGATTTTTTTTTTCAAATTTTGGCCCCACTTAATTGTACTCAACCAGACATAAGCCATCTTTCTTCTCGAATTTAGATTTTAGCACAAAAAGTAATGGACCGTCACTTATATATTCCAATCATGCCTTGGTACTAAACTGTAAATTTTCATAATGAATGAAGAGCAAACGTAAAAGACAAATATAATTATTTCTCTTCTTCTCTGTCACTGCAGTCTCCCTCCATGCATTGTTACTAGAAGATCTTATGAAATAATTGCATTAATTAATATTTTCATTATGTCATTACTTTTTGCATTTTATTATTTCTAATTGACAAAAAAGCAACTAAGAAAAGCTTCGGACATCGTTCTTAAGAAGCTAAAGGGGAGGAATATCAATCAAGAAACACCCCCTCCACGTTAACTGCTTTTTTGCAACACTATGAGCAGAGCCATGAACTGAAATTTGACATCTTCCATAGTAGCACACAATTTTTTATATGGCTCAGGATTGTTTTGGGCTGATTTGATTGTTGGTTGACTCTTGTTCCCTTTTGATGTATTTGCTTTTTGAAATGAATCATTAGCTTAGTTAACATGTCAAGAATTTTATTTCTAAGTCCCAACTTCCTACTACTGACTAACATATGCCCAAAAGGTCATTATTTCTAAAGTAATAGCATAGCCATACAGCTTATGGATTAAAATAATATAACCTCTTTGAATAACAAAGCCTTAGTAGTTATGGGATTCTGAAAATTTGTTAGATAATTTTTATATAATTATTTGGCCTAGAAACTATACAAGTAAATAGTGTTTTTTAAAATTAGGTTCATGTATTATAAAGTCGTATTGTGTGATACGTGTATTGTAAGATGGGTATTATGATACATGGTCAAGTGCGGTGTTGGGGATGTACTCATCCCCCCTCCCCTTTCCCTATATTTTATCTAGTATTATACTAACAGTTCTGTGTCAAGCAATGGCGGGTGCAATTGGCCGGTCAAGCTGGCCCCATCTGGCTAATCTGGCCTTTTGCGTTGTCAGTTGAGATAATATAACATTAGGTTGGTTTTGGGTTAACATTGTGTAGTGATTGTTGGAATATACCATTAACATTAAGGTTGGTATATAATTATTTTTATAAATGACTATTAATTTGGGATGAACAAAAAAGGAATGCACGACTAATAATTTGAAATTTTGGGACAAAGGGAGTATAATATTTTACTTATTTGTTGATAGTATTTTAGAATTAATAAACTTTGGGTCCATGAGTAATATGATTGGTTGAGAAAGAAAATGGCCGTAATTTTATTTCTGGTTTACAAATTCGATACATTCGTTATCCTTCTTTGGAATGAAGATGGTAGGTTAGTCAACTTAAACACAATACAATTAATAAACATGTTGAATTGGTGGGAAGTTTTTTGACACGATTAATTAGACAAGTCAAGCTGAATAATAACACGAGCATCACAAGAGAGGATACACCAGTTGCCTACACAATTTGTATCTCTCATCTTCAATAAGATGATCTAACGTTCCTTCTGTTTTTCTTACTTTCAGAGGACTCAGCCAGGATTCAGATGCAAAGTTATATTGCGACATCTGCCCCTGTTATTTTGTACATTGACAAGCTCTTCCTCTCAAGAGATCTGGGTATAGACTGGTAGTCAACAATATTTGATGTGAATTTCACCTCGATGCCCGCTACTTAATTGTATTATTTGTACAAATTCTGCATTAACTTTTGAAATTCAATAAGCTGCAATTTTAATTGCTAATATGAATTGTTGAAACTGCCTTTTTTAATCTTATCCTCTCATCAGAAAAATAATGAGTGAAATCGAGGGTTATTCGTCTTTTGGACTTTATTTATTTTGATGTTCTGGGTTTAATCCACTATATAAATATATACATAGGTTTCCTCCTGTAATGATTCTTTATGGTGCAAATCTGGGTACATAATATTTTTTTTAAATAGTAAAAAAATGATTTTTTTTTCCATGAAACTTCATGGATATGGTCTCCACGGTGAGAAAGTCATCTCCAATTTTTTTCTTAAAAAAATCGTTGCGATGAGGTGATATGTAAAAAAAATGGTATAAATATACATTTTCGATCGTTGAAATGTTGACGAGCTTCTCATCCACTGTTTGATTGAATTTTTTGATGAAATTTCATGGATATGATCTCAACAGTGAGAAGATCATACCATGAAGTTTTATAAAAAAATTCAATCAATAAAGTCGCTGCGACCCAATATTTCAACGGTTGAAAATGAATATTTATACCATTTTTTTTTACAAATTACCTCATCTCATGTCAACTATTCTTTTATTGGATTTTTTAATGGAAAAAAATTAGAGATGATTTTTTAACCGTGGAAATCATATACATGAACTTTCAACAAAAAAAATAATTTTTTACTATTTAAAAAAAAATGGTATGTACTGAGTTCTGAATCATAAGGAGTCATTACAAAAGACTTTCTGTGTGTGTGTGCGCGCGTGCGTGTGCGTGTTTGTGTGTGTTTGTGCGTGTGCGTGTGTGGATTGTTATGTAATCTCATAATCCAATTGTTCGATTAGTAAATGCACTGAATTTGAATTGGTACTATGACCTTATTTGGTATATTGTATAACAAATAAATTATATATATTATATAATTAATGCTTGTTTTCTTAAACTTAAATATCTTCATAATTATTTCATTTTGACTTCAGTATTTTTTTCAAATTGAGTTTGGGATTGTTACCTTTCTCGTTAAGGGTTTGTTGCACTTAACACCTATGTGCCTTAACTAGATGAAAAGAAACTATATGAAAAATTAGAATTAATTAAAAAGGTAAAAACTATATAAAAAGAATCAAATTAAAAACAAAAAATAAAAGCATTATGAATTCTCAACCCTTGTATAACAAATAAATTATATATATTATATAATTAGTGCTTGTTTTCTTAAACTTAAATATCTTCATAATTATTTGGTTTTGACTTCAGTATTTTTTTCAAATTGAGTTTGGGGTTGTTACCTATTCCATTAAGGGTTGGTTACGTTTAACACCTATGTGTCTTGACTAGTGGAATTTCAAAGATTAGAATTAATTAAAAAAGTAAAATACTATTTAAAAAGAATAAAATTAAAAACAAAAAAATAAAATCATTATGAATTTTCACCCCCCTCCATAGACACACTCCACACTCGAATAGGTAACATCCCCCACCCCACCCCAGTCACCTCTCTCTCTCTCTCTCTCTCTCTCTCTCTCACAAACACACACACGCACACACACACACACACACACACACACACACACCCTTCTCTCCTCTACTCTCTACCCACTAACCTCATCGTCGCCTTGTCTCCGACAAGGAACCAAATTCCCACCATTCCATCCTAAGCCTTGCCCAAACCCTTAACTCATCACCTTGGTCCAAGCTAATTATACAACCTTTAACCGAATCGGATCAACTTTCATCGATAGTTGCTATACCCCAAGTCAATCCATGAGCACAATTGAAGAGATTTCATCCTTTTGATTGGGTTTTCATTAGACTTGGTTGACATCCATTTGATTTCAATATATACAAAATAAATTTGAAAAGAACACACACATTCGATTTTATGGTGTGTATGTGTATATATATATATGCCATCTCTTGTAAGGACTCCTTATAGTTCAGACCTTGGTATATATCATTTTTTGTAAAATAGTAAAAAAAGATTTTTTTGATGAAACTTCATGGTTATGATCTCTACGGTGGGAAGATCATCTCCAATTTTTTTATTAAAAAATTCAATAAAAAAACCGTTGAGATAAAATCGCATGTAAAAAAATGGTATAAATATACATTTTCGATCGTTGAAATATTGGGTCGGCGTCAGCCGCTTTATTGATTGAATTTTTTGATGAAACTTCATGAATATAATCTTGATAGTGAGAAGATCATATTCATTGAGTTTCATAAAAAAATTTAATCAATAAAGCGGCTGACACCGACACAATATTTCAACGGTTGAAAATGATATTTATACAATTTTTTACCTATCAGCGCATCTCAACGTTTTTTTATTGAATTTTTTAACGAAAAAAATGAGAGATGATCTTCTCGACGTGAAGATCACATTAATGAAGTTTCATCAAAAAAATTATTTTTTTTACTATTTAAAAAAAATTGTATGTACCAGAGCTAGGGAGTGCTTACAGGAAACTTTCTGTGTATATATATATATATATACAGTACTGCTCTTGTGCGAACTAGTCCGCATTTTAAGAGTGCGGACCGAACATATGTCACCTGACAGTGAGCCAGCAAAGGGAGAGAGTGTGCCTATAATTTAGGGGATAATTTCTAGGTGCACCGTCAAGTGACACGTGACCCGACCGTATTCTTAAAAAACGAACTAATCCGCACAAAAGTATTATTATATATATATATATATATATATATAGAGAGAGAGAGAGAGGGGATCATAAGTGAACCTAAAAATCAAATTTTTTAATGAACCTAATAAGACATTAAAAAATAAATAATTGATACGCACTACCGAAAATGAACGCGCATGCTTTTTTAATAAACACACTTGACAACCCGCCTCCCCCCATCTCCAAATTCCATAGCAGCCTACCTGGCCAATCCCCTATAACCCGCTGCCTTATTCCTCCGGCAACCCACAGTTCATCCGACGATCCCCTCCGACAATAACCCCATAGCCGCCATGGCCGGCGACTTTTAGCTGCAACACCCACAACCCGGAACACCCGATCTGGGTTACACTGACTTGTTGAACCCAAACACCCAAATACATCAACTACCACCCTAGTTCCTAATATCTGCCAAACCAATAGTCAGAATCCTAACATCAGGCCCTTGAGTATGGGAAAAATAAATTATAAAATCAGTGGTGCCCAAAGTTGACTTATTTATTGTTGACAATAAACAAGCGTGGAGGTAAGCACGCGAATGGAGTAGACACAAGTTTGGTGACGATATCTTCACCTGAACGGAATCCAAATCAACCAAGCTCCTAAACTCCGGCGGAAATAAAGTTCTCTCATTGGCGGCGGGTTTAAGGGCTTGAAGCTAAAATAATTTCTTTTTAGATTCACTAGTGGTCCTCTCTCTCTCTCGGGGAGGGGAAATGACAGTTGAGATGGCATCGGTGTTGTGGATGGGTTGGTGGTGGTCCTCGGTGGGTGGAGGTATAGGTCGTTCGTGAGGAGCAAGGGCGGACCCAGGATTCTTTTAAGGGGTGGGCTAACATCAACAATAAAAAAAAATTGTTAGTAGGGACGAAAGTTCTAACAAACGTTCGGGGTTCTGGGGTGGGAGCCTCCAACGTGATTTTTTTTAGTTTTTTTTATTTATTTTTATATTTTGTTTAACCCCGGAGAATTTTGATGCTATTTACAGTAGCGTTTTAGTCCTTACAAGGATAGTTGGTAGCAAGGAGTCTCGAATAATCAATAAACTCAATAAGTGAAGACTCAATTCAACTTAACTCAATACCGTCTTTTCCCAATTTGTAATCAAATAAGTTAATATGAAAGAACAAAATAACGTAAATCTGACCCTAGTTAATAATTTTCTTGCAAATGATTTGCACCTTCTTATTTTTTTCTCTCACAGAAGGCTGACTTAATATTTTTAACATCATAATTGTAAATCAAATTATCAAATGCAATAGCAAGAAAGCCTTTAATTATCACAGATGGGTTATATGGACCAAGCTATAGCAGATGGGTTATTTTTGAGTGAATGGTAATAAAATTTGGGTGGTCTCAAATGTGAGGAGTTGGGATGATAGACATAGGAAGAACAATCTCAGTTTTGGAAGGGGTGGGCTACAGCCCTGGTCGGCCCACCCCTGGTTCCGCCCTTGGTGAGGAGAGGTGGTCTCTGATGTTGTTGTTGGTTGGGGGTTGTCTTTCTACTTGAAGACGGTTGGGTTTGGTGTGTGAACGAGGGTGAGACCTTTTCTTCTTATTCTTCTTTTTTTAATTCATTCATTTACTAGTATACTGCTGGTGAGAGCGGTGGGAACCAATCAATGGTGATGGGAGCGGAGGAGGGAGAGAGGAAACATATTTTGCAGAAAGGAAGAGGGCGAAGGATTTGGGGGAGAGAAAGAGATAAAAAAGACGGAAAAAATTACGAGAAACTTTACTTGACCCGCATGGGCGGCCGCATGCAATATATATATATATTTTTTTTAAGCTCCTTACCTTTTAAGCTTTAGTTATTTTGGAATAAGTCGTATGCGCCAATGTTTAGGATGGCACCGATCCTATCCTTTTTTTTCTTTTAGTTGAAGAAGGTCCGTTAATGGATCGGATCTGGTCCGAATTCGATTCGAATTCGATCTGTATAATAGAATCTGAACATATTTTTTTAGACTCGAGATTCGAATACTCGAACACCCGTTTATTAAACGGGTAGAGTCTGAAGCTTATACAAGATTCGGACTCGAAGACCCGATCCAAATTGTATATTATTATTTTTTAAATATATATACATATACTATAAATTTATATATATTTATAAATATATCTTATCAATATAACATGTAAGTAATATATATATATAAATATATATTTATGTATATAATAAATATAAATAATATATGTTTTATTTATACTAATAATATTCTATAATATATTACAAAATATTTTAATTTAAGATTAAAAAATAAAGAAGGGGGATAATATAAAATAAATGTATATATTTGGCCATACCCGGACCCGAACTCGAGACCCGAAGATCCGAACGGATCCGGATCTGGATCTAATATTGTAGACCCGATGAAGACCCGGATCCGGAGCCGATGAAGACCCGATTACACAGATCTGGATCTCTCTAAATCCGAATCAGCGTCGACCCATTGACAGGCCTAGTTGGAAGTCCTACTGTTAAGCTGTTTGGTAAATCTTTAGTTGATTAACTGTTGTTTTACTTTTGAACGTGGGAGTCATGTTAGCTCCCTCAAAGGCATTATGATCAAAATAACTGTCCAAATGTCCCACGATCTTTTATAACAAATAGAGGATGAGGACCTACCATTAAAATTGAATGACTTAGTATCGGAGCTTAATAATTATTTAAGAGTAGGACTAAATGCACAGAGGCCCTTTAAGCTTCTTACCTTTTAAGTTTTTAACTTTTAATATTAAAATAGGTTTTTATATTAAAAAAAAACAGTTTTTATATTTTGAAAAAAAAAAACAGTTTTTCAATTATTATTATTTTTAATTAAAATAAAACAGTTTTTTTTAATTAAAAGTAAACAGTTTTTTTTATTAAAATTAAAATTAAAAAATAAATTTTCATAGCAAAAAATATGTTTACTGAAATAATATCGTGATTGATTAAAAAAAATTATATAATCAATCGCGATACATTCCCGGATCCACAGTTCGGAATTTTGGGTCCGCGCCAGTGACACTAATCAATCGCGATACCATTTCAATAAATATAATTTTTTTTTATTAAACATGATTTTTAATAAAAAAAAAGTTATTTTTACCCGGATTTACAGTCCGGGAATTTGGTCCGCGCCAACAACACTAACCAATCACGACGATGATGTGGATCCGCGCCAGCGGCACTAACCAATCGTCACGATGATGTGGGTCCGCGCCAGCGGCACTAACCAATCTCGACGATTAATTAGTGTCGCGCCATCGACACTAATTAATCGCGATATTTTATGGCTCCGCGCCAGCGGCACTAATCAATCGCGATATTATGTCAAAAACATAATTTTTTTTATTTATAAAAAAAATATTAACTTTAATAAAAAAATTACTTTCAATAAAAAAATTAGTTTTTTATGTTAATAGAAAAAACTGTTTTTCTATATGAAAAACTATTTTTTTTATATAAAAAACTATTTTTATATCACTTGTTAAACACAAAAGAATAGGAAAAAAATATTGCGATTAATTAGTGCCAGTGGCGCGGACTCACATTCTCGGACCAAAATCATTTGTTGAATGTGGGTCAGCGCCAGCGGCACTAATTAATCTCAATATTTTATTGAAAAAAATATCGCGATTAATTAGTGCCGCTGGTGCGAACCCACATTCCCGGACCAAAATCATTTGTTTAATGTGGGTCCGCGCTAGCGGCACTAATTAATTGCAATATTTTATTAATAAGAAAACTACTTTTTTTTTTATATATAAAAATTGTTTTTATTTTATTTTATAAAAGGCTGTTTTTTTAATTTAAAAAAAAAAACTGTTTTTTTTATATAGAAAACTGTTAAAAAAAAAAAAGGTAAAGAACAAAAATGCGGTCCTTATGCGGTTCACACGCGGTTCATGTAGAACCGCTCAAAAATTATTGAACAAGACACGGATAATGACAATTTTCAAGCCACGGTATAAACACTCTCTATGATCGTTTGATTAAAAGGTCATGTGAAAAACACATGAATGTTATTTTCAGCGGGCCCTTAATAGGGAAGGTACCAAAATCAAACTTAATTAGCATGTAGCCTGCAAGGGCGATTTTTTAAAGAACAAAAATATCTTAAATGTATTATGTTTACATTACACAACTAAATCAATTGAACATAAATCACTTTGGATTCGATATAATATATTTAACTTGTGATTAAAATTCTCATATTTTGAAAAGAAATTAATTTTTTTTTTTTTTTTGTGTGTGTGTGTGTGTGGGGGGGGGGGGGGGGGGGGGGGCATAAGAGTATATTAGTAGTTCTAACTGCAAGAATGGCATAATTATTTGGAATAACAAATTCAAATCGCTAATAGAGTACTAAATGAGATAACTATGGTGAATTGACCATTATAACAAATATCCAATTACTAAATTAGCATCATTGTAGGAAATTCCTTTCAAATACACATAAGACTCGATCAAATGTATTGCCCTTTATTTTCAGAAGCCTACAATAGATGAATGAACACCAATGACAACTATACCCAAACCCATAACCCCTTTCCTCCCTCAATTTCTTTGATACATGTCACAAAACAACCTTATAACATCAAGATACACCACAATTGAACAAACATCTATAATATCCTTATCCTCTCCTTGTGACGGAAGATGAAGTTTCTTTTTCCATTTCATAAAAAGCAGAATGTGCTCTACCCATCGTCTTCTTCATCTACTTTTCATCTTCAACATCCTGCAAGTACACACACAAACCTTTCATTATTTTCCAAAATTTTCATGACAGCTGAAGAGGTATAACTTATAAAAATTTGTGGAAAATTAAAAATGAAAAGCACTTAAACTGAAGCTAAGAGAATTTCTAATAGTAGTTGCAAAATTAAAAAATTCAAATTGAAGCTAAGGGACATAAAGTTTTTCAAACTACAAGAAGATTTAACAACTTTGGTAAGACAAATTTGACAAATTGTTATTCAACAACAAAAATACTCAATTTTCAAATTTGTTTCTTTTGCTTTTTTTTGTTCGAAGTTAAGAAAATAATTGAACACATTATTAAACCTAAGTATATGTACATGTGTAGCTATAATGTATGAAATTATAAACATAAAAATATCGGGATTAGGGAGGCAGGGGAAGAATTAGAAGTACACCAACCATAACAAATACATAAAATGTTTATCCCAAATTCTAATTCAACAAAAGAGCATAAGAGCTAGTACTTGAGCCTATTTCACATATGACAACATTTGTTATACAAAAAACAAAATCTTCACACAAGAATCACTTTATGAGAATTTTTTTTACTTAAAATATCTTCGTTCTCATATAAACTTTAAAACTATCGTGGCACTGGTGATAGATGGGTTAAAACCAACCATTTGATGTAAAGTTGGATGGTCAACCATAGGCCTGTGATCTTCATAAAAAAACTCATCATGGGTCTCAAGCTCTCGTTGTTGTGGTATGTGTCTTGATCTATATGATCTTATGTAGAACCTACAGATGGTGTAAGAACATATGAGAGAAAAAGCGAAGGATAATGTGGAATTTTTACTAGGTAGGAGATAAGCGGATGCTAATTTATATGGAGTTTGGGGAGGACATGGGGCTAGAGGTAGAAGGTGAAGAGGTGGGTCGAGTGAGGGATGGAGAAAATATCCACCTATTTCACAACCAGTGGGACTATGGGGCTTGCACGATCTGCCCGAGGGCATAAATGAGGGGAGGTTAATCGTCAACTTAGAGAGAGAGAGAGAGAGAGAGAGAGAGAGAACACATGCTATAGGTGGAACGAATTGGTGAGGGGATAAAAGGTAGATGGAGAGGCTATAAGGCTTGCACGTTATGGCTGAAGGCATAAATGAGTGGAGATGAATCGTCATTTTAGTGAGAGAATACACCCGTTAAATGCTATTAAAACCTTTAATACTATTGTATTAAAGGTATAACTAGCATGTATCCCGCACGATGCGCGAGTGTATTACAATATTACTTATGACCTATATGTTTATACAAAAACACTTACCTAAGTTTTCATTTTTGCAAAATAGGATATAAGTAAAAATACCAATTGAAAGAATAAGTTCATTTGAAAGTTTTTTTTTTATATGAATATCATTATAGATAGCACAAACAAAGATAAAGTGACTGGGGTATAAAAGGAAATTGATCATCTCTTTTATTATTTATTTATTTTTACACATTTTTATTTAAGTTTATTATAAATAATGTGTATTTCAACCTTTTTAAATACATACATATTGTGGACAAATATTTATATAATTAGACTGGAAATATCGCCAAACATCATGAATTATATTCACCAAAGCTTTTTCTAAAATTTAAATTATATATGATACCTAATCCAATAAAAAAGCATCACAAAGAACCACACAAACTATTGTCAAGCTATTCATGATGGTCCATCTTTCCTTTTCTTTAGATCCATCTATGGTAAACAATGAACATTCATAAAATCAAACTCATAAACTCACCTCCAAATACAATTATAAAGTATGGACCAAATGATATATTTACCATAATTTGGTATGTATTTCTTCAAAAAAATTCTATGTGAAATTTTTTTCACCATGAGTTGTACATGAATCCTCCCCTGATCACCACCATGAACTCCACATTCAGCAAATCAGTGCAAATCAACAACCAATGGTGGCCAACTGAACTGAGGTTGGAGGAAGAACTATTTTGGTACAAAGATAATGGGAGTTAGAACAGAGTTTGTTCATGCAATTACAAAATCAAAAAAAAAAAAATATACCACTCAAGCAATTTATCAAACACCTAATAAATAAATAAATAGAGAGATACTTCTCACTTTGGTCGTAAGCATGGGAGAATTTAGAAATCAATTATGCATAAAAATATGGTTAATTCAAACATTTCGTCAAATAGTTAGTAAGTCAATCGTGTAAACAAATACACACCCCCATTTCAAACTTTGTGCCAGTTTGAAATGTCGAAAATATCCTCACTATGTTTCCAAATCCATCCCACGCCCTCTCCTTTCTTCTCCTCATCCTATCCCTCCACGTAGGGGTGACAATTTTAGAAACGACATGAAAACAAGACACGAAACGATCCGAAATTAACATGATATGTCGTGTTCGTGACGGATTTTTTCACACGAAGTCGTGTCGCGTCGCGTTCGTGTCAAAATTATGAGTCGTGTTATCGTGTCTTGTCTTGTCATGTTAATCATATTTTTATTCGGATTATCGTGTCTATTAATGTTTAATTTAGTGTGAAATTTAAGAAATCGTATTACTTGCGTCGTGTCGTGTTGTCTCATTTTTATTTGAGTCGCGTTCGTATCAACTAAAAAAATACGAATTCGTTTCGTGTCATTTTTATTTGGATCGTGTTCGTGTCAACTAAAAAAACATGAATTCATGTCGTGTCGTGTTTGTATCCGCAAAACCCTTGTCGTGTCGATAAACACATTTAACCAATGTACATCAATTATTGATAAGAAAATTCTAGGCATATAGTCAATGACTAAAGGAATGAAAAGTATAAAACTTCAAAGTGTACTATTTTAATCATTTAGATCATGAAGTTATAATAAAAAACCTCATATATTTGTAGCCAAATAGCCCTTCTTTAAACACAATGGTAAACATCAATATTCAATAAATAAGTCATATATACAAAGAAAGTATACAATCCATTTATAGTTTGCAATAAAATGAAAAGTTAATGCTAGTTGTGTTTTTATCTTAATAAAGGGGAGCGCATTTCTTAACTTTGTGAAACAATCTCCCTAAACCAAGCATCCCCTACATCCCCCCACATAAACAAAAAGAAAAAGTGTGAGTTCCGGAGTGGGGAAAAGACAATAGAAAATTGAGGACACTAACTTACCATTTTAAAAAATTGATTGATAATGCTTGTCAACACAAAAGAAAAAAATAAACTAATTCTATGTATCACACCAATTTATAATGGTAGTAGCAAAGATCCAGGCAAATATATATCAGTTCATTGTGAATATTAATAACGTAATTCATGTGAAACAAATTTCAAAACAGGTAGTAGTAAATGCCCTAGTATTTTGAGTTAAATCAATTTAATTACAGTATAAATTATAATTAGCCTGATATTAATTATACCTTTTGGTGAATTTTTATTTATCTTGAGTGGTTGCAGAGCATTGAAACATTTATCACATCCAAGTTATTTGTGTCATTTAAGCAAACAATACATATACAATATGGCTTCGTTTAAAAAAAAAACATCAATCGTTTGGAAGAAAAAAGCCATTAATAATTCTTTTTGGCAAATAATAGATCAAATTTTGTAGAAAGAAAAAATCCAGGATCAATGTAATGGAATTGATTTACTCCCCAGAAAAAAATAATTCGTCGTTTGGGATCAAACCCATCCTTGATGTATTACACAACTCACCTCAACTGAGTCAAACCCATTTTCCATCTCCCCCTGGTCTCCCTCCATAGCTCCAACTCAACCCAATGCACATGGCCGAAAATCACCTACACCAAATTCAAAGTTGTAAAAAATAAACATCAAAGCAATATTACAACAATATTACAAGAAAGAAAAAGCACCTGCCTTTTCAACTCCATACAACAAACTTCTAGTCTAGTACATAAAAGCACCAACCCAGTTATCCATTTAAAAAGATATTCTAAAAATTGTTAACATCGCCCAAAAAAATCAGAATCTTTTGATACCTCCAAATACAATCGAACCCGGATAGCAAAATCAACAAACAAAAATTACCAAACCCAACCTAGAAATTCATATATCCCTCTCCTCACTCTTATCCTCAACAACATACCAAGTAAATTTCAAAAAACCGATAATAACAAAGTTACATAAAATAAAAAGATTATCATAAACAGATTAAGCAAACATTAAAAGTACTATTGTATTAGCGGAGAACGATACGTAAATATAGACGAAAGAGAGTTAGTGTATTAATTGTTATTGTCACGACCCCGACCCAAAATAGTATTAGGGAACGAGTGTCTTGACATGCCATCAAGGCAACAAATATTTCAATCTAATTGTTTCCTTAAATAAATGCAACGAAAATATTATCACATGGTTATGAATCGTAAAATACTGAAAGTAAAGGAATTACGTCATTAGAGCTTTCTAAAGGAAACTTCATATATGTTAAAAGTAACAACAAGTTACAACTTAAGAGAAAATTTAAACCTTATTACAAGAGAGCCAGACATGCTCTAAATAAACATTTTTCAAAAAGAGCTCTAAAAGCTAAATCTTCAATATAGTTCATTTTCGTTTCGTCTGTGAGCCTAAACGTTTCCTGAAAAATGGTTATTTATACAACATCAGCTAAAAGCCGAATTAGGTTCAATCTCTAGACATTCCAGGATTTTTAGAAAATAGATACCTATTCAAGTCAAAAGAGAAGGCATATACATATATGGATAGGAACTTGCAGTAAATAGGTATATATTTTGAAATGAAAGTATATATATCACAATTGGATAGCTCAGAATAAGACGAATGCAACAAATTAAATGTGATATCTGTTTTTTCTTTCAATCATATCATTTTGATGGACAAGTACACTCTAGTACCGTATTCTTCTACCGTATTATAACCCGATAGTTGAGGGTCAATCGAACTAGTTCGTCACAACGCCTTATTTAGGGCACACCAGCGATAACTGAGCTGGGAAGGTCAATCAGTAAAGAGGTCCCTTAGGCCGAATCATATTTTTAATATTCAATATCCTTTTCAATAATCATTTTAATCGGTATGCTTATATGGACGAATATAAACATATCACAATTGGATCAGTCATCGGTATCATATGAATTTTGAGAATAAAAGCAGTTCACAAAATATATATAGTTTGCATAATATCATATAATAAAAATACACAAGGAATGTCAGAGTACTCACCCAAAATGGAGGTCAAATTTACTGGTATCGGTCTTCGATCACACGTTAATCTGATAAAGATTTAAGTACACGTTCTAAGGTTCAGTTTATACTATAATAACCTCTTCTTTTAAAGGATTACTGAATCCCTATTTGTTAACTTTTAAAACTCATTGATCATAATTGAAGAATTCAATTCATAGTCCTTCCTCATCAGTCGGTTCCCAGTAGAGATGGAGGGTCACAAGGGCACCACTCAAATACCATCTCATCTAGACAGAACATTTTCGGATTCATTCCTAGTAGAGATGGAGGGTCACAGGGGGACCACTTAAATACCATCTCATCTAGACAGAATTTCTCCGGGCCTGACTTTGGAATTACTTAAATGGGATTCCATAATAACGAGCAATTTCTTTAACAAGAATCATTTTTAAAAGCGTATAATTTCAAACAAGTTTACATATATTGAAAGTAAAATCAACTTGGATTTCTTCTAAATTTTAAATTTTGATTAGTGAATTCTTTATTGTATTTTATCGGCATAACTACTAAATAAAGCTATAAAAAAATAAATTAAAACTACAAAGATGCATTATAACATTAAGATTACCTTAAGATGAATATCCCTAAGAACTTCTTCTTAAACTTTCTCACACTATTTCTTTATATAATTCTCAAGGAATTGGTGTGAGTTTCAAATGATCCCAAAGGCCCTATTTATATTTTTCCAAAGATATCACGGTATTGACACGTGTCTAGATGACCAAGCCTTTACAACGGTGAGTCAGCGTAAAAGTGTCGCGTATCAGAGGGGTCTTGCAGTCTTATTTCACCGAACTGCGACACGTGTTTTAGCTTCTCCTCTAACGACGACACGCGTTTTGGCTTCTACTCTATTGACGACACGTGTACGGTGGAGGTGTCAAAATCAAGCATGAGGTGTCGAGCATGAGGTGGAAAGGTATTAAGGGTATAAGGGTCTTTTTGCACCTGAAGGGCATTTTGGTAATTTCACACCATATATTTTCAATATTTCTTATAGGTTCCTGAAAATATTTTATTTACGAAAAGGCCCATTTTATTTTTCATTTTGGTCCCTAAAACTTTCTTTATTAAAACTAAGTCCCTAAAGTTTCATAAAATTATATTTTCTACCCTAAAACTTATCATTTAGCTTAGAATGTGTCATAAAATCTCAATTTGACCCATTTTACCGTTGATTCTTCAAATTTAAAAACAGACTTTGTCATATTAAGAACTCGAAATATCATATATGTAATAATATATCATTATTAGATAGTAAGTGTGACGAAATTGAAAGAAGACAATTATATATTGGCATAAGAAAATGGGGTCATTACATCCTACCCTCCTTATAAAAAGTTTGGTCCCCAAACTTTACTTACATTAATTTCCAAAAAGGTATGGATATCGCTCTTTTATTTCATCTTCCCGCTCCCATGTTGCTTCTTCAACAAAATGATTCCGCCATAATACTTTGACTAGTGGAATAACCTTGGTTCGTAATATTTGATCTTTATGGTCTAAGATTTCCACTGGATGCTCAATGTATGTCAAATCTTCTCTAACTTGAAGAGGCTTGTGACTTAAGATATGTGCTGGATCAGGGATGTATTTCTTCATCATTAAAACATGAAACACATTATGCACACTCGAGAGTTCAGGGGGTGAGGCTATTCTATACGCAACAAAACCTACCCATTCAAGGATTTCAAAAGGCCCTATGTATCTTGGACTTAACTTTCCTTTCTTCCCAAATCGGATTACTCCCTTTGTCGGTGATACTCGTAAGAAAACATAGTCTCCTATTTGGAATTCTAATGGTCGGTGTCGATTGTTAACATAACTCTTTTGACGGCTTTGAGCTATTTGAAGTCGTTCTTGTATTAATTTCACTTTCTCTGTTGTGACCTGAATCAATTCTGGTCCCAATAATTTTCTTTCTCCAACTTCTACCCAATATGCAGGAGAACGACACCTTCTACCATAAAGTGCCTCATACGGAGCCATTTGAATACTTGCTTGATAGCTATTATTATATATAAATTCCACTAACGGTAAATGATCGTCCCAATTCCCCTTCAAATCAAGTACACATGCCCTAAGCATATCCTTTAAGGTTTGGATAGTTCTCTCAGATTGTCCGTCTGTTTGAGGAAGAAAAGTGGTGCTGAAATTCAATTTTGTTCCCATGTCTACTTGTAGGCTTTTCCAAAAGCGAGACACGAATCTAGGGTCACGATCAGAAATAATTGAAACTGGGGTTTCATGAAGCTTAATAATTTCCCGTATATACAATTTAGCTAACTTTTCTAAGGAATGGGTAATCTTAATGGAAAGAAAATGAGAAGATTTAGTTAACCTATCAATAATTACCTAAATGGAATCATTATCATTGTAACTCCTTGGTAGCCCTGTCACAAAATCCATGGTAATATATTCCCATTTCCACTCAGGGATAGGTAAAGGTTGTAATAATCCTGATGGTTTCTGATGTTCAGCTTTTACTTGTTGACAGATCAAACACTGAGATACAAACTCTGATATATCCCTTTTCATGTTATTCCACCAAAACACTTCTCGTAGATCTCTATACATCTTGGTATTTTCGGGATGAACTGTGAATCTCGAGTAATGACCTTCCTCTAAAATCTGCCTCTTTAGTTGGGCATCACCCGGTATACACACTCTATTTCCAAACCTTAATATATCATCTCGTATCGCAAATTCAATTCTCTTCCCTTCAATAACCTCTTCTTTAATCTTCTTCAGTTGTGGGTCATTTACTTGTGCAACTTTAATTCTTTCCATCAACGTGGGTTGTAATTGTAAGTTTGCGATTATTCCTCATTCGCTATAAATACGTACATATATTTCCATACTTCTCAAATCTTTCAATAGAGCTTCCTGGCTGGTAATAAGACATGCTAAATTTGGTGTAGACTTTCTACTCAAAGCATCGACAACTACATTAGCTTTCCCCGGGTGATAGTGAATATTTACATCATAATCCTTCATCAATTCTAACCACCTCCTTTGTCTCATGTTCAATTCCTTCTGAATAAAGATATATTTCAAACTCTTATGATCGGTATAAATCTCACAAGTCTCACCATACAAATAATGTCTCCAAATCTTAAGAGCAAAAATTACCGCTGCTAATTCTAAGTCATGGGTTGGATAATTTTGCTCATGTGGTTTTAACTGTCTCGAGGCATAAGATACTACTTTTTCATTTTGCATTAGCACACATCCCAAACCATTTTTAGAAGCATCACTATAAATCACAAATCCTCCTGTACCGGAAGGAATAGTCTAAATTGGGGCAGTTACTAATCGATTCTTAAGTTCTCGAAATCTATTCTCAACTTCCTCAGACCATTTATATTTCACCTTCTTTTGCGTTAACCTAGACAGAGGTTTGGCAATACTAGAAAATCCTTCAACAAATCTTCTATAATAACCTGCTAATCCTAGGAAACTACAAATCTCCATCACATTAGTTGGTCTTGGCCAATCTAGTATAGCCTCGATCTTTTGAGGATCAACTGACACTCCCTCCTTGGATATGACATGTCATAGAAAAGAAACACTAGGCAACCAAAATTCACACTTCTTTAATTTCGCATATAATTTCTCTTTCCTAAGGATTTGTAATACTATCTCCAAATGCTTCTCGTGTTCTTCAATACCTTTGGAATAAATAAGGATGTCATCAATGAAAATAACCACACACTGATCCAGATATTTCCTAAACACTCTATTCATCATATCTATAAAATCGGCTGGTGCATTAGTTAATCCCAATGGCATCATAAGAAATTCATAGTGACCATATCTAGTACGAAAAGATGATTTCAAAATATCCTCTTCCTTAATCTTCAATTCGTGATAGCCTGACATAAGGTCAATCTTCGAAAATACTTGCGCACCTTGCAGTTGGTTAAACAAATCATCTATACGAGGTACGGGGTATTTATGCTTAATAGTCACCTTATTTAGTTCACGATAATCTATACATAACCTCATCGTCCCATCCTTCTTTTTAACAAATAACACTGGAGCACCCCAAGGGGATATACTAGGTCTAATAAAACCCTTATCTAACAGATTTTGTAATTGAACTTTTAATTCCCTTAATTCTAAAGGTGCAATGTGAAAAGGTGATTTTGAGATTGGTGTAGTTCTAGGAACAAGGTCAATGGTAAATTCTACTTCTCTACTAGGAGGTAGACCTGGGCAAATCGTCTGGAAAAACATATGAAAAAAGCTTAGCTATAGGAATATCTTCTAAACTAGGCTCTTTTGTTTGTAAATAAATAACACTGGCAAGGAATCCTTGACATCCCTTCTTAAGAAAACTACAAGCTTGCATTGAAGAGATAATACGTATGGGAGATAAGATGTTAGTTCCTTCAAAACTGAATTCTGGTTGGTTAGGAATTTGGAAAATAACTCTCTTCTCAAAACAATCCACCCTAGCATGCTATGATGCTAACCAATCCATCCCCAAAATGACTTCAAAACCTCTTATGTCTAAAACTATCAAATCAACGAATAGTTTATGACTACTGACATTTATAGGGACTTATATACTACTGTTCTCGTTAATAACTCACCCGAAGGAGTAGAAACGTGTATGATATGATTCAAGGATTCAGGAATATTAGGAAAGCGATTAACAAAATGCACAGACACAAATGAATGGGTAGAACCAGGATCTATTAAAACTTGAAAAGGTTGTGCACATATAGAAAGTGTACCCGACACTATTGCATTAGAAGCCTTTGTATCGAAAAGATTAAAGACTCTACCTTGTCTTCCCTGATCCTTATTATCATTAGAAGTCTTTGTTGCCGCCTTCCCTTTGTTAGGACAATCTCTCATTTTATGTCCCTTTTGGCCACTCCCAAAGCAACTCCTCGTCTCCAAGTAACACGGTCGCCCTCTATGAATATTACCACAACGTTGGCATTTATCAACATTAAAGGGTTTGTTTACTAAAGGTTGTCCTCTATTAGGTATAGTTTTAAAGGGTTTGTTATTGGGGTTCCTTCCTCTTTGTTCTCCAAACTTCATCTTCCCCTCTCTAACCTGATTATAATCTTCACTATCCTTTTCAGCTATTGTTGCCTTAGCCACCACGTCATTATATGATGTCAACTTTAGGATGGAAATTCGACTACGAATATTCAACCTTAACCCACGTTCAAACTTCTTGGCTCTTAAAACATCGGTTATCACAACATGAGGTGAAAAATGGGATAACTTAGTAAACTTTGCCTCGTATTGACTAACCATCATATTTCCTTGAATTAGACTCATGAAGTTAGCTGGTTTTTGGTCTTGCACCGTTTTGGGAAAGTATTTCTCGTAGAAGAACACTAAGAAGTCATTCCAACCTATGGGATTATTCCTTTTTCCATGCATTCTCTTAGTCATTCTCCACCAATGTTCGACTTCACCTTCTAATATGAATGTTCCAAATAAAACCTGTTGTTCATCTTTTCCATTTGCATCATCCAATTTTCTTGCCCTGGTCATTTTCTACAGTCATGGCCAAACGTAAGATGTATTATACTAGCCCAAGATTACAATTTAGAAGAACAATGATATATAAATGATTATATATATTGTAATACATGTGGAGGGTTATCACATAAGTCGGGTATTTAATCCTGTATTCTATGTATGGAAACTTAAAATCTATAACGTTCAAAACTTATGTTCAGTAGCCTACGGGTTCATAACCTATGCTCTGATATCATCTCTGTCACGGCCTCGACCCAAAATAGTATTAGGGAACGAGTGTCTTGACATGCCACCAAGGCAACAGATATTCCGATTTAATTGTTTCCTTAAATAAATGCAACGGAAATATTATCACATGGTTATAAATCGTAAAATACTGAAAGTAAAGGAATTATGTCATCAGAGCTTTCTAAAGGAAACTTCATATATATTAAAAGTAACAACGAGTTACAACTTAAGAGAAAATTTAAACCTTATTACAAGAGAGCCAAACATGCTCTAAATAAACATTTTTCAAAAAGAGCTCTAAAAGCTAAATCTTCAATATAGTCCATTTTTCGTTCCGTCCGTGAGCCTAAATGTTTCCTGAAAAATGGTTATTTATACGACATTAGCTAAAAGCCGAATGAGGTTCAATATCCAGACATTCCAGGGTTTTTAGAAAATAGATACCTATTCAAGTCAAAAGAGAAGGCATATACATATATGGATAGGAACTTGCAGTAAATAGATATATATATTTTGAAATGAAAGTATATATATCACAATTGGATAGCTCAGAATAAGACGAATGCAACAAATCAAATGTGATATCTTTTTTTTCTTTCAATCATATCATTTTGATGGCCAAGTACACTCTAGTACCGTATTCTTCTATCGTATTATACCCCGGTAGTTGAGGGTCAATCGAACTAGTTCGTCACAACGCCTTATTTAGGGCACACCAGCGATAACCCAGCTGGGAAGGTCAATCAGTAAAGAGGTCCCTTAGGCCGAATCATATTTTTAATATTCAACATCTTTTTCAATAATCATTTTAATCGGTATGTTTATATGGACGAATATAAACATATCACAATTGAATCAGTCATCGGTATCATATGAATTTTGAGAATAAAAGCAGTTCACAAAATATATATAGTTTGCATAATATCATATAATCAAAATACACAAGGAATGTCAGAGTACTCACCCAATATGGAGGTCAAATTTACTAGTATCGATCTTCGATCACACGCTAATCTGATAAAGATTTAAGTACACGTTCTAAGGTTCAGTTTATACTATAATAACCTCTTCTTTTAAAGGATTACTGAATCCCTATTGGTTAACTTTTAAAACTCATTGATCATAATTGAAGAATTCAATTCATAGTCCTTCCTCATCAGTCGGTTCCCAGTAGAGATGGAGGGTCACAAGGGCACCACTTAAATACCATCTCATCTAGACAGAATTTCACCGGGCCTGACTTTGGAATTACTTAAATGGGATTCCATAATAACGGGAAATTTCTTTAAAAAGAATCATTTTTAAAAGCGTATAATTTCAAACAAGTTTACATATATTGAAAGTAAAATCAACTTGGATTTCTTCTAAATTTTAAGTTTTGATTAGTGAATTCTTTATTGTATTTTACCAGCATAACTACTAAGTAAAGCTATAAAATAATATATTAAAACTACAAAGATGAATTATAACATTAAGATTACCTTAAGATGAATATCCCTAAGAACTTCTTCTTAAACTTTCTCATTCTTTCTCTCACTATATCTTTCTATAATTCTCAAGGAATTGCTGGGAGTTTCAAATGATCCCAAAGGCCCTATTTATAGTTTTCCAAAGATATCACGGTATTGACACATGTCTAGCTGACCAAGCCTTTACAACGGCGAGTCAGCGTAGAAGTGTCGCGTATCAGAGGGGTCTTGCAGTCTTATTTCATCGAACTGCGACACGTGTTTTAGCTTCTCCTCTAACGATTGTAAAAATAATTTTCAAGTTATCTCTAAAGGTTTTTAACGAAAAAGGGACCAAAATATAGACATATTAGTCAAAGGTATTAAACTATAAACAATCATCTTACGGAATTTTTAAGTAAAAACACCTCAAATATTAAACCTTTACTTTTAATGTAATAATAACTATGATAATTATACAAACATAATGATCACAGATATATTAAGTGTGAGATATTTCTTTACAATGCAATAACAACATGTGTGATATAATGTAAGGTAAATGATTAAAAGTATAAAGTTTTTTTTACTCAACTACCTCCAAAATATAGGTCTATTTTGACTTGAGTACCTTTAATAATCTATATTTATATTATACCTCTAATACAATAGTATTATAGGTTTTAATAATTGTAATGACCCCATTTTATAATTATCTTCTTTCAATTTCGTCACACTTACTATCTAATAATGACATATTATTACATATATGATATTTTGAGTTCTTAATATGACAAAGCCCATTTTTAAATTTGAAGAATCAATGATAAAATGGGTCAAATTGAGATTTTATGGCACATCCTAAGCTAAGTGATAAGTTTTGGGGTAGAAAATATAATTTTATAAACTTTAGGGACTTGGTTTTGATAAAAAAAGTTTAGGGACCAAAATAAAAAATAAAATGGGCCTTTTCATAAATAAAATATTTTCAGGGACCTATAAGAAATATTGAAAATATATGGTGTGAAATTACCAAAATGCCCTTCAGGTGCAAAATGACCCTTATACCCTTAATACCTTTCCACCTCATGCTCGACACCTCATGCTTGGTTTTGACACCTCCACCGTACACGTGTCGTCATTAGAGGAGAATCCAAAACACGTGTCTTCTTAACCCCATTATTTAATGCATATTTTGACATACCCCCCTCCCCCCCCACAGGCGCGCAAATATCTGAATATCTTAGACATAACCTTAAAAATTTTAACGATTGGCTAACTCCAATTAAAAATATATTATTGGTAATTATATTTAACACTACACCAATTTCCCGACCAAAATACCTGCATTATACCCAAAACATACATGTAACTAAAGGACATTCTTACACTCTCTATCTCTTTTCTTTTCACTCCCCACCTCTGTTTGGCCCCAAAACCTTCACTGAAACCTTTTGCTATGCCGTTAAACATAAAAGTTTCATCTTTTTTATCACTTCGTTGATTCCAAGGTTACCTACAACAATCGTGGCATAAGGACTTGTGAATATTTAGTTTTGATTTTTCATTTTATTACTTCCATTTTACTTGTGTGATTTTCTTTTATCTTTTTTTAATGTAACAAGGTTTTGTTATAATGTTCCATTTTGATTTTTTTGTTTGGGTGGGTGGGTGGGTAGTAGTGGTGTGTGTGTGTGGTGGGGGGGGGGGGGGGGTAGTATTGGTGGATTCAGTACTGGATTGATCCTTGTATGCTACCCTGTCAGTGACATAATATTATGTTATGATGGAAACTAGAAATAATGTTAGTTTTAGGAGGTAGTTTGGAATGAAGTTAAATGTTTAGTTTAGGAAATTGGAATTGCTAGATATGGGCAACCAAGAATTTAGAGGGGGAGAATTAGTTTGTAACTTATTTGAGGAAAATTTGAGAATATAGAAAAAGAAGGAAAGTTTTTGTATTAGACTTGATGATAGATTACAATGCTTGGCTTGGATTGGGATGAATGGCCAAATGACATCACCACCTATTTATAGGCATCTCACCTCCTTAATGGATGGTAGGGATTAAAGTACATCAATGATATAGATTAATTCTCCAGAAGGTTCCCACCTCCTTATGGGAACATTCTAGAAGCCTACATACTTCCCTAATATTCTAGAATATTCTATACCATTCTAGGAATTATTTAGAATATTCTTAGAATTATCTAGAATATTCTAGGATTTATCAATAATATTATAGACTATTCTAAGAATTATCTAGAATATTCTAGGAATTATCTAGAATATTCTAGACTATTCTAGAAATTAGTATCACATTTCAACATTCCTCCTTGATGCTAATTCCTGAAATCCCAAGCATGGTTCGTACTTGTTTGAACTTAGCCATTGGTAGAGAGTCGACTCGATCTGGCTCCTCCTGAAGCCTTGATTATTGAAGTATCTGTCAAATTTGTTTTGTTGTGAGTAGCCTTTCACCATTAACCTTGCTTTATGTTTCTGGATTGAGTCATCAGGTTGTAGTTTTGTTTTGTAGACCCACTTTACTCCGATGACGTCTTTATCCTTTGGTCGATCCACCAACTCCCAATTCTTGTTCTTCTCGATCATCTTCATCTCTTCTTCCATAGCTTTGACCCAGACTTCTTGTTTTACAGCAGCTTCATAACTCTCTGGTTCTAGAATTGCAAAGTTGCAGCTTTCATAGATCTCAGCTAGTGGTCTGGTCCATCTAGGAGTTGATTCATGAGATGAGTCTTCTTGCCTTGGTGATGCTGGAGGTATTGTTTCTGGTGTCGGGGCAGGTGTAGTCTTCGTAGATTCACTCTGTTATGGTGGTGTAGAAGTGACGATGCTTCTTCTTTCAATCTTCTCTTCTTCCCAGTTCCAGGTAGCACCCTCATCGAACTCCACATCGTGACTGATCTTTAACTTCTTGGTTCTCAGGTTATAGACTCGATATCCTTTTGATTGAGTACTATATCCTAAGAAGATTCCTTTCTCTGACTTGTCGTCGAGCTTGCTTCTCTTTTGGCATGGAACGTGAGCATAGCATATGCACCCGAACACTCTGAGATGTTTTACTGATGGATTTTAACCGCTCCAAGCTTCGATAGATGTCTTGTTTTGAACAGCCTTGATGGGAAGCCTATTTAGGAGGTACACTGTAGTGTAGACTGCTTCTGCCCAGAAAATCTTGGGAAGGCCTTTCTCCTTGAGCATCGTTCTGGCCATCTCCATGACTGTCTTATTTTTTCTTTCAGAAACTCCATTATGCTCTGGAGCATACCCAACAGTTTGTTGGTGTTTTACCCCTTCATATTCACAGAACTTATCAAATTTATTGGAGTTATACTCCTTTCCTCTATCACTTCTCAAAACTTTAATGAAGTGACCACTTTGTTTCTCAACGACCTCTATCACTTCTCACTGTTAGTTTTAGGAGGTAGTTTGGAATGAAGTTAAATGTTTAGTTTAGGAAATTGGAATTGCTAGATATGGGCGACCAAGAATTTAGAGGGAGAGAATTAGTTTGTAACTTATTTGAGGAAAATGTGAGAATATAGAAAAACCATGGTCCAACTATTAAGCTGTCTATGATAAAGAGATTACAAAAACTTGATACATTACAAAAATCTAGAGATTTCATTAAAACATATGCAGTGCTCCACAAGTTTCCATCTGTGTTTGCATGTAATAATGGTGATAAGGAAAGGTCATAATGCCATGACAAGGATTTTGACTGGATCTTCTAAGTTAGCATAAATATAAAGAGGCCACAATGAGGGTTAATATGTTAATTTAGGCACAGGTGTTACGCAGGTGGAAAGAATCCGTTGGAAACTTCCCCTCGGGTTGTCCTGCAGCTCGAAGATGATATGAGAATCAACCATAAAATTTACGCGTACAAAAAAGTCTTTTTACGACGTTTTTTTAAGCATTATAAAACGTATCTCACGACGTTTTATTTATTTTTAATAAAAAGCATCATAAGTTTGAGTGTCATAACTGATACTCATAAAAAGTGTCATTAGGTAACGATTATATATGACTTTTTTTTTCAAAACTGTCATATCTGCTACAAAAAAAAGTCATAATATACTATATAAGATGTTTTATTTGATTTAAAAAGCATCATGATAAACAATTTTCAAAATTTTAAAAAGGTCATATAAAAAATTTCATCACATGAGGATTTAATATAAACAATCATAAAATAAGCATATAAAAAGTTAATAACCAATATTAATGTCATAGTTGACAAATAAATCTAAACAAAAATTAAAATTCATATAAACATAGAAACTCGCTTGAAATTTATTATATTAAACCCTTACAATGTATATCATTCACAAAAAAAATAATGATCTATTACATGTACTGCTAGATTTACCCACTATTTACATCATTAAAAAAAATGTCTCCAAAATAATGTAGATTCAAAAATCATGTATATATGCGCTAAAGTCAAAATTACACTAAATCAAATTGATCTAACACATCAAGCAAATTTAATTCGTCTATCAAAACTAATATTCCTTCGTAGTAATAATCACTTCATGTATAGTGTTAGGCAACAATGCGCCGAAGTCCTCTTCACACTTGGATTCACGGTCGTGTTGTTTGATAATGATACACCGTTACATGCCTCTAAGTAGTTTCTCCTGCATAAGTTCAAAACTTTAAGTCACATATTTGACAATGATGATAACAATTTTACAACTTACAAATCAAATTCAACTTAAACTTAAATGTAATGATTGGTCAATATCATTCCAAATTTGTCTAGTTAATGATATTAATATATGTATATTAATTGACTTACATTTGGTCGTAGAGTGTTCGACTCGTAAGTTACCAAAAAACTCAATTAAGAAATAAAATTGATACCTGAAACGTATGAAAAAATAATATTAGTTCTAGTAAACTAGAGTACATTTTCTTCGCGCACACGAACATATTCCATGGATATATAATGACATTTTACTAAGAATTTGAATATTAGAGATACTATATGCCTTTCAGAAATCTTAGCTTCCACCCATTCAATCCCACCGTGCTATTACGGAAATTACAGAACAATTATTTCAAATTACATAAGGAAGTTTTTATGTGTCTCACTGGAAATTATAGACTCATTGAGATATGAGGGTGCACTAGTTAAAGCACTACTGAACTGATTAACTGATCACTAGAAATATAACATACCCACATACATATATGAATTACATGTAATGATATTTAGTTCAATAGGTATATAGAGAGATGGAGATATCCATAGATACCATTTATGTTGTAATGGAAAAAATGTGGGAAGGAAGAGAGATGGTCTTTGTGATGAGCAGAAGCACATTTGAGAATCTCATAATGGTCTTATTTTTTTCTAGTATCTTCATATGCATTCATAAACAAGAGTGAGTGTTAATTTATGTAAAGTTGAGTTGTTATTATGGAAATACTTTTATTGAAAATAGTGTTTAGTTAAGTACATTGTGCACCGAATCGATCCACGTCCCAAGTATAACAGTGATTCCAACTAGAGTGAAAAATCATGCATTAAAATCACAAAGGTAGTAGAAAATTATGGAAAATATGTACATATATATGGATGACTTTCGCACATGTATTCATTGATGATTTCATGCCTGTTCAGACACTACGCAGTAGACCATGTTGGTCATGTCATTGTCTGCTTATTTATAAACACATGTCATCTCATGATAATAATATATAATAGCAATTGGTCATGAAACTAGTGTTATAACTTATACAAATCTTTCATTTGGTGTATATGCTTTGTCTAATAAGAGATATTTCAAAAATAAATTTATGTACCGACAAGACAGATTGGCATGTTTTATGGCAGGTCACTATACAAATTTTATGTTACCAGTAAACCTATAGAATTGTGGTAATAATCTCTTCTTTTTTGGCTTCCCTGTTACTAATGCTTGGCTGAATCAATCTATACACAAATGTGGTAGAATCCAACAAGTTTTATTTTTCAATCTATGACACTAAGCCTGATAATATGGGTCTAAAAGGACCAAATCACCCATCATCCGTCCATAAACAAACTACCCAAATCCACTTTTAATGTTTTACTTTGATAAAGGGTGGCGTAGTTAATTCTGTCGAATAAAGGGCGGGCCTGAACAAATAAGTTTGCAAGTAATTTTGGTACAAAATCTCCCCCTACAAACCCGATCCAAATTCGACCCGCAAATCGCCCATGGGTATATAATCGTCCATGACATCTGTAAATGTGTTCTCGAACAATGTTCTTTTCAATCATAGGTAGCATATCTATATTAGCATTGTTTAAGATGCATGAACCATAAGTCGGGTCGATGTTCATTTTCAACAAATGCAAAGATTGCTAATAAGAGACCAAAAAATCTTACAAATCATCCAAGTAAGCAAGAGAAGATAAAAAGTTAAACATAAATATTAAAAATAAAAAGCTAACCGAGAGCACCTTCATCAAATCCCAAATGATGAAATGTGCTATGTATTACTGTTAGGTCATGCCTCCATTTCCAACGTCTAACATATCCGGATCTGCCAGGAATTCAATTGCTACATGCTAACTAAGAAATATAGAAACACTGTTGGAAAAACAAAAAGTAGATTGGTGTAAGCCTAAAAGAAGAGGTCATCATCAATTGGCAGTTGGCATGCTGTTCATTTCTTCGTCTTTTTAGTCAGATATGTTTCATGTTTGAGACGTGACAAAGAAAAGTCGCAAACCCGCTGTGATCGATACTTTATTATTATACTTGAAGTGAAATTGGAATAAGTGCAAGAATAAAAGTTGTGTGCGCGTGTGTGTTTGTGGCACATGTATGAAAATATATGTATTATTCATAAAAATAAATAAAAATGCGGACCAATTGTAACATCATACATCTAATGGTTTGGCCAGTCCTCTAAATTTTATGGTAGGTTTGAGCGGATGGCTAAATACCATCAAACAATAAAAAGGAAATAATAAACAATTTGAATCAACATCTCATAGAGAAATTAAGAGCAACATCCATACATGGTAAAAAGGTAGAATTACAATATTGATATCTTTAAAAAAATTCACGAATTTTTATCATTTTATTCAACTGCCAAACTTTAAAAAAATCAGAGAAAATGACAATTTCAGACAAAATTAAAATTCAAAAAATATTAAATCAAATGAAAATTTAATTTTCTAAAAGTAGAACAAAAAATTCGACAGTAGCACAAGTTCTCCTATAGTAAAATATGTTCTAATACAATTCATTCAGGCACAAACAAGTGGTTTAGTAAAAGAAAAAAAAGTCAAATCACTTAGTTACTGGACACAAAAACAACAGTGTCTTAATTCCAGACGTTTCTTTACTAAGAGAACATATTTGAGCTAATTTTAACTTCTTCTTGACTACCACATTTTTCTTTGATGAATCCACAATCTGTAATTTAATCCAGCATAGGACATACTATATACAAGAAAATCCCTCGCAAAAATGAACCCCAGGTGTAACACATCACTACTTGGATGTTACCACAATGGTACCTTGTCGAAGAACTTATAGCAGGAAGGGTAATTGATTGATATGCATGCGATTTTCAAGCCAGTTGTACCATAGCTGTGCAAACAACTTAATGAATGAAGATCCCTCCCTTCACCTGATATAGGATGACAAAATGGCGTTCTTCTCACCCTCGATCTCTACATCGAAAGTGCAATGCGACGAAATGTGATTTTGTAGCGTGCATAATCATCACCAAATCAATCCAAGAAATTCATTACATATGGGGGTGAGCAGAGGGTCTGGTAGCAGGATCCTTAACAGCTAATGCAAGTTATCTGCCACGTTTTGTTGAGAATAACGAGTACAAAACTCTATTATTCACAAGAAATGATTATAAGGAAGCACTCACCAAACCACTATTTCAAAACACTTAAAGAAGACAAACTCTTAAAATACTACACTCAAACTAAGATACAAATGCTAATTGCCTAATTGTTTGACTTCTTCTTGGATGATTATACAAGCATAGGACATGGGGTATTTATAGCATGGCAAATAAATTTTTGGCCACACATTAAAAAAGTAAGGAAAAATCACAACCACACCTTTTCTACATAACAAACACTAATTTATCACTAGTGAAATATAGGTAAGCAATTACATAACACACACTAATTTACCACTAGTGCAATATAGGTAAGCAATGACATCATATGGGTTGTGATGTTGAAACTTAATACTCCTCCTCAACATCTACTCTCATTCCTTTCACCATGCCGAACTGGCGATAAAAGTTTTCAAACTTGCTTGTACTCAAACCTTTTGTGAACAAGTCTGCAATTTGATCATCTGTCTTGATCTGTTTAATCTCAATCTCTTCTTCAAGAACTTTTTCTCTGATAAAATGATAGTGCACTTCCACATGTTTATTTCTTGCATGAAAAATTGGATTCTCTGCTAAACGAATTGCAAACTGGTTATCACAATACAACGAACCGCATAGTCTAGTGGTTGATGATGCTTGGATTCAACACCACCAGATAAGTGATGATGAGCTCAAACTGTGAGTACCATGGCAACCATAAATGTATAAGTGTGTGTGTAGAAGGAGGTGAGTATAAGAGGAGCAAGATAATGATCTATAGTGGTTCAGCCAATCAGGCCTACATCCACTGTGAGTGTGTGATCCACTAAGTATGGGCACTAATGGCCTTGGATACAATGCACATAAGCTCACTTTCTCTCTCTACCGTGTGTACAAGCAGAGTTTTTACTAGGGTTACAATTATCAATCCATCCCCTTATAGGGTTGTAGGTGACAAGTATATATAGGTCTTGGGGGTGTAGTGTACCCCCCAAGTATGCATGGTGCATGTGAACAATGATCTGGACAATCTCCTGTTGACACCTGTAGATGCCACCTGTGATTAATGATGACATAATATTCCCTCACGTGAGGGGGTGATATTGTTATAACGGTCTTCCACGTTCCATGTGAGCCTCACGCGCACTGTTCCACGTGTCTCCCATACCACGCGCTGTGATGATGTCACCCTCGGCCTATGATATGAAGCCGAGGGCAAAGTTCCTTCCGGTAGTGAGTCTGGCCTAATTTGGGTCTCGTGCTGTCGTACCCTCGGAGGGTCGGCCCCTTAGAGGGTCGTCTGGGCCTGATGAGGGGTCGGCCCCTTGGAGGGTCATCTGGGCCTGATGAGGGGTCGGCCCCTTGGAGGGTCGTCTGGGCCTGATGAGGGGTCGGCCCCTTGGAGGGTCGTTTGGGCCTGATGAGGGGTCGACTCCTTGGAGGGTCATTTGGACCATGATGAAGGGTTGGCCCCTTAGAGGGTTGTCTGGACCATAATGAGGGGTCGTCCCCTAGGAGGTTCGTTTGGGCCTGATGAGGGGTCGGCCCCTTGGAGGGTCATTTAGGCATGATGAGGGGTCGACCCCGTCTAGGTGCAGGGCACCCTCAGCCTGGCCGAGGGCGTATATGGGTATATCAATCACCTCCAGGCCTTAGCCATTGATGTTGTTGAGATGGCTGAGGGATAGTGTTTCCTTTGAGATGAGTGTATGGTCAGTTAGATGAATGACACCTGTCAAGCTGATGTGACACCTGTTAAATTTTTATCCACTGTCATTCCAATTTTCTAGGCATGGCGGTTACACACTGCTTGGGACTTTGTGCCCTAATGATTCCCTCCTCGTAGGCTGTGCTCTGCATTGGTTCATGGGCCCCTTGATTAGCAAGGTATTTAAATAGATTTTTTGAAGTTAATCCCACTTCTTCTTCTTCGTGCCCAAGCTCTCTCTCTAAATTTTCCACAGCTCCATAGCCATTTCTGTGACTTCTGCATCAAGCCTCGTCATCCTCGTCGTCCTTTCTTAGGTAATCCTTCTGAGCCAGGTCCCTCTTTACATTCCATTGTTTTTTAACACTTCGACTGCTTTAGGCCTGTAGGACTAGATTTTTCTTTGGCTATTTCATACTTTTCGGCATTCTTCTCCGGTGGCTTGTTCTTGAGTGTTCTTGGTTAAAACTTTTACTTTCCTTAGTTTCAATCCAAAGGTCCAACTTAGTCAATTGCCAACTTGTTTGTAGTTAGGTTATCCAAATTCTTCTAAGTGTAGGGTCTCCCCCTTAATCCTTAGGAGGCTTTACAATTTAGCTGAATAGTTCCCATCCCTGAGAGAGAAGTTCTTTGTAGAGATCAGAAAGGTAGAGGAAGAGGAGGAGAGAAGACGAGGGGCCGACCCTAATTGGGTATGACCCATTTTTCCCATTCCTCTAGCCACAATAAAACCATCTGAGTCTCGTGGGTTGTCCTGTCGTCCTGCCGAGAGTCATTCAGGAGAGATGGGTGAGAGAGCATCATCACCAACTGGCACTAGGCCTTCTGGGAGGAGAGAGACGTATGATCTAAGCCCAGGCCGACAGGCCGAGGGAGTGGTACCTTCTGAAGCTGTCCCTGTGACAACTTTATCCCCTCATTCCTTCCAGATGGACTTTCCTCATGGACCTCTGACAGGTGATGAGGCCGAGGGATAGGGGACTGAGGATGATGGTGAGGACTCAGATGCCGACCTAGTTGACACCTCCCACGCCTCGACCTATATTTCCTCAGTCAGGGATCGTGACGTCCTGTTGTGGAGGCATACATTTGGTGTGCCTCCCAACATTAGCATGAGGGTCCCCTCTGAGTCTGAGAGAGTCTTTGAAGGGGACGAGGGGGAGATAGCAGTGTATGAACAGATGTTTAAGGTCAGTGTTAGGTTCCCTCTGCACCCTACCATAGCCAACATATTATCAGCCCTCGGCGTCGTCCCCTCTCAACTTCCCCAACTCCTGAAGGACGATCCTCGGCTACGTCTCCTTGTGGAAGAATGGCTTCACAGACGAGCCTTCAGCCGACGTGTTTTTGTCTTGTTATAATATCATTTCCTCGTCCAAATAGCCTGGGTACTATCACCTGGGGGCGAGGAGGTCTGACAAAAAACTTCTCCACGTGGCACAAACCTCCAACCATGACTGGAAGAAGAGATTTTTCTTCATTTCTGGAGAGTGGGAGTTTGCCGCCGAGACTTAACCTTTGGACGATGGTCCGAGGGTCCCAAGGAGATGGTCTAACCCCTCGATGAAGGCTACGTCAGACCCTGAACTTAGTCTAGATGAGAAGGACATAGTTGAGTATCTGAGAGAACGGGGGAAAGAGGGTGAACTTGCAAAGTTTGAAGATCTGATGACCCCTCGGTTCCTCAAAGAATCTGGTCTGAGGGTTGGCCCCTTGACAGAGCTATGTGAGTTATCATTATGTTTTTATCAATCTTTGCTTTTTTCCAACTATTTCATCTTTGCCTCTGTATTCTTCTGACGTGTCGTCTTCTTTTCAGGTCGTCCTGCAGGTATCTCTGATTTTCTCTGCGAAATGACTACCCCAAGCTTATTATCTGGCCTAGGTTAGAAGAAGGACAAGGAGCCTCAGCAAACTCCGAGGAAGTCGAAGGTCGTGGGGCTGACACCTGTCGAACCATCCGCCGAGGTTTCCAAAAGAAAAGGTCCTGAAGTTCCTGTTGACCCTCGACCTGATTCGAGGACGAGGGCGAGGGTGGAGGCATCGGAGGGGACTGGCTCCTCCTCCAGCATGGGGGCCTTCTGGTCCCAAAATTTAGCATTTTTGAAGGCCGAGCCGTCTTCCCTGATTGCCAACCTGAGGGCGGCCAAGGCCTCTATGTTTTCTGCCCCCTCGGCTGCCGACTATGAATTCTTGTCCAAGATGCCCCCGGCGAAGGTGTATGACTATGGTCTGCACACTCTTGCCCAGGTATTTGTTCTTACTTCGTTTCACTGAGTGTTAATTTTTCACTAACTATTTCCTCGGCCTCTTAATGAGTTTCTTTTTCTATGCAGTCTGTTTGTGCCTTCACGTCTGCTACTAAATGGATGGCTGAGAACCAACAGAATTTCCATGAAGCCGAGAGGGCCATTCAGCACGAGGCTGACCTACAGACCGAGCTTGAGACTGTAAGGGCCGAGTTGGAGAGCGCTAGGACCGAACATGCCAGGGTTTTGGACGAGCTGACGAAGCATCACGATGATGACCTGAAGGCTAGGGATGATCTGTTCAAGACGAAGGAAGAGGCTCTGACTGCTCAATTCAAAAGTGATCTAGCCGCGGCCGTGAAGAAGGCAGAGGCCGATGCTGCTGAGGCCTACAAACTTTTGAACGAGTTTCAAGGCTTCGGTCTTGAATACTTAGATAGGGGGATTGGGACGACCTGTCGGTGGGTCGTCCTTAAGTTCGCTGACGCAGTATCATCTGTTCGCCCCTCTATTGAAGGATTTTAACTGGACGATCCCGTGATTGCTGAGGCCTTAGGCCAAGTGGAGTCCCAAGTGCACATCGAGGGTACCGACACGTCTGAGGATCAGCCTCTCTTGGTCATAGAATAACCCCCGTAATCAATGTTAAAACATTTCCCTCCGATGTTGCTTAATAGGGTGGCTGTCTATAGCCCATACCCTCTTCAAGTAACCCATATTTTTGTAGTCATATATCAGACAAACATCAATATTTAATTCCTCTTTTTGTCTTCTATACTTCTCTTGTATGATTTGCCTTGTGATGTTTTTAAATTAACTCACTAACCCCTCCCTCGTCTTTCTTGAGGTCAAAGGAGGGGTCGTCCCTGCCATTGACACTCATTATAGCCGAGGGTTGTTTCACACCAACTTAATGATGTTTTAAATTAAGCCCTCCCTCGTCTTTCTTGAGGTCAAAGGAGGGGTCGTCCCCGCCATTGACCCTCATTATAGCCTAGGGTTATTTCACACCAACTTAATGATGCTTTAAATTAAGCCCTCCCTCGTCTTTCTTGAGGGTGAATGAGGGGTCGTCCCCAGAATTGACCCTCATCATAGCCGAGGGTGGTTTCACACCAACTTAATGATGTTTTAAATTAAGCCCTCCCTCGTCTTTCTTAAGGGTGAATGAGGGGTCGTCCCCAGCATTGACCCTCATCATAACCGAGGGTGGTTTCACACCAACTTAATGATGTTTTAAATTAATCCCTCCCTCGTCTTTCTTAAGGGTGAATGAAGGGTCGTCCACATCATTGACCCTCATCATAGCCGTGGGTGGTTTCACACCAACTTAATGATGTTTTAAATTAAGTCCTCCCTCGTCTTTCTTGAGGGTGAATGAGGGGTCGTCCCCATCATTGTCCCTCATCATAGCCGAGGGTGGTTTCACACCAACTTAATGATGTTTTAAATTAAGTCCTCCCTCATCTTTATTGAGGGTGAATGAGGGGTCATCCCCAGCATTGACCCTCGTCATAGCCGAGGGTGGTTTCACACCAACTTAATGATGTTTTAAATTAAGTCCTCCCTCGTCTTTCTTGAGGGTTAATGAGGGGTCGTCCCCAGCATTGACCCTCATCATAGCCGAGGGTGGTTTCACACCATCTTAATGATGTTTTAAATTAAGCCCTCCCTCGTCTTTCTTGAGGGTGAATGAGGGGTCGTCCCCAGCATTGACCCTCATCATAGCCGAGGTTGGTTTCACACCAACTTAATGATGTTTTAAATTAAGCCCTCCCTCGTCTTTCTTGAGGGTGAATGAGGGGTCGTCCCCAACATTGACCCTTATCATAGCCGAGGGTGGTTTCACACTAACTTAATGATGTTTTAAATTAAGCCCTCCCTCGTCTTTCTTGAGGGTGAATGAGGGGTCGTCCCCAGCATTGACCCTCATCATAGCCGAGGGTGGTTTCACACCAACTTAATGATGTTTTAAATTAAGCCCTCCCTTGTCTTTCTTGAGGGTGAATGAAGGGTCGTTCCAAGCATTGACCCTCATCATAGCCGAGGGTGGTTTCCCGAAGGCGATCCCAGTCATACTAGAACTGACAAACGCAAGATTAGGGAAAACACAATATGATATTTCTCATTAACATTACAAGTGTTCTGCTGGAGCAATACCCCTTACAATTGTGGTCCGATAGGACATTACAACACTACTGATAGTATTTCCTCAAATGATCTGCATTCCAAAAGGGTTCCCCTTCTAGGTTTTCTAGTCTATAGGTTCCAGGGACAACTTCATCGATGACCCTATATGGGCCATGCCAATTTGGATGGAGCTTGTTGGGCTTCTGCCAAGTCTTTTTGAGGACTAAGTCCCGCACTGCAATTGGCCTCTACTTCACCCTCTGGTTGTAAAATCTTGCAGTCCTCTGCTGGTAGGCGGCTTGCCTTATCTCGACGTCTTCCCTCCTTTCCTCAATCAGGTCTAAGTCAAGTTTCCTTTCTTCCATATTTCTCTGGGGGTCATACATTTGGACCCTATGAGTAGGAAACCTAATCTCGGTGGGGATGACGACTTCTAAGCCATAAGCTAGCATGAACGGGGTTTCTTCGGTAGAGGTCTTTGCCGTCGTCCTGTAGGCCCATAGTACATCATATAACTCCTCAACCTATCTCCCTTTTGCCTCCTCAAGTCTCTTTTTGATCCCATCTAGGATTGTCCTATTTGTAACTTCCATTTTCCCATTGGCTTGAGGTTGACCTGGGGTAGAGAAGAATTATTTGATACTCACCCTTTTACATTACTTATCTAAAGATGTGTTCTTGAATTGAGTCCCGTTATCTGAGATGAGGGTGTTGGGGAGACCATATCTGCATATAATATTTTTCCAGATGAACTGGAAGGTATTCTGTTCGGTAATCGTGACCATTTGCTCTGCCTCCACCCATTTTGAAAAATAGTCAATTGCCACGATGAAGAACCGATAGTTGTTGATGGCCCTAGGCAAGGGGCCTACTAGGTCGATCCCCCACACTGCAAATGGCCATGGGGATGTAATGGAGGTAAGAGGCTGATTGGGTTGGTGAGGGATGGTGGCAAATCTATGACATTTGTCAAACGTTTTTACATATGCCGTGGCATCTTTCCCCAAGGTCGGCCACCAGTATCCCTGGGTGACCACTCTCTTCGCTAAAGATCTACCCCCAATGTGGCTTGAACATAACCCCTCGTGCACGTCTTATAAAATGTGTGGGACTTCAGACGGGTGCACACACCTAAGTAAGGGGAGTAAAAACCCTTTTTTGTACAAGGTGTCTCCTATGACAGTGAATTTTGCCACTCTGTTTCTCAACTTCTTCCTTCCTTGCCCTGCTTCTGGCATCTCCCCCTCCTTAATGTATCTGATCAGAGGGTCCATCCATGAAGCTTCCTTAGAAATATTCAGGCAAGTGCTAAGTGTTCCCTTAGCATCTTCAATAGTTGGTTGGAGCAAAATTTCCACTGGGACTGTCCTCCTGATATCTTTCCTAATTGCTGAGGCCAGCCTGGCAAGTGCATCGGCTCGGCCATTGTCATGCCTAGGTATCCTCTTCAATTTTACTTCTCTGAAGCTCTTCAATAGTGACCTCACCTTTTTAAGGTACTTGGCCATCCCCTCATCCTTGGTCTCGTAGGCTCTTAGTATCTGATTTACTACTAATGTTGAATCACTATGGGCTAAAATCTGGCCGACACTAAGAGACTTGGCCAAGGAGAGGTCTGCTATCAAGGCCTCATATTCAGACTCATTGTTGGAGACTTTGAAGTTGAACCTCAGGGCGTACTCGATGTCTGTATCGTCTGGTGCTGACACTATTAATCCAGCCCCACTTCCGCTGTCGCAGGAGGACCCGTCGACAAAGAGGCTCCACACGGTCTGTTATTCTGAGAAATTTCCCTCGGTGAGGGACCCCTATCTAAAGAGATATCTTCCCTTTTCATTTTCGACCACCTTTATTCTAACGGTGCTTGTCTCAGCTTTGTCTGTGGGTGTGTCGGTGAGTCTGCCTTGCAGGGTATCTGTATTCCCGAAGCTCTCATCTTCAGCTTCATCGTCTTCCCCAGTAAATTCAGCCACAAAATCTGCCAATGCCTACCCCTTAATGGATGTCTTAGGTTGATACACAATGTCAAACTCCCCCAGCTCTATAGCTCAGGCCATTAGCCTACCTGATTTTTTTGGCTTGTGTAAGACCTGCCTAAGTGGAGAGTCAGTGGGGATGACCATTGTATGGGACTGGAAGTACGGCTTCATTTTTCTTGATGCATGGATTAAGGCATATGCTAACTTCTCCACCCTTGGTTATCTTTGCTCTGCCCCCTGGAGTGCCTTACTATTGAAATATACGGGCCTTTGTATCCCATCCTCTTCTCTCACAATGGCTGCGCTGATGGTTGATTCTAAGACGACTAGGTATACATATAGTCATTCACCCTGTACTGGTCGTGACAACAGCAGGGGAGACCCTAAGTATGACTTTAACTCCTTGAAAGCCTCATCACACTCTTCGCTCCACTCAAAGGCCTTTATTAGAATTTTGAAGAACGGTAAACACTTGTCTGTGGCCCTGAACATGAACCTATTCAAAGCAGCCACTCGCCCCGTGAGCCTCTGAATGTCTTTAATGCTCTTGGGGGTCTTCATCTATATAAGGGCCTTTATCTTTTTAGGGTTGGCCTCGAGCCTCTTTGATTGACAATGAACCCCAAGAACTTCCCTGCTCCGACCCCGAAGACACACTTGGTCGGGTTGAGCTTCATTTGGTACTTGTCCATTGTATTAAAGGTCCTCTCAAGGTCAGCCACATGATCCTCTTCTTTCAAACTCTTGGTCATCATGTCATCTACATAGACCTCCATAGAATTCCCAATTTGGTCTTCAAACATTTTATTTACAAGGCGCTGATACATTGGCCTCGTATTTTTTAGGCCAAAGGGCATGATCCTATAACAGTACGTCCCCTTGTCGGTAATGAAAGCTATCTTCTCCGAGTCTTTAGGGTTCATAAAGATCTGGTTGTACCCTGAATAGGAATCCATGAAGCTCATAAGCTCATGGCCTGCGGTAGCATCTACCATCTGATCAATGCGGGGGAGAGGGAAGCTGTCTTTGGGATAATGTTTATTGAGGTCTATGAAGTCTACACATATCCTCCACTTCCCGTTGGCTTTTGGGACAATGACTGCATTGGACAGCCATTCGGGATAGATGACCTCCCTCATAAACTCTGCATCTTCCAGCTTCTTTACCTCATCTTTAATGACCTCGTACTTTTCTCGAGAATAAATTCTCCTCTTCTGCTTCACTGGCTTTTCGCCCTCTACCACGTCGAGCTTGTCGCTCATAATTTCGGGGTCGATCCCCAGCATATCTGCATGACTCCATAAAAAGACGCTATGTCTTCTCCTCAACAGCTTGATGAGGTCTTCCTTGATATTTGGCCTTAGAGTTTTACCGACTTGGATGTTTTTTTCTGGCTCATCCTCATTGAGGATGATGGATTCTACCTCTTCCGCGGGCTCTCATTTCCTGAGTTTTTTCTCATCCCTAGGGTCAAGGGTGTCAATATTATAAGTGGTTGTTGCCTTCTTGTGCGCCTCTCTTTCTTCGGCGGAGTTGAAATAACATTCTCGTGCTGTCGTCTGGTCTCCTTGGACTTCCCCTACCTCGTAAGGGGTTGGAAATTTAATCATCTGATGGACCGTAGACGGCACAGCTTCAAACCCCTTGAGGGATACCCGCCCCAGTATGATGTTGTAGGCCGAAAAGACATGTTCATCCATCACAAAGAAGCTGACCTTCTTGGTAATCCATCTCGGCCACTCGTCCCCCATCCTGACATCGGCCTCATATACTCCAAGGGGATGAACCTTTTCCCCATTGAACCCAATCAATGGATGATGGTATGGGACGAGTCTATCACGGTTGAGACCTAAGGCCTTGAAGCATAGCTAAAACATTACATCTACAGAGCTACCCCCGTCGACCAGGATCCTCGATACCTCACACTCGTGTACCCTGGTAGTGATGACGAGAGGGTCATCATGTGGGGCTAAGAGGCCTCTGAAGTCCATTCTTGAGAACCCCACTATCAGAGTATCCATATCGACCTTCTTCCTATTTTCTGACTTTGCATCCAGAAAGGTTGAGTGCACAGTTTTCATCACTACCTTGGCTTCAACTGCATGGGCCTTCTTGTGTGCGACCTCTGACCCTCCTCTTGCTAGGCCCCCGAAGATCATTCTCACACCGAGCGAGATCATATTAAGTCTCTTGGCTATGCTCTCCTCATAGTCTTCCACCTCTAAATTTTCTTTGTTGAATCTGGCTATGTAGTCTCTTAGACTCTCGTTCTTTCCCTGCTTAACATAGAGCAGGTGTGTGGTCTTGTTCTGTGGCCTCACTCCAAAGAAAAAGTTGTGGATAAACTGGTCTGCCAACTGCTTAAAGCTTTCAATGGAGTTTTTTGGAAGAGACATATACCAGACATGTGCAGTGATGATGCTTGAAACAGCACCACCCTTCAAGGTGTTTGTGAGCTCAATTCAATGTTAACAATGGCAGCATAAGGGTATATATACATATAGTAGAAGGAGGTGAGGAGAAGAGGATTCACACCGGAATATAAGTGGTTCAGCCAATTAGGCCTACATCCACTGTGCAAGTGTATGACATGTATCACTGTATGAGGGCTCTAATGGCCATAATTACAATCTCTCAAGCTTTCTCTCTCTACTGTGTGTTTAGACAGAGTTTCAGCTAGGGTTGATAATTTCGGGTCCTTTGCAAGGTAGAGGATGACTTCTATATATAGTATCAGGGGGTGTAGTGTACCCCCATGCATGCAATGAGCATGTGTGTGTTGGTCTAGCCAATATGATGAGGACATATGTCCCTGTCACATGTAGAGAATGATGATGAAATATTCCCCCCACGTGGGGGGAATGATTTGTTATAACTGATTTGTGTCCACGTGTCCTTGTCCACACATATGTTAATAAGTGCTCGGCCTCCGTGCTTGGTCATGACCTCGTCCTGGAAGAGTCCGAGGTTAGTAAGGTTTAGCTGCCCATCCAATCCGAGATGAGCCATTATGGTCTCGGCTTAAGTGAAGCCGAGGTAAGGTGTTAAGGTCGGCTTGGGCCGAGGTTAAGTTAAAATGTGCTTAGATACTTGGCCGATTCACTGATGGGGTTACCTTGGTAGAGGTAAGTCTCCTTGTAACCCCGGCCTACCCTTGGCCAAGGTTGTCATTCTCGGGTGAAGTGACGAACTTCTGACCCCCATGATTCATGCAGTCTCCCCTTGATGAGGTTTGTAGTGGTGTCGGCCAGGGGCGACCTTGCTAGGGACGACCTTACTAGGGCCGAGGCTTATTGTCACTGATCCAAGGCATTTCCAACCTCGGCAATGTCTTGGCCGAGGTCGTAGTTTCTGAGCCGAGGTTACACTTGGGGCATATCAATCACCCCCCATCCCTTAGTTACATGTGAGAGCAGGTGACTGTGGGGTCTCTACATCTCCGAGGTCTCTCTTGTGCCAATGGCCATTTGACACTTATCCATTACTGAAGTGTGTGGCTTGCCTGGCAAGCGTGTGATGTCAGCTGTCCTTTGGGTCTCCCAAGGAAATGATGGGCCTTAGGAAGCGTGCAGTCATATTAAGGGTTTAAACCCTATTTTCCCTCATCCCTTCTCATTTCTCTCTTTTCCTGGTTCGAGTCGCGTCTGCAGCTTTCTCTCTCAAGAAAGGCATTGGCTTGAAGCTTTTGGTGGTGATCCATCACATTTTCTTCCTTCTCCCTTACCATTTCATCCTCAGGTATCCTCTTCCATTCGTTTTCCTTCATTTTCCCTGTGAGTTTCCTTACTTTTGCATTTTCCGGTGAGTTTTTGGAAATTTCTGACGAGAGTTCCATTTTTTCTGGGGAATTGTTCTTGCTCTAAGTTTGGTAGTTTGATCTTTAAATTACATTATTCCATTGGCCAGTCTTGTTTGCTGTTTATTAGAGTTGTAAGTGTAGTGTCTGCCTCTTATGCTCAGACCCCTCTACCAACTCTTAGAGGAGTTCCCTTCTCTCAGAAAGAAGACTTTGGAGAAAATTAGGCAAATAGAAAGAGCGCAGGAGGAGGCTCGTAGGTCAGAGGAATTCCCCCTAGACCTATCTTTCCCCCACCTCTGAAGGTAGTATATCCTGAACCATCAGAACCCGCTAACTAAGCCGAGGTAGCTGCTGAACCCTCACCAATGTCTGAGTCTGAGTCTTTCACATCAGACCCTATGTTTGTGGACTCTTTCCAAGAGGCCATGGATTTCTCAAATCAGCAAGATCAGTTCCCTGATCAAGCAGAGGACTCCAGTCGGGTCTCGTCTCATAGTAATTCAAGCACATCGTCCTCTTCCTCAGAGGTTGAGATTGTCGAACCAAGCGTGGCTATTCCACCAATACTTGATGCCATTCCCTTGTCGGCCATCACAGGGGCTGAGTTTGCTCAGAGGTTCCCAAGTAACCCTCCAACATCTGCTCCGACCGACATTGAGCTAGATAATGACGATGATGATGATGCTGAGAGTGATGTCGATGTCTCTGAGGCGGCCGATATTGAGAGTACAGTTAGTGAGGTCGACCTTCTTTGCTTCAGATACTTATACTCCATCATCCCCTCCATAAAGCTCAGGAGACCTCTGAGGGAAGAGAGGGCCTACCACGGCCGAGAAGGTGAGATCTGTTTGTACGAGAAGATGTTCAAGTTGGGCTTTCGTTTGCCCATCCACCCCATCATTAGGTCTATACTAGCCTACATCAACTTGGCCCCTTCCCAGTTGTCACCCAATGATTGGAGGGTTATAATTGGGGCCATAGTCTTATGGAGGGCTGTTCATCATTCATACCTTCCAGTCTAAGTTTTTGTAGGTTGCTATGTCCCTTCGTCTGCCAAAAACCATCCGAGCTATTACCATTTTGTAGCTCGGAAACCTGAGAAGAAGATGCTCCAAATAACTCAGACTTCTAATCATAACTGGAAGCCCCGTTATTTATTTGCCTCAGGGACATGGGAATTTGGCCCATGTGCCCCCTCTTCCCTACTAGAGCCGCGAATGCTTATTAGATGGGGTAAGGTCACAATGTCTGCCAAGGCCGACCCTGGTCTAAGCCTGCAAAATCTTCAGAAGGTCAAAGACCTTCAGGATCAGGGGATGCATGGTCTGCTCGTAAAATTTGAACACCTAATGACCCCCCACTACCTCTCTGAGACTGGTTTAGGGGGAAGTCCTCTTACAGAACTTGGTAAGTGTTTTTTATTCCAATTTATGTCTTTGAATTTATGTATGTCTGATCCACTAACTCAGACCTTTCTATTTTTTAGAGCGTCCTAAGGAATATCAGGTGAGCTTTGGTCAATGGCAACACCGAGTTTGACAAAGCTTGCAAAGAAGGCAGGTCTGAATGCTTCTCCTCCCCCTCCCTCAACATCGAAGGCTCAGGCCACTAAGAAGAGAGGTGCTAGTGAACATGCCCCTGAGGAAAAAAGGTGGGGACACTACCATCCTAATATCCTCTGCTGATGCATTGGCTGCTCACATAGAGAAACTAAAAATCAATGACAACATCATAGGTCACAGTCTGCAGGCGCTGGATGCCATCGGCTCTGTCATGACCGAGGCTGACAAACGTTTTTGCAGGTCCATGGACACACCTCTGCTGATTGAGTTCGGCCTCCATAGGTCTATTCAGGTATGACTTCAGATTTTTCTATAGCTTCAAAGTGTAACCTATGATTTGAATTTCAACTCATATACACGACCACATGATTTATAGGGACTGGCTGCCATGCATTATCTCGCCAATTGGACTCTCAGGAAGTTACCCCTCATCCAGAAGGGTCAAGAGGCTGAGAAGGTGAAAAACTCTCTGAATACAGAGGTCGACCGCCTGAAGTCTACATTTGATGGGTCTGACAAGAAGGTGAAGGAGCTGGAGAACGAGATCTCCAAGCTGAAAAAGGACCATACTGTGGCTCTGAAGGCCAAGGATGATGTTCTACAGAAAAAGGTCGACTCTGCAGTGAAGGCAGCCCTTGAAGATGCCTCTGAGGGGATATTGGCTGATTATAAAGTCTCTAATGAATTCATGAGCTTTGTCTTCGAGTACCTCGAAAGAGGTATTAAGGCTACTATCAAATGGGCGGCTGCTAAAGAGAAGGAGGCAGGAAGTTTGAAGGCCTCTGACTTCATAGGTCTGGGTTTTTCTAACCCTCATCTTGCCCAAGCCCTTCAATAAGTTGAGGAGGAGGTCACTGCCCCTACAGAGACTGCCACTCTAGACGGTACGGAGATAGAGGTAGCTGACCACAGAGAAGATGGGGCCGAGGTGACCAACGTGGTCCAGGAGAATCAGGCCGAGGATACCAGCACTCTCCCTTCGAATCCTTAGGCTCTTTTATGAATCTTTTTGTACTTTTGTAACCCATTAGTTGTAATCTCTGAAGAATATTGTCAGCATATATTTTTGAATCACAATTGGATGACAACCTCTGAGGAGGGTTTTTATTTCTTCGTTTGTTGATTTGCTTGTTGAATTCCTGTGTCACGCGACCTTTTAGCTCTGAAGTCTTGTTGCAATGATGTATGTTTAAACTAAATCAATAATTTTACCTCAGACCTTGTCACCAGAGTGATGTTATAAGGGTCTGAGGCCATCAGCTAAGAGGCCATCCTCATAAATACTATCACCAAACTAATGATGTTAAGGGTCTGAGGTCATCTAAGTATGGTGTCTGACCTCAGACCTTGTCACCACTTAATGATGTTATAAGGGTCTGAGGCCATCAACTAAGATGTTATCGTCATAATCAATTTCACCAAATTAATGATGTTAAGGGTCTGAGGTCATCCAAGTATAGTGTCTGACCTCAGACCTTGTCACCACTTAATGATGTTATAAGGGTCTGAGGCCATTAACTAAGATGTTATCCTCATAATTAATTTCACCAAATTAATGATGTTAAGGATCTGAGGTCATCCAAGTATGGTGTCTGACCTCAGACCTTGTCACCACTTAATGATGTTATAAGGGTCTGAGGCCATCAACTAAGATGTTATCCTCATAATCAATTTCACCAAATTAATGATGTTAAGGGTCTAAGGTCATCCAATTATGATGTCTGACCTCAGACCTTGTCACCACTTAATGATGTTGTAAAGGTCTGAGGCCATCAACTAAGATGTTACCCTCACACTTTCTATCATTAGAGCAAAATGAAGCAAGAGTCGACATGGAAACTGATCTTTTATTAATAACCTCTTCATAAGATGGTACATTTACATAACTTTTTGCAACATCATATGTAATACTTCTTTAGGTGATCAGCATTCCAGGGGTTAACGAAAGGTTCCCCTTCACAATTTTGTAGCCTGTAGGTCCCAGGTACAACCTCTTCTATCACTTTGTAGGGACCATGCCATTTTGGCTGGAGATTGTTTGTTTTCTGTAAGGTCTTCTTCAGTACTAAGTCTCCCATGACGATGGGTCTTGACTTCACCCTCTGATTGTAGAATTTTGCTGCTCTCTGTTGGTAAGCTGCTTGTCTGATTTCTGCGTCTTCCATTCTCTCTTCAATCAAATCTAGGTCTAGTATCCTCTCTTCCCCATTTTTATCAGGGTCATAGGTCTGAACCCTATGAGTTAGAAGCCCCACTTCTGTTGGTATGATGGCCTCTGAGCCATGTGCTAGTATGAACGGGGTTTCTCCTGTTGGTGTCCTTGCCGTGGTTCTGTAGGCCCATAACACAGCATATACCTCTTCAATCCATCTCCTCTTTGCTTCTTCTAACCTCTTCTTGATTCCATCGAGGATTGTCCTGTTTGTAACTTTCGTCTGACCGTTTTCCTGAGGTCGTCCAGGAGATGAGAAGAACTGCTTTATCCCTACTCTTTCGCAATACTTTTCTAAATAGGAGTTCTTGAAATGGGTTCCATTATCCGAGATGAGTGTGTTTGGGAGGCCATGTCTGCATATGGTGTTCTTCCAAATAAATTGGAAGGTCTTCTGTTCTGTGATCGTTATCATCGGCTCTGCCTCCACCCATTTTGAGAAGTAGTCAATGGCAACTATCAGAAATCGGTAATTATTGGCAGCTCTTAGTAGGGGTCCTACTAAGTCAATTCCCCATACTGCAAATGGCTATGGAGAGGTGATTGACGTCATAGGTTGATGAGGTTGATGAGAAATAGTGGAGAATATCTGACATTTATCGCACCTCTTCACGTAAGCTGCAGCATATTTGGCCAAGGTTGGCCACCAATATCCATGTGTAATAATCCTCTTGGCCAAGGGTTTTCCCCCTATGTGACTGGAGCAAGAACCCTCATGAACTTCCTGTAAGACACAGGGAACTTCGGTGGGATGTACACACCTAAGGAGAGGCAACATAAATCCCTTCTTATATAGGACGTCTCCTATTATGGAGAACTTGGCAGCCCTATATCTTAACTTCCTCCTTTCTAACTTGGACTTCGGTAGCTCTCCCTCTTTGATGTATATGATGAGGGGGTCCATCCATGAGTCCCCTAGGTTCAAATTGAGACAAGGGTTGGATACCTCTTCTTCCTCAATGGTTGCCTTTGCTAAGACCTTGACCGGAACTGTCCTTCTGATGTCTGTCTTCGTCGCCGAAGCCAACCTTGCCAATGCATCTACATGGCTATTATTTTTTTGAGTTACTCTCTTCAGTTTTGTCTCTTTGAAACATTCTAAGATCATTCTCACCCTCTTCAGATACTTAGCCATTCTTTCGTCTTTGGCCTCGTAGACTCCCAATACTTGATTGACAACTAACCTTGAATCACTATGAAGTAGGAGTCGTCTTACACCTAGAGTTTTTGCCAATGAGAGGCCTGCTATCATGGCCTCATATTCTGACTCGTTGTTAGATGCCTTGAAGTTGAATCTCAGAGCGTATTCAATGTTGGCACCGTCTGGAGCTGAAAGTATCAGCCCCGCACCGCTTCTACTGTCACAGGAAGAACCATTAATGAAGAGATTCCAAATGTTCGTATTCGATGAGAAGGTCCCTTCTGACACGATTCCTTGCCTGAAGAGGTATCGATCCTCCTCGTTATCCGCTACTCCGCTTCTGATCTTTTTGGATACGACCTTTTCCTGGTTTCGGAAGACGTTTGGTACGACCTCTTCTTATTCTCGGAAGACATTATTGTTTGACCCTTCAGTGCCCACTTGGTCATTCTCTGCCTCGACCTCTTCCCATGTGAACGTAGTAACAAAGTCTGCAAGGGCCTGCCCTAGGTTGGTAGGTAAGGTCATACTCCCCCAACTCAATGGCCTAGGTCATCAATCTTCCAGACTTCTCAGGTTTATGTAGAACCTGTCTTAGTGGGGAATCGGTGAGGACGATCATGGAATGGGCTTGGAAGTAGGGCTTCATCTTCCTTGAGGCATGTATCAGGGCATAGGCTAACTTTTCCATACGAGGGTAATTTTGTTCAGACCCTTCAAGCGCTTTACTGTTAAAATATACAGGCCTTTGGACTCCAACGTCTTCTCGCTCTATGGCCGCACGGATAACCAATTCGGAGACTTCTAGATACACATACAATTTCTCTCCTACTATGGGCCGAGATAACAACAAGGGAGACCCAAGGTAGGACTTGAGTTGGTTAAAAGCCTCTTCACACTCTTCGTCCCACTGGAAGTCCTTTCTAAGAACTTTGAAGAATGCAAAACACTTGTCCGTTGCTCTAGAAACAAACCTGTTGAGTGCGGCCACTCTCCCCGTGAGTCTTTGGACATCCTTGATGCTCCTTGGTGTCTTCATATCAAGCAAAGCCTTGATTATCTCAGGTTTTGCTTTGATTCCTATTTGATTGATGATAAATCCAAGAAACTTCCCCGCTCCTATCCCGAAGACACACTTCGCGGGGTTGAGTTTCATTTCGTACAAGTCCATAGTATAGAAGGTCTTTTCAAGGTCTGCCACATGAGTGCAGGCGTTCAAGCTCTTTATTATCATATCGTCTACATACACCTCCATAGTCTTACCTATTTGATCTTCGAACATCTTGTTCACAAGATGTTAGTATGTTGCCCCCGCATTTTTCAGACCGAAGGGAATCACTTTGTAGCAGTACGTCCCTTTGTCGGTAATGAAGGCTGTCTTCTTCGAGTCCTCTGCGTCCATAAAGATCTGATTGTAGCCTGAATACGCGTCCATGAATCTCATGAGCTCATGCCCTACAGTAGCATCTACCATCTGATCTATTTTGGGTAAGGGGTAGCTGTCCTTTGGGCAAGACTTGTTCAGGTCAGTGAAATCAACGCACATTCTCCACTTTCCATTGGCCTTGGGCACGATGACTGCATTTGATAGCCACTCCGGATATATGACTTCTCTAACAAACTCAGCCACTTCCAGTTTTTGACTTCTTCCCGGATGACGTCGTACTTCTCCCTGGAGTAAACTCTTCGCCTTTGTTTGATAGGCTTGGCATCTTCGGTCACATTGAGCTTGTGACTCATAACCTCAGGGTTGATGCCGAGCATGTCTGCGTGACTCCAAGCGAAGACACTCTGCCTCTTCCTGAGGAAGTTTATCATCTCTTCCTTGATTTTTGCTTTTAAGGCTTTGCTGAACTGGATGGTTTTTTTCGGTTCGTCTTCATTGAGGACGATGGATTCTACCTCTTCCGCGGCCTCTCCCTTCTTCAACTTTGTTTCATCTCTTGGGTCAAGTGTATCAATGCTATAAGTGGTGGTTGCCCTCTTATGGGCCTCTCTCTCTTCGGCCGAGTTGAAGTAACATTCCCGTGCTATGGTCTGGTCACCTTAAACTTCCCCTACCCCATAGGGGGTCGGGAATTTTAGCATTTGGTAAATCGTTGATGGCAAGGCTTCGAACTCCTTAAGGGCCACTCTTCCTATGATGAGGTTATGGGCCGAGAAGACGTTTTCGTCCATCAAGAAAAAAATTATCTTTCGGTTCAACCTCTTAGGCCACTCGTCACCCATCCGTACGTCCAATTCATACATGCCCAATGGGTGGACCTTTTCGCCGCTGAAGCCCATTAAAGGATGATGATAGGGTACCAGCCTTGCTCTGCTGAGGCCCAGGCTCTTGAAGCAAGGCTAAGACATTACGTCTGCTAAATTCCCCCCGTCCACGAGGACCCTCTGCACCTCGCATCCATACACCCTTGTTGTTATTACCAAAGGGTCATCATGTGGGGATAAGATACCTTTGAAGTCGAGTCGGGAGAACCCAACTATAAGTGTGTCCATGTCCACCTTCTTTCTCTTCTGCGCTATATCGGAAGACATTAGATTTACAACTTCAAGTTTGGCCACTGACTTGGCCTCTGCCATATGAGCTTTCCTGTCAGCCACTTTAGAGCTACTTCCCGCGAGTCCTCCGAAAATGGTGTCAACACCAAAGGAGATCATGCCAACCCTCTTCACCGGGGTGTTGTCATCTTTTGGCGGAAGGTCCGGATCGTCTTCATCATCACCTTCTGAATCATTGTCTCTTCTAGCTGGGGCCTCGTCACGGCATCTGTCGTTTATGATCTTCTTAGGGTCATCTTTTCCCCCTTTAGGAGCCTTGCCATCAACATACTTCCTCAGTTTTTTGGATTTTAACATCTTTTCAATTTCATCCTTCAAGGCGAATCATCTGTCTGTAACATGGCCATTGTCATGGTGGAACTCACACCACAAGCTTTTGTTCCTCTTATGTGGAGGGGCTTTCAGTTTCTCTATCCATCTTAGAGTCCTGTCATTCTTGATCTCGTTTAGGATATGCTCACAGCTCACGGTTAGAGGAGTATAGTGAGCGAACTTATCATCGGGTGACCTCTTCTTTCCATCTTTCTTTCTTTGGGACTTCCTGCTACCACCGCGATTCTCATCCTCATACTTGGTGGCCATTGCCTCTTCAGCATTCATGACTTTTCCCGCAGTTGCCAGTAGCTCGGCCATAGACCTGTGAGGGTCTTTCGCGAGTTTCCATAATAACTTCCCTTTCTGAAGACCTCCTATGAGGGTGGTCATGGCTACATTCTCTTCGTAATCTTCAACCTCAAGTTTTTCTTTGTTGAACTTGGCGATGTAGTCTCTTAAACTTTCGTCCTTTCCTTGCTTGACATACAGTAGATGAGTGGTCTTCTTTTGAGGTCTTACCCCAAAGCAGAAGTTGTGAATGAATCATTCAGCCAAGCCCTTAAAGTTCTCAATTGAATTCTTCAGAAGAGAAGTGAACCAGCTGTGTGCTGCTCCTGTCAAAGTCCCAGAGAAGGCCCTACACTTCATCTCATCAGGTATCGAGTAGATGTTCGCCGCTATCTGATACATATCAATGTGATGTACAGGGTTGGTGCTACCGTCATACTTGGGAGACACCACGGGTGGCTTGAACTTATAAAGGGTCGGGAAGCTCACTATACTTTCCAAAAAGGGGGAGCCTTTCGAAAAACCTCTTTACAGTGGGTCTCGGCTTTTAATGAGGTCTCCTATCTTTTCCTCAAGATGTTGGATAGAGTCGTTCCATGGTCTCCTACCATCGTCCAGGCCGAGGTTGTCCCCAACCACCTCCAAGGGATGGACTGAGGGTTCCCCAGCCGCAGCGCAACGTCGGCTATTGACCTCTTCCTGATCTCTACCTCTTCCTGCATGAGGTCGGCCTTGTTGTGGCCGAAGCTGTCCCTCTCCTCTTTGCGAGCTGGCTGCACTCCTTGACCTTGATAACCTCTGTCTTAGGTCATTTACTGGGCCCAACCTCTCAAAGGCTGACCCTCTACTCAATCGATCAAAAGTTGATCCTCGCTGCTGGGCCTCTTCACCTCTTCGGCCGCCATAAGCTCGACTCTGTTGAAGAGGACGTATAGTATTATTCGAGACCTCATACGGCTCCCAACATTCTTCTGGGACCTCTTCCACCTCCAGATCGTCATACCTGTCCTCCGGGCAATGGTTGCCTTGCCTCTCCAGGCGTAAGCGCGTAGGATCAGTAACGTCCCTCCTCCGCTGAGGGGCAGTTTGGTCCTTCATTGGTGCCCGGGGTGGTCCCCTGGCATCAGGATGAGGCTGAACAGCCGCCGGAGTGATCATTTCCGGTGAAACTCTAGGTGGCCTCATCATAGTTTGGCTGAGCTGTACAAATTGCTCCTGCATAGCTTATTGTGTTGCAGCCAATGACCTCAAGGCTGCAGCTACCTCCGCCATTTCGGACTGAGGCGGTGCCTGGATGGAACTAGGTCCTCCCGTCCCAGGCGGCGGAAGAGGCGGTGGTACCTCTGGTGCCATATGCTAGCACAAAAGAGCTGGTGTAGTAAATGAGCTTAATAACTTACATGACCTCTTTCAATGGTGAAACAACTCCACGCTAGGGGGGAGGCCTGGTTCACCACCAGAGTCTCTGGTGAGGTTAAATAGAAAAAGAGAAAGAGATAGCTTCTCGTTCCCACAGACGGTGCTAAAATGATGATGCTGGAAGCAGTACCAACCTTCAAGGTGTTTGTGAGCTCAATTCAATGTTAACAATGGTAGCATAAGGGTATATATACATATATAGAAGGAGGTGAGGAGAAGAGGATTCACATCGGAATATAAGTGGTTCAGCCAATTAGGCCTACATCCACTGTGCAAGTGTATGACATGTATCACTGTATGAGGGCTCTAATGGCCATAGTTACAATCTCTCAAGCTTTCTCTCTCTACTGTGTGTTTAGACAGAGTTTCAGCTAGGGTTGCTAATTTCGGGTCCTTTGCAAGGTAGAGGATGACCTCTATATATAGTATCAGGGGGGTGTAGTGTACCCCCCATGCATGCAATGAGCATGTGTGTGTTGGTCTAGCCAATATGATGAGGACATCTGTCCCTGTCACATGTAGAGAACAATGATGAAATATTCCCCCCACGTGGGGGGAATGATTTGTTATAACTGATTTGTGTCCACGTGTCCTTGTCCACACATATGTTAATAAGTGCTCGACCTCCATGCTTGGTTATGACCTCGGCCTAGAAGAGTCCGAGGTTAGTAAGGTTTAGCTGCCCACCCAATCCGAGATGAGCCATTATGGTCTCGGCTTAAGTGAAGCTGAGGTAAGGTGTTAAGGTTGGCCTGGGCCGAGGTTAAGTTGGAATGTTCTTGGAAACTTGGCCGATTCACTGATGGGGTTACCTTGGTAGAGGTAAGTCTCCTTGTAACCTCGGCCTACCCCTGGACGAGGTTGTCATTCCCGGGTGAAGTGACAAACTTTTGACCCCCATGATTCATGTAGTCTCGCCTTGATGAGGTTTGTAGTGGCGTCGGCCAGGGCCGACCTTGCTAGGGCCGAGGCTTATTTTCAGTGATCCAAGGCATTTCCAACCTCGACAATGTATTGGCCGAGGTCGTAGTTTCTGAGCCGAGGTGACACTTGGGGCATATCATGCAACCCCAGTCAGAGTGCCAGAAAAGGCACGACACCTCATCTCATCCGAGATAGAGTATATATCTGCCGCTGATTGGTACATCTCAATATGGTGGACAGGGTTGGTACTCCCGTTATACCGAGGGGTGACCGCTGGTGGCTTGAACTTGGATGGCGTGGGAAAGTTGACTATCTTCGCCACAAAGGTTGATCCCATGGAGTATCCTCTCTGAAGAGGGTCCCGGCTCCTCAGAATATCACTAATATTATCCTCTAGTCGCTGGATCGAGTCATTCTAGGGCCTCGTAGGGTCGGCCTGACCGATGATATCCCCTGGCGCCTCTTTGAGGTGGACGTAGGGTTTTGTGGCGGCAGGCCTGTGTTGGCTATTTACTTCCCCCTGACCATCGTCCCGTCCTAGGGGTCGGCCCCCGTGTGGTCGGCCATCTGCTGCCTCCCTTCTGGACCTCGCATCACTCCTTGATCTGGATAATTTTTCTCCCAGGTCATTTACTGGGCCCAGCCTCTCAAAGGCCGACCCCCTGCTCAAGTGATCAAAATCAGAGCCTCTCGGGCGATCGTCAGGATTTTGCCTTCCACACTTCCCATTTCTATACTAGAGGGATCGTACAGTATTATTGGTGACCTCATATAGCTCCTAGCACTCTATGGGAGCCTCCTTTCCCTCCAGATCATCATACCTATCCTCAGGGCAAGGGTTTCCTTGCCTCCCCAGGTGTAGACGCCGAGGGTCAGCAACATCCCTCCGCCGATGTGGGGGTGGCAAGTCTTTGCGTGGTGCCTGGGGTGGTCCCCTGGCCTCATGCTACCATGGAGCCGCTGTCGGAGTAATCATCTCAGGTGAGACCCCTGGTGGTCTTAGTATGTTCTGGCTTAGAGTTGTGAACTGTTCCTGCATGATCCGCTGGCTTGCTGCCAGAGACTTCAAGGCTTCCGCCACATTAGCCATCTCAGACTAGGGTGGTGGCTGACTGGAATTGGGTCCTACTCCACTATCCGGCGGAGGAAGTGGTGGTGGTGGCATCTCCAGTGCCATGTGCTTGAGCTATGAAGAGCTGACCTGAAGAAATGACTGGTGAGCTTGAGAACCTTAATGGATCTCTTTTAATGGTGAAATGTCTCCACATAGGGGGAGAACTGGCTCACCACCAGAGTGCCCAATGAGGTCAAGCTGTACAAAGGAAGATATGTCTTCTCGTTCCCACAGACGGTGCCAAACTGATGATGCTTGGATTCAACACCACCAGATAAGTGATGATGAGCTCAAACTTTGAGTACCATGGAAACCATAGATGTATAAGTGTGTGTGTAGAAGGAGGTGAGTATAAGAGGAGCAAGATAATGATCTATAGTGGTTCAACCAATCAGGCCTACATCCACTGTGAGTGTGTGATCCACTAAGTATGGGCACTAATGGCCTTGGATACAATGCACATAAGCTCACTTTCTCTCTCTACTATGTGTACAAGCAGATTTTTTACTAGGGTTACAATTATCGATCCATCCCCTTGTACGGTTGTAGGTGACAAGTGTATATAGGTCTTGGGGGGTGTAGTGTACCCCCAAAGTATGCATGGTGCATGTGAACGATGATCTGGCCAATCTTCTGTTGACACCTGTAGATGCCACCTGTGATTAATGATGACATAATATTCCCTCACGTGAGGTGGTTATATTGTTATAACGGTCTTCCACGTGCCATGTGAGCCTCACGCGCACCGTTCCACGCGTCTCCCATACCACGCGCTGTGATGATGTCACCCTTGGCCTATGATATGAGGCCGAGGGCAAAGTTCCTTTCTGTAGTGAGTCTGGCCCAATTTGGGTCTCGTACTGTCGTACCCTCAGAGGTTCGGCCAGACCATAATGAGGGGTCGACCCCTTGGAAGGTCGTCTGGGCCTGATGAGGGGTCGGCCCCTTGGAGGGTCGTCTGGACCATGATGAGGGGTTGGCCCCTTGGAGGGTTATCTGGGCCTGATGAGGGGTCGGCCCCTAGGAGGGTCGTCTGGTCCTGATGAGGGGTCGGCCCCTTGGAGGGTCGTTTGGGCATGATGAGGGGTCGGCCCCATTCAGGTGCAGGGCACCCTCAGCCTAGCCGAGGGAGTATATGGGTATATCAGTGGTTGATGTAGATCATTCATCAACTGTAACAATCACGTACTCTCTTGAGCTTCCATTACTGATGCTCGATACTCTACTTTTGTAGTTGACAAAGATACCGTCGATTGTCTCTTACTACACCAAGAAATTGCTCCAGATCTAAGCTTAAACATGTACCCGATAGTTGATCGGCGAGTGTCGTGATCTCCTGCATAGTTAGAATCACAATAGCTAACTAACTTGCAATCTTCACCTTTCTTGTACAAAATATCATAGGTAGTTGTACCCTTCACATATCTCAATATTCGTCAAACTGCTTCCAATTGAGACTTTTTAGATTTTGCATGTACCGACTCATCACACCAATTGCACAAGAAATGTCAGGTCTAGTTAAGGTTAGGTAGATCAGACTACCTACTAATTATCAATACATTATGGCATCTTCCAAATCTTTTCCTTCATGCGCACACAACTTGCCATTTGGTTCCATCGGTGTCGAGATTGGCTTGCATTCGAGCATCCCGAACCTCTTCAACAAATCTTTGGAATAATTTTACTGATAAAGAAATATTCCTTCTTATGTACGATCAATCTCTAGACCAAGAAAATGCTTGAGTTGTCTAAGTTCGTTTACCTGGAAACGAACTTATAAATTCTCCTTTGCTCGAAGAATTTATGCCTCATGATCACCGTTTATGATCAAATCATCCACGTATACCAGTACGATAGCTAACTTTCCTCCATTTGTTTTGACAAATAAGCTAGAATTTGCAGGTTTTACTGAATAACCACTTTGAGTTAGAAATTCAGCAATCTTACCATACCATACCCTTGGTGCTTATTTCAATCCATAAAGTGTCTTTCGCAACTTACCCACATGCCCATGATGATCTTGATTATGAAAACCCATTGGTTGAATCATGTAGATCTCCCGATCTAACTCCCCATAAAGAAATGCGTTCTTTACCCATTTACCACAAGTTTCAGTCTTTGTTGGCTGCAAGTGCAAGTAAGACTCGTATAGTTGTAAGCTTTACCACTGGACTAAACGTTTCATCATAGTCTAGTCCATATTATTGAGAGAACCCTCAAGCCACCAGTCGAGCTTTGTACCTCTCAATTGATCCATATGGACAACGCTTTATCTTGTAAACCCATTTACATGATATGGCTTTCACATCTCTTGACTTCGGCACGAGATCCCAAGTATGATTTTGCTCTAGTGCAGTGATTTCTTCTTCCATCGCTTTAATCCACTCAAAATTCTGGGTTGCTTCTTCATATGTATTAGGTTCTCTTACACTTGTTTCTTCTTCTATGGCTGCGTTGGCATATTTCAGATTTGGCTTTCTGATTCTTGTTGACCTCCTAAGTTGTGATTGTGGAGTTGATACTTCCATTTCACTAGGTCCACCTTCTTCATCTGGTTGGTAATATACACCAGTTTGCTAAGGATTCTGTGTTACTTCTTGCTCGATATTATCATCATCATATAAATCTTCATCTTCGTGTGAGCTTGATAGGATTTGAGGAGTCTGCTCTCCCATTTTCTATTGTAGCTTCTCTTTAAATTCCTTCGAGTTTGATAACACCTCCTTTTCTGAGGACCACGAAGAAGTTGCTTCATCAAACACCACATCTCGTGACGTGTAACACCTTCCGATCGTAGAATCATAACATTTCCACCCTTTTCTCTGGCTGTCGTATCCCACAAAGATACATCTGATGGATTTCTTGTCAAACTTGCTACATAAATGGTTTGGAACAAATACATAGCATACACAATCGAATACTCAAAAGAAACTAATCGTAGGTTTCATGTCCTATAATTTCTCAAAGGGTGAAATAAACTCTAACCTTGGTTGAGGAAGTTTGTTAATCACATGGGTTGCAGTTCTCATAGCTTCATCGCAAAATATTCCTGGTACATTCTTAACATGTAGCATACTCCGACAAACTTCTACAAGATGTCGATTCTTTTTCTCTGGTACTCCATTCTATTGGGGGGTGTTAGCACAGGTAAATTGATGACGTATTCTCCAATCTCGCAGATACTGGAAAAACTCATTTGAGGTATATTCTCCTCCACTATCTGTGCGTAGATAAATAATCTCCTTCCCCACTTCTCCTTCAATCATCTCTCTGAACTCTTTAAACTTTGAGAACGTGTCAGATTTTTTTTTCATAAAGAAAATCCACACATACTTGTATAAGTCATCAATAAATGTTACCATATACCGCATCCCACCAACTGATGGTTGCTTGACTGATCCGAACACATCAGAGTGAACTAACTCTAATGGTTCATTTGCTCTAAACTTTGATCCTCATATCGTAATTAATGTGCTTTACCATACTGGCATCTCGCACAGAACGTGTCTGTCCTCACATCAAATTATGGAAGTCCCTTGAGCATTGACTTCTTCATCATCATGCTTAGCTTAGAATAGCTAACAGGGCCTAATCGCATGCGCCATAAAACTGCTATCTATTTTTTCTTGTCTTGTCTACATATGCAGACTCTGTTGACATCACGTAGACTGACTCCAATCGCCATCCCTCCATTATTAGCATTCCTGAGATCTTAAGGTCTCGATATACCTTCACATCTCGTGGACCAAACAAGACAAAGTGGCCTAATGATGTTAACTGTGTCACTGAAAATAGATTTTTCCTCATACCCGGAACATGGTAGAAATTTTGAAGCGGCACCTGGTTAGAACTGTATTGAGGTGCTACTAATGTCTTACCGATATGAGCGATTGGTATCCTTGAGTTGTTGGATGTTACCATAATTCTATTTCTCTTATATTTTGACAGGCTCTGTAACTTCTGTTTATCACCCGTCATGTGATTTGAGCACCCTGAGTCGATGATCTAATCATTCTCGTAGTCGATCCTCTCAACTGTCTAGACTGTGAGAGCTAACTCCTCCTCTTCCACAGTAAAAGATGCTTCAGCATCCCAATCATCTTCTCTTCTCTCCTTTGAATTGGAATTAGTAACATTGCTCTCAGCGGGCCTTTTGTTGGACCAGCAATCTTTTGCCATATGTCCCTTCTTACTGCAGTTGTAACATTTGCCCTAAAATATTTTACCATAGCTACGATTCTTTGAAGCTCCCCCTGGAAGAGAACCTCCCTCTCCTTGATGACTTTTTGCCTTGTCATCATCCTTTTTATATCTGCCTCCGACGTGCTGCTTGAAGTAGCCCTTGCTTTTGTTGGTGTAGAGCTCTTCCTCCTCACCCTTTAGCGAGACTCCACCCATTTGCTTAGCCATAGCTTCTTGACTGGAAAGCAAATTTTCAAACTCAACAAGTGATGGTTGAGTCGGCCATCCTTGTACAGCAGCAACAAAACTTTGGTATTTTGACCTCAAACCATGGATAATTATTCTTTTCATCCTGGTTTCACCAATAGCAGCTGTTGGATCTGAATTTGAAATTTCGTGGCATATTTTCTTCACCTTGTGAAGGTACTTGGTGATAGTCATGTCACGTTGCTCCATCGATAGCAACTCGTTCTCGAGAAGTTGTAGTCTTGTGTCGTTCTTCTTTCAAAAAAGTGTAGTGAAAGTGTCCCATGCCTCTTTCGGTGTTTTGGTATCCCGGATGTGGTCCAACATTTCTTCTTCAATTGTGGTCTTTAAGGAAAACATCGCTTTGTCCACTTTAATCTTCCATTTTTGCAAAGTTCCATTAGCGTCATCAACCTACGGTTGTATAACTTCACTACCGCCAACGACCTCCCAAAGGTCTTGTCCTTGCATATAGGACGTCATACATCTCGCCCACGTGTTGTAATTTTGGTTGTTGAGCTTCTTGATTTCTTCAACTACTTGAAGATCACCCATCGTGTCGGTAAATTTTTGATAATACCAAACAAGCCTGATTTCAGATACAAACTTGCAGAATACGAATTTCTCACGGCTCAAGAAAAATCACTCCAAAGATACTAGTACACGACCGTCCCGCTCTGGTACCAATTGTTGATAATAACGAGTACAAAACTCTAATATTCGCAAGAAATGATTATAAGGAAGTACTCACCAAACCACTTTTTCAAAACACTTAAAGAAGACAAACTCTTAAAATACTACACTCAAACTAAGATACAAATGGTAATTGCCTTATTGTTTTACTTCTTCTTGGATGATTATACAAGCATAGGACATGGGGTATTTATAGCATGGTAAATACATTTTTGGCCACACATTAAACAAGTAAGGAAAAATTACAACCACACCTTTTCTACATAACACACACTAATTTATCACTAGTGAAATATAGGTAAGCAATGACATAACACACACTAATTTACCACTAGTACAATATAGGTAAGCAATGACATCATATGGGTTGTGATGTTGAAACTTAATACATTCAGCTATGAAAGAGGAGGGAAATCCACATTTAGATAATAATTCTTCCGTACTGTCGATCCAACAAAAGTAATCAAACAACCCTATTTGGATTTTGTAATTTATCCACAGTACTTCTCAAAAACCTGAAACGAATGAAAAAAAAACACTTCAGTGGCCTTATCCAACATTTATTTTTTATTTTCTTATACAAGTTCCTCTCCAACAAATAAAGAATGAAATAAATAACTTTTAACGACGGACAGATATATATTAGGCATTTACATTCGGTTAATTGAAGTATCATGAAGCTCATTCAGCTGAGGTCGACCGAGAGATGAAGAGAAACATGAACCCAAAACATCACTGGCTTTTAATCCTACCCAACAATTCATTATGTAGTGAGATGGAAACTAGGAACACCATTGACTTTAGTTGAATAACCATAACGACTGAGTTTACAGAAAAAAACGAAGGTTTGGTGGAAAACAAAAATTGACATAAGCTTAACTACAAATATTTGTGTGCATATGCATGTATAATCATTAGATTACAAGTATTTGTGCAACTATTTCAAAGTAAATTCGTGCATGCATACACTTACAAGTTACAACTCTGTGAATGTATGTGTGTTCCTGAAGGTCCAAACAATCGTTTACGACATTCTATCTCTATAAATGAATATGACCTCAAAATTTACATATGAACTATACAGCCAAGTGCAAACATATTAACATTTACGCAAAGTAAATTGGCTTTAGTCTATAGAACCATATATATTAGGATGCAATTTTTCGCAAATTTCGATGGAGCACAACATGGAAACAATGAGCACCTGAATAGCTTCATTATATCATAAAGAGTGTTGTGTCACTCCCAGGAATGGAAAAAATCAATAGCCAAAGATCAGAATATTCAACAAGTTGCCATAACATGATAAGCAATGATATCACAAAGTTGATGTCAAGGACAAGCAAAGAGGAATTTGGTGGTGAAAATCGATAAATAAAATAATAATAATAATAATAATAATAATAATAATAATAATAATAATAATAATAATAATAATATGTCCCAAAAATTATTCATTAACATTCCATAATGCAAAATGAGAAACCTAAAAGTCAATTCCATTAAAGGCGAGCTCTATTGATGTCAGTGGGTCAAACAAAATATGATAAACCAAAATGAGAATTCTAAATAATAAAAGAAAAGAAATGACATAATAATATTGTCAACATCATTAGCACTCTCCTACACTCGTTATTCATGTAATTTTACACACTATTTTGATCCACTCTACCTAAGTTCAGATAACACAAATTATCTGATCAATCATATATTCATTCTACTACTATATTAAGGGCTTGTTCATCTCCAAAGATGCAAATGATGCGTTATGCTCATTGGGAAAGTAACCACATTGTCATTGTTTGCAAAAAATGACAAAGCTAAAAAACTATGTCACGGAGGAGATAAAGCGGATTTCGAATAATTTAACCATAATATTTTTTAGCCTCTTCCTAAAAAAAATAAAGTAAACTTAATTCAGAGAAAGACATTCTGAGGAAAGGTTAACAAAAGAAATATACAACAAATATCTCTTCCTCAGAATTATGACCATGTTCAAGGGAAAGCAAATAGCAGACCCATAATTTTCCAACTCAGGGACAATTAAACACTTGTGTAATTATCATTGTAACCTTTCTTTGTTAAACAGTTATGTATTTATCACTATATCCATGTCTAGTTTCCATTGAATGTGATACCTCACATGAACATTGTTGAAACATGAACTACATTATTGACTCATTACCTAACAGTTTAACCTTTCAGGTGAGATGGTGAATTATCATATCAGAGCTTTGGTTTAAGATGGCCTAAATGTGATAATTTGTGTGAGAACGAAAGTCCTATCCATACCTTTAGATAATAAACATATATAGGAATTGGAACATAATTTTTAAACGCCCAAGAAATAATTAGTAAATTCCAAATAGTTATTCAAATGGTCACACTATAGGAACTTGTCTGATCAAATATCACAACAACACGAAATCATTTACACATTCTTGGATTTCAAAGAAAAAGTTAGGGTACATGTACAAACATGAATATATACGATATGAGAATTTCACTAGCAAGTCATAGTTAATAAAAGTACATAAACTCTTAAAGACTGTGATGATGCATATTTTGAGGGTACCTGACAAAAATGTGTTGTCTACACGACTACAAGAACAATCAATGATGAACAAAATACTTTCAATAAAAAAACTAATATTCACAATTCTAGAACCCTCAAAACAAGAGAAATAACTCATGTAACTACACTCGTGGAGGCATTTTATCTTGAAGTTAGTAAAAGTATAATTGAATAGTGCCACAGGGTGTTCTACTTAATTGCACAACCACTATAAAAGGGTTCGTATATGTAGTTAAGTTGTAGTCAACAAAAGAATAACTTGCGGGCTCTAAAAAGGAAGAGTTGCATTTTTAGGTTCCAAAAATCATCATTGGAAGCAAAACTAAATCATGTAGATGAATTAAAGAGAATAAAGTAAATTTTCTCACAGTGAAACAAAGGCCAATAGCTCCCACCCAAGGCTTCGATGGAATTAAACATAATTTGACCCAAAGTTCCCTATTAACGTCAAAATCTCAGTCAACCATGAGCATGATTATTGGAATAAAGCCAAATTTTAGTGATAAAATTAATAACATTTGAGCACCACCTGTGTAACAAATGCCTATCTAGCATGCTTATAACATATAATAAAAAAAAATAGTGGGACACAAATAGATATATCCACCATCTACATTAATTATCCACAAAAAAAGACCTATTACATGTATCATAGCTAGATATACCCCCTATGTACATCATTTAAAAAATGTCTCCAAAAAAATGTACATCGAAAAATCACGCATAAATACGTTGGTCCTCCTTTGGCTTTCACGATATTGTGTCGTTAAAGTGCTCCATATCATATAACATAAGGCTGAATAAATTTAATGAACTCATGTTGAAGTTTATTGATCTCATGAGTTTGATATGACGACTTTTCAGCCAACTCTTTCATCTAAACAAGACAAATAAAATTACATTTATATTTTATCACATCTAAATAAAAAAGAATGTAAAAAATATTAAAAACATGTGATCTTCATTTTTATAGGCTTCGATAAATTTTCCAAGAGCTCTCCCAAGAACTTCAGTACAAAAAAACCACACATAATTTCTTCTCGTTGTTTAGGGCCGTAAAAATAAAGGAGTTAGTATATTACTCATGTCAAATGTGAATGCCTAAACATTAAATTTAATTTATCGAACAAATACCTTAACATTTTCCCAGTTTAGTAATGATCTTTTTTCCTTTGATTGTAAAAAAGATATAATTCCACTTGAATAAAAAAACATAATGACATAATTATATTACAATTATGTAAAATGAAATCAATAATTTTATTATAAGAATTTATTTAGGACATTACTTATGTGTTTATATAGAGCTTAAGGTCCAAGCTCGGTGCCCCGTTTAAAGAATCAACCGAAAACACATTGTTCAAAATAAAGTCGATCACAAGCAAAACCCAATGATACCTATATTATGAAGAATTATTGGAGATTAGGAATATTATACATACACACATTTATTATGCTAAAAAACTTTTACATATCTTCCAAACTTACCTAGTATTGAATGGAATAACAAATATTTTTTTGGCTGATGCCTTCTGTAGAGTTTCTGTTATAAATTAATGCCCAAAGTTTTTAGAAAATGCATCCCAAATGGAGAGGGGATTTACTAATTTAATAACTTCAAAACTCCTTCCAAAATTTTCATGTAGTCATCTATACATAAACCAAACGCACGTGAGTTAGAAGGGCATTCATTTATGAAAAAATGTAAACTCCATCTAAACTCTTGCATGAATTCATGAATTAAATAAAACATGGTAAAACTTAAATCTTACCTCATGTATGCAATAATGCAAACTCCACCTAGTTCTTGCATCTTACAAAACCGTATTAATTCATTTTTTGGAATATAGGTGGTCTCAAGATCATCTTCAAAAATAGCCACCGGAATCTTCATCGCATCCATCGTCATGATGTTATCAAGCCTATTAGCAAATGCAATAATTGAGCATCCATCCCCTATCTTCGACGTAGGGGTCATCTGGCATGTGGAAAATAGGGAGTGCTACAACTACATCATTATAGTAATCCAAACAACCTTCTTTATCACTTTTAACTAGTTAATTACAACTTACATAACACAAATATTAAAAATATATTAAAAATGACACATATCGGCCAAAACATACTAGCCACTAGCCCTCAAACCAACCCAAACGAAAAAGAGTAAGAAAAAGAAAAAAAATTGTTATTTTTCTTTCCTAATAGTTGATATTACACTCTTAAGCAGAAATTTGGCTTATTCATAGGGATTTCCCCTTTTATTCCCTTTTTCTTCGTACAAAAATTTAAATATAAAATAAAATTTTCTTCCCCTCCCTTTTCGTTCCCACTAACTAAATGAGGCATCAATTTATAATTAATTCAAACAAATGCAAAGGATGCCCAACCCATATTCCATTGCATGATTTTTCATGAGATTTTTCAAGCAAAGATGCCACTCTATTCACATAATCTCTATTGTCTACCTTATTCAAACAATTAAACATTGAACTTCATTTATGTAACATACCATCAAAACAGTCTCTAAAGCAGATTTTTTCGTCGCTGGATGCAAGTTAGTCGGTATCTACAATGCACAATGAAACACGAGCAGATGAAAATAGTTGAAATAACACAATGAAAGCTGACATACGAGACTTTTAAGCAAATTCTTTCAACATAAAATTTTGCCAAAGTAATATAAAATCAACTTGTAAAGACAACCCACTCAACCATTTCATTTTAAAATAGTAATACATATTAACAGTTAACAGTTGACATATTTACTCTATGATTTCATTATTACTCATACACAAAATCTTCAAAAGATAGCAGATTTTTTATTATGTATGAAAAAGATAAAAGGAAACCAAGAAACAGAGTGGAGTATCACATTAGTCATGATGATCACAAGGACAATCTTCAAGTGCCCAAGTTCCTCACATGAGCTCAGACCTCAGCCAACGTCCCTAGACGTCATACAAGCCCACTGGGTTATGAGAAAAGTCTCCGACCTCAAATGAACCCACAATAAAGTGAACAAAACCTTAACAACATTAGGCTACTATAACTGTAATGTTGATTTATTTGTTATGTACTTACATAAATTTGATACGGTTAGAATATCTCCGCACATTTATTAAGAGTGGTGATGAAACTAAAATCTCACCTTCAATAATTGTGGAGGCAATTATTATGCAACACAAATAGATACGAGAGAGGTAATCACCAAGTAAGATCAAGGAATGTAAAATGACAATCACACAACAAAGGATGTACGTGGTTAGGCAAAGATGTGCCTACGTCCACGGTGGTGCAGTCGGTGTTATTTCTATATACTCCGGAGAGCAGCTACAGAGAATACAACTTGTCCTTTGCTCCGAACCTAGGGTTTAATATATACATGTACATTTTGGTGAATGGGGATGTTGGATCCCCCCACGTCTTTCATCTCTCCCTATAACCTCCCTTAATGGGAACGTGAGAAGAGACTGGGTCATAGTTAAATAAGAGATAGGGGGTCTAGACTTTGGGCCGCCAGAATTGGGCTACTCGTCCAGGCCCATTATCTTAATTGTAGGTACCCACAATTACCCCTAAGTTTGTTGGGCCATGTATTGGGCTCAGTAAATTTAAATGATCAATCATAATGGCTTTTTTGTACATTGTGCAATACTTCGAGAGTTGTGAAGCTGATTCTAGCGGCACCCGCTCCGTATTTTGTGCACTATGATTAGCAACACTTAAAGGTTTTCTGGAATAGCCACTTTTTGATCGTCATTTCAATATTTCTAGCATTCTTCCATTCCCTGTGAGATCTAGCGCTTCGTACTTTCTTCTCTCAATCTCTATTCCCCTTGCCTCCTTGTCGTTTGGGATCGTGCTTCTTCATCGTTCGAACTTCCATCTTATAAGTTTTCTGTGCCTTTTCTTCATTCTGTCTCTTTGAATTTGTAGTTTTCTAGGGTTTTCCAATGGCGAAGATTGGGAATAGGCCGGTCTCTGAATTTAGGAAGTTCTATAACATCCCTGAGTGGGTAGATATTGAATGTTGTGCTTCCCCCTAGAAATGTTAGAGAGATAGAAGATGCCCATTGGATCCACGTTTTGTTGCTTTCCCGGGGGGACTCACTTTTCCTCCCAACAATCTGTTCTTACACTTATTTGGCTATTTCAATATTGTCCCTGCACAGTGCTGGCCCAATGTATGGAAGATAATTAATGGTGTTCATAGGATAAATCAGTTATATGGTACTAGGTTAGGGCTCGTCGAGGTCTGTTTCTGTTATTCTTTCTCTCGGACCAGTTCTGGTGTTCTTTATCTCAAGGCTAGGAGTCCTGACAGGGTATTGGTAGTAAACCTACCTAATTCCCATAAGGACTATTGGCAAGAGGGCTTCCTTGATAGAAATTGGCAGTTTTCCCCCCAGTTTGTGGGGTCGAGGGCTGATAGGTTCTCCGTCCCCTTTTTTGGGGAAGAATACATAGGTAGACTTTTCTCAGTTCTTTCAATTTCTGTTGACTTTTAATCTTTATGACTTTTCTATGTTTTGTCTTCAGCGAGGTCGAAGAATTTGGAACCTGCTCTCAGCGAGGTTTGTATCTCCGAATTGGTAAAGGCCTGGAATATCAAGGAGCCTTTAGTTGACGGCGAGCATCCTCGGTCTGCTGCTTTTCTCCTCTAATAAAAGAACGTTGGCTCCAGTTTTATAGCAAGGCCTATGGATAGTATCCCCGAGTTTGATACCTTTGAAGAGACTGCTGCAGATCCTATCCAGTTGGACGAGGAGGAGAGCAGCTCTGAAAGTGATATTGTAGGTGCTGTAAGTAATTTGGGTGAAAGGAGCTCTAGTAGTAGCATCTCCTCAAAATGTGGGGAAGTTTCTAAAGCTCTAGAGTCATCGAGCACATCTAGTAGTTCGAGCGAGGAGATGGCTCCTCCAAGAAAAAAATTAATTCGGGATGATGATGATGAAGACCATATGCTTCTCGCACAGAGGTGGAAGAAGCAAAAGTCTAGCTCTGGGGCCGTGGCTACTGGTTCTCGGTCTTCTGCTCAGGAGCAGGAGAAGAAAAAGAAAGAAGAGGAGCAAGTGAGAGTGAGAGAGAGAGAGAGAGAGAAAGGAGGAGGAGAGGAAGAAGGTGGAGGAGAAGAAGAAGATAGAAGAGAGGAGAAGGATGGAGAGGGAGAAGGAGGAAGAGAGGAGGAAGATGGAGGCTAGGACAAAGGCTGGTCAAGCCTTAGTCCCGATATCTGCATTGCCCGAGGGGGTTTCTGTTATAATTTCCCCTCAGTTGGCCCCCGCGCTGCTCGAGAGAGCAGTTTTCCCTGCCGATCGCCAAAGGGCACTGGGGTCTGATGAACTGGTCCTACAGGCTAGTCAGAGGCTAGCCCTGGTAAGACTACATTATTTTCTCCAATGTTTTAATGAATTTCATCATTTCCTTCTTCTAATGTTTTCTTCTTCCTGCAGTTCGTGACTGACTTTGCCGTGCTCTATAGTTCTCGCGATGAGCTGGTGAAGAAAAATGGTGTGCTGGAGAAAGAAAATACTGCCCTGAGGTTGAAGGGTGTAGAGTTCGAGGCTGGTTTTAAGGCCGTTGATGCTGCTCGGATATCATCTGACTTGGCCCTCGCTACTGCCAACCGGGAGAAGGATGCAGAAGTAAAGGAGTTGACAGAGCTGCGACAAGCCTACGACCTGGTTTGCTCGAGCAAGCTGGCTGTCATGGAAGAGAACATAGTGTTGTCTGAGGAGCTGAAGAAAAAGGAGTCTGAGTCGGTTACTACCAAGGAGGACTCATACAATTCTGGTTGGACTGCAGCATACGAGGATGCTAAAGTTTAGATAGGCTATATTAGTCGTCTGAACTTCAAGAAGGGCTGGAACAAGGCCCTCATAGCTGTCGGAGTGGATGTTGCATCTTCTCTGTTTGACGAAAACGACCCAGGGCCGAGGCCAGTTATAGATGAAGCCCCTACCTTAGCTGTCGAAGGCACTGACCCTGTCCCCCAGACGACCCCTGCTGACGTTTCCCTTGTTGTGGCGACAGAGATTACCCCTGCTGAGGGCGGTGCTCCTGCTGATGCTGACAAAGGGAAACAGCCATCGACCTCTGGGCAACCTGAGGTTGCTAACTAGTTATCTTCTAGTATTACTTTGTATTTTTGCTTTTTCTGCCTGTAAACTTTCGTTTTGCTGTTCGATGTAATTTCAACTCTTATTAATGAAAAGGTTTCTTTTTCCCAGCGCACTGATTCTGTCTATCTTTTCGATGCTTTCTTATGTCTTGTAGTTGGTCGATGTAGAAGAATATATTCCTACCATATCTCAATTGGGCATGACCCTTGGTCCTAATGCGAGTCCTGAGGTTCGCCAGGCCTTCGTTAAGCTTTGCAAATCCCTTAGGTCTAGGAATCAGAAGTATAAGGATCAGTCTGAACTTGTGTCCAAGTTGAAGGACATGCTTCAGGAGATGGAAGAGGTTGGTGCTTCAGTGAAAGAAGAGGTGAATGCGTTGAGAGCAAAGCTTCTCGATGCTTCCGAGATCAACCAGGTTGGTGAGATGCTTCAGTAAGAAAATGAATCTTTAAGGCAAGAGGTCTCGCGACTTAGGGAACACGCGCCAAGTACCGCCCCTTCAGTGTTGCGAGGCTCTTCATCAATGCAACCTAGGGCTGGCTCGAGTGATATTCACCCTATGCTGCGAGGTTCTTCATCGACGCGAGCTGGCAGGAGCACCAGGATACGAGATAGGGAAATAGAAGAGCTTCGAGAGAGGGAAATGGAAGAGCTTCTTAGTGACGTCCAGCGAGCATATGTGATCGCTGCTAGGCTTCAAAGAGACGTTACTCGGCTGCGACACTTATTTAAAAAAGGAACTCGGCGAGTATGGGCCGACGATTACGATCAGGGTTGGCAAGATGCTCCGATTAGGTTGACAGAGTTTGAGGAGCTCGCCTTCATCAGGGGATGGTTGAGTGTATTGAGGGAGATGCAAGTTATAAGAAATTCAATGCTCTGGTATCGCCATGAAATCTCCCCCTCCACACGGATGGCCAATCCCTTTCGGAGGGATGATCAGTGGATACCTATTGATGCCATTCCTCGACAGCTACTGGAGTCGGATGCCAACGAGGTTGAGGAGGAGTTAGCCCCTCATCCCGATGATGGTCGACGAGTCCAAGTGGCTGACTACCCTGCTCAGAGGCCTCATCCCCATTAGGATTTAGCTAGTAGTTTCTCTTTGTATTTTTTGTAGTGTAAATGCTTTGGGCGAGCTCGCCAACTAAACATGTATCACCATTGTTGTAAATATAGTGGATTAATAAAATTTATGTTTTGGGCTAATTTATCCGACTAAACAAGTGCATTATTTTCTCCAAGTTCTCATTCCTTCGTGATCTTCTAAGTTGGTATTATCACGCAAGTGTCCTCCCAGTCCAGTATAACACCAGGATACCATTGTGCCCCACTTTACCTTTTAGGTCATGTCGTCACACTCCCTTAGGCCTAAGTGTGGCAATTGGCGAGGACACACCTGGTGTTGGATATTCCATCCGATCAGGATTTTATTTAACCAAAGAAGGTTTGGTGAGGTGACCAGTTTAGATTTGGCCACTTTGCCTAAGGATATCCAGTAGGGCTTCATATATTGCCAGGGGCAATGTCAAGAGGTCTTTCGTGTTTCATAATGATAACCTAAGGAGGGACAATTCCCTGCTATGATGTGATGATCAATGTGCCTGTTATTTAGAAAGGATGTGCGATAAAGCTCGTATAACTGTTACTCATTAGAATGCAACCGTTTTAAATAACTTTCATTAATGACAAGGAAAATGAACTTCTAGTTTTATAACAAAAGAATAAAAGAAAGATCTAAAAATAGAATCTCTTGAGATTGGCTGCGTTCCATGCTCGTGGTATTTCTCTGCCTTCCATCGTTTCCAAGTGATAGGCGACCTGTAGATCGTCTCTTGTTATCTTGAAGGGTCCCTCCCAGTTTGGCCCTAGCTTGCCATCTGATGGTTTTACTATGCTTCCCATGGCTTTCCTTAGGATGTAGTCCCCAACTCGGAATGTCCTTGGGTTGACCCTTTTATTGTAATATCTTGCGATCTGTTGCTGATAGTTTGCTAGTTTTACTAGGGCTAACTCTCGGCGCTCGTCCGCTAGATCGAGCTCAGTGAGCAATGCTGCATCATTATGGCCCTGGTCGACAAGGTTGGATCTCATTGTTGGCAAACCCGCTTCTAGTGGGATGACTGCTTCCATCCCATACGTCAGCGAAAATGGGGTTTCTCCTGTTGCTCACCGAGGAGTGTTTAGATAAGCCCACAGAATATGCGGTAATTCATTTACCCATGCGCCTTTGGCTTGCTCCAATCGCTTCTTTAGTCCATCGATCACAGTCCTGCTAGAAGCCTCAGCTTGGCCATTGCTCTGAGGGTAGGCCACCGAATTGAAGTGGTGCCTGATACTGTGTTTGTTATAGAAACTCTGAAATGAGCCACTTTCGAACTGAGTTCCATTGTCGGTGATGATGGTTCTGGGATGCCAAAGTGAGTTATTATATTTCTCCATATGAACCTTACCATATCTTCATCTCGGATGTTCGCCAGGGGTTCCGCCTTGGTCCATTTGGTGAAGTAGTCAGTTGCAACTAATAGATATTTACGATTGCCGATGGCGGTAGGCAATGGTCCCACGATGTCGATTCCCCATTGGGCGAATGGTCATGGGCTGAACAGTGATTTTAGGTCGCTAGCAGGTTGGTGGACCATAGGAGCGTGAAGTTAGCATTTCAGGCACTTGCGAACATACATCGCAGAGTCCCTTTGCATATATTGCCACCAATAGCCTTCCTTCATTGCTCGAAAAGTCAGAGACCTTCCTCCGATATGGCTTCCACAGACTCCTTCGTGAAGTTCACGTAACACTTGCTCGATATTCCCTGGGTGAACGCATTAGAGGTAGGGTCCGGAGAAGGATCTCTTATACAAGTTTCCCTCTAGTGATAAGTGAAAGCGAGAAGCTTTGACTCTTATTTGGTGGGCAGTTTTCTTATCATTTGGGAGCGTGCCATCCTTTAAATAGTCCCTTAAGGGGTCTATCCAGCTGGAAGCTGATCCTACCTAGAGTACTTGTTCCACGTCTGGTGGTTTGCTGTCGCGGATGCTCGGATGAGTGAGGAAATCGACGGGGATGGTTCTTCTTAGGTCGGAGTCAACTGTCAAACTCAGGGTTGCTAGGGCGTCAGCATGGCTATTTTTCCCTCTGGGAAACTGCTGGACCTTGATCTCATCGAAGCTCGCCATTAGTTTTTTCACTAAGGCGAGGTAAGCTGCCATTCTTTCATCTTTTGCATTGTAATCTCCACTTATTTGATTGGAAACTAATTGGGAATCACCAAACACTTGTAAATGCTTTGCTCCCAAAGTGTGCGCCTTCTGGAGGCTGGCTATTAAAGCTTCGTACTCTGCTTCATTGTTGGAGGCTACAAATCCAAGCCTGATACCTTGTTCAAGGATTATTTTTTCTGGAGTAACGAGGACAATGCCTACCCTTTCCCCCTTTGAGTTGGAGGCTCCATCAACAAATAGTTTCCAGGTTTTCTCTGTTTCTTGATTCTCCTTTTGCGTTGTTGGTTGAGGTTGGTTAGAAAGTTCCTCGCCCTTGAATTCGGTTATGAAATCAGCAAGGATCTTCCCCTTGATTGCGGTCCTTGGTTGAAATTGGATGTCAAATTGCCCGAGCTAGACTGACCATTTAGACAGCCTGCCCGATAAATCTGCTTTCCTCAGGACTGCCTTAAGGGGGTACGATGTAAGAACGATGATAGTGTGGGCTTCGAAATAGTGCTTCAGCTTCCTCGAGGCCACTACTAGTGCGAAGGCTAGCTTCTCCAGCGGTAGGTACCTTTGCTCGGCGTCAAGTAGGGTTTTGATCGAGTAATAAATAGGGTGCTGGATTCCTGCAACCTCACATATTAACGCAGAGCTGACAGTGTGGTTGGAAACGGAGAGGTACCAGTACAAAGAATCTGTTTGCCATGGTATGACGAGCAGTGGTGGAGAGCTTAAGTAAGCTTTGAGCTCGACCAATGCTCGCGAGAAATATGGGTTCCATTCTACCGTTTTGTTCCCCTTCAGAAGTTGAAAGAAAGGCTTGCATTTCTCAGAGGATTTAGAAATGAAATAATTTAAGGCAGTGAGCATACCAGTGAGCTTCTGTACGGCCTGGATTGTTCGAGATGGTTGTACCCTGTTAATTGCATCGATCTGGTCTGGGTTAGCCTCTATGCCTCTCTGACCAAGTACCCAATAAATTTTCCTGACTGGACACCGAAAGAACACTTGCTTGCATTAAGTTTCATTCGGTACTTCCTGAGGATTTCGAAGGTGTTTGACAGGTCTGAGAGGTGATTTTCTTTCATCTTACTTTTAACGAGCATGTCATCGATGTAGACCTCCATGGTGTTTCCCATCTGGTCTTGAACATCTTGATGACCAGCCGCTGATAGGTTGCCCCTGCATTCTTGAGCCCAAAGGGCATGACCTTGTAGCAGTATAGCCCAACTGTCGTGATGAACGCCGTTTTGCCCTGGTCTGGGGCATATAAGGGGATCTGGTGATATCCTGAGTATGCGTCCAGAAAACTCATCCGCTCGTGAGCTGCAGTGGCGTCTACTAGTTGGTCTATTTTTGGGAGGAGAAACTATCTTTAGGGCACGCTTTGTTGAGGTCGATGAAGTCGATGCAAACTCTCCACTTCCCGTTGCTCTTCGGAACTACTACTGGGTTGGATAACCACTTGGGGAATTGTACTTACCGTATGGATCTTGCATCCATCAGTTTTTCAACTTCTTTTTCTACCGCTTTAGCCTTCTCGGGTGCAGTTCGTCGTGCCGTCTGCGTGATTGGTTTGAAGGTGGGATCGGCGTGCAGCTGATGACAGACCATACTAGGATCGATTCCAGGTAGTTTGTATGGTTCCCACGCGAAAACATCTACGCTGTGTCTCAGCAAAGTTGTCAATTCCTTCTGTTCCTGGTCGGTGAGAGATGCTCAAATCAAGAAGACTCTATTACTGTCGCTATCTCCAGCCGTAACTTCTACCAGGTCCTCGACGACCCTCTCGGAGGGGAGGAGCCTGGTCTCCTCTACTCCAAGTCTTTTGTACTTTAATTGCTATTTAGAAGGTGTTAGTACTTCTTCCACTTTCTCGTTGGGCTGATCGGCCTTCCTTTCTGGCTTTGGTCGGATGGCGGCTATGAAGCACCTTCTTGCCATCGCTTGGTCACCGTGGATCTCTATTACTCCTCACTCGGTTACATACTTGAGTTTTTGATGGTACGTGAGGAGACTGCCTTCATTGCATGAAGCCATCCCCTACCGAGGATGTCATGGTATGGCGAGTCAATGTCAACTACCAAAAACTCGATCATCTTGGAGACGTTTCCTGCGCGCACCGGCAGTACAATCTTTCCCAGGGGCATAGTTATTTTTCCAGCGAATCCAACTAAAGGGACAATAGCTTCCTTTAGGTCGGTGACGCTTAACTTCAATTTTCTGAATAGGTCGAGATACATCACTTCGGATGAGCTTCCTTGGTCGACGAGCAACTTGTCGACGTCAAAGTTGGCTATCCTGAGGGTAATGATCAGAGCATCGTGATGTGGGGTTATCACTCCCACCAGATTTTCATCTGTGAAAACAATATGCTTGTTATAGTTGACGTCATCTGCTCGTCGACGCTTTCCTGACTGCGACTTTGCTGGATCGATCTGAAAGGCCTGCATTACCGCTGTAAGTTTCTTCATATCCATTCGAGATGAATTTCCTTGGATCTGTTTGGCATCAGATGCCCCATGAATTACCGCGAACTCATGTCCAACATTATCTTCAAGCACGTTGTCAGGTCTTGCTTCTCTATTGGCAGCCACCTTCTCTGCCTTTTTCTCCACAAACTAGTTCAAATGCCCGAATTGGGCTAGCTCCTCGAGGTGAGATTTAAGAGCTTTGCAATGCTCAGTCTTATGTCCTCCCTCTTTGTGAAAAGTGTATCTCAGCGCGTTATTCCTCTTCTAGGGATCTCCTCACATCTTCCTGGGCTATTTGATGAATGGCTCGTCTTTGATTTTTGCGAGGATCTTGTAAATTAGTTCTTTGAAGACGGTGTTGACCGCCTGGAATGCTTTTGACACATCATTGTTACCTCCGTTCTTGGAGTCGTTTTTGCCCCCATTCTTTCCTCCTTTCTTCTGGTTCTCAGTTTTGTCACTGCCCTTGGCAATGAGTCTAGCTCCATCGTTGTCCCCTGCACTAAGGCGGGTGACATCTTCCACCTTAGCGTACTTCTCGATGCGAGCCATTAGGTCGTCAATAGTCATAGCCTCCTTGTTTGTCAGGGACTGGTAAAGAAGGGAAGAGTTGGGTAGCCCAATTTTGAAAGAGGCCACTGCCACTTGTTTCGAGCAATCTTCGACCTCATTGAATAACTCCCAGTACCTCTTCGTGTAGTCTTGGAGTGTCTTTTGAGGCGTTTTCTTCATTGTCAGTAAAGCATCCATCCTTTTGGGATGGGAGCTACTAGTAATGAAGCGGGCCGTAAAGAGTTCGGCCAGGGATTTGAAACTTCTGATGGATCGGTGGGGGAGCCTTTCGAACTATTTCTGCGCAACGTAATGCAAGCTTTAGGGGAAAATTTGGCACATTAGCGCGTCTCGATGGTTTCAGAGGGTCATGGCCTGTCGGTACTGTCTGACGTGATCAATGGGATCAGTCTTACCTCATAAATTTTGAACCTTGGAATGGCAAATTTCTTGGGGCCTTCTTCTTCTTCTTCAATTTCCCTCGTGAAGGGTGACTTCATCTGGGTTTTGAGAGCTCGCCTAGTGAGTTCTCTGGTCGATCTGGTACCGTGGTGGGCAGGATATTGGTCCATCTCCCTACGGACCAGATTTTGTATGTTCTCGCTGCTGCGAGTAGGGCTCTGGTAATGGCGGGCTTTTCGCAGCTGCTCACGGAGGTCATCATCTGACTCATCTCCTTCCATCTTTTGAGATCCTCGTCTAGGGATCCTTCCTCGGCTGTGAGATTTGCTCGCCTGAGGTCTAGGAGTATGGTATGGACGTCTCCTGTTATCATGATGAAGCTCTCTCTCTAGTCTTTCCAGTCTTCTTTTCAGGCGAGCATTCTCAGCCTCGTGTTTGCGAGAAGACTCCCTTTGCTCGTGGAGCCTTGCCTCGTATGCATCAATCAATCTGGATATCTGCGTGGATCTCGCTGGTCCTTGGCTTTTTTCTGAGGGTGGCCTTTCTAAGCGAGCCCTCTGATCTGAACGTCGAACTTCAGATATAATCCTGCGTGAAGCAGGTGGTTCTTGAATATCCCTTTCCTGGGGAGCATTGCTACTGTGACCAGACATTTTAAACTCCTTTTTTGGTGTGGGATCTTCTCAGGGAAAGATGAACGGTTCCCACAGATGGTGCCAATTATGGAGGAAATTATTATGCAACACAAATAGATACGAGAGAGGTAATCACCAAGTAAGATCAAGGAATGTAAAATGACAATCACACAACAAAGGATGTACGTGGTTCGGCAAAGATGTGCCTACGTCCACGGTGGTGCAGTCGGTGTTATTTCTATATACTTCGGAGAGCAGTTACAGAGAATACAACTTGTCCTTTGCCCCGAACCTAGGGTTTAATATATACATGTACATTTTGGTGAATGAGGGTGTTGGATCCCCCCACGTCTTCCATCTCTCCCTATAACCTCCCTTAATGGGAACATGAGAAGGGACTGGGTCATAGTTAAATAAAAGATGGGGGGTCTAGACTTTGGGCCGCCAGAATTGGGCTACTCGTCCAGGCCCATTATCTTAATTTTGGGTACCCACAATAATAATAAAAATAGAAAACGATTTTACAATTGAATAAGAACATAAAAAGTAATGTAAATACAACACAAGATGTAAGTGGTTTGATTGATTCGATTCGATCTATGTCCATTGTGCAAGGGGAGGGAGATGATCTTTTATTATTGGAGGTAATGGAGTTGCAACTCTAAAACCTCATAGCATTCTCTTGCCTCACGAATTACTTGACCCCCTTTCATACACGGGGGGCTTATAAGTTATATTTATAGGCAGACAGAGTCCTAGTGTAGATGAATCATTTGATGATAGAGTTTGCATTGGGCATACCTTTCGTCCCCGTCATCCCCAATCAATGCGGGTATTAATTATGATATCCACTCCAACCACATAGAGGTGGTTATGTTTCGCGGGAGACAAGTCCTCAGCAACCCTTGGTTGTGTTTTAACTATATTGTATGAACTAACTGTTGACACCAAATTAAGGTCTAATATTCAACATAGAGATGCATGTACAAAGAACCTACGGAATATGTGGTACAAACAAGCTAACCTGATTTGATTGAGTTAACAAACAAGCTACGAAATATGTGGTATAAAAACAACATGACCAAAATGAAATAAAGGAACAATCCCATCAACATAACTAACAGTTGGACACCCAGTGGTTCTTTGATCTCATTGTTGAGTTAAAATAAGTCATCAATGAATTCATTGATGGTGCTATTATATGACAACTCTATTTCTTTCCAGCCAATATTTAATATAAGTTCAATACCTATTTTCATCTCCTTTTTCATTTATAAGAGACTCATCCGTTTATAACAGGTTTTCTCATTATTTATATAAAAGTTATCAAAATTTATAGCGGGTCTTCGTAATTTCAAGAATTTTTCCTTGGCACTAAGAACATTCAGAAGGCATCAACATAAATTCGATAATTTATGTTTTATATACCCGGTCATTAATTGCCAAATTTTCACATCATAATTATCCAGCTTCAGTTATGCAGGCTGCAGGGTCCTCTGTTTCAGAACATGGGAACTCTATGTCTTTTTTTTATATGAAAGGATAATATTTTAGAAACAGGGCCAAAGCCCAAAAAAGAAACCAAACTCACCATCCGGGACAAACCGGCTATGGCTCAAGAAAAATACATAAGTCCCCAAACTTAAACACAAAACAAACACTAGCCCCAAACTGCTAAGCTCAAACTCAAAAATAAAATAAACAAACAGCTAAAAGATTACGTGGAGCAACCACACGTCTCCAATAACCATCCCCGCATCAAGGTAGAACACAAAACTAATACCTCACGAAATAAGTCTTGGGATAACCAAATGCAATCGCATGGACAAAAACCTATATTTCAACTAACTTACATTCAAGATTTGATGACTTTAGTCTAAATAAGGCTTATTGAGCTATGTTGAATGGTAATTTGGGTAAAACCCATTTACCCAACAGAAAGTCTAAGTAGCTAAATCAAATTAATAATAATCAATGTTTAAAAAAATCTAAAAGTGTCCTCAAGGCATTTCCCCCCAGGCAAGCCGAAGCTATAACCTCGATTTAGGGAAACCCCAAAACTGATACTAATAAATAATATATCATCACAAAAAGATCCATATTCAAAGGCACTACATCGATTATTTATTCTCCCAACCGTAAAATCTCCCCCCACCTCCCTCCCCCCACCCAAACAAAAGAGTCCTCCTCAAGGGCCGAGTTGAAATATTGTGTTATTGTTATTGTGAATCTCATGTGTGAAATCATTTGAGTTATCACAATAGGTTTATGTTGAAAACATAACACTATTACATTTTATTATCTAATTATAATTTCTACTTTATTAATTATGCTACCATTTTCTATATATGGACAATCAAAATGATTTCTTTCGATCTTTTAGGTGCTTCGCTTGATCATTGACAATGAGCTCAAGTTATGGAATGTGGCATGGATAATGAATTCAAAATGTAGCATGGAATGTAAAAAAAAGGAAGTTACGTCAACACACGATAAGACGAACTCTTTTGGCCAAACAACATTTGAATTGTGTGCATCTTTAACAACATACACGTTCGCGTTAGGTACCGGTACAAGACGATATGCTTCGGGAGAGTGAACATCAGTTATTGATACACATATATAATCATCTCCCAAGCAAATGTTATGATGGTAACTGCAACACCCCATAATTTTGAGGACATTGAATTTAATTATTTTTGGGTGAAATAGAATTTATTTTATTTGGAGAAATTATTTAAATTAGAGGACTTATTCAATTCGACGAATGGAGATTTAGTTATTCGGATTATTTTTGTGTCGCATTTTTTAAGGCGAAAATTGAAGAAGTTTATAAAGTAATTCGGATGACAATTTTGAGTGCACGGTTGATTTCGAATAGGTCGAGATAGTAAAAAAAGAGTACTCGGGGGTAGTAATTGGGTCTCAGGGCATTTTTAGGCATAATCGGGCTCGCACGGAGATGTTTGGACCATTTTAACTTGGTCCACAAGTCTAATTTCGGGATTGGTGTTATAAAACCTAGATTAAGGAGTTTGTGGCAGACATAACTCAAAGAAAAAAAACTAAGCTTGCATAAGAAAATGAGGGCTTATTGAGGAGCTTTTGGGAGCCAATTTGGAGAAGGATTTGGGTGCTTGAGTCAAACTCATCATCTTCATCAAAGGATTCAGACTCTACAAATTGATAAGGAAAGTGGTTAAATTGCTTCAATGTAAATTTATGATAATCAATTCATATCATAGTGGGTGTAATAAAATTTATTAGTTTTGGGTTAGGTTGATATATGAATCTAGGATTGCAGTTTGATTAAATGCTACGTGATAACTGGGTATTTGGAGAAACTTATTTTAAGTGTTTTCTGGAGACAAAATTTTATATACTATATCGAAATGATTGATAAATGGTTTGGGTTTAAATCTGTCAAAGTGGTTTGAATTATGAGTTTAAATTAGTAGGTTTCGTGGTCATATTTAAAGGAATGACAATAGAAAAACCTACTCCGGAAAGAAATAAATTATGATGAAATCACTAAGGGTTTTAGATTAAAACCATGACTGGAAGGTGTATAAAGGTGGGAATTATTTTGGGAGAAACTAAGGGTTAAATCCATGAATTTGATGTGTTATGAGAAGAAATTTAGTGGGACTGTCATATAGAAATCTGGGACGTTTATCAGGTTGAAATTTTGGGCTCTAAGCAAAGCTTAACAGTTTGTTCATGGCGAAAGGGTTCACAGGAAGACCGGTTCGCAGGAAGATGAAGGTAAGGAATCCACATGGTCGTTCGAACGATCGGGGTCTGGTTCGAGCGATGTCACCTATCGTTCGAGCGATGTGAGAACTTTCGCCCCAATTCAGCTTAATTATCCTTTTTACCGGAGATGGTTGTATGGCTCTAACAGTTTTTTTTTTGTTAGAGGTAACAGTTTGGGGGCATGGGAAGTTGTTTCGCAAGGTCTTTTGTTTAAAGTTCAAAAAGGAGAGGAGTGTGAATAATTGTGTCGAGCCAAAAGAGTGAAACTTAGATTTTTGGGAATTGAGTCGATAAATTCTAAGGAGCGAATTATGGGCCAAGGGAGAGTGTCCGGGTATTTTGGTTGAGTGACGCCATGATAATTAATTTATGATAGGGTTATTAAAATTTAGAGTCGGGAATTGACTCGAATATTTCAAGCTAGTGTTACGGGTTTCGGGCACGGACTAGCCAGGTTAATTTATTACAGGGTTATATAATAAATTATGGTATATTAAATTTAATAAGGGTGTTAACCTTAATAGTGAAATTTTGTTGAATAATTTCTAAGAGATGAAATTTCGGACCAAATGAGTGAGTTTGGGTATTTTAGTTGGGTGACACAACTTGAGCGAAAAACAAAAAAATGTGAGATTTATTAAATTACAAGTCTTAATATCAAGGTTCTAAAAAACGCGGGGCGTGATTGAGGCGTGAAGGCCAAGCCTTAAGCCTTAGAAGCCTAGGCGGGCCTAGGCGTAAAAAGGCGTGAAAAGGAGTTTAGGCCTTCTTAATATATTTTAATATTTTTTAACCATAACAAGGCTATTAAAATACAAAAATTGCACATATCATAAAAATATGTCTAAATATATGCAAATTAAAATACTATTTGATTATTTTGGATGAGATAATGGTCCGGTTTGTAAAGAAATTCTTTAAAAGGCGACATTGTTTCACTAAAGCATTGTTGTTTTTAGAAAAAAGTGCGCCTTAAGGGTTTTACCAAGAATAAGGCGTGAAAAGCGTAAGGCGAGGCGTTTCTCCCAAGCCTTAAGCCTAGGCGTGCCTAGGCGGGTTTTTTAGAACAGTGCTTTATATAGACTTGGGTATTGGTGGCTAGTGTTACGAAATTTGTGGACGGATTAGTTAGGTTAAATTATATATATATACGGATCGGTTCTCCGACGGATTTAGTTAACGGATGTAAACGACGGATTAATATCGTCCACATATTCTAGGGACCGCTTTGTCTTTTTAGGACCGCCTTTTGGTGGCCGCTTTGTCTTTTATATTCTTTTTTCTTTTTCTACATTTTAGGGAATATAAATTTTTACCCCAATAACTTCTAGCGTCTTTAACTTTTATCTAATTAATCTGGGAGTCTAAGAGAAGTTTCAGAACTGCTACTTCTTCGGCTTCTTCCATCACTTTCATACAGAAATTCTGAATTGCAAGGATTATCTCTATAATTATTTTCTTTAGGAAGTCTGGAAATTGCAAGCAGTTTTGATGGAAAATATTCCAGTGTTAAATACCTTATACGGTATTGCGGTTTTATCGGTCTAGTTTCTTTATATATCCGATTAAAAATATCAATTATATCATTATTTATAGATTCGTCTAAATTATTATCACCATAGGATGACAAAAATCTACGATATGTTCTAGGGGAAACTATTTCTACGTTTTTAAGGAGATGACGGATTCCTCCGGCTTTAATTAAAATAGCTTTGGTTTCTGCTAGCCTTTTACATATAATAAATTTTAATACATCTATACTGTCTTCAAGTATTCTAGTATATTCTTGATATTTTTCAGGTCTTGATAGTTCTTCTGCAAAATCTCCAGTTCTTGATTTTTGTCTAAAGAGATCTCGGATCCATGTTCTAATTATTTATATTCTAGGTACTTCACGTACTAACCACTCAATAACTTGGTCTATATATTTGAAAGTACCACCTGCGTATGTTAAATCATATTCTGTAAGTTCTTTATCTTAAGGTTTGTAAGAGTACAATCTTGGATTTCTCTAGTTCAGTCTAAATTTATTTGATTGACAAATGCTAAAAAGTCTGTAGTGATCTATAGGCTCATGCAGGTTTCTTTTAAAACAATAATATGTAGAATAGTTAAGGGTTTGGTTCGAGTTATACCTTCCTTCTGGTCTGTAATAAGTTTATCTTCCTTCCTTCTTCTCTTCAGCTTTGCTACTATTCTTCTCTGGTCTCGGCCTCCTACAACTCTCTCTTTATGTGTCCCACCTCAATCCACTATTTTGGCGTTGTACCCGTTTCTTGCCTGTACGCCCACTTGGCTAACGGCTCATGGCAAATCGGTACCTCACGGCGGTTCAACAGTATAACACCTTGTGTGCTATACCAGAGGTTCCACACAATAGTCCTCTATGAGCAGAAAGTTGGAGACAATTTAGAAAATAATAACAACTTGACATAAGAGATTTCTGTAAAAAGAAAATACTTTTATTCCATTGCATTAGTAATTACAACTCTCACCATTCCCCTAACTATATGGGAATTACTCACTCAGATACATATTACTCTCTACAAGCTTACACACTCTTTCTTATTTCTAAACTCGATGCCCTCTTCCTACTCCCTACTTCTCCATTTATGGCATAAGGAGGCTTACAAATGACTGGTAACTGGTTACAAAAAGTGATCCGGTTGAAAGCGTACAATTAAATACAATAATTAAAGGTCTATAGTTTTGGCATCTTTTGAGTCTTCACGATTTTGCCTTTTTTAAAAGCAATCTTGATGTCTTGCGATTATTGAAAGCCTAATGTCTTGGTGGCTGTCTCTTTCTTCTTTATGAAAAGAAGTTGTTTGGGGCCCATATGGGGCAGGTCTGAACTTTTCTTCATGCAATGGAATCATCAGACTAATTAATGTAGTCTTTATTCTTTAATAATTCGTTGAGTAAGGCGGGGCCCTTCTGTGTGCTATCTTCCTCTTCTTCTGCCTCGTCTTTGTCTTCGTTTGATAGAGCATTATTATTGAAAAATTCATCAATGAGGCCTACCACTCTAAGGCTGGATGGCAAGGCGATCTTCACCATTTCTTTAGATTCTTTCTTAAGTCTTCCATTAAATGTCTCATCAGCCTAGATAATGAGGTCTTCTTTATGGTATGCAGTATACCATCTGTCTTCACCTCTTAAGAGTTCCATGATTTCTATTGTCTCTATAGCTTGGGCAATCTGGAGTTTGGACTTATTAACAATTAGATCTTAGTCTCATCTTCAGATAGAACCTCATCATCTTCAAATATATAATTGGAAAATCTAACAAGTCTAAATCCTTTAACTTTCATTCCTCTACAGGAACTTGGAGCAATCTGATAGATTCTAGCAAATAGAGGAAGAACGTCTTCTACCTTTTTGAAATACTCATGGACTATTTTTCCAAGAGCAATAGAGTCTTCTATAGTCTCAATTTGGATGAGTCCAATGAACCCATAGTCTGTTAAGGTTATCTGGGCTATCTCTGCTTTTCCAGAAAGAAATTTTTTTGGTTGAAGAAATCGCTCATCATTAAGGCATCTCCATTAGTCTCAGATAATAACATATTAAAATGTTCAATAATGCTATTAGCGTCTTTCTGATAGTCTTTTGATATTGAAAGATTATTATGACCAAAAGGTATAACAATCTTTGTCTTAAAATTCTTTTTCGGATAACAAAAATTATCAGCAGGTCTAGTTTTGGAGGATTCTCCAAGAGTCTGAGCATAAGTCTGAGCCTGTGGTCTAGGAGTACCACTAAGCTTGGTAACTGCAAGTCTTTGAGTTCTCATGAATCTGGAAATAGCTACTAAATTCTGTTTGAATTCTATCCGTAGTTTATTCTTTACGTTCCACCATATAGCGTCGACAAGAGTATTTTCATCATTTGAAAATTATCGTCTAAATTTGATCAAGTCTGGATATCTTTGATCATGTATATATTCAGGAAAATAGATTTTCCCAATGAGTCTATTTTGAGCAACAATCTCATGTCTAGATTTTCCTGGAGGAACCAAGATATCATCAAAGTTCTCTAGGATTGGCCTTTCTTGAGAATCTTGAATATGAGTTTGTCTTTGTGTTACATCAGCATTTGGTCTTACACGTCTAAGATAGTTAGCAATGTCTTCTTTGTTCAGTCTATTTGTTCCAGAGGAACTCATGTTGTATAGGTCTTTTATTTGCAACATAAAACATGATATCATATTAGTGTTAGCAAACATTGGTTCTCTTGATATAATGTCTAGAATGGTATTTTTACTTCCCTTAATATGTATAACAGAGAAGTCATAACCATTAAGCAATTGTTGCTATCTAATAAGTCTATTATTCCTTGATTTGGACAAGTCTAAGTCTCTAAATTTTACTGTATAAGAAGAGCCTGTAGAAACAGTAAAATGTTTAGGTCTAAGAAAAAGCTTAAATTTTTCTATTGCCCTTACTATAACTAAAACTTCTTTTTCATGGGCGGTGTATCTTGTTTCTGGATCAGTAAAGGTTCCAGAACTATATCTACAAAGTTTCTACATTTTAATCTGATGATCAATGGCAAAGTATACTGTTCACCATTGTTTATCAGATGCATCTGTTTCTACTAAAAATTGATCTTCATCATTTGGTAGTTCAAGTAAAGGGATAATTTTGATTGCTTCTTTAATCTGTCTTACAACTTCAAAACCATCTTTCATCCAACAAAAAGGGTTAGTCTTGTCTGTTCCTTTTAATTAGGAAGTTAGACTTTGTCTTTTTGAAGCAAGGTCTTTAATAAAGTTTGCAGCACAATTAAGCAATCCTAAAAATGATTGTAATTATTTTTAATCTTTAAGTTGGTCTGGAAACTCAAGAATCTTTTTGGTTATGTGTTCTGCTAAGGATAATTTTCCTTTATTAATATGTATTCCTACAAAGTCTATCTCAGCCTGAAATAATTGCTTTTTCCTTTCGGAAATAATAATACCATGTTTATCTAATTCTAATATAATCTTTTTAAGATGGTCTACATGCTCAATCTCGGTCTTACTGGCTACAAGAATGTGATATATGTAAACAAGATAGAATTCTGAATAAGGTCTAAATATATTATCCATTCTTCTTTTGAATAGTTGAGGAGCATTCAAGTATCCAAATGGCATTACTAGCCATTCGTATTTTCCTTGGGGCACACTGAAGGCTGTCCAAATAATACTGTCTGGATGCATCTTAATTTGCTAGAAGCATGATCTGCAATTAAACTTACAAAATATAATTCTATCTTCAATCAGATTGATTAAATTATTCTTGTCTGGTATCTTATAAGAATCAAATTCACAATTCTTATTTAATTGTCTATAATTTATAACCATGCGTTTTTTTCCTCTTTTTCTTTCAGATTCATTTTGAACATTGAAGGCGAGGCTATTATGTCTACTTTTGCTTTCTCTAATAATGCCTAACTTAAGCATTTCATCTATGTATTTTTTTAATTCTTCCCTGTCTTCTTGTGAATATCCTTTCTTATAAGTTCCACCATTAATAGTGGCGTCTGGGTTAATAGGGATAATTTCACAATAACTTTGGTCTTTATCCAACTTAGCAATTGAAATAAATAGGAATAGTCTGTAAATATAAGGTAAATGGGTCTGCATTATCTACCTTACCATAGATTTCTTGATTACTTTCTAGGAAATAATCTTCAGGGAAGGCATTAGCCTTGCAAATACTCTGAGAGCATCTGGTATCTATGAAAGCTGAAAGTCTTTTAGGATAATCTTTGTGTTGTATAAATAATTCTACAAAACAAACATGTGGTTTAGTAGAAATTCCTAAATCATTCTTTTCTAAAATAGATATTCCTTTATGAGGTTTATCTATAAAATCTAATGGTATTAGGTCTTCTGAACTACTATCAGAGCGGTATCCTTCTAAATCATAGGAAATTTCTTTTCCTTTTAAGTCTTCATTTTCTTGTAATATTTTGGCTATATTTTTATCAATATCTTGATAATATGTTTTAATATCTAAGTTTATTTGAGCATCATACTGTATAGTATAAATTGCTCTAAATCTAGTTCTCCAACAGTTTTCATGGTAATGTAATTGACAAATAACACAAACCATAAATAATTTTGTTTGTATAGTCTCAAAGCATTCTACACATCTAAAGTCTTTCTTGCTACATTTCATTTCAAATGTGCAATAATGTTTTTCATCAAAGTAACATCTAAGTATATATGTTAGTAACTCAAGATTACTAACTGCCCATCTTTTCTTTAAAAAAGGGCTCAATATACATTTATACCAAGCTTCTTCGAAGTCTATATATTCATCATATAAATCGTCTTGATTAGCTTACATCATATATAAATCTAAAGTATCCTGAGAGTCTTCATACTCATCAGTATCACTATTATAGTCTTCCGAATCACTGTCTGTATATGCACTATAGATACTAGTATTATCATCATCTTCTATGTCTGATATTTCTATAACATATAGGATATCTAATTCTTCTTGACTTGTATAGTCTAATATTGTATTAATAATCTTAAAACCTTCTTTATCTTTCTTATTAGGGAAGTCTTTAGCATAGTGTCCTTGTTTGGAGCAAGTCCAACATTCTTTGATGGCAATCTTAGATTGAGATACATCTTTTTCTTTCCTATAATGAGGAACCTTCTTATACTTACTAGTGTTATTCTTAAAATATCTTCTTTGGTTAAATCTATTTTTCTTAGTCTTAGAGTTCCTTTCTCTAAATGTAGTAGATGGTCTAAATCTATATTTCTTTTAAAATCCTAAAGGTCTAGTTTTAAACTTCCTATGTTTCCATTCTAATTTCTTTTTGAATTTCTTAGATTCACTTCCACATCCCCATTGGGTTGGAGCGATGTCTCTTTTGTCTTTGATTGGAGGGATCTGCTTGAAAGTTTCTTCTATTAACTTTCCTTGGGTTATATCACATCTCTTCGATATGATATAGTCTTTGGCAAAATTGATTCTTTCACCAAGGGAGTTATTCTTAACTCCATCTACTCCTGGGCAATTCCTATATTCATTAATTAGGATTTGTCCTATGGATGGTATCTTTCTAAAGTATTCATCTTTTAAGGTTTCTCCAAATTCTTTAATTTGGTAATATAGATGTTCATAATTATTGCTATATTAATTGATCTTATCTAGTTTGCAAATGCTAATGAGAGCTAACTTAGTTTTTGCTAGATCTTATTCATTGATATGAGCTAAATGTCCAGCTCCAATGAATTCTTAAGTGAATAATTTAATATATTCATCAATTGATCTTTCTTCTAAGTTTTCTTTTATTTTCTCAATCTTAGCTAGGGACTCTTCATTTGTAGTTTTTCTTAAGCTATCTAAATAATCTTTGGCAATACCCCTAATGGATTGCCCAACGTATTGTTTACATGAACTTGCATCCCATTGTTCATTAGATGCAAAACACATGTTCATCTGATTACGCCCTTCATCTAAGGCTTTCTATCTATCTTGAACATTGTCTAAGTTAAGGTATATCCCAACTGGGTTTATGGCTTGACTTGCCATAGTCTTAACGGGAGTAAAACTCTTGTCACTAGTTGGAAAGTATTTTATATAATCAGATTTGGTCTTCACTACAGTGCTTGAGTATATATGAATATTTATTCCTATTGGTTTACTAAAAAGTCTAGGAGCATCTTCTAGCCAGCTACTACTTCCTATCTCTTCTTTATTAGGTTCCTCTTGTGTGGCTGGCATTAGTCTTTCTTATCCTTCTTCTATTTGTCTTAAGTTTATAAGAAGTTCTTTAGTATTCTTAGATTCTTTTAATTTTAATATACACTCTTGAGCTATCATATTAAATCTTTCTCTTTCTTGAAATCTAACATAATGACTTCTCTTAAGGTGATCTTTAAATGTCTTCATATCCAATTCTGAGGGTTCATTTCCAAAGTTTTGGATCCTAGCTTTTTCTTTAATTAAGTATTTTTTTTCAAATGATCTTCTAGGTCTAATTGCCGGGGCTTGTCTTAGTAAACTAGAACTAGTCTTACTACTACATTCTCCCTCTGAAGGATCACTGATTATGGCTTCTCCCATATTCCTAAATCTAACTTCTTCAGTTTGGATATTCTTATTGACAATCTTAGGAGGGCCAAACTGAATAGTGACATTTCCAGTGACATCGTCTTGATTAATAAACAAAGGTTTATTTTGTAGAGTCTTAGTTTCTTGAAATTTTGGCAATTGCCAAAGGGTTTTGGCCTTTTCTTTCGTAGGTCCAGTATTCCTAATACTATAAGTATGATTGTAGTCTGAAACATTGGTTCTACCTAAAATTTCTTCATTAAGTCTACCGCTAGGAATTCCCGATTTCATTCTTTCATAAGGAAATTGGGAGAATTTCACATAGATTTGGAATTCTATATTAATATTAGCGTCTGGGATAATATAGTCTTCATAGCCACTAGCATATAAGATTAGCTTAAAATGTTTGGCTGTGTCTACGGTTACTGTAAATGCCGGAATGACATTAAAGTATCCTATGTTGTCTGACATTTCTAATTGTTCTATCCTAATAAGAATTTTCTCAAAATATTTCCATCTTTTATCTACTAAACAACATAATTTGTTGATATTATTTTGAGGTCTATGTAATCCTTGAATTCTTACATGAAAGAGTCCAAAGGTTTGGAATTGGAACTTTCTATCGGTTCCTCTAGATCTAAACCATTCTGAGTCAAAAACTTAAATCTCAGTGTAGAATTTGTCTAACACATGATTTCTACAATGATAACTCATGTTATAATTAGGAGTCTTAGCAGTGGAACCTTCTTTAAATAAGTCTATGTATCTAACGGCTGAAAGTTGTCCATTATGAATGGAATCTTCAACAATATTCCAGTGAACTTAACCCCATTATTTCCATTGGAGAGGATTGGTGAAATTTCTCTCCTTCCACCATGTTCTAACATTGGACGATGGATCCTTAAGTCTTTGGAGCATACAATTACTCTGTCCAATATTTGGGTAGAGCTAACTATCTTATTAGTCTTATCTAATCCATCATTTATGATTATTCTAGTTATGGTCTTTCCTTCCTTAGTTCCTACATAAGGAGATTCTCTAAATTTGCACGTGTTTACCTGTTTTTGTTCAAGTCTTTTTTTCAATCATTTCTAAAGAGTCTGAATAATCTTTTTGTCTTTTTATGTACCTAAGGATTTCTTCATTAAATGTCTTATTCTCTTTTCTTGCATTATTGTTAATATCTTCATTATATTTAACAAGAGTATTAACAAGAGAATTAGCGATCTTATTAATATAGTCTTTTACCTCATCTTCTTTTTCTTGTTTATGCACAGATTTGTGTGCCATCCTAGCTTCTATGGTTTCTACAGTTTTTTCCATTTTATCTAAACGAGTTAAAATAAACGGAGAGTTTAATTCGGCTTGGGAAGGTTTATTATATATAAACTTAATTTTCTTTATAATTTCTTCGTATTTTTCTTCTACTTGGGCCATGTCTAGTCTAAATTCATTAATAATACTATTTATTTTTGGATATATTTTGGCCTTCCATATTATTAAGATAATTTGCTAAATTTTGTTAAAATTTAACGAAGTATGTGTAGAGGGTGGTTAATCCTTATATCTTAGCTTTTAAATCTAATTGTAAGTCTTTAACAAAGCTACTGTTATAGTCTTGGGTAGCTGCTATGGATGTAGAAATTAAATTTAATCTTTCTAATATGAGTCTGGTTGCTTTAGCAGCGGTGGCAATCTCATTTTCATTTATCTTATAATAAAATGTATGATAATTTATCTTTTCTAAAATTCTTTGGTAAGAATCTGCTAAGGTCTGAATGGAGAGGTTTCTAGGTACCTCATTCCAGTCTAATCTAACTATCTACATTAGGTAGATAATTTTCAAATCTAGGAATAAGCTTATCTTGTTCTTTGGTAAGTTTAATTAACTCACTGTCTTTATTTTTTTATTAAAGTCTTAATTTCTAAAATGTATTTGTTGAGGACTTCTATATGATTAGTCTTAATGTTTATTTCTTGTAGAACTTGTACTAGGTCTATAGGGATTTGTCTATCTATTTGTAATGTTCTTTTAGAGATATTTTTTTATATCTGTTTCTAGAGTATGAGTATCTTTTATTAATTGTCTTAATATAAGGAGTAAATACTTATTTTGGTCTATTATGTTATTAATAGCACTAGCAGTAACTTGGCTACTATCTGCGTGTTTGGCTGGGATGTGTTCAGTGTGTGAACAACCGTCTATGTGTGAGGTTAATCAACATTCTGGGTCTAAATAAGTTATGGGGGGTAGTCTGGGTTGGTTCCAAAAATATCTTTGTAAATGCGAGGGATAAATCCCAAGGGAATTAAAATCTTTTTACTATAAATCTAAAAGGAGCGTCTTATGGTTCTGATACCAAAATTAGAGTTTGGTCGGAATTTAGTGGGTTTCTAAAGCTTTTTAGAGTCTTTAATATCAATTTGGGTCTAAATTATAATTTTAGTAATTATATAGTCTTAAAATAAGGTTTTCCTATAAGACAAGAGGGGATCAAAACAAAAAAGTCTTTGGGACCACAGGGGGACCACGTGCGAAAAATGACAAAAAAATGAGTCAATGCGTTCTTTAAGAAATCCGTTCTAGATCATATCTATCTCTTTCTCTCTCTCTCTCTCTATATATATATATATATATATATATATATATATATATATTTGTGTGCTTTATAAATATTGGTGTGAATAATATTTATAGGAATACATATCCCTCTAGTACTATCATAGATGGGGGTGAATCCCCTGGCTTGAGGAGCAGGGCGAGTGTAATCCCCAAGTCATAGCATTCGTTATTAGAGGTGAGGCGCTTTTGGTATGATTCGATTTCACTCTCGGTGGGAACTATGATCGCCTCTGTTACGTTTATTTTTGTATTACTGATTCGGGGAGGTAACCGCATCAGGGTTTCACGTGGATGGGTATACCTGGGGTGATAGTACTTTAGAGAACCTCTGGTGAGTGTCTACTCGGGAGGATGGTTATATATACGACATGTGCATGAATGTTGTGATATATGATATGTATATATGGTGTAGATTTATATACGAATAAAATACATGGGGTGCAATTGTATTGAGTATATGCGTATATAAGAAGGTAGATATTTATATAGTGACAAATTATATAGAGTAAAAAGGGATTATTTGTATATAACTAGTGAGACTTTTATATAGGTCATTTAAAAAGGATTAATTAAGTTAATGAGATAAATAACTTATGAAGTAAAAGTACAAATTACGCGGGCTAGAGTAGAATGTCAAGGAGTTTCAGGACAAGACTAGTTAGACGGGGTAGTGTAACTAGGAGGGTTAGGAAGAAACGTTAGGTGTGGACTTTAGATGAGGGGTGAGGTGTATATCAAGTGAGTGCGACACTAACTTAAATATGAAGAGCATTGATGCATTTTAATTCATTATCAAAATATATTTTAAAGGACTTTGGGCTCTGACCCGTACTTGCAAAAATATTTTCAAAACCTTTTAGGTGTCCAGCCACAGGGACGCCAAGCTTGAAAATCTGTTTCAGGGATGCATAACTGCAACAAGTGTGGATGTTGAAGGATTTGGACTTAGTCGCTCCAGTCATTTCATTCCTAGAGAAGTATGCAACTTAGTATTTCATTTGGGCTTGTTGCCCCAGTTATTTTATTTCAGTATGAGTTTATATGCATATTTTTATTCTGTTGGATTATTATTGTGGATTTTGTATTCTTAGCCGATGGTTTATTCAGCCAGCCTTTTATTTATTTATTCGGTATTGAGTTAGATTAAGTGATTGTGTGAATGATTTAAATTATATTTTCCGCATGTTGTTTTTATTTAATAAAAAGATTAAAATTTTGACATCAACTTTTTGAATACTGGGTGGTTAGTAAGTTTTAAAAAAAATTTCGACAATGATGCTAAGAATGAACCAAATGATCAACCTCTTTTAATTTAATAAAGGACTCATTACTCAATATTTAATTAGACGTGGTGTCACAGATGGTATCAAAGCATTAGGTTCTAGAGTCCTTAGGATCTGTGCTACTTTTCACGTTTCATATTAGAGTTCTTTGATGAAGAGCCTTATGATAGGATTGTCGTATTCTTTTACATATGCTCATTTATGTTCTTCTGCGATTATAGATGTATGGATGGTGAACTCATACAACTCGCTTTGAAACTTCAGTTACCACCGCCGAGGAGATAAATATGATGACGATTACTTAGTTTTGGGTGCGTTTGACCACAAGTATTTTCCGCCAACAGTAGAGACCGATATGCGGAAGAAGTTCAGTGAGGTGAACTAGGGGGATCGCTCCGTAGAAGAGTATGAGGAAGATTTCACTTGTTTAGCCAATTTTGTTCTAGACTAGGTGAGTAACGAGGAGCGGAAGAAGGCGAGGTTTATAGATGGATTAGCCTGAATGATTAGGCAACACTTGATTGGCAATCCAGCCCTGGTGATGTATACTTATGTCGTCCATACAGCATTATTACACTGCCAAGATTATCGCTTCCATGCGAAGGGAGGCAAGAGAGGAGGTGAGCCCAGCAAATAGGGAAAGGTAGGTGAGGGTACTATTAGTGGAGTAGAGCAGCGGGATGGCATGCAGTAGGGGCAAGAATCCCAACAGAGGAATTATGACAAGAGATTTAGATCTGGGGGCTATCGACCGGATGGTCAGGATTTTTGATAGGGCTAGCAGGGTTGATCAAGCGTGAAAAGCAGCGTGTGTCAAACGCCGATCGTTATTTTCTGTTCACCGCCTTAATATAAAAACCTAAACTATTGACTACACTCTTTTACGGGAGTATAGCGGCAAGTCCAGGTATCAAAAATCCACAGAGACGAGTTGCTAGAATTTAACTGGTTTAATATTCCTAAAATAAAAGCGTAAAAGATAATTTCTACAAAATGGAAAAGATGCATAAAAGGGAAAGATTAATCTAGGCGAGTGTATTTAAACTAGATTAACAAAGGATATGAAAACTATAGGTTGCATCGAATATCCCTCACCCGATTTAATTAGTATAAAATGGTTACATGGGTTCACGAGTTATTACGATTGTGTCTCGTTTTGACCGTTAATTAAATCAAGAGTTGTCATACCCCTAAATTATCATAAAAGTCTAATATGATTTTGGAGTCAACAAATACCCCGAAAATTACGCACGCAAGGTAATAAACACAAAGCATACATGATATACCCCGTCAAATCTCCTAGGCGTAATATTTAGGACAACACACTAAAATAAACCCGTAAACTCCATCACCAAAGCAAAGCAACATGTCAACCCGAAATGATTTCAATCCGATACAACCTAGACTAATTTAGCTAAAAAGCATGATCAAAACGCGGTAAATAAAAACGACAAATAAATGCGATAAAACTACACTAGAAAGAACAGAAAGAAAGCACGTAAATATAATTAACAAAGCAAGTAAATTAACTACAAAGAAAGAAAACAAGGAAATACAACTTAATTTAATGGAGAGGGAATATGAATAGTCAACTTACAAGCCCAAATGGGTGTCAAACCAAGAGGAAATGAAGAATGAGCTCTTAAACCCCCAAATCCTAACCTAAACTATCTAAAAACTAATTATTATGATTTATTACAACAAAAATGGGTTATATAGTAAGTTGGAAAAGAAATAGAAGAGAAAGAAAAGAAAAGGAATGAATTGCCAAATATCTGGCAGGATCGATCGATCGACCCAAACCGTCGATCAATCGAACAGGTCTCAGCCCACTATCTCCTTCGCAAGGAAAAATCTGAGACCGGGGTCCCAAGTGTGGTCGACCGGCACTCTGTTTTTTGGCCTTCTTGGTCCATGAAGAGGGGGAAAGGGTTACAAACAAAAATGGCCATAACTCCACCATCCGATCTCCAAACAACGCGCCGTTAGCGACCACACGATGCTAACTAGACGAACTACGCATCCGTGAAATTTCCATGAGCCGAAGATGAAATGTGAATTGACTAAAATACCCTTGAAGTAGCATCCGCTAAACGAAACTTCTTCGAAATGCAATGGATCTTCTCTTTTAGCATTCCAATACCTACAAAAGCACAATTAACCCCTGCAAAGCATGTATATATCCAAATACGAGGTTGTCTGGTTAATGAGCATAAATATAGGCATTTAGGACCATAAAAGTGCAAGAATGCATAAGGATATAGGGCGAAAATATGCAATATTCGATACGAATCACACCCCCTAACTGAAACATTGCTAGTCCCTAGTGATGAAACAAACAAAACTAGTCCACAGAAGACAGTACAAGATGTATATATGCATCGAAATATAAATGCCCCTTTCGTAGGGAACACGATTGCATTTAGCCTATGCAATAAGCCATTAAACCCCTAGGTTACCCTAGAGGACGAGTGTCTTCTTGTGAGGGTTTTCAGGGATGATACCCACAAACATCATATGGTTTTCTCAGAGTATGCCCAAACCAACATGCGACAGACTCAACAATAACGAAAAGGATTTCATTCGCATTATTATGACAATGAACGAATTCAAATAAAAGTAAAAATCATGAACATTATATAATGCACCTTATTGAATTGAAACCTTAAAATGTGGGAGGGGAGCGAGCATATTTTTTTTTTAATAGGATAGATTTTTATTAAAACAGAGAAAGAACAAAGAGCTTACAAAGCCAAACGAAAATTGAAATAAGGCCCTTTATCATAGGACCCTTACAAGATCATCTAACGAAATTTGAAATTCGGAACATTCAATCTATCCATTTTAAGGATAGCTTTGAATTCCTTGGGGAGAGAATCGATCTCAAGAGAGAAAAATGAAGATTGAAGCTCGCTTCCTCTTTTAGACAGAAAATTAACTGCACTATTCACTTCTCTGTAAACATGAGAAAAGGAACACTTCAGGGAAGAAGCCAGCAAAAGAATTTGATTAACCATCCACTTAATTCTCCAAGGGCACGAGATTTTGTTAGATAAAACTTCAATTAGAATTTTTGAATCAGATTCTACATGAACCTCATAGTATTTGAAATCCTGCAAATACTTGAGGCCCTTTAACAAAGCTGCGACTTCAGCTTCCAAACTATACATATCACCAAAATGATCATGCAAAGTATGATTTGGCAAAAACTTAAATAAATCGGATACTAAATAAAGAAAGCATCTATTTAGTCCTCACGAGCATTACACTCATAAAATGAATTCACTTGAAACAGGGAGGTAACACATGGGACATGCGGGCATAAAGAGTAAATAGAAATGGAAACTAGGCCGCGCACATGTCAGAAATGAAGAACGCTATATATGAAATTAAAAACTGTAATCTCAATGAAAGATATCGCTCATTAAAGGAGGCGGAATGTATTTTCACGGATTATCAAAACTATTTTAACTTTAAAATTAAATACACCCTAAGATCACATAGGACTTGATAGGGTTATAATGTTGGGTTGGCTAGTGTACGAAATGAAAGGAATGTATGTACGGATTCAAAGTGTTCGGGATGAAAACTCGAGATAATGGGAAAATGCGGGAAATATAAAAAAATGGACAAACAACTTACATAAAAGGCATTGAATATAACAATGGGGGGAGTTAACAAAGCTTTTTTGAACCAATATAAACAACATATACAAACTTTCTCTTTCTTTTTCTTTTCTTCTTTTCTCATGTTTCTTTTGTTTTCTTTTGCTTTCTACTTTCTCCTTTTCTTGTCTTTTTTTCTTTTGCTTTCTACTTTCTTTTCTTTACTTTTCACACTCTCACATGCCTAAATTGCAACCACAACACAACAACATCATTCAATCCCAAGCAACATTCCAAACAAAGGTATGGAAGGTGTATGTAGGGTTTTAACTCTAATTTGGAGTTGGTTATGAGATTTTTGGTTTATGAAATGAAAGGCTAATATTTAGGCTCAAAGGGGTTGCCTAGGGAAAATATATAAGGTGCGGTCAAGGCTAATATCGGTGATATAACAAATATTGCCTATGATAATTTCCTAAAGTTTACACAATTCTCGATTCAAAACAAACTTTGAAAATCATGATCAAGTAACACATTTCAAGATATAAACTCAATTAATGAACGATCAATGAAAGAATATAGAGATTACCGATGACTGTAACGTTTTCAAAGAGGAAAGAATAGTGTATAACACTCACAAATGACGAAAGTTACAAAGCTTACTCGGTGTAAGTATATACAATGCAACAAAATATTACCGAGTTATAAAATCTTAAACCAAATCAATAGAACAAGAAAAGCGCATGTGCTCATGGGATCAAAGTTTAATTCATGAAGTTATTCATAATATCAATGATTGAGGACTAAAGTCTAATAACTTATAAAATTGAGAACATGCATCATTGAATTGTCTATTAGATCGGGCATTTATTAAAATTTATCATCGGAAACAAAGGCAAAATGCCCAACAAAGGAGAAAAAAAGAAAGAAAATACTTTTGAAATTTTTAATTTTTCTAAGAAAGCATACTTAGTAACTAACATATAATCAAATCAAAGAAACTACCAATTAATGGATAGAATATCCCACACCCCCTAACTTAAAACCTGACATTGTCCTCAATGTTAATTAAGAACAAGGTTATAGAGAGGAAAGTAGCAAGAGCGATCTCCAAAAAGTACGAGTCTAAAGATTCTACAAAATAAGTTAGTACCGAGCATAGCAAAAATAAATAACAAAAAGTTAACTAATTACAAGAGACTAAATTAAAAAGGACACAAAAACAAAAGAAAGAAATGACAAAAAGCTAACTATATACAACCTACTATTTACACTTCACAGTAATATACACTAGAAGTCTAAATAATTGAGGGTCCACCATGAAAACAATTTGACTTTGGAGGATAACCGGTCTACCCTCACTCTCAAGCATACCTTCCGAAAAAAGGGATTCTATTCAAACAACGGAAGGTATGTGTAAGGCGTAAGAAAGGAACCATCGCCAATTAAAATTTTTTGGGGGACGATGGGGGATTTGGATAAGACGGGTGACAAATACACATGGGTTCTAAAAAAATTGAATCATCTCCCAAGGGTTTAGCAAGTGGAATGGGAGGTGGCGCACATGGAGGCAAATATGCCTTCATGGAGAGAAACTCGAGCAAGTACTCCTCGTCAGTGAAAGCGTTGAACGTTTTAAAGTTCGGCACCGATTCATCATGTACTTATGACGGTGTGATAACGGAGAATGAAAAGGGGGAGGAAAGAAATTCAAACTTAAGAGATGAGTTATCATCACTCAAAGTTGGAATTTCAAAGGAGATAGGATCATTTTCAATGAAATTTTCTTCTTTGGGATCCAAAGATGAAATCATCTCATTGCATATGGATACTACATCCATTTCATCCTCACTTTCAACATCTATTATGCGATGGGCCAAGTGAAGAATGGTTTGTTCCAAAGTAGGCATAAAATCCTCATTTGGTTCAAAACCTTCCTCGACTTTAAAAGTCTCAGAAGAAAAATTGTCGTCGAATTCAAATAATAAATCCAATTCATGCTCCCACAAACGATTTTCTTCCCGATAACGGTCTTCATATCTCTCATTTTCAAGCATGAGCAAACCCTCGCCAAAAGTCATAGGTCGAGGCGCGGATTCTTGGAAATGAGAAGTTTGAAAATTATTATCGGAACTATACTCAAACTCATTATTATAAGAATTTTGAAAGCTATAGCTTTTAGTTTAAAAATTCCTATTATAAGGAATTAGAGGCTGAAAATCGTTATCCTCCTCCTCCTCAAAATACACGCATTCCAAAGTTTGACTTTTGTAATACTCTCCCAAAGTCATTTTTGAATTTGTAATTTTTTGGGACTTTAAGTATTGACCAAACGTCATAGGTTTGCGAGGATTTTTAGAATTATCATAATGATTACCGAAAGAATTGGAATAAGACATGCTTACCCCAAAAATGGGTCGAAGTGGCGAATTCCACAAAATAGATGCGCGCGCGAAATATTCAAGCGGTTCTTGGCGCTCAAATGTAGAAGTCCTACAAAAAGGTTAGCAAAAAATACAAATAGAAAGAAAATGCTGAGAAATACTAAATCAAATAAATTCTAAAACAAACTCATCCCCGACAACGGTGCCATTTTGATCAAGCGTGAAAAGTAGCGTGTGTCAAATGCCGATCGTTGTTTTCTGTTCACCGCCTTTATACAAAAACCTAAACTATTGACAACACTCTTTTACGGGAGTATAGTGGCAAGTCCGGGTATCAAAAATTCATAGAGACGAGTTGCTAGAATTTAACCGATTTAATATTCCTAAAATAAAAGCGTAAAAGATAATTTCTACAAAAAGGAAAAGATGCACAAAAGGGAAAGATTATTCTAGGCGAGTGTATTTAAACTAGATTGACAAAGAAAATGAAAACTATAGGTTGCGTCGAATATTCCACACCCGAGTTAATTAGTATAAAATGGTTACATGGGTTCACGAGTTATTATGATTGTGTCTCGTTTTGACCGTTAATTAAATCAAGAGTTGTCACACCCCTAAATTCTTATAAAAGTCTAATATGATTTTGGCATCAATAAATACCCCGGAGATTACGCATGCAATGTCGTAAGCACGAAGCATACATGATATACCCCGTCAAATATCCTAGGCATAATAACTAGAACAATACACTCGAAATAAACCCGTAAACTCCATCACCAAAGCAAAGTAACATGTCAACCCAAAATGATTTTAATCCGACACAACCTAGACTAATTTAGCTAGAAAGCATGATAAAAATGCGATAAATAAAAGTGGTAAATAAACGCGATAAAACTACACAAGAAAGCACGGAAAGAAAGCACGTAAATATAATTAACAAAGCAAGTAAATTAACTACAAAGCAAGAAAACAAGGAAATACAACTTAATTTAATGGAGAGAGAAGATGAATAGTCAACTTACAAGCCCAAATGGGTGTCAAACTAAGAGGAAATGAAGAATGAGCTCTAAACCCCCAAACCTTAACCTAAACTATCTAAAAACTAATTATTGTGATTTATTACAACAAAATATGGTTATATAATAAGTTGATGAAGAAATAAAAGAAAAATAAAAGAAAAGGAATGAATTGCCAAATATCTGGCAGGATCGATCGATCGACCCAAACTGTCGATCGATCGATCGAACAGGTCTCAGCCCACTGTCTCCTTCGCAAGGCAAAATCTAAAATCGCGGTCGATTGGGGTCCCAAGTGCGGTTGACCGGCACTCTGTTTCTTGGCCTTCTTGGTCCATGAACATGTGGCAAAGGGTTGCAAATAGAAATGGTCATAACTCCACCATTCGGACTCCAAACCACGAGCAGTTCACGGCCACGTGATGCTAACTCGACGAACTACGCATCCGTGGAATTTCCATGAGCCATAGATGAAATGTGAATTGAATAAAATGCCCTTGAAGTAGCGTTTAATGATGGAACTTCTTCGAAATGCAACGGATCCTCACTTTTAGCGCTCTAATACTTACAAAAGCACAATTAACCCCTGCAAAGCAAGTATATATCCAAATACGGATTTGTCTGGTTACTTAGCATAAATATAGCGATTTAGGATTGTAAAAGTACTAGAATGCATAAGGATATAGGGAGGAAATATGCAATATTTGATACGAATCAAGGGTCCCAATCTGCAGCATTACTCTGTTCCTCAAGGCCACTTGGGCCAAGGGAATGGCGAGGGAAGCCAGCAGAGCCAGGATTAATGGTAGGGAGGATTTTATCATAACTGTTTCATTTGTGGAGAGGCAGATCACATGAAGAGATATTGCCCTAAGTGAGGAAGGGGGAAATTACGGGACGAGGTTCTGGATGTACAGTCACTGCAGCAGTTCATAGGTCAGTTCGGACGAGAGAATTTTGACCAGAAAACCAAGGACTAGGCGAAGCAGCTAGAGTATGGAGGTAAATTATCTTTATTATCCTATAAGCATGGGTATGTTTTTAGTGACATTGGGTGCATCACAACATAAGATTATTATCACTAGGATTCACAAGTGAGTCAAATTCAGTGGGTGCGTTGATCATAACAAAACGTATTATATAATTACGGTGGGATAGCGGGGTTCTTTGGTGTTAACCACGAGAAAGTGGGGGTGTACACTAAGAGCATGGTTACATTACACGAGAGGTTAATTCTTTTGAAAATTATGGGAGTAGGTTAGATGATTTTTCAAGTTTCAGCTGGTTAGCGATGGCTTAGAGCTTTAGTGGATAGTTATAGCTAGGCATGGTGTTCACTGTAACAGGGTATGGATGCTTGCTAGGTATCACCCGAGATAGGGTCTAGATTATATATACGAGTATATATGTTAAAACGTGTTGCATAATAATATGTTAATGTTGTAAATTGTAATCCCGGGGAGTAGGGACGTCACTGATGTGATTTAGGGTGGATAGACTTATTGTCGAGTTGGGAGATATAGCTCGGGATTTATTTTTACGTAAGGAAACTAGTGATAGCAAGGGAGAGGTATTGTATTTTGTCTTTTGTAGCATAATAGTGTATGTGTATACTTTTATGTCAAGAGACGGGTATTTGGGGTACGTGCTATGGACTGAGGCCCTAACAGATCTCAACAAAGATCTCAATGATCGACAATGTTAGGTAGTAGTGTATAGGGGGTTCCTTGTTTGGATTTCGCTTTGCGAGACGTCCCACGCATAAAATGTAGCACAACGTTGGAAGTGGGGATATGTTTGGTCATTAGTACATAGGTTGGGTGCCTCGGTTATTATTCATGTATGTAGATATAACTGTGAGTTGGAAGTTATATTATGATTTAGGACTCGTAAAATCCGAGTGTTCTTTGTGCGATTAAGTACGGGTACAGGGTGTATGGGTGCTATGGTTAACTACTTTATTTTTAAAAATAATTCACGATTAGAAGTGGGAGCGATAGGTGTAGCGATCTGAAGGGTAGGTGACTAGGGAGCTAGTCGAGGCTTGAGATTACTTGGCTTATATGAATTTCGAGGACAAAATTTCTTCGTAAGGGGGGAAGTATGTGACACCCCGTAATTTCGAGGACATTGAATTTAATTATTTTTGGGTGAAATAGAACTTATTTTATTTGGATAAATTTAAATTTATGATTTGGAGAAATTATTTAAATGGGAGGATTTATTCAATTTGGCTAACGGAGATATAATTATTCGGATTATTTTTGTGTCGCATTTTTTAAGGCAAAAATTGAAGAAGGTTATAAAGTAATTTGTATGACAATTTTGAGTGCACGTTTGATTCCAGATAGGTTGAGATAGTCGAAAAAGAGTACCCAGGGTAGTAATTGGGTCTTGGGACATTTTTAGGCATAATCGGGTTCACACGGAGGTGTTTGGGCCATTGTAACTCGACCTACAAGTCTAATTTTGGGATTGGTGTTATAAAACCTAGATTAAGGAGCTTGTGGCAGACATAACTCAAAGGGAAAAAAACCCTAGGCTTGCATAAAAAAGAGGTCTAATTGAGGAGCTTTTGGGAGCCAATTTGGAGAAGGATTTGGATGCTTGTGTCAAACTCATCACCTTCATCAAAGGATTCAGACTCTAAAAATTGATAAGGCAAGTGGTTAAATTGCTTCAATGTAAATTTGTGATAATCAATTCATATCACAGTGGGTGTAATAAAATTTTTTAGTTTTGGGTTGGGTGGACACATGAATCTGGGATTGCAGTTTGATTAACTCCTTCGTGATAACTGGGTATTTGGAGAAACTTATTTTAAGTGTTTCGTGGAGACAAAATTTTATATACTATATCGAAGTGATTGATAAATGATTTGGGTTTAAATCTATCAAAGTGGTTTGAGTTTAAATCAGTAGGCTTCGTGGTCATATTCAAAGGAATGACATTAGAAAATCCCACTCCAAAAAGAAATAAATTACGATGAAATCACTAAGGGTTTTAGATTAAAACCAGGACTGGAAGGTGTATAAAGGTGGGTATTAGTTTGGGAGAAACTAAGGGTTAAATCCATGATATTGATGCGTTATGAGAAGAAATTTAGTGGGACTATCATATAGAAATCTAGGATGTTTATCAGGGTGGGATGTAAGCAAAGCTTACCAGTTTGTTCATGGCGAAAGGGTTCGCAGGAAGATGAAGGTGAGGAATCCGCGGGGTCGTTCAACTGACCGAAGTCTAGTTCGCGCGACATCACCTGTCGTTCGAATGAAATGGTGCGTCGTTCGAACAACGTGAGAATTTTCTCCCCAATTCGGCTTAATTTTCCTTTTAATTGGAGATGGTCGTATGGCTCTAACAGTTTTCGTTTTTGCCGTAGGTAACAGTTTGGGGGCATGGGAAGTTGTTTCAGCAAGGTGTTTTATTTAAAGGTTTAAAAGGAGAGGAGTGTGAATAATTGTGTAGAGCCAAAAGAGTGAAACTTAGATTTTTGGGAATTGAGTCGATAAATTTTAAGGAGCGAATTGCAGGCCAAGGGAGTGTGTCCCGGTATTTTGGTTGAGTGACACCATGATAATTGATTTATGGTAAGGTATATTAAAATTTAGACTAAAAAATTTACTCGGATATTTAGGCTAGTGTTACGGGTTTCGGACACTTATTAGCCAGGTTAATTTTTTATAGGGTTATATAATAAATCATGGTATATTAAATTTAATAAGGGTGTTAACCTTAATAGTGGAATTTTTTTAGAATAAGTTCTAAGAGATAAAATTTCAGACCAAATGAGTGAGTCTGGGTATTTTAGTTAGGTGACACAACTTGACCGAAAAATAAATAAATGTGAGATTTATTAAATTATAAGTCGTAATATAGACTTGGGTATTGGTGGCTAGTGTTACGGAATTTGTGCACGAATTAGCCGAGTTTAATTAAATATATATATATATATATATATATATATATATATATATATATGCGGTGATGTGTAGTATATATATATTTGTGTGCTTTATAAATATTGGTGTGAATAATATTTATAGGAATACATACCCCTCTAGTGCTATCATAGATGTGGGTGAATCCCCTGGCTTGAGGAGCCGGGCAAGTATAACCCCCATGTCATAGCGTCAGTTATTAGAGGTGAGGCACTTTGGAAATGATTCGGTTTCACTCTCGGTGGGAACTATGACCGCCTACGCTATGTTTATTTTTATTTAACTGATTTGGGGAGCTAACCGCATCAGGGTTTCAGGTGGATGAGTATACCTGGGGTGATAGCACTTTAGAGAACATCTGGTGCGTGTCTACTCGGGAGGATGGTTATATATACGACATGTCTGTGAATGTTGTGATATATGATATGTATATATGGTGTAGATTTATATACGGGTAAAATACACGGAGTGCAATTGTATTGAATATATACGTATATAAGAAAGTAGATATATATTTTGGGGGTGAATTATATAAAGTAAAAAGGGATTACTTGTATATAACTATTGAGACTGTTATATAAATCATTTGAAAATGATGAATTAAGTTAATGAGATAAATAACTTATGAAGTAAAAGTACAAATTACTTGGGCTAGAGTAGAATGTCAAGGAGTTTTAGGACAAGACTAGTGAGACGGGGTAGTGTAACTAAGAGGGTTAGGAAGAAACTGAAAAACCTATGTGTGATAAAGTTTCGAATTGATGCGCAAATTCCAATCACAAACTTATTTAATTAGTGTCAATTTACGAATCAAATTAATTCTACCCTCAAAATCAACTAGCTACGTGCGTGCATGTGTCAAGCCAACATAAATAAAATATGCGACACAAAGTTCCGGAAAAATTCCCTCAGGGCAAAACCATTTTATTTTACACTTGTTTTACACAATAATTCCCTCAGGGCAAAAATTCCCTCAGGGCAAAACCACAATAAAATACATTTGTTTTACACACGAATACCCGCAGGCATTGATCGACGGCGTTAGCATTGAATTAAGCGCAACAATCCACAAGAACCGCAGTCCTATCTTCACTAAAGATCCACACGCAGCGAACCTCAATGACACACAACCATATGATGCATAAATCTTCTCCACAAAAGTATGAACACTAGAAAAGTGTGTTCTCAAACTCCAAATCAATTCACATTAATAATTGGGACTTTTGTGAATTGAAAAATAAGATATTAAACTCTAAAAGAAGAATCCAAAAGTGTTCTGCCGGTATAGCACTATTTTGCAGAATGAAAAACGCACAGACTTCTTATGGAAAACGGAGTTGAAGAGCCCCTTTTATAAAAAAAAACTTAAGGTGGTGGGTCGTTCGAGCAAGACACGCCGTCGTTTGAAGTATCGTGCGACACAAGATGCATTTGAACGATATACGGTGTCATTTGAACGAGACCAATAAAATAATAATATTTTTCTTTTATATTTTTCTCATTAATTGAATCGCCTCAAACACTCCAAAAAATATATTTTTGACGAGAAACATTTAAATCTACGCTCCCACACTTGGAAAATATTTTGTGAAAAATATCCCAAAATCCTAAGTGAATTATTAAGAAATTAAAAACACAACCATACCATATTCATTTCACAGAGGTTTGATTGTTGACGAAACTTGATATTTGGACCGTCTCGTTGCTTATTTGATATTAAACATCTTCGACGGTTGTAGCGGTATACGACATACTTAATTGTGACGGAGTATGTCCGTACAAATCTCCCCTATGTGTATGCCGATAAAAAATAAAAACAACCGAATTATCAATCTAAAAAATGACCTATACAAATTTACCCTCCCTCAAACACAAAAGTGAAAAGATAAATTGTCTAATCTTAAAACTTTGCTTCAACAATAAAATTTTCAAAACTTCAAGCTTTTCTCATCATGGTGTGTTACATAATGATCTTCAATTGTACCTACACACATGAGACAAAGCAAATACCTCGTGACGTATCGAGTTTGAAATGATAAAAGCATAAACATGAAAGCATAATCAATTCTCCCCCATACTTAAACTCCCCCATAAAGTCATAATTCGTTCTCTCCCTTTTTATTTGTCTGAAATAGACAAGGAAAATAATAAATCTCATAAATCAAATCGGGTTGTCACGGTAAACAAGGCAAACAAACTATTTTTAATTTTTCAGATTTTTCATACAAAAATGCAGAAATGATGTTAAAAAACTCACACACGCTGAATTTACACTAAGATAATAAAATCATGGAAACAGAATGAATAGGTGTGAACAAATTCGATTGGAAAATCGACTCAATCATGGCATGTGTGCAAGATTCATAAGGGTACTCCTAACGAATGAGCATCAAAATAGTCCTTAAGTGTAAAATTGTTGAATTTAGATGACATCGTCTTAATCATATCAACAAATCAAATCATAAATGATTTCCACACCAATAACATCCAAAACTATGTAATACTTTTTCATAACTTTCAAGGACGTGCAAACCATTTTAAATTTCATCCAAACTCCCTCATTAAAAGATAATGCTTTTTATTTTTCTTATGAGGTGATGAAACTAAAACATATTGGCCCCTTTTGGCATAATTTTCTTTTTATTCCCTTTCAATTTTTTTGAGCTCTTTTAAACCTCATCGGAACCCGTATAGTTTTCAATTCCTCACTTTTTTAGGTCCTTTTTAAACGGTGGCTTTATCACAAAGGAAAAATAAGTACCTTTCGCACCCCTTTTTCGTTTTTCAAAATAAATCGTACAAAGTCATAAACGGTTTATAACATGCACTACTTTCTTGTCAAGTTTTATTCCATTTGGTTCGTTGTATAGACATAATTGAGATGGAAACACCCAAACAACATGTGATAGAAAAGCACAAAAGTCAAACAAATCCGTGCATGTGTGTAATAAAGGATAAATGAGTCAAATATGTTGGTAGAAACACTATATATCATCTCAAAGACTCCAAACTTTATAAAGCACATGAATGACACAACATATTGTCTTAAAACACTATAAAATAGTTACATGGATATGGAATGATGTTGTGACTCGTTCATCCTAAATGTTCATTCATATACGGTGTAAACAAAATACAAAACTCTTTTTGACTTTTTCAAAATTTTCTCAAAAAAAATAAAAATCTTTTTGTATTTTTCAACCACTGTTCAGAAACAACCTAGCAGTACCAAATAATATAACAATATGAACGAGAGGACTGCAAACAGATAAATGTAGAAAACCAACCAGGTCATTCAAACAAAACCCAATATCGCTCGAACGAAAGTGCTTGTCATTAGAATGACAGCTTCGCGTAACAGAAGATCTCGCTCGAAAGAGAAAAACATAAATCCCCCACAAGTATTGCCTAGTGGAGAAATTTCCAGAAAAAAGTACCTGGAAGGTGCTGAGAGATTCAAAATAGTAGCAAAATTAAGAAAAGAAATAAAAAACTTTAAAGAGTTATATGCTAACAAAGTACAAAACTAATGTTACATACTAGAAATAGGCATAAGATAACATCATGCAAATGAACCTATGCTAGCAAACAGTCTAAACCTCATCCATTAGGTGCGGGGGAGTTTTCCAAAGATGGCGACATCCTATGAAAAACTTTCATTAAATCATGTGAGGCCTTGACTAAAAACTTTAGTTGCTCCCCAATATGTGCAAAATCTCTCATGTAATCATCCGGAGTGTCAGGTGTGGGTGCGTGCATGTGGACACTTGTAGTAGCATAACGTGGCACATAACCCAACTTAAAATAAAACTCTCTCAAGTGTCGTCTTCTCTTGCAGTGTGTGGAAATATAAACTGGCCTAGGTACACCTCTCTCAAAATGTATCCAATGCTCTCTACTAACAGGTACGGGGAGCCTAGGTGGGTCGGGTCAAGAGTCATGTGGATCTAACACTAAAGTAGGAATCGACTCGAGTGCAACAAAAAAGTGGATGCACCGTCATGACGTATTCTTATACTCTCACCACTACCCAAAATGGGATTGAGAACCATCTTTTCAACCTTCTTAGATGCATTATCAAAAGGGACGTTTACCCTCCGGGCACGTTCAAGATCATTCTCGAGTTGGGATACACGTGTCATCAGATTAGACAACGTGTCGGTCAAGTCACACTTGTCCCTCCTTAAAACTTCTCCCTCTCTCCAAATCTAAAACCCGATGACCTAAATTCCTATCATACTTTTTCATTTTCAAGGTCTCAGTGTACAAATCCCTAAAATCTTTTTGGAGCTCACTTTTATCTCCACTCTCAAACTCACTCTCACCTCCACTAGAAACACTCGAGTAATCACCGTCGCTCTCATGAACACAATCGTCATGGGACAAAGTGGGTGTGCTCACACGATTCAAAAAATCTACACACATCCCATGCACTAAACCTTTATCAGACTCATCTCCCTTACTATCACTTAGAGTGGCAGGCATGGCTACTTTCTTGCCCTCTCTCCTAAGCCTAGTGGAACACTCAAACAACTTATGCCCTCTTCCCTCACATTCAAAACATTTCAGATTTTCAAAATTTTCTTCACCCTCTTTCTCTTTCTCACCGCTTTCTTTGGCCTTGTCTTTCTCTTTATTTTTCTCCAAAAACTTTTTATTGGAAGAATTTTGTTTCGAAAATTGGAGAATTTTTTAAAAATTCTTTGCAAGCAGGGCCATATCAAAATCAGACTCGTCCTCAGACTTGGACTCACAAAAACTCACTTTCTTTTTCCTATAACTTGTGGACACTTCCTTTCCCTTCCTTGTTTGGGTTTAAGTGCCATCCCTCTATCCTTAGGTTTGACAGTGTGGGGTAACATGTCAATTTCGTACGTCTGGAGGTCTCCTACCAACTCTTCTAATTTCAGACGACTGAAATTACCCAAGGTGTTCAAAACAGTTACCTTCGGGATAAAACATTTAGGCAGCGATCTTAAAATCTTTTTAACCACTCGTGCATCAGGTATAGGCTTACCAAGATTAAAACTAGTGTTGACAAATATCAGACAAACATGCATAAAACTCGTCAAAACACTCAGTCTCTAACATAGTGATCATCTCAAATTGAGTAGTCAAATTTTGAATTTTAAACTCTTTAACTGCGTTAATGCCTTCGTGGGTGAGTTGCAAAATATCCCACGCTTCTTTAGACGTCGTGCACGTCATAATACATTGAAACTCGTCAGGGGTGACGTGTTCGGAAGCGCTAAGACCTCGTGAATGATAAGTGATCCATCTAAACTCATACTCAATGAAGTCTGACCCATATATTAAATTCATGACATTATTTGCGGTGATAGTGGGAGGAGTCCAACCTCTTTCACAAATTAACCAAACTCTCTCATCAATTGCTTTTAAATGGGATTTCATGCGGGCTTTCCAGTAAGCATAATTAGACCCGTCAAAAATTGGCAACAGATTATATAAGTTTTCAGTTGGAAATATTGCGACAATTTTAAAAATATGATTTAAAAAAAAATCACTATCACATAATTTTACGAAAAATATGAATACACGATAAATTAGCGGAACCTGCTCTGATACCAATTTGAAAAACCTATGTGTGATAAAGATTCGAATTGGTGCACAAATTTCAATCACAAACTTATTCAATTAGTGTCAATTTATAAATCAAATTAACTCAGACCTCAAAATCAACTAGCTACGTGCGTGTATGTGTCAAACCAACATAAGTAAAATATGCGACAAAAAGTTCAGAAAAAATCCCTTCGGGGCAAAATCATTTTATTTCACTATAATTTGTAAATCGCAACTTACACGGATTACAATGAAATAGAGTTGTTTGACACACGAATACTCGCAGGCATCGGTCGGTGTCGTTAATAATAAATTATGCGCAATAATCCACAAGAACCGTAGTCCTATCTTCAGCAAAGGTCCACACGGAGCGAACCTCAATGACACGCTGCCATATGATGCATAAATATTCTCCACAAAGTTTAAACACTAGCAAAGTGTGTTCTCAAACACCAAAACAATTCACATGAATAATTGGGACTTTTGTGAATTGAAAAACAAGAGATTAAACTCTAAAAGAAGAAGCCAAAAGTGTTCTGCCGATATAGCACTGTTTTGCAGAATGAAAAACGTACAGACTTCTTATGAAAAACGGAGTTGGAGAGACCCTTTTATAAAAAACTTAAGGAGGTGGGTCATTCGAGCGAGACACGCTGTCGTTTGAAGTATCGCGCGACACGCGATGTCGTTTGAACGATATACGGTGTCGTTCGAACGAGACCAATAAAATAATAATAATTTTCTTTTATCTTTTTCTCATTAATTTCACCGCCTCAAACACTCCAGAAAATATATTTTTGACGAGAAACATTTAAAGCTCCGTTCCAACACTTAGAAAATATTTTGTGAAAAATATCCTAAAATCCTAAGTGAATTATTAAGAAATTAAAAACACAACTTTACCATATTCATTTCGCGGAGGTTTGATTGTTGATGGAACTTGATATTTGGACCGTCTCGTTGCGTATTTGATCTTGAACATCTTCGACGGTTGTAGCGGTATACGACATATTTAATTGTGATGGAATATATCCTTACAGAGTTAGGTGTGCACTTTAGATGAGGGGTGAGAAGTATCTCAAGTGAGTGCGACACTAACTTAAATATGAAGAGCATTCATGCATTTTAATTCACTTGCAAAATATTTTCAAAAGGACTTTGGGCTCTGAATTGTGCTTGCAAAAATATTTTCAAAACCTTTTAGGTGTCCAGCCACAAGGACGTCAAACTTGAAGATTTATTCCAGGGATGCATGGTTGTAGCAAGTGTGGATGTTGCAGGATTTGGACTTAGTCGCTTCTGTCATTTCATTCCTAGAGAAGGATGCAACTCAGTATTTCATTTGGGCTTATTGCCCTAGTTATTTTATTTCAGTCAGACTTTGTATTTAGATTTTTATTCTGTTGGATTATTATTGTGGATTTTGGATTCTTAGCCGATGATTTATTCGGCCATTCTTTTATTTATTTTATCAGTATTGATTTAGATTAAGTGAGTGTGTGAATGGTTTAAATTATATTTTCCGCATGTTGTTTTTGTTTAATAAAAAGATTAAAATTTTGACATCAGCTTTTTGAATACTAGGTGGTTAGTAAGTTTTAAAAAGTTTTCGATAGTCATGCTAAGAATGAACCAGATGAGAAACCTCTTTTAATTTAATAAAGGACTGATGACCCGGTATTTAATTAGACGGGGCGTCACAATAACATTAGGTGAAATACGATAAAAAAACACCCCAGACGCAACAACATTCGCACGTGAATTCAATGCCAATCTACATTATTTTCCTTATATAAAAAAATAATAATGAATGATATATATACTTTAAAAGAATAAAGCTCACTAATATAATTAAATTTGTTACAAACCTTCCAAATATTAGATTTAGGATTCGACAGTGAAATTATACGTTGTCTATTCACATTGCTTTGGGCCTATATATACATGAAATATTCCAAAATAAGTATAGTAAAGTATGAGACATAAATGTAATAAAGTTTTACCAATTATGTGATTACCTTCTCTTTTTTCCTCTTGGATGGAGAATCATATGATTCATGCACACAATGCGTCTCCTATTTTTTATTATCACTTTTCTGACTATTTGAGGAAATCTTCTCAATTAACGACGGTGCACGTGATCTACTTTGATAATTCCTCAATTCTTTCATTGCCTCCTAAAGTTGTCGATCTTTTTCTTTAATCTTCTCCTATTCTTGATGAAGTCTAGACTCTAATTCTTCAACATGTTGTTTCGATCCTCGTCTAGGGATATGAAAATAAGTTATATGAGTGACTTATTTTCCCATCCCCCTTACTCGACCACTATACTCTGGAGTACCAAGTGCCAAGGTTAGGACGTCTAAAGTCCCTTGAGTTACTAAGCTTCCATCATGGACTTGCTTCTTCAAAGCTTCCTACAATAAAGCCAATTATCAAGAGTGTTGCTAAATCATATTATTTTCAATCCTCATATATAGTATATATCCATATTTGTAAAGATTATATAAAAAAATATGTTTTCTTTACTTTTGAAAGTAACTCACAATTTTTTCACCAACTTCCCTGGTTACATCGTCTTCATTTTGTCTATTTCTCGATTGTTGGGCGGTTATACACATTAGAGACATATTATCCTCATAAAAATAATCTCCATGTTTCTTTTTCTGTCCCAATTATAAAATAAAATATAAGAAATTAAGCACACAATACAAAATCCCTATAATGAATTAATTATAGTTGTATACTCTACAAATAATATAAGAATTCAATCACATACCATAATATCCTTAAGACTTGCATACCCCAACTTACTAAGCTTGTGGTTGAACTTATTCTTTGATCACCTTTATCTTTGTACATTACTTAATTTTTATGTATTGAATTTATGATAATGTAAGAATTTAACCATACCATGGATAAATGTTATACATTTACATAATAAAATGAATTTAATATACACCTTAAACTTTTGGGATAGTATTCCTCTTACAAACGCATCCCAATCCTCTTGATCAATAATTTTTTTTGGACTGTTCCAACGATTACTAGGATCATCTTTAAATAGCTTGACATAACTCTTGGTGAGTTCTCCTTTGAAATTCTTCAACGAACAACCAATAGCGGATATATCTCTTTTTATTTTATTTAGGGTCCATATTGAACTTAGCTTATAATTAATGAATATTATATTACATAACGAAATTAAAATAATACCAATATAGACTTCAAATAACATCAATTTAAATTATTAGCATTTACCTCGATAGCTATCCATAAATTCTCTTTTAATGAATTTGGGACTTTGGACCAACTTGGATAACTTATGGGCACCATTGTCCTTGCTAAAAGCCCCTATAACTTGCGAAATCCTTCCTTGTTTCAACGTTTGGTTGTACTTTTCTTTTGTAAGTTACTAGTATTCGATCATAAGAAGCCCTTTTACTTATTCGTTCTAAAACAAGCATACCTCTAACCTTTCGTTGTTTATTACTTGAATTTTGCGTTGACTTTGCTAAATTGTTCAGACTTTTTGAATGAAAATCATCTTCCTCATCCATATCCACTACAATGACTAAGAAATAGATTGAAGTGTAGATGTTGATGAATAACGTGTTGATGAATAACAAATGAATTACAAATGACATGTTGAAATTAATTTGCAAGAAGCAAGAGCATTGTTAATAAAAATAAAACATATGTTATGCATATCCATTGGATGAGATATTAATAATATGTTCATTAGATTAGGAAAAAGACTTGAGAAAAAATCAAGAATATTCCATATATATAGGAATCATATATTAATCATTTAGACCATATATTAATCTTCTTTAGCAGGCAATAACGCTATTTGTAGATCATATAGTTATATAACATTATAGGAATCACAATTGATTTTATTAATTCTTCTCCTCCATCAAGAGATTGAAGTTTACCTTGTCAACCCTCCATTTTGGATCTAATTTTATCTGCAATAGGTTATAAATGACAAGATCTTGGTTTTCCCCTAAAGATGGAAACCCCAAGATGTAAGAAAGCACAAGAGACCACACTGATGTTTAAAATTGAACAAATAGCATTAGATATGGATCATTTACCAATAAAAACCTTGCAGTTTTCTTTGCTAATAACTTGGCCAAAATTATTCGCTTATTCCTAAAAAACATTAAGCACATTTTGAAGATAAGATTTAATACCTTTATATAATACCATAATATCATTACTGTATTAACAAGAGAGTTATTAGAATAATATCATTAGTGTATTAACACCATTTTTGGGATTATCATCTCAATAAGACATGTATTAACAAGAGAGTTATCAACAACATATAAGGAAGATAAGTAAGAAATAATGTTGTCCTAAATATGATTAGGATCATAAATGAAGGAGGTGGCACTTTACAATCTGTTAATACCCCCAATAAAATAAATTTCTTCTTTGAAAATCTAAATGATTTTCATATTTTAATAAAGCTGATGTGAGGAAGGACTCATGTAACTAGGATTGAAATAAATACATAAACACACCACGTAGGATGAATATTTTTCATTTCCTACTTGATATGGTCTGAAATTGAAATGGCATAGGCTTCTAAACCTAAACTAACTGAGATATCCGATAGTTAGCATCACATTGTCCTTCCTAAAACTAAAGAAGCAAAAGCTTCTTATACAAAGGCTGAGCTTGGACTCTATAACTACTGATTTGATCAATATATGCGAAGTTTTTAATGTTCCCATTATGTAATATAGCTAGGAGCTTCAACTTACATTTAACAAAAAAGTTATAAAATTCATTTTTGCATGTTGCAACTATATCAGTTATTTTAATTAAACTTAGGTGCTTTACATGTTTGTATAAACATATGCTTATTAGTCCTTCGGTGACATTAGGTTTGACCACAGTACAAGTTACTGTGTGAAATGCCGATTACATTTTGTGGGGTTAGATTTCCTCAAGTATTCTAGGACCATTTTCACATTGAAAAAAAAGAAGATGCAATGGTAAAAGACCACCATTTCCAGCTACTAGCCATGATCTTAAATACACACCAAATTAGGTCAATTCAGAACTCATAACTAAATCATGAGCAACATATTTGCAAAGTGCCATGTGTCATTTTTACGTGGTACTACGTATCCAAAAAATATGCAACACAGATCTACATGTTCTCATCATAGAAGGAAAATTCTATCATTGCAGGACTGTGTTTCACTCATATCAATGTCCATGAGATCGAGATCACTATATGTCATCTTTTTTTTAAACACTGTATGTCATTTTAAAGACAAACATTTAGGAAGAGTAAAACCAACTTGAAAATCAATAACATTACCCCAAATGTCAAACAAATTACATTTTCTAAGGCGGTCATTGAAATCCTAGGAAGTATGAAAATCAATAACATTACCCCAAATTTGATAACGTGTCAATCCATCTCCTATGTACACCAAAAGATATTCACCATAAATGATAATTAACATTAACCATTAAAATATCAATTATAAAATGTAGACTAAACATAGATAAGTATTTAAAATCTTAGATAACTTTAATCATAAGCAAAACACAACTAACACTCTATTTATTTTTTATTATCAATCCAAATTCCCTCACAATCTACACGTGCACACGAATCTTCACTTTCATTAATTAACTCAATGTTTGGCAATCCCTAGGTGGCGACATGATTTTTGGCACATCCAGCAGCATAGTCATAATCATCACACTCGCAGTTATAAACTCTTTGTGGAGTTACAAGAATGATTGACCATTTAGGATTGAGTTGGTCTTGAGCATAAAAAACCTATTTGGCTTGAGAAGCTAATATGAAGGGATCATTAAAGAAAAATCACACCCTTATGATTGTAAATCTAACATGCTTTGGTAACACGGATCGAATGGCCACCGAAAGTATTTGTTGCATGAGTATGTGACAATCATGGGACTTGAGACCAAACAATTTTACCTCTTCCATCGAAACAAGGTTACTAAAATTTGATGAGTATCCATCGGTAACTTTGAGTCGAAGCAACATCTCGCATACCCTTTTATTTTCCTCTCTTGACAATGTACAACATGTAGGTGGTAAATACGCCCATTTTCCCTTATCATGTGGTGCTAACTCCCCTCTTAAACCTAATTCTACAATATCAAGACGACTCTTAACTCCATATTTTGTCTTATCGAGAATGTTGAGTAGCATCCCTATTATGCTGTCACAAACATTCTTCTCAATATGCATAGCATCCAAATTGTGTCGAACAATCAAAATTTTCCAATACCCTAACCTAAAGAAAATTGACTTTTTCTTCCAACATTTGGAGTTATTAGGCTCATCCGTATTCTCCTCAACGCGTTTTCTCTTTTGTTTCGAATTATACTTTCCCTTTGCTATTTGGTCTTCAAACGAACCCATCTTTTTTCCCCAACATGCATTAATATTTTCAACCTGCTCTAGTATTTGATCTTCATTCAATGGATTAGGTTGTTCAAGAAACTCTTGCTTACCATTAAAATCTTTCTTTTTCTTTCGAAACAGATGATTTTGTGGAAGAAATCTTCTATGTGATGTATATACATCTAATTAGAATGCTTTAATCGAATAAAATCTGTTTCTTCACCAAAAATTGGACAAGCATAGTACCCCTTTATAGCACAACCACACAAATTACCGTATGCAGGGAAATCATTAATTGTCCATAGTAATACAACCTTCAATGTAAAGGATTCTTGGAGTTAAGCATCATAAGCCTTTACACCTTCATCCCATAAGGTTTTTAAGTCCTCAATTAATGGTTCCAAGTAAACATCGATATCATTTCCAAGCTGTCGCGGACCTGATATCAGCATTGTTAACATAAAAAAATTCTCTTTGTGCTCAGCGACGGCTCAAAGGTAAAAGTTGAAAACATGATCGGCAAATATATATACTTACTACTAAGATTATTATGTGGGTTAATTCCACCTGCTAAAAGTGCTAACCGAAGGTTTCTAGCTTCCTTTCCAAACTCTGGCCACTTGTCACCCACCAACTTCCATGCAGGGGAATTCGCGGGGTACCGTAACTTCCCATCAACTTGTCTTTCGTTTGCATGCCAAGTCAAGGCCTTTGCATTTTGTACAGATTGAAACCACGTTTTGAACCTACGAATGGGAGAAAAATATCATAATACTTTTGTAGGCACTCCCACCTTCACCTTGGTTGTATTTTTTTTCAAGTTATGCCTCGGTGTTCCACAAGTAGGGCATTCAGTTGAATATCTGTACTCTTTTCCATAGAGTATGCAATTATTAGGGCATGGATGTGTTTTTTATACCGCATCCGAAACACGGACAACGTCTGTATGGCCTTTTTCGTATATAAAGGAAATTCATTATCTTTTGGGAGCAATTGGGAGAATAATTGAAGCGTGTTTAAAAAGCTTGTATCAGTCCACCCACTATTTTCTTTCAAATTGAGTAGACTCACCTGTGCAGACATCTTCGCAAATTTTTTACACACCTTGTAAAATGGCTTTTTAGCATCCTCGAACAACTTCTCGAATGATTTAGGATCCCCCATAAAGTCTTCATTTACCATCTCAAACATCTCCGCCATATCATCAGCATCTTCTGGATTTTCGACTAAATTAGCATGATGGATGGGGTCACCCATGTTGACATGTGAGAAAGTTGAATTAGGAGCAACTTCCTCGTGACATATCCACATACGATAACTTTGATCAATATCGTTTGCATATAAATGACCTTTAATGTCTTTTAATCTCCATTTAAAATAATTTTCACATGATGTACATGGACACCGTACAACTTCACTATTTACAACATTACTCTCTGCAACTTTAAGAAAATATTCAACCCCTTGCAAGTACCCGTATGATAATTTATGCATAGACATCCACTACTTGTCTGTTCCATTTCTCAAATTGTACCTATATTAAGATTGTAAATATTAGTTGTATAAATGTGATTTTCATATAAAATAACACAATCCTCAAATCATATTAATTTTTCATTTTCTATTTCGAAAAGTATGCATGTGTTTTATACGATTCATCTTAGTTTAAGTCCCAAATAATATCATTAATGATGTAATAATAACACTGCCGACATACATTAGCTTTATTACCAAAGATAATTGATAGAACAAATGCATTTTAACTCGAGCTCCGGATAAAGTATTTGTGTATATAATATGTATTTGGTAATTTATTTTGTGTAAGTAATATGTATTTGTTACTCTATTAAAAAACAAAACAAGACCAATCTAATAAAATCAGTTGCCAATACTTAAAATACAATTGACACCAATGACAAAACTAAGGCATAGCCAAGGAGCGTCATGGCCACCCCCAAGAAGTTCAAATGGTTCGCACTGTATTGATGAATTATTGATTAAGGGCCCATGCTTCTTTCATTTTAAAGTTTATACCCTCTTCTTTTTAATCAAGGACTCAAAATAATTAATAAAAAAGAAAGTCCACAAAAGTACTTATAATTGGACTGATTTTCTTACAAAGTGAATATGAATTTTTGTGAACTATTTTGTGAGTCGAAATCTATTTAATTATTAATACCGCTCTAAAAATTGTAAAAGCAATCATTTCTTTTAAAAAAGGATTTTTTTCACTTAATTATTTAACTTAACCCTCACATTATTATTCCCTTTAACTTAATACCCATTTTTTCAGATGGCAACCTAAATTCGTTAAAAAATCATTAATCCAGACATAGCCCCTCAAACTTTTAGGACAAAAGTATTAATTTATATGCTCAAATATCTCAAAGCTTATTACCATGCATAATTTGATCTTTCTAAGAAAATGTCGAACGGTGTTAAAAAAATTGGAGGTTAAACTAAAGGGATTAGTAAAGAGGGTTAAGTCAAATGACGTATTAAAGAGTAAGGATCAAGTCAAAAAAAGCCCAAAATAAAACTAAAACAAAGCATGTATTCGAGAAGACTACGACGACTATAATGTCGACATGTGCCTTTCGTAAAGACACATCTATTGAAATTCAACCTTTATGATAAAAAAAGTGCTAGAGGACTGCCTAAAATGGAAAACTTATAGAATGTGAAAAGACTATCTTGATAGGCATGTGGGATCTATTTAAAGTAGTAAATAATGCAAAATTTACACTTGAGTCTTTTTAGTTGGTCATTGAATCATTCCTCTTTATTATTTTGATTCTATTATCCATGAATTCGAAGTATTGATCTATTTTTTTTTTCAAATTATCTATTTTTTATTTTATTTTTCTAGTAATAAAAGTCTTCAATCAAACTCTTTTGTTAGTTTTGCTCTTTTTCTCCCCTCAAACATGCAAACACACATATAAAATAAAGTTTAACAAAAACTAACAAATCAGTTATGCCTGCCCTTTCTGCTCTGAATCCAACCACTGAGCTGCTTGCCCCCTCTAATTTGGGATTGACACAACAAATGTAAATGTAAAAAGAGAGGGATTGTTGTTTAAAACCCAACAGATGAAAAATGAAAATACGAAAGTCGCAACAAATGGAAAATATGAAAGTCACAACAAATTATTGTCCATATGATCGACTGTGATGCATTTTTTAATTCCAAGTAACTCTACTCTAATACCCATAATTTTGCTTTAGCATTTGTGTCAAACTCAATATTTTTATTAAGACCTTAAATACAATTCTCAGAAGCCTCTACCATTTCTAATTACTTCACCAATCTGATAACTATTGAGGAAATTACTAGATGAACAATTTTAAATGAGTTCATTGGTAAAATAAGGAAAAAGGCATTTATTTAACCGACTGCACATATTGGGAAGAAGGCTTAAGAATCAAACTCTTAAAATTAGTTAGATTAATCTTGAAAGAGAAAGCATCCTTATTGATTTGAGATTTAAATGTGCAATAACTTCATTCACGTTCCCTTGTAAGGAAGACCCGATTAGTAATAGTAATAATCGAGAAGAATTCGATTTTTTAGAATGCATTTGTTCTCGGTTACTCTAGTAGAGGTTGTATGGAATATGTTTCTTTACTGCAAGAATTGATTTCAATTGATGCAACACAATTGAATGCAAAGTCTCAACCATTCCAATGAAATAGTTAATCTTAGTCCGTCAAATTTAAGAAGCTAAGAAATGTGAACCAAATAAAGCTAGGTTGAAATAGTTAGATTGAAATTTTACGGACTTCGATTGAAATAAAGCTAGATTAAAATAGTTAATATTAGTCGCCAAATTTCAATCTAACTATTTCAAGAACTGATTTCAATTGTGCACAACCATTCCAATTATTTGCGTGCAAACACAACCATTCACAGGTGACACCAATTATGTAAATGATATATGTAAAGTGGGCTTTATAAAATAAACAATTATGTTTACCCTATGCTTCAGTGGTCCCTTTGTAATTTTTTATCATTAAACAAACAACAAACAAGTTGTAAAATGGGTTCACAATTTTTTGATCTAATTAATAATTAATGATGCCTATAAATGAAAATCAAGAGGTATGTTCTCCAAACCCAATAGTGTAAAGGAACATTCTCAACCCTAAAGAATTCATTTTAAAGTTCCCCTGTTTACCACGCTTGAGAGTAAAACTCTATTTTTTCTTGGCAATATCAACACCAGTCCTATGTTCGACACTGAATAGGAGTCTATAGTCCATTTTTGTATGTATGTTGAGCATTCAGAAAAAAAATAGTACACAAAAACTTAGAAAATTGTCCTTCACACCTATCATCTCTATGAGGAAGGTACATCACTATTTCAAACCCCACAATGCAAGTAAGCGAAGATCTACCCACATGAATTCCTACTAAGTATAATTGACCGGCATATAAGGCATTCCTACATACATGATTCAAATATAATATGATCCATGACACTCATTTGCCAAAAAAGTAGATGTAAAAAACATGGTTTTAAGAATAAAACCCCAACATACGTGTCGAGTCCCCCGCCAGGGTCCGTATTAGGAATACATGTCGTATCCCCTACGGGGGTCCTTATTAGGAAGACGCATCATTGCCCTCACTAGGGTTCATTTCATTTCATTTTTCACTTTACACACACACACACCACCCTTATCATTCACCCCTACCAAGGTCACATTTTCCATTCGCACACATGTTATCATTCATTAATGATAAATACTCGAAGTGTATACGTACACTAATCTTGCTTATTGAGAACAAAACTCACTTCTTTGATTTCTTTGGTTCTGTAGTCTAATCGCTTTCACCGTCCAATACAATTCACATCAATAATCTTCAAATTAATATTGAAAACATGCAATTATGCTCAACATGACATCATCAATTCTCTTCCCCAAATTTAATACTAATTTTATCATTGAAATTCTATTATACAAACAATGGGCCTATTTACCATCATTGAAATGATCCCATCACATTAAATTCAAACTCATCTAACCTTAATTGGATTTCATTAAAATCGCATTTTATAAATTTTAATTATATCTAGATCCATACAAAGTTTTGGGGAAAAAAGGAAAGAAAGAAAGAAAAAAATTAAAAATTAAGCCTTATTGGCTACTGGCCTGGGGCTGGCTGGTGCCGATCCTCAACCGGTGGGTGCCGTCTCTACGAGCAGAGCCAGGTTCTCCCAGGAATGGTAGAATTCAACAAAAATTCTTCGTTTTCTCATTTTTCCCCTCTTCAACCAACACCTAACCATTTCACCAATACATACATATAAATTTCAACATATATAAGTCCATATGCAATATCAACATTACTTTGGAAATCAAAATTTGTATAAAACTCATCAATACCAAACATTTTTTAAAGATAATAAGTTTTAATATGTATTACTAAGTTGGTTGTCAAGTATAGATCGAATACGATTTCAATGGAACAAGAAATGGCAGACTTCTTGATTATGTTTACATACATATACATATACAAGTTGACAACTTGAGAGTGGAGAGGAGAAAACGTACCAGATAATGGAGAAATCGACCAACTTGAGAGAGAATGGAGAGGAGCCGTGAGGAAAGGAACCGTGAGGAGAAAGGAGAGGAGAAATGTGCTAGCGCGGGAAAAAACAAAATTTGGAGTGGTGCCGCGCGAGTAAAACACCCCAATTTTTTTAAAGGGTCATAATATGAATTTAGGTCAAAAACTTTTCAAAAAATGTCATAATATGTATAACTAAATATGATTTTTATATTTAGAGTGTTATTAAAAAAAGGCTGATATGTATAAAATGACGTTTTATATTAGAAATGTCATATTAATAATATCATTAACCTTTAAATGATATTTTTGTAATAAATATCATTAAATTATTTTTCGAGTGTCATAAAAAGGTGTTTTTCTTGTAGTGGAGGTATAATGTGAACATATCTTACTCGGTTGTTTAGGATGCTAGGTGGAAAATAATGGAACTTATAAGTGGTAACTATGAAAGAATTTACATCTTGACTCATGCTTGCATTGAGAAACTTGGTAGGATAATAAGGGGTATGTTGTTATTTGCAGGAAAAATGATGATAAGAGCTTCAACCATTTATGTATTGGAATAAATTACATTACTTTCAAACATGTAAAGGGATTCATTGAGGTAGTCCACATTTGGATCCCTTACTCTAAGTACATGTTTTGTTTCAGACATCTATACAAGAACTTCAAAAACATTGATATAGGAATGACGTTGAGAAAGTATTAGTTAGGGGTGGTCAAAGCATGTTATATGGATGATCACTTGAGGTGTTGAAATGTTTGACAAATTGAATATAAAGGTCAACAATTATATTGTCAGGCCTGCTGACATGAATGTTTTTTGTGTCGAAGGCATTATAACCGAAGATGAATCTGGAGCCAACCAAAAAGAATTTTTATTGTAAAGAATGGAAGACATAAGTACATGGTTTTACATCCCCTTAATTGTTTTGTTTTTTCTTATTTAGAAATATAACAAAACTAGGTTTTAGGTTTCTTTTGATTCTCGAGTTCAAAGAATTCGAAGACGAAGACAAAGCACTGAGGCATCACATTACCGTACCAAATATCTTCACTTTCATTGGAGGTTTGGTAATCTGTTGCGATTATTTAAATTCTTTAAATTATAGTTTCGAAGGTAAGAATTAACAGGTTAAATTTTTTTATGAAAAGATTAAATTCTTTAAATTATAGTTTCGAAGGTAAGAATTAACAGGTTAAATTTTTTTATGAAAAGATTCATTTTCTTAGCTAGAATTTTTAGAAAGGGATTTTGAAAAAGTGTCTCTCGTTCAAATGAGAGATGACCTAGAGCAAAATTTTCATATCAGGTGAGGTATTTATTTTGGACAAAGATCTCGTTCAAACAAGGATGAGAGACATAGTTATGCCTGTGCTTGGGTGGGGGGTAATTTTAAAATATTTAAAACCCTAAGGGTTAACTTTTGTAGATACTTCAAATCTTTTAACTATTGGAGACTTGTTGGCAACGTACTTGTTTTATTTTCTACACCATTTTTTATTAGACATGGTTTGAAATGGAGAGAAAAAATGAGAAACCCAAATACATTCTTTTTATTCTAAATCGATATCTCAAGCTCTCCTACAACCGATAACTATGGCCATCCGCCTTCTCTTTCACTTAAATATCTCTATCTATTAAGGTAATATTTAATTTTAAACAGGGTTCGATTGTTGTTGTATTTAGTTTTTCATTTCATTTGTTATTTAAGGTTTGATTTATTTGTTATTTTTGTTATTTATTTTAGTGTCTAAATTGGTTTAATTTTATGGTTTGATATAGTTTTATTTGATTGTTAACAAAGGTGTTGCAACTTGTGTTAGTGGATTTCTATTGGCATATTGTGGATTTGTGGTGGTTACTTACTTACAATGAGGTATTTTTCTTAGATTCCGTAACATTTTCATATTAATTGAGGTATTAAAATTGATTGTTGTTTGGGGTTTTGGAATGTGTAGTTGTCTAAATTTAACGTCTTAAATTTGATTAGAAAATAAAATATTTATGAAAAACATAAAAATAGCTCTAAATTTCATCTCAGGGCTCCCGCCCATGAACCTCCACACCCGCAATTTCTTCGAATTCCCCGCCCAAACCAAAATCTTGGTTCCATCACTAATAAGTTCACCTATTGTTTGAACGAGAATACTTTGGAAACGTGTTTTAATTTTTATCTTTTATATAACAAAATGTATATACAGCTTCGAAGACATGATTCCTAAGCTTATAACCCAGTTTTACAAAACCCTAGTTTTAGTTTTTAGAGGACTTTTGTGAGAAATATCATGTTAAATTTGTGCTCTCCAACTAGTTTTTGGTTTTGAAAATCCTCAATAGCTTTGCATCTGAAGGTTTCAGCGTGAGAAATTGTGTGGGTTGTACAACACGTGGATTCGTGTAAGAAAACCGTGTACGAGTCAAAGCTCGATGAATACCGATACCTACAGGTTATAAAAGTTGTTGGGATATAATAACTGATTGCTAGTAGGGTAGAGGCATTGGAATAGAGCGTAAGAGGGAGACTTTATGGCAGTAATCGTAATCTTAAATGTGAAATGTGTTTGTCTCATTGTAAGGCATGATTTATTTGTATCAGTGGATTATTGGGGTTAAGTATGATAGTGGTTTTTTCATAAGGGTTTCCCTTCAAAAATATTGTGTTTATTGTGCTATTGATTTTTTCTCATATATAAATTGCATCACCAACATGAAATTGGACCAAATAATTTTATTCAGTAAAATTAAAACAAGATTTGATTTAAAAGACATATTCACAATTATAATTAATTGATTTGACTTTGACCTTTATGTCACATAATTTACCAGAAGCTAACAGGATTACTAATGTATACATGTTTGTGTACTTATCTGGAACATAAATTGTGATTGGACGAAGTAAGTTACTCATGTACTCATAGTTTGACTTAAATTAATTACTTGGAAAGTTGGAATGTTGATTCAAGCACTACAATGCATATTACTCTATGAGGGTCTTATCTGGATGCTTGCTCGTGTACAATCCAACCATTACCTAATCAAGACCTTTGGGATTAGATGCAGTTCAAAATGACTTGTCTAATGTTGTCTATTGGTAAAACAACAAAGAATATAAGGAGGGATGATAATGAGAATGCACAGGCCAAAGAAAAGAGGAGATGTAAAATAATGTGATATCATTGTCCATGACAACATGACATGCAAAGGTACTCCTCCAACGAATGATACACAAAGGGTTGCAACATCAAGTTAAGGGCCGCATCAACAGATGGAGGAAAGGGAAGGGGTAGACGGTAGACCTAATCGTTAGGGTAGAAAGGCTAATGGGTTAAAGATTTATTTTTGTACAACTTTCTTTTAGCTTGACTTTTTATGCGCGGTTTATTATTTTGGTGAAAGTCCTATGTTTGTAAAGTTCGTTTTTTGTTAATTAGTAAGATGAATTACATACTTGAGAGTGGAATACAAATGAAAGAAAGTGCATTTTTATTGACTACTTTTAAGTTACATTTACATTAATTGAAAAATTATTACACCACTCATTTAGTGATACATTGACACTGATGCTAACTTATTTTTCATTTTCAATTTTTAGCATCTTTTAACCATTGAAAATTTTCACACATTGATCACTTAAGTATTTCAACGCTCTGCTATGTGGTAAAATAGATGTCTTCACAACTATCATACCATTTCAACCACCATCTTAAAACTTCAAACGATTTAATGGACATTGTAATTTGTAAAGCCCTTATTCTCCACATTTGTGGAAACCTCTTAAAACTTGATGAGGTCAAATTTATCCTCCCTCTATGCTTCATCAAATCACTTCCTTTTATCATATGATATGATTTTTGGGAACATTTTAAAAACTTCCTATTAGGATTTTCTATAGTCTTTTATATGAGAAATCATTTTAATTCTTTCACAATAGGTCTTCATGCACTTCTTATACACCTAACGACATTATTAACTAGTGTGGGATTCCTGATCATACATTAGATGTCAGACTACCTGAATAAGGATAAAAATGTGTTTCAGCAAAATAAATTTATTTGACAAAACCCTAAGGTATTACTCTAGTGCTAATTGAATAACTGAATACCATGGGATTTTAAGCAAACTTAAAATGATTGAATGTCTTTTTTATGGAAGAAAATTACCGTTCTCGATACATTGGTGCTTCCCCACCACCCATTCTTGTGAATGAACAACCTAGAGTTTTCAAACAACAAAATTCATGTGAAAATTGCACAATTATGCTCAGAACCATTTTAAACTTTGAATGGATGATGATGCTTAAGACATTTAATTTGTAAGACATGGGATTATTATGCTTCAAATTGGAAAAATCGTAGCTTTCATGGTTGGTTTTGTACGCTATGAAAATGAAGGGTTTCAATGGTTCTCTAATTGCAAGTGTTAAATCTAAGTGGGTTTTTCAATGATATGGGATTCATTCACGTGTAACCAGAAATGCAGTTAAGTCAGTTTGAGAATGAAGGTCAACAAGGGTGTTTTGGTGAGGAAATTAGTGTGGGTGTGAGGTCTAATTAGTAATTATATTTTTCAGGTGGGGTTAATCGTCCGTTCAATATTAAGACTTTTATCGAAGAGATTAATGAATTGAGGGTCTCTCAAAATATGAATTAAAAATTTTGGGTTATCTAAAATACCCTAAAATATTGATTAAAAAAGAATGAAAAAAAAAATTCGAAGTGAAAATTTATGAAAAGAGAAAAACTTTGTAGTTTAATGAGAGAATGTTTGGAACACCTTTCGAATAATCTCCATGAAAGGTATACCATGTGAAAACTTTCCTACCAGTTCATATTTGAATGGTCTTGCTAAAGTCTCTATGTCTTCTTTTGAGAATAATACGATTGGCTCTCCTTTGAAGGTGGATGGGGGTTTCAATACAAGATCTTGATTAAAAGGGGTTGAGTTTGCAACAAATGATCGGTTCCAAACATTTTTTGGGTCAGGAGGTTTAGGTTCCACGTTAAGGTTGGGATTTTGAGTAGCCATGCAAACCCTAATTAGGGTTTTGATATATATATATATATATATATATATATATATATATATATATAGAGAGAGAGAGAGAGAGAGAGAGAGAGAGAGAGTTTAGTTGCATATAAAGTTGCTAGTTCTTACACCCTAACTTCTGATCACTTAGTTTATCTATAATAGATGTCGAATATTTATTCATCTCATTCAAAACCTCGAGTTTACTATTTAGAGATTCTATTATAGGCCCGTGATGGGTTCTAAAGTTATTTTTGGTTTTGGATCAGTTAAGACATTTATTATTGTAATGACTTGTTAAGTTTATTAATTCAGTTATTTGAGACTCGCATATGTTATCTCATTTAGTTGGAATCTTTTATATACTGTCGTGGATGGTTTTTTATTTAAATTATTTATTGTTTATTATTAGGATGTTATAAATTGTTTGATGTCCCCTATTTGTGGTGTATTAGTCTCGACGCCTAGATTGTGAAAAATATGGGGTGTTATAGTTGCTATCAGAGCATGGCCTAAAACCTTAGGCCCATTCCATTTTTTGTGTTTTGTTTGATACATGCACTTCTATACTTTATCTTATGGGTTTTTTATATGTTCATCTACATCTTGTTAGATATGGAGAAACCGAGGTGTGGAAGTGAGTCAAAGACCACGGGAACCATTAGGGCTAACCCAACCTAGGGTGAGGTTCAGCGATGGAACCGGTACATTCTAACTGATGTGTCATAGTCAGTCACATTTATTTATTGGGAGAATTTTATGGGTTAACTTTTAAAGAGAATGCTCTAAAGTTTGTAGCGTCCATCAATCCGAGTGCGTCCTATCATTGGAGATGTGAAATTAAGCGTCATATAAGATTACAAGACCACACTGAGGTGTGGAAGCATATGTTAGCTACTTTCAGGCTGACAGGAGATTTCCTATAGTGGTAGGAGTCGATCACCCCTAGTGAGTAGAGAGCAACGATCACCATATCATATTTTTGGTACGTTCCCAGAGAAGTATGTTTTCTTATGCGCTACGAGCAACAAAGAAGAAATAATTTTTGGAATTGTTACTACGAAGCAAGACAATAGTAGAGTAGGAGTAGGAGTTCACTAGCTTATCTTTGTTCATTAGTGAAGGAGTGAACACTGAGGCAAATAATATGGAATGTTTCATTAATGGGATATCTTAAAAGATAAAGAGTGTTCTTTTATGCAATTCAGCATATACAATGTATACACAAGGGTCAAACGCAACGTTATTATGTTGTCAATTTATTTCGATTGTTTAGAAATCCAGGACTTCGGATAAAGGAGCTAGGTCTTACCAATATAAAAAGGGCGGAATGGGAGAGGGGATAACATTTTCATAATTGAGAGGATTAGCAATCGCAACATAAGGACCAACATTTACATTTCATCCCTAAAAGAATTAAATGGGAGAACGAGTCGGCCAACTGTTAGGGTTTGTAATTGAGTATTTTGGGATGTTAGTATGGATGTGAGGAGGAAGTCCATTCGTCCAAGAGGTGTCTTAAAAGGAAAATCTATGATAATTTGATCAACATGGTCATAGGTTACAATTACCTCAAATACATGTTTAGTAACCATAGTTGCCACTAGGACAGATTCATGTTTCACTAACTCTTCCAATGCCACAAAAGATGGAAAGAAAAAAGCTTTTGTGTTAAGGAAGGATGGTCAAGATGGTACTCGTAGATTCAAGTTCCATGTCAGTGAGATAGGGTATGTTCTTAACTCTTAACATCTTTCAAATCTCTCGTCTATGTGTGCGCGGGGTGAATAACTTATATTACATAGTTACACTAAAGTGATATAATCTAGATGTTGAGAAGCAAATGGGACATAGTTTATTTTCACTATGACAAATACCAAAAATGGTCACGAAAGGGTGGTGACCATTGGGGGTTATAATCCAAACACGTGGCCATCTAGGGTGACCAAAATCATCAGCTGGTCACGGGGTGGTCACGATTTTGGAACTATAACCCTAATGGTCATGGTCCAAGTTCGTGACCACCCTATGACCCTTATGGAAGGAAAATGATGCCAAAATTGTCACGTAGTGGGTCACGGTTCTGGACCATGACCAACAACAAATGAGCATGATAATTTATTACAAAATATGCTCACGATCAAGAACCGCGACCCAATACCATGACATATTTTGAGTTCAAAATGATCACAGAAAGTTGGTCATGGTCCACAATCATGACCCATTGTTAGTGATTATTTTGAATCATGGTCCAAAACTATGACCAAGTTCAATAAACCATGACCCTTAAATTAATCAAAATTAATTACGGATCAGGTCATGGGCCTGAACTGTGACCTAATTTCAAGTATAAATGTACGTCGTTAAGGTTTTATTTTCATTTCACTGAGCCAGTCTCTCTCTCTCTCTCTGCCCTGATTCTCTCTCTTAGTCACCATAATTATCTCTCTCTCTTAGACCACCACCACCAACTCAGGTCAATCTCTCTTTCTGTCTCTCAATATGATGTGTATATATAATGTGTTAATACTGTAATAAGGTTTTAAATATGGATTGTATTGCAATTAAGGTTTGATAAGATAAAATGTGTATATATAATTGTTGATATTGTAATAAGGTTTTGAATTTAATTTTGTTAGAGTTTACTATAACATCCCAGATTTTTCATGCACAATTGATCAGGATGGACACGAAAACCAGGAGTGTTAAAATAATTTATATCATTCTAAGAATCGGCGATAAACTAATAACTACAATAAATAAAAATCATCCAAAATAAAAACTCAACAAAGGATTGAAACAGGGATATCTGAACTGAAATAACTGAACTCAAATAAATGAATCCAGTATATCAAATATCTTATTACAATTGCCACCCTGAATAAAACAGAGTACGACTGAAACCTCCTCTGATTACAACTCTTGAATACATATGAACAACTTCAATGAACCATCGGCTCCAACTCTACGAATACCAAGCTAGATCTCCACAAGTGCAAGTCCGACCGCTCAACCCTGTTAGCCTGTATATACAATAATAATGCTTAGGGGGTAAGATTTACAACTTTGGGTTAGCGCCCTAACTAAAATTCCCGTACCTCCATTAAATGATTATTTTTGGGGGCCCCAAATGGGCCCAAAATACAACTCGGATTGACCCAAAACTCAACCTAAGGGTATATTTACCCTCAGACCCAATTAAAGTGGTAAAAACACATAAACGGACATTCGTGTCACTCCAAATTTAAGTCTAAACGATACTACCCACAACACATGGTAATACCTTATGACGTCAATAAATTATTCACTTAATTATTCTATACATACACATAGTCCACAGTCATATAATTATGATAACTAATTAATTATTCTAATCACACGTTACAAAAATGATACGACTTTGAAAATTTAATTATCATCAAAATTATGCCAATTTATTATTACTATACCATACAAGTAATAATTAGTCCCATTTATTAATTAATTCTCACATAATAATTAACTCCACGAAAATACGGGGTATTACATTCTCCCACCCTAATAAAAGAATTTTGTCCTCGAAATTCATTAACGCATAAAGTCACAAATGTAACTTGCACATATATAATAGGCTTATACCCAATTTTCTCATACCCGTCTCCCACGAGATAAAGAAAAGGCTCACATACGTTTCCATAATGTGCCACAACTAAGGTGACCATACACCCTATAGCACATGTACACACGCACAAACATCACGTATGCATAACACATATACATACAAAAATCAACCGCACATACAATGAATAATTATACAGTAAAGGTATACTTGAATACCCTGGTAATCGCAACTCAACTATTCTTTTGAGAATGCAATTAGTGGTGCGAACATTCCAAAGTCCTCTCGATGTTGCACTCCTTTTCCCTGATGGCCCTAAACTTTAAAATGTTTCATTTCTTCATATAAGCAACGCCTAACGTAATAATCAAATGTCCTAGCACCTAAATGTCTCTTAACTCCCGACACTTACTAAGCTTCATGCGTGTAACATTTCACAAATGAAATCCAAATAATGAACCCTCCCAATACACTTTTGCCTAGTCCATTAGGTTATCAAGATTCGTTGACCCAAAACCACACACGAAATAATGAACTAATCACACAAATCCCTATTTGCAATAATTCCGACAAAAGGCTAAACCCTTCAAGAGTGATACCAAACTCCTTAATTTAATCGATCCAGTAACACTAACAACATCCCAATTTTCTCAAACATCTGGTGTCAATCCTTAAATCCAATAGAGTGCTTAACCACACCTAAACATCTGAACATCTAACCATTCCAATAAGGGTCTACTATCACAAGTTGCCCTGACCCAATACAAATGCTTCTTATCACTTCCATCCTTACACACTAAGATAAATCCATCATCAGCTAACTATCCAATTTAGCCATCTTATAAATTATGCCACCACTAACACATATAGCCCAAATAAGCACTACGAACCCCATAATCACCTCCAATAGACATACCCATGCCATTAGCTAAAATTATTATCATCATCACATTCACTATGAAAATATAACTTAGTGCATTGCCACTACCCAAGAATAACCAACAGAACGCATAAGGTGTTTAAATAACCCATCAAGCATTCGTCCCTCTCCTAACTCACAAATGAGTAATAAAAATGTGGGGGACTCTCACATGCCCACCATTATCCAACATTTAGGGAAGAATATACACATAATATACCCATACACAATAAATCACATAGTCACTTTCATATGGGCCCAAAATACACCACATCCTAGTGAACACCAACCCATAATTCACGTGATTGTGTCAACAGTCAATTCCCATATAAAGAGAACTCTTGACAAAACCATTATACCCAAGTAAGGTACATCACTATACAACATATAGATATAACGAACATCGCGCTTCATTATATCCCTAATCCAAGAACTACGTCAATAACCAACTTAAACCCCCACATCGTTGCACCCACTCTTAACAGGGTGCTACGTCCTAAATCACGTGAAACTCATGGCTATAACCCCAGTAGCGGTATTGATTCTCACTACATAGAAATCTACAAACCTCAACCGAACCATCCTTAGTCCTACACTACCATACCCAGAATCAACATTCTGGCACTTGCCAACCACATGTCCATACACCACATGTCATAAAAATTAGAATCACAATTCATATTTCAGTGTGTCGGAATTTTAGTACATAAATTGGAGTTCAAAATCTTTCTAAAAGTCTTCCGTTGATTTCTTATTTCTCGCCCGTAGTGCGGTAATAAGGTTTTATTACTTTTCAAGTCAGGGTAGCTTGCTAACGCACTACGATTTAGCCTCCATTTGCTTGGACGTTTTTCATATTAGGAGTTCTCTCTCTTCACTTAACTAGCTATTTCGTAACATCATATTTTGTTTTCCCCTTATTGTTTCTAATAAGGGTTCTATCAATCTTACATTTGCAATTATAACCCTTAATCAAAACATGCTTTTTCTTTGAGCCTCTTGGAACTTACTTATTCCTAAACCTTATTTATAACTAATGAATCAACAAAATACATGCCTATAACGCATAGGAAACTCCATTACCATACAAAATCTCTAATTTAGTCATCTCTACTCGAACCAATCCAACTTTTAGTCACTCAGGTGTACTACTAATTATTTCTAACTAGCCTCCAATTCATATTTCGTAAGCACGCATTGACCCTATTATTAAGTTCAAACACTCTCACATTATAATCACCCTAATCATAAATGGTTTAACAATATAAATGAACTTTGCTCAAATCTAAGCACAACACTAATTCTACTCTCTAATTATAATTAATCCACACATAAATTTATCATCAAAATCCTTATCATTTACTAAAACACATCATTCCATTACCTTCTCTCTTAGGTACATAAAATTTTATAAGGTCATTCTACAAGCCTAAATTTCCATCACAATCCATATTATCGTAAACAGAACCCAAAACTCCAAGAGGCTCTGGTATGGACTCAACATGAAACACATTCACTAACTTGTGCCTGTAAAAGTCTCGAAGGTGCAAACTTTACCCCCAAACACGATAATTTTCCATAATCATCCTTAAAATGGTGGTGAACCCCTTTGTCTAGCTACTAGTTCTATAATTGACTTATAACTTGCAACGACCTTCATTCTCGTGCTTTTATATGCTCAAATACTCCTCAAGTCATGCCAATGCTCAAAGCAACAATAAATAATGTCGACACATACATTATCGCGATCCTAGAGTACAAAACCTATGATAGGCTCTAACATATCAAATAACATTCGACAAAAACAAAAAGAACGCAACATATATCCTAAGGACACTAGAACCTGGATGCTCTAATACTAACTATAACACCCCAGATTTTCCATAACCGGTTGATCAGGCTGGACACGAATTATGGAGCGGACTAGAATACTTTATATTATTCTCAGCATCAACGATAAACCAAAAACTACAATAAATAAAAACCATCCACAATAAAAACTCAACAAAGGATTACAAGAAGGATATCTAAACTGAAATAATGAAACTCCTATAAATGAATCCACTATATCAAATCTCTTTTTATAATTATCCAACTAAATAAAATAGAGTACAATTGAAACCTACCCTAAATATAACTCTTGAATACATATGAACAACTACAATAAACGTGCGACTCTAACTCTACGAATACCAAGTTGAATCTCCATAACTGCAAGTCTGACCACTTAGCCCTGTTAACTTGTATATACAATAATAATATATGGGGGAAACATTTACAATTTTGGGTTAGCGCCCTAAATTTGAGAGAATATCCCTAATACATAAATATAAATCATGCGACTAATTTATAATAAATATGTCTCCCTTCAGCTCTCACATACAATAAGTACATCACCTCTCATCTAAGTTCAATACTAGGCACATGTCCCATCCCAAGGCATAACTATACTAAAAGCTCACATCTATAGACAATTAAATATTATCACGTAACAAAAAACTAACATGAAATGCTACTAATTACCCAAATAGGATTTGACCCCAAGGCCCATCCATATATGTTAGTTAATATAGTCCTTGTCTCATAATGGTAATATTCTATTTATTTTAATATATTTTTAGTTAAACGTGTTCTTTTCTGAACCACCATAAAGTATAAACAATAACTATATATCTTGCAAAAGGGATGTAACTAACTACAAGTATAAGAATACAACCTAAGTACCTATCCACACACTATCACTCATTAGAATAATACAAGTCAGCCACATAAAGTATTTAACATGACATAGGGTCATTCATAATTTTCCATCACTGGACTATATTAGTTTTTTCTCATTAGTTATTACATCACACGAGGACCACTACCTTCGGTGTCCATATCATACCTCTATCGGTATGTTCATAGGAATTCAGCACCTAATGGGCTTAATCAAAACACAACAAATAAACCATGGGGTTATCACTACGCAGTAACGCCACCAACAACCCATACCCAGACCATGTCGATGGATCAAGTCATCCTATCTTCTCTCATTACGAAGCGATGACTGCTGGCTGCATGATCTGATATAATAATCTCCACTACGTCCATCGCATCTCAGCTGGCATGTGGTACACGATCCCGATATCAAATGTGAACCCCCAACTCACAAATTCACCATGAGTAAAGGTATGTCCACATAATCAACACAATATAAATATATATACACATAATATATATAAATATTGGATAATACATACACTCAAGTGTACCCAAAACTCCAAATCTCTGAATATTGAATCATTTTCTCAGTTAGGTTTGTTATCTTTTAAACCATGTCGAAGATATATAACCAGGTAGGATAACGCGTATACTCAAGCGTACCCCAAACCATCTAAATCCCAAAACACCGGATGATTCATTTTATTCTTAGGTTTATCAACTCTTAAACCTTATTAAATTTAACTCCTAGCTTATTGCAACTCTAAACTCTTAGCACATCTATCTCTAAATATATACACAGTCTCTCGTAACTTACAAATATGTTTTCTCATTTAATTACTAAATTAATAGCACGACCTACGATCTCTTAAAGCTTGAATTAGTCTCACAAAGACTTTAACTAGTTACTCTCCGAGATCAATACGTACACATGACCATAGGATACCGCTCTCTCGCGCGTCTACCAATCTAATCCAATCTCCAACGTCGAATAGTACAATTAATTAAGGTAACTATTCTTCAACCTTAATTAAAGTTACACAATTTTCCTTTTGGTTTATACACTAATAAACCTGACTTTTGAATTTTGCCAACCGTCTCTCTTTTGAATAACCTGTCATATACTCGAATCAACTCGGGATAATTATACGGTTCATTCCCTAACCTGACCTCAGCTGACCCGAGGGCCGAATAAATTCACCCCCAGGGCCAAATTGATTCGCATGTGGCGAAAGGCCCATGTTATACTAGAACAAAGGTTTCCTTCCCCAAACTCCTATTAATGGTTTCCAAAGCTACAAATCGAAATCCAAACAATGCTAAAACTTATATCTAAGTGTGCGAACATGTTCTAAACGTTTTTTCACAATCATATGGGTTCAATAATATCAAATCCAAGAATAAAACTTAAAGATTCAAACTTTTCAACTTAACTCATTATTAAATCATCTTATGGTCTGTTCACCACAAATTCCAGGCTTAAACCTCAAATTAACATGGGGATGAATCGTAATAATGAGGTTTGATATTAAGAGATCAATTATATTTCAGCTCTGCATCATTTAATCCATTAATTTCACATTAATTTGTGTATCTTCCGTGTACATTTCTCAATATATTTATTATTTCTCACAAATCCTAGTTAATGAATATGAGAAATAATAAATAATAACCACACAAAGCATATGTCATTAGTATATAGTCTTTGATTTCTAAAATTATCAAATGACAATGAGTTTGTTAAGGCTACGAGGCATATGAAGTGTTATTACTGTGCCAAGATAAAATTGGCGTAGTGCCATTGACATTGACATTAAAAATGGCAATTTCTCAAATTATAACATAATAAATTACAATTTCTCATATTCTAATTGGTTTGGATATGATTTGGTGGGATTATAATTAGTAAATGGATTGGTTGTTAAATGATAAATTGAAATTTTTTACTTAGCCCTAATTTTACATCATATCATTGAATAATATGTAAACATTTTAAATTGAATAATATGATAACATGTTTTCTTCTTGTTCTATGCCTGCATGAAATTGGAGAACAATTAATGAAGTTCACTGATTCTAGATGCTTTATTTATTTAGGTAATTTTACTTATCTTTTTTTTTTAATATATAACATAGTCTTATATATAGTTATAACTTCTTGGTTAACTATTGCGGTCGTGTTCATCACTTTCTTAAGTGGTTGTTGTTTAAGTGAACAAAAATTGATGAAAAGGCTTCCACATTGGTGAAATATTAATTTTAGAATTAATTTAATTAAATTGAACTAAAATTTAACTTGTTGTGTATGATTGATTAATTAGAAAATATTAATTAGTTGATGTTATATTGTTCGGATGGATGTTAGTGCATATATCTTTTTGATTACTTGTTATGCTCATATTCACCCCTTCCTTAAGTGTTTGTTGTTTGGGTGAACATAAATTGGTGGAAGGGCTTGCACATTGGTGGACACATAGTAATTTTAGTATTGACTTATTTAAAATAAACTAAAATTGGGCTTGTTGTGATTGATTGATTAATTAAAAAATATTTGTTAGTTGATGTTGATATTGTACGGATTAATATTAGTGCTTACATCATTTTAGTTAAGTGTTGTGGTTGTGTTCACCCCTTCCTTAAGTGGTTGTATTTTGGGTGACCACAAATTGGTGGAAGGGCTTGCACGTTCGTGGACATATAGTAATTTTAGGATTGATTTATTTAAAATGAACTAAAATTGGACTTGTGTTTTATTGATTAATTGAAAAATATTAATTAGTTGACGAGCTCATTTTAATTTTAGGATTAATTAAAGCATTTACTCTTAGTATTTTCATATTGTCCCACAGGCAAAAATCTTTTATAGATTTTTTGTTTCTCGTTCACGTTAGAAAACACTGATCATATTGACACCTTCCTTTTATATATTTTTTCAGGAAAAAATGAGTCACGATAATAATTAGTTTCAACTGCTGACCGAGAGGTTACAATTGGAACTCACTAAACTATATTTTGTTAGTGCGCGTCATATAGTGTTAATTTTTATTTACCAGCACGGCAAAAGAAAAATTGATTAGTTTAATTAACTTACAAATTGTGGAGTTAATCTCTCGCAAAAGTACATGTTCGATCGTATTCTATTTTCCTTTTCAGAACGCTGAGATAAGGCAATAGAGAATATATTTCATATCCATAACCCTGATTGTGCACTAACGTTAGTGACACTATTAGAAAAGGAAGAAAAATATTCATCCATTGTGGATGCAGTTTCGTAAACAAAGCATTCACTCGGATTGTGATGTTTCACAACATATACAAATTAAATGCGATCTTGCAAAAAAATTGAAAAGAAAGGATTTCATGTTCATGTCACATACGTTTATATGGTAATTATAGATACACTTTTGCTCAGTTGGCCATGTGCAACTTTTCACAAATTTTTAAAAATATTAGCATTGGATGGAAATCAGACACATCGAGCATATTTTAAAGACAGTTGAAAGGGTATATACAAATATGTGTATATCTAGTCTTAAACAAAAATTTCATACATTATTCGTTAATTTTATTTATTTATTTATAGGAAATGTCGAACATGAACAAATATAATCGACCAAATAACGAAATCCCTCCTCCAACATAATCATCTCCTACTCAACTAGCTAAATTCTCGACACATGCGGGTTTGCAATACTCTAATGCAATGCTAGTTCATTTTACCACTCCATTCACACTGTCTCCGAGTCATCAGACTCCACAAACCCTTATTAATCCAACTTCATAACTCCGATTACAGAGGAATACCAAGCACAAGATTAGAAGCACATTAAGTTCTCCAATGCTAGTAATCCTACCGGTAATAAAAATAACATCCATATTTTTAAATCCCGTTGTTTATCTTTCGAAAAGATAATTGCGAGCATTAGGGGAACAAACAACTAGAAGAACGTTGATCATGCCATAAAGGATGATGTGTGGATCAACTTTGTAAAACTTTTACATTCCCACCTGGTTCGAAGGCATATGTTCATTCCTGAATAACTGAATAATTAAAAACCCATCAGAAGAATCTTAGGAAGATTCACTTCCTGGTGGGGACATCAAGTTCTAATATATTGGGGTTGAAAAATAAAGTTTGGTAAAACTTTGAAATGCCCATCCACTAATGGAATGACTTCTTGTAAAAAAGTCCAGGGAGGAAAAACTTGCTAGATGGAGAAAAATAAATAAAAAAAGAGAAAAGAAAGTTGATGTCCACAAACTTGGGCCTAAATCATATGATGATTTGAAGGACGAATGGGTAAAAAGGACTAAGGAGACTTGAGAAGAACTGCATAATCGGGTTGACACTATATAATCGGGTTGCACGGTGACCACGGTGAGGGGGCTATGCTACATGCGTATAGAAATGCATATATTTCATGGCTAGTTTATTTTCTAATGAAGATTGGACGATGAACAATGTTTTTTATTGGCACAAGTCTATAATGGTATTTCATATTTTGGGACAATTTTGTAATTCTTTTAATATCATGGGACATGTGATGACATTTTAGTTTATTTTAAGTTTAATTTTTTGGAGTTTAATGACATTGTAAAAGCAAATATTTATGATTGCTCATAGCTTTGGATTTTGTTAATTTTGGCGTATTTCGTTACATACTGATACCTCAAATAGAACACCGGCATCTCCAAGATCGAATACACACTGACACATTATGGATGTATAAAACTTATGTGTTCATAGATTTTTTGTGACAACCCAAATATAACTATGATAAATCATGTTTAAATCGTGCTTACCTTATGGGATCGGGATAATGTGTTATTTGTGTATATAATGTTAAGTTATAATGTTTAGTCTAATCCTACCTTCATAACTCATGAGATATCGAATTAGTTACAAACACAAATTTTTGAAGTTTTCGGTAGGAATGTTAAAGTTGGAGACTAGTCTTGACCATTATAATGTAACAATTGACTTGTGGTGAAAACTAAATAGTTGTATATATGTGAGTTAGGTCTGTAACAAAACAAACGGTGCATGGAACAGACATTCGAGTTAAAAGAAATCATCTTTTTACAAACATGGGGTAAAGTAGTCATTTAGCTTAAAATGATATTTTGTCTTATATGGCGCCACATGTCATATTTTGATTGGACCAATGGGAGCTTACCTTATGCCGACTTAAAGACCTTAAAATTTCCCTTCTAATTCATCTACATCAGATTTTGAAGTGGGTTGAGGTTCCCATGAAAGAAAGAGAGGTTATGGTGAATTAGTGAAGGATTAAGGAAGATAATCAAGAAAAAACAAGCTTGTGTATTCAACAGTGCTTAGGTAAGATTTAACTTGTAAATTTCACTCTTTACATGATATATACTGTTTTATATGATATTAAAGATCATATTTGGGGACAATAGAATACGTTTTGTTGTATGTATATGGGTATGTATAGGTTGTATGTGTGAAGCATGTACAACTAAGGGCGAAATCATTGTGTTAATCAAACTAGTGTATCTTTGTGAATATACAATGGAATTGATTGATTAAAGTTGGATATGAAACTACACTTATATATACCTATTATATCCAAAAATTATATAAAAATACCAAGAATTAAATCTTGGGGGATAGCTTGAAGTGTAGGTATAGAATCTGCCACGAAAGTGTAAGTATGCATACCAGGTGTTTGACATTTTGCTTGACATAGAAAACGAACCTTAAAAATTATGAAACTTTAATTTTGTATTATTAAATATGTTTATTTAAGTTGGGTGTAAAATCATAGAAAGTTATGCTATATAAAAATTATGAAAATTCCTCGAAGTTGACTGAACGATAGAGGAGCCTATAGGGCGGGTTTGCTTTGTAATAAAGAAATGGGCATATCTTGCTCTAGGAAACTTGAAATGATGCGTCATCTTTTCTATTGGGAATCTAAAATGATAATAATTAAATTTTCAAGAAGGAATTAAAGTATGTTTGGGTTATTATTTGGATATGTTAAATATCTTAACATGAAATTATATGGGACTTCATTTATGATAAATGATTTGAATGGGATTATATGTTGCTTATGAATTGAATTGCGTTTAAGTTATTCTTTGGATTATTGATATTCTTATGATGATACGAATATTTTAAGAATGATAGGAATTGAGGAACACCCCGTTGAACAAGTGCCAGACAAAGGCAAGGGAAAAACACATTAAGTGGCCAAGGTGAGTGTACTCACTAGTAAGATGTATTTATACATGATTATGGATATTATATATTGTACTTGTTGGGTTGAGTATAAATATGAGATCTTGTGCTTATTGAGATGATTATGTATATCATATGTTGTACTTATCGAGATGAATATAAATATTAGATGTTGTACTTATTGAGATGATTATGGATGTCATATGTTGTACTTGTTGAGTCGATTATAAATATGAGATGTGGTACTTATCGAGATGATTATGGATATTATATGTTGTACTTACCGAGTTGATTATAAATATGAGAAGTACTTATTGAGATGATTATGGATATTATGTTGTACTTGTCGAGTTGATTATAAATATGAGATGTGGTACTTATTGAGATGATTATGGATGTTATATGTTGTACTTACCGAGTTGATTATAAATATGATATGTTGTACTTGTTGAGATGATTATGGATATTATATGTTATACTTACCGAGTTGATTACAAATATGATATTTTGTACTTACCAAGTTGAATATGGATATGATATGTTGTACTTATTGAGTAGATTATGGTTAGGATATGTTGTACTTACTAAGTTGATTATGGATATGATGTTCATGTATTATAAGAGATGTGATGGCTTATTAATAGCCAAGAGATGTTATGGCTTATTAACAGCCAAAAGATGTTATGGCTTATTAACAGCCAATAGATGTTATGGCTTATTAATAGTCAAGAGATGTTATGGCTTATTAACAACCAAGAGATGTTATGGCCTATCAACAACCAAGAGATGTTATGGGTTATGAACAACCAAGAGATGTTATGGGTTATTAATAGCCAAGAGATGTTGAGATGTTTTATATTGTTACATAGATACGACTTATTGCATTTAATTTTATGCACCAGTGTAGTAGTAATGCATTCACTGAGCTATTTTGCTCACGATTCCTATGTTATGTTTTTTTTAGGTAATGAAATGTCACTGCCAAATCTAGGAGGTCGGGTGGGGTTAGCAAGAGATGCGTAAAACCATAATTTTGGTCAAATTAAATAGGGATAAGTTAATCCTACTTATCCTTTGATCATGTTTGAATAAGCACGATTACTTTAAAATTTTGAAAAGTTTTTAGTGTTATGGCTTCATACTGATACTGAAAAAGGATACTTGCGTTTATTTTTTGGTTAAGGAAATTATGGTTTAACTCACTTTGGCTTTCAAACTCAATTATAAGTAACTGGGTTGGGGTGTGTCAACTTTGTTATCAGAGCCTAGGTTTTAGAGGTTCTGGGTTGAGGAGCACCTAGATTTGATAGTGGAAGTAGAAATTGTTTTGAGTCATAAGTAAATTGGCTTTATTGATTAACATTTATTTGTTATACATATATAATGTTGTACGGGATTTGAAATGTAAGGATCTTGCAGGAAAAGAAATGAGATGTTAAGGTTTATTCGTGGATGACAGCGAATACAGGTATTTTAATATGAATCATTGCATTGTATTATGTGTGCTATGCACAAACATGTCATTGAATGGAGCATTTTTAAAGACAAAATGTGGTATACGAAAATTGTGAAGTATTGGAAGTGATCTTTTCTTATACTGGTATATGTGAACTTGAGTCGTGTCACTTATTAAGCTATGGATTGGCGTGCGCCTCATTATATGGGAGAGTGAGGTACGGGAACCCATATTCTATTAAAGGATAAGAAATGTGGAGAACTGCTTACGTGATTATGATGAGACCTAAATTATCAGAGTGTGAATAAAATGAAGATTCACATAATAATGGTGAAGTGAAAAGATTAGTAGTTGTATATATTTAAATTTAATATGTGAAATGGTCTGAAAATTCAATTACTAGTCAATATATCACAATTGATCTGAATATGGGTTCATAGTGAATTATGTTAAGTAGAAGAAAAGAGTAATGAGATTTGAGATGTACATCTTTAATTGTATTAGTACATGTAGTGGATATTACTCTTATGATGTTTTGAAATGTTTATATAAATAGTAAAGTTGAGACAAGGTGTTAAAGAGTTGGATGTTTGAAATCTCGAGGAGTCACTTTTAAGATTATGTGTTGTGTTTGAGTATGGAAAAGATGCAAATTGGGTTGGAATATAACCAAATGGTTTGGGATGATATTGAGTTGTATTTGTCGTTGTACGTATGTGTTATCACTAAAGGTATGCCATATAATGAATATGGTTGACATTATAGTGAGTCACCAAGAAGTATGTGTAAGGATAATGTTTTATGTGAGATAACATAATATGAATACATTAAGGTACTTATACAGACTATTTGAAATAAATACGACATATAATAGTTAGAGAAGTATTATGGGGTTGGTAAGTATGGTTAAGATTTTAAGTGGTTATGTTGCGTTTAACATCCATGTCACTAAACGGGTAAGATGAGTGTATTAATGATATTGCATAAGAATATCATGTTAATAAGGATTGAGATAAAATTATGATTGTAAAGTTATTATATTGGATAAATGACTTATTAAGGTTATTGTATGTTTAGTTAAAGAACAATCAAACGATAATGAAAAAGGGAATATAGGGAGAAGTTATATTGAGTTCATAGTTCACGACTGTGCAATATACATAAGGGTGAATATGAAATCTTGGTTAAAAATAAACATTTAGTGAATGATTGTTCAGTTTCGATATATGGAAAGTAGTGAGGCTATATTTAAATTAAGAAATTATAAGGATGATATTTAACATACTCCTAAACTTCAGAAATGATACAGAAAGTAGTTCACGTCAAACACATGCATTTGGTGTTGGATGGAAGATGGAAATGTGATGTGTAATAAGCTAGTCTGGTAATATGATATTTATGATTTGAAATATTACACAATGATAAGGATAGACTATAGGAATGAAGGGAGAAATGTAAAGAATGATACTAGGTTTGTTAAGAATGTCCACTCATTGTGAATATATGATAATGCAACTGATAATATATTATATGAGAATGTTCGATATAGATATATAAAGTCATGAAGTAATATATGTGTTGGGAATTGACTTCATTGATGAGAAATCATTTTATGATTATCCTAACGTGTAAATGATAAAGAAACTAAAGATATTATGAAAGAAGATTTGTCGTACAACGAGGAAACGGTGGAAATTATTGATCAAAAGGAGTAAGTATTAGGGAATAAAGTTAGTCCCGTAGTTAAAGTGTTGTGGAGTATCCATGAAATTAAATAAGAAACTTGGGAAGGTAAATATAACATGAGGAAATAGTATCCCCGATTACTTGGTAAGTGAAATTCATACTAAATTTCGAGGACGAAATTTTCTAAGGGGGGAAAGTTGTGACAACTCGGATATAATTATGATAAATCATGCTAACTTTATGGGATGGGGATAATGTGTTATTTGTGTATATAATGTTAAGTTATAATGTTTAGTCTAATCCTACCTTCATAAGTCATGAGATATCGAATTAGTTACAAACACAATTTTTTGAAGTTTTCAGTAGGAATGTTAAAGTTGGAGACTAGTCTTGACCATTATAATGTAACAAAACTAGATAGTTGTATATATGTGAGTTAGGTTTGTAACAAAATAACGGTGCATGTAACAGACATTCGAGTGAAAAGAAATCTTCTTTTTACGAACATGGGGTAAAGTAGTCATTTAGTTTTAAATGATATTTTGTCTTATATGGCGCCACATGTCATATTTGGATTGGACCAATGGGAGCTTACCTTATGCCGACTTAAAGACCTTAAAATTTCCCTTATTCTTCATATACATCATATTTTGAAGTGGGTTGAAGTTCCCATGAAAGAAAGAGAGGTTAGGGTGGATTAGTGAAGGATTAAGGAAGATAATCAAGAAATAAACAGGCTTATGTATTCAACAGTGCTTAGGTAAGATTTAACTTGTAAATTTCATTCTTTACATGATATATGTTGTTTTATATGATATTAAAGATCATATTTGGGGACAATAGGATACGTTTTGTTGTATGTATATGGGTATGTATAGGTTGTATGTGTGAAGCATGTTGAATTCATACATCTAAGGGCGAAATCATTATGTTAATCAAACTAGTGTATCTTTGTGAATACACAATGGAATAGATTGATTCAAGTTGAATGTGAAACTAAACTTATATATACCTATTATATCCGAAAATTATGTAAAAATACCAAGAATTGAATCTTGGGGGATAGCTTGAAGTGTAGGTATAGAATCTGCCACGAAAGTGTAAGTATGCATACTAGGTGTTTGACATTTTTCTTGAAATAGCAAATGAACCTTAAAAATTATTAAACTTTAATTTTGTATGATTCAATATGTTTTTTGAAGTTGGGTGGAAAATCATAGAAAGTTATGCTATATAAAATTTATGAAAATTCCTGAAAGTTGACTGAACGATAGAGGAGCCTATAGGGCGGGTTTGCTTTGTAATAAAGAAATGGGCATATCTTGCCCTAGGAAAATTGAAATGATGCGTCATCTTTTGTATTGGGAAGATAGTATGATAATAATTGAATTTCCAAGAAGGAATTAAATTATGTTTGGGATATTATTTGGATATGTTAAATATCTTAACATGAAATTAGATGGGACTTCATTTATGATAAATGATTTGAATGGGATTATATGTTTCTTATGAATTGAATTGTGTTTAAGTTATTGTTTGCATTATTGATATTCTTATGATGATACTAATATTGTAAGAATGATAGGAACTGATAACTTAGCTTTTCATCTCCCCGGCGACGGCGCCAGTTGATAACTATGCTTTTTTGTATGTGTCGTTGTTTGAAAGCCAAGTTAGTCAAAATCCTAAAAATACCTACAAAATATAAGAAACTCAAGTGTAGAGGTAAGTAAAGGTATCAATCCACTTTCTAGGGAGTAAGCTAGAGACAAATTCAATTGTAATTCACTTTTTATTTTCTTTTTGTGCTTTTTCACTTTTCTAATTTTTTTTTTTAGCATTTTCAAATTTTAAAACAATAGGGTGAGGTGAGATTTTAAATTAAACTAAACTAAGATGAAAATAACTAACTAGAAAGTGACTAAAATGAAAACAAAGTCTAACACTAAAAATAAGAGATAAGTGAGGTAAATAATTGTGAGAACAATCAAGGAGTGGGATTACACCACAAATTTTAGTTATTCTAATTAATTAATTTAATTATTTGAATTCTCCCAAATTAATATCAAAACTACAAATCAACTCTCGTTGCAAGTGTAGTTTTAATAATAACATTTTAAAATATTAAGTTTAACACCTCACAACTCTAGAAAAATAAATCTACACTCCTTTTAATTAATCACCCGCTAGGATCGATCGATTAAAATTCATGTAAATCTTAGAAAATAATTTTAGAATTGAAATTCAAGTTATAATACCCCACTTAAGAAACCCCTATCTCTAGTTCGAATCTAAAATGGGTATTATTATTAGAATTTCGATTTTCTCTCGAAAATTATTTACCCTCTCTTGAGGTGTAAATTTAAGGGCGAGGGATCAACATTAACATTCAAAGGGATATTTCAAGTAATCAAACTAATTAAACTAAAATAACATCAAATAAGGGTTTCACCCCACCCCTTGAAAGGGGTTTTAGCCTAGCATGGTATAAAATATGACAAATTAATAATCAAAGGCATATATAATAAAAGAGTAGAGAAAGAGAACAAATCTTCAACAAGTCTCCTTGAAATTGACAATTTGAACTCTATCATCTTCCATTCAATTCAATTACTCACAATTAATTCTCAACAAATATCTAAAAAAATAAAAAGAAAAACTATTTACAAATTGGTGTTTATCTCTCTACAATTCTCTCTCTAGAATTTTCCTATCTCTCAACTCCTTTTTATATTTGGGGTCTTCATCTTCATTTTATACAAGGCATGGAGCAAGGGGTATATAGGGTAATTGTCATAAGTGAGCATGTGGTTTGGGTTGTGTCATGTGGGTAGTGAGGTGAGGGAATAAATGGTAGTAGAGGGAATAAAATTTGATATTGTTATAAGGGTATTTTTGAAAAGTGGGTTTATTAAGCATGTGAAATAAATGAGTTGACTTGGTCTTATTTGGCTTTGGCTTTACTTTGGCAGGTAGGAAAACCGTGGCTTGGGAAGAAATGGATATGGGGTGTGGGATTTAGGGGGTTTTGGTTCGGATCTTGGGAAGTGGGTTTGGAAGGGAGAGCATCTCGGGTTCTGTTGGAGGTTTGTAAGGTGGGTCGGGTTGAGGAGAAAGTCGCCGATACGGGATCGGAGTGGGGTCGCCGGGATGTCGCCGGAGAGAGGTCGGGTTCAGAGAAACGCCGGCAGGGAGCTAGTGGGATTGGGTTGAGAGGGACGAGAGGTCGCCGGGGGCAAGGGGTTAAGGGGCGAGTCCTTTATTGTGTGTGCTTGTGTGCTCTTGTGTGATTTTATTCTCGCATTTATTTTTTGAATGGTGTGATGAATTAAATTACTAAGACCTACACCCGGTCACTCACGAGAAGGGATTTCATCACCCGACTCACTCGTTTACCATTGTGTACTACCCTAGCCATGATTAAATTTAAAATCAATTAACTAGATAGCCCACTAGGAGAATTTTTTTGCAAAGGAGATCACTAAGACTATTTCCGTGAATTTTTTATCGCCCGCGGACTTAATTAAAATTTGACTACCCTCTCACCAAATTTTGAAGATAAAAATTGGCTATGTGCTAGTTAGGAAATTTTCTTGACTTGTGTGTGTGTCCAACTCCATTTTCGATAGTCGGTTTTAGTTAGTTCGTCCAAATCAAGAGTCCATATTTTCCCCCACCTTTTCTTCCATAAAAAAATCCAAAAATATTTTTCCACCTTTTCTTCCAAAAAATCCAAAAATATTTTCTTTCATTTTTAACAAAAAATCAAAACAATATTTTCTTTCTTTCCTTTTTAGAAAAAAAAATATATTTTTCTTCCTTTATTTTTTACAAAAAAATCCAAAAATATTTTTTTTCTATTTTTTTTTACAAAAAATCCAAAAATATTTTCTTTCTTTCATTTTTATAGAAAAATCCAAAAATCTTTTCTTCCATTATTTTTAGAAAATCCCAAAAATATTTTCTTTCCTTTTGAAAAAATTTTAAAAAACCAAAAAAAATATTTATCTCCACAAGGTCCGAAGAACGTCCTTTACGGGACTACTTTGGTCATTTTCCATTGACATGTGACACGTGTGAGAGTGATCCCGAGCCGTCTCTTTATGATATTCTTAGTCGTTTCACCTATCTCACGAGTACCGTTGGTACTCTTGACCCATCCATGCATGCACCTCCTATTCCATCACCCTCGGTGTCAAGTGTCACCGTGCCTCATCCTTTGTTGTGCACCCACTGTTATTATGCCGATCACATGTCCCATGAGTGTCCATACTTGTCATATCCATCGGAACCCACCACGGACCATGTGTATCCATATGACACTGTCCCGGAACCCACCTCAGCCCATTATCCCGCTATACCTAATCCCGAGTTGTGTGAGTACCCGAGTTATTCATGGAGGCCTGATCACCCTTCCACGCAATACGAATCCCAACCCGATGTTGTGGATCCTCACATGTTCCAACAGTCGTCATGGCAACCTTGTGCACCTGTTCACGATCAGTCCCCTCACTACGCACCCCATGAGTATCAACCATTTTTCCATCACGAAAGCGGTCCTTTCGTGTATGATGTACTTGGCCCCATCCCACACACTTCATATGAGTATTCTCCATACACTCACGATTATAGTGAGTTGTGTCCACCTCAACCACCACCCATCATTCCACCAACACCTTCATCCACATCCGCTCTCGAAACCCTCTTGCAAAAGTTCATACTTGAGCAAGAGCAAGCAATTCAAACTCAAGCTCTCCAAAGGCTTGAACAAAGGTTAAATGAATTGGAGTGTGAGCGAGAGTCGGATATTCCCATGGCCCCACCCATCGTTGCCACCGAGTGTGACGATGATGTATCCTCTTGTGACACGAATTCTGAGTGTGACCAATCCTACCACCCCGAGAATCTCGAAGTTGAGACCATCCCATAGTCCGGGTCCCAAGTCGACAATTGTGTTGACTTACCTTTCATTAGTGAGCCTGATCCAATCCCGCCATGCCCAAATGAACCCCACCTTGAGGTTCCCACTCCCGCTGAATCCAAAACAATGCCCGAGTCTACACCTATTGAGCTTCACCCTTGTGTTCCCGTGGAACCCATTTATCCTAGGTTAGCTCTGACTACGAGTGCTCACTAATTTTCTGAGATAGACTCCGTGATAGTTCTTAACTATCCGGATATGGATGATATCCCACCATGCATGGCTTCCGTTGAGCTCGATATTTTTAGTGATTCCTCTATCTCTGATCTTGGTGCCTCGTTTGACCCACTCACCCCATTTACCGATGCTACTCTTATGGAGAAGTTGACAACTCCATCTTTAGAAACCACACTCTCTTGTGAGTATTCCTTTACTCCTCCAAATGAGTGTGTGTCTCCCACTATAGAGTTGGATCATCTTCCTCCACCGCTTATCCCACCCGATACACCATTTATCCCACCCGACCCACCCATTATCATTTCCACCCCACCACCTGGTTTGGATCTTGATTTTGTACATTTCCAGTTTCCATCTACATTTTTAGATCCTCACCTAAAACCATCCCCTACCCACGAGAGTATTTGTGGTGCTACTCTCCACTTCCGTGACATCGAGCTTGTTCCTCCATGTAACAACCCGTTCTTTTGGAGACCATTAAATTCCATAATTGGATATAAATTGGCAATTTGGAGAATTTCCCGAAATAGTGATTTTTGGGATTTTCGAGGATTTAATAATTTTCGAAGGATGTTATAAATTATTTTGGGACTATATAGGTCGAAGTAATTTAATTATATGTCGCCGTGGAGTATTGCGACAAAAGAGGTAAGATTTTGAGTAGAAAACCCGCATTTATTTATTTTGGGTTGGAATAGTGATTTGCGGTCAAGTACCTCGGATGGGAATTTCGACTGCGCCATAATTCTCGGAATGTCCGAGATAGTCGAAAAAGAGTGTCCGATTGTCGAAAATGAGTTTCGGATATTTTTAGAGGTAAAAGTAACTCGTAATTGGGTAAACGAGTCGTTTTTGGGTTTTAAGGGTTTAAAACCTTTTTCTCTTATATAAAGAGGGAGAGAGGGAAAGAAAAGAGAAAGAAAGAAAGAAAGGAAAGAGATAGACGAGAGAGAGGAAGGAGAAAGGAGGAGAAAGGGAGGAACTCCGGCCAAACTCCGCGGGATTCGACTTGAGGTCGTCGGATTTTATCCACGAGGCAAGTGTTTACTTGCTTTATTTATCTTTTTTGCATAAATATCTCATACCGTAGTTTGGTATAAACAAACCCTAATGGTTTTGGGGTGGGTTATCGTGGATAAAACGGGTTTTTGGGAGTTAAAACAATTAAACCCCAATAATATTTCAATTTTGTGGAAATAGGGTTTTAATCCAAATTAATTGGTGATTCCGGGTTCTAGGATGTTTAGAACCCGTGTTATAAGTGTATTTGTAGTTGGTTGAGGTTGTAGGACGTTGGGTGAGGCGACAAAAGTTTGGGAGAAGCTTTAATGGCGGAAATCGTCTCGGAGGTGACGATAAATAGTAATCCGTCACCTTTGGGGGCATTTTTGGCCAGGAAAAGAATTGATTTAGCTTTCGGTCAAAACACGAAAGTTGTAGATCTTTTCGATACGGTCGCGTGGGCGCCGACCGCGTATTTTTCTGATTTTTCTACTATTTGATATGATTTTTACAAGATGACAGCTCCGGGTTGACATCGTCAACTCGGAAATCAAATCGGGAATTGGAAAAATTACGGCTAGAATTAATGTCGTAGATGTTCGGGATAATTTTTGGGGTAGTTTAGAAACCCCGAAAATGAATTTGGGTTGTTGGATAAGGGACTTAAGGATTTTAATTTGGGAGACCTGGTGTGACCGGTCGACCGCGCCCCTATGGCCGGTCGATCGCGTCAAGGAGAAAGGGCCTACTGCTTTGTTTCGTAGGCTTATTTACAACCCGCGGTCGACCGGGGGTCTAGGACCGGTGCCCTGTTTTCAGCCCAAGATTTTGGAGATTAGGATTATTTCTCCTTTTTGAGTTTATGTTTAAAGGCCTTCCAAATTAGAAATTTATGGAGGGTTATGTCCTAAAGGACTTGAGGAATTGGGAGTTTGTATATGTGTGTATTCACTTAGAGGGAATTAGTATATTTGGAGATATCCAAATGAATCCGTAGGTAGGATTTAAGTATGTTTTATTTATTAAAGTAAGAATATACTTTGGGTTTAGTATCATGCTTATATGAATGCATGATTATGATTCCTGGAGGGAATCTTTGGGATTATTGGTCATCGCTAGAGGATATAGGCTATTATGGCCGTTTATATATTCTAGGAGGACTATATGGTATGTATTTTTACTATGTGAATAAAGTATATATATATGATATGATGGAAATGATTTTGAAAATATAAAAATGAATATTTTCAAAATGGAAAGATAAATATTTTTCATAATTGATAAATTATGGATTATGGTTACACACCTCCCTAAATCGCTATCATAAGGGAAGTTGCGCGCGTTGTGGTGAAGCCTTCCTGGCTGTTGAGCAGGTTGGATATAGTCCCTAGGCCATGTGAGCGTTTGTTGATATATATATTTTTCTGCGCTGGTTAGGAGATTCCGGGTGTGGTCTTGACTATCCCGCAGGCACATGGCCGCTTCCCGACGTTGTTAGGTTCCCAGGTTGTCTTGGAGGCCCTGGAAGATGATAGCCATTTAGGGGCGCGTCCAGTGGGGATACTCGGAGGGACGGTCTTAGATTTATTAAAGCAATTCATGATAATGGATTGGCTTTAATTTACATTTCCTGAGTATAAAAAGGGAAATGGGATAAAGGTTTAGCTTCGGTAACACTCCCGGATGGAAGAAGGGATGTGGAAGCATATGTTATGATCAAAGCATTTTCATGATAATGAAAATGGCTTTGGGTACATTTCCTGAATATAAAAAGGGAAATGGGATGACACATAAAGGAAAAGCATTTTTATGATGATAAAATTGGCTTTAAAAAGGTAAACGATTTGTTAAAGCAATTCATGATAATGAATTGGCTTTTATATTTACATTTCCTGAGTATAAAAAGGGAAATGGGAAGTTTTGAGAAAATAAAGGTATTGATAAATACTTGTATATAAGTCCTCAGTCCGGGAGATAGATCCGGATGTATATTGTAGTATGAATATGTATATATGGATGAATCGAGTACCGAGGGTCTAATGGATCCCGACGATCGACCTTGCCGCATAGTAGTGTATCGGGGGGGTTCCTTGTTTGGATTTCGCTTTGCGAGACACCCCACGCACGAATATGGCAGTGTGTTGAGACTGGGGAGAAGTTTAATCCTTAGTGCTCTTATATTATTAATTCTTATGGTATATATATTATTATATATCTTTCTGTACTTAGGGACTAGCAGATCTCTACGATTGACCGTGCCGCGTAGTAGTGTATCGGGGGGGTTCCTTGTTTGGATTTCGCTTTGCGAGACACCCCACGCACGAACATGGCATAACGTTGAGACTGGGGTGAAGCTTCGCCCTTAGTACATTACTTGGACTATCTAGGGTAGATAGTGGTTGGGTGATAGACTAGTTTAGCAGGGTAGCTTGACTAGAATGTTCTAGATAGATGCGCTAGGAGTGCACTATTAGCGGAGAGGTGAGGGGTATCTCATGGGAGTGCGATACCAACCTTAAATATGAGATAAAACCTTTTTCAAAATAATAAGGCATTTATGCACTTGCAAAATATTTTCAACATTCGGGGCTCTGACCCGTTTGTCTACTTTTCCTTTCTTGTTATATTATATATATATAGGTGTCCAGACACAGGGACGCCTGGATGGAAATTCTTTCGAGTCAGACGTCTGCTGCAGCAGCTGTGGATGCTTGCAGGTTATCGGTAGACGTTTCCTTCCTTGTACTCTAGATAGGAGATATTGTATAAACATTCGAGCCAATGGCTCAATTGCATTTATTTATTCTTTCAGTACAACATTCGATATGGTTGTATATTTGGACCGAGTGTTCGGTTATTTTAGTTCCTTTCATTTTCATTTCAGTTCATTACGCATTTAATTGTGGATGTTGTAATTTATTCGTTAAAAGAGTAGTTAAGTAAAAGTTTTTAACGGCCACCTAATAGGATATTAGTAATTAAATGGATTTTCGACAGTGATGCTAAGGATGATCCATATGTGACTCCTGTTTTAATTTAATATTGGAGTGATCGCCCGGTATCTTATTAGGCGGGTTGTTACACTCCATACCCACCACTCTCTTGTGGTGTTGATTTTTCTCAACAGCTCCCTGGCGTGTCACGGCGCGACCATTACCATCGCCCTTTCATAGAACGGTCGTATGATTTATATGAGCCCCATCCCATTCCACTTTCCCCACCATATTTCCTTCCTCACCAATTGGAGCACCATGCTTATAGGGCCCTAGTTGCCCTCACATTTAAGCTCAATAAGGCTCGTGACCGATGCCTATTCACCCTCACCCTTACCCTAATCCCCACTCACCCATGGTCCACCGATGCTTTGCATCGTGTGATGCACTTTTCCATACAAGTGCATTGACCCGTTTTAGCCTCTACCCAACAAGACTGACGCTTCCGTCTTATTTGGAGGTATAAAAAAAAAAAAAAGAGTAAAAAACAGAAAAATAATCATACATCCTTTTTTACAATCACGGTGAATTAAATATAAAGATATTATTATATTATTTTGAAAATCTTTAAAAGTTTTCATAAAACCCATATCCCTATTATTGTTTCAAAGCCCATATTTCCATTTGCCAAAAAGCTACTCTAGTTAAGCAATAGGCATTAGGAAAACTGGTTTTAGGCACCTGAAACAACATATAATGGGAGGTCTTAGGTACCAATGGAATCTAGAAAAGATGAACAAAATAATAATAATATTAATCTACAATGTTTAGCACCATGGTTACAAGAAGATGAGTCTATGTATAATCATAGTTTACATATAGATAAAAAATCTGAAAATGATATTAGTAAAATTAGTACTACGTTAAATAGTTTAACTCATATAGTTTTTAGTTGGGTCAAACGAACTGAAAGACATCAGGTCGTTAAATAAAATTATGTAGAGAAAAAATTAGATTGTATTGAATTCAACTTAAATAAAGTTGATCAAAAAATTAGTCAACTCGAAACGGTTAAAAATTTAGATCTAAAAGAGGAGACTAAAAAACAAATTGAAAATCTATTAAACAAAATAGATAATCAAAATCCAGAACAAACTGGAATGAATAACCCAGGGGATAACAAAATTCCTAGGTTATATTATGGTTCGGAGTAAATTAAAGCTCTTCAAACAGAAGAATTTAATTACACCGAATATATAAACGTTCGTGAAATATTAGATTATTGGAAATATCTATACAAAGATTCAATATTAACTGTTTTAGAACGTAATAAACTCATTGAACAAATACAAACCACGTATTTAGAAAATGAAAAATTATTACAACACTATCAGTATGAATTAAACCAATATTCATCTGATGAAGAAGAAATTCCACCACATGTAGTAAATACAATTGATGGAAAAAGGAAGGCTGAAGACCCACTTCAGGAATTCCAAAATTGGGAAGCTTTTGAAGATTATATGCAAATCCCTGCATATAAAAATGAAAAAGAAGATTTTGTTAAAACGGGCAATGCTTCTACAAGTAATACTAAAAATGAGGATGAACTAAACCCTTTTTTCCTAAGAAGAGATAATTTGAATAAACAAAATATATCTCAACATGGTATTTATCTTGATCTAAGGCATATACCTTTTAAAGATCAAGAACAAACTATTAATGAGTGGACACAATCCATGTCTATACTCATTACTAATTATAAGAGTACATCGTCTAAAGAAATTTTTTTAGACTACCTTGCTGCAACACTCCAAGGTGATGTTTTACAGTGGTTGCAACAATGGGAAAGCTCAGAAAAAGGAATTCAGCAAAAAACTGAACTCCTACAAACCTTCAAATCTTTTGATGAAATATTAAAAGGATTTATTGAAATAATTAAAGAAAATCTAATTGGATATACTGGAGAACCCAGACTCCAAGAGGATGCGTGTTACATCTTATCTAAACTAGAATTATGTAACATTTGTCAATTTGAAGAATTTGTTGAACTATATAAAAAATATTATTTCAAACTAAAACATTCAGAGACCAAACACTGGATGGATCAATTATTTCATAAACTCCCAAACCCATGGGATGAAATAACCTTAAAATCTTATCCTGGCTGGTTAAAAACTATCGGAAAGGACGAAAAAGATGGCAATCTTGGTTTTCGCATAAATTGGGTATTAAGAAAAATATCTGACCACTGCATTAAAATAAAAGCCAAGAAACAAGTTAAAAATCAAATCACGAATTCTAAAGCTGGTTATAAATGTTGTTAAGATTTTAAAAGAAAACTGGAAAATAGGATGTAATCCACCTCTTAGAAATTCCAAATATTCTAAATATTCTCGAAAGAGAAAATTTAAATGGAAACCTTGGAAAAAGAAAACATCTTTTTCAAAGAATAAAAAATATATTAGAAAAAAGAAACGTTCTAAAAAACCACCTCTAAAAAAGAAGTGCCGTTGTTACATTTGCAACGAAGAAGGCCATTATGCACCTGATTGTCCTAAAAAAGGAAAAAGTGCAAATAAAATTATAAAATTTCTTGAAGAACAAGAATTAGAAATATTATATGGAGAAGATTTATCTGATTCTGATATTTCTAATTATGAAATTTTATATGAGATTGAATCTGATTCGGAAACATCCGATGAAGAACTCGTATTTATGTATAATACTACAGAAGTACGTGGTAGTAGCGAAGATGAGCTACAAACAATAGCCCTTCGTGAAATAGTTGGAGAAGAAATCACTTTTACCAATGAACAACTACAAGAAATTGATAATCAAAGGCAACTTATAAAAAAGGAAGATGTCTATAAATTATCAAAATTCAAATTATTCTCAACAAGAATATTTGAACAATTTAATGGTAATACTACTGCTGGCTCAACAGATGATGAAACAGCAGATATTAAACTTTTTTATTTAAAAAAGATCAAAAGATGGAAGAAGAAACACCCAAATATTAAATATATACACATCGGGTTTATTCAAATCTGTATTACTGCCCTGTTTAGACAAGGTATGGATACACCCGTAGCTATACTGGTCTTAGACAAAAGATTCAGTAATCCTATGAATGCCATAATTGGAGGAGTCCAATCCAATTTGGTAAATGGAGTTATTTGGTTTAACATAAAACCAAATTTCTTCATATCTATTGATGATCCAAACATTGAGGAATCTGTCATTATAAAAATCCAAACCAAAGGAATAGGAATGAAAGATACCTCACGAAATATGTCAATACATTGGAAAATAATTCATGAATTGACAACTCTACCACATACAAATACACAAAATGTGGATAGAAATATTTGAACCTCGACCATTTGATTCGGCAATACAGCCCAGATTAATCAACTAGAGAGATTTGGAAGTACCAAGACAATGGATACTACCCCAAATAACAGAACCACCTCCTGAAAAATAACAAAACAGCGTTGAATTACAGGTATCTGGTAATAATGTCTATTTTAAAAATAAACATTCAGAAAATTGGCAAAAGAATTTTCCTGACAATGATTGGGAAAAATTAAAGGGAAAAAATATTTTAAAAGGCGAAAGTAGTAATAGTAAACCTCCTATTGCTATGAAAAATATACAAGTACCAATATTACCTGGAACAAATTATCTAAAAGAAGATAATATAAAATCCAGTCAAATTTATCATTTCCAATTAGGAAAAGAAGAAATAATCTTCTCACCAAGCCATGGAAATAGAAGATATACTTATGTATTAGGCTACTTCAATTTTGCAGGCTATAAACCATATAGTCTTTGCACATTAATTGATACAGGAGCAACTATATGTTCTTGTAGACCTAATGCTTTACCTCCTGAAAAATGGATAAAAATGAAAAACCCTATTGCTGTAACAGGCATCAATGGGACACAAAATTTCATTGATTTAAAAGCTAAAAAAGTGGCTATATGGTTTAATGAAAAGAAATTCATTATTCCGAAAATCTTATGCTTTCCAGAAATTCATGCAGATTTTATTTTAGGCAACAATTTTATCTCAGAATATTTGTCCATAAGTATTGATGAGGGAACTATAAATTTAACCCTCAACAAAGATGTAGTAAAAATTCCTTTACTACAACAACATAAATATAAGTGCGAAAGAGATTTTCGCCCTACTAAGAAAGGGGATATAACTCCTTTTATCAAAGTCCTTGAAGAAACTTATTGGCTTTATACTATATTAAATGATAATTTTAGTGAAAACCCATTAAAATGATGGAATAAAAGTCCAAGATATTGTAATCTCAGACTAAGAGATCCCAATGTCATTATAAGAGTAAAACCAATGATCTATACCAGAAATGATATAGATGAATTTGATAAACAAATCAAAGAATTATTGGATATAAACCTTATTGAAGAAACAATAAGTCCACACTCTAGCCCTGCCTTCATGGTAAGAAAACACAATGAAGTAATTAGAGGAAAAGCTATAATGGTTATAAATTATAAAAGACTAAATGAACAATTAGAGTTTGATGGTTATTTTATTCCAAGAAAGGATGTATTAATTAACCAAACTAAAGGAAAAAAGTTCTTTAGCAAATTCGATTGTAAATCTGGATTTTGGCAGTTAAAACTAACTGAAGAGTCCAAGCCATTGACAGCCTTTAGTACCCCTAGAGGGCACTATCAATGGAATGTTATGCCTTTTGGACTAAACACAGCTCCTCAGGTATATCAAAGATGGATGTACAAAATATTTAAAGACCTTAAAGATTTTTGCGTTGTTTATATAGATGACATTCTTGTTTTTTCCAAAACCATAGAAGAACATAGATATCATCTGAAAATTATCTGTGAAAAATTCCAAAGACATGGAATCATTTTATCACCTAAGAAAATTGATGTTGAAAAAATAGAAATTAATTTTCTTGGCATAATCCTAAACCAGGATGGCCTACAATTACAAGATCATATCATCTTCTGAAATATATTTCTCTCTCGTGTAACATTCTCTACATTCAATAATATTTCGATCTTTGATCTTTTCGCATTTGTAATTGGTATCAGAGCCTTGTTATCAAAGGTTAGCATTCTAACTATGTTGTTATGCTAATATGAATGTTAAAGTAGAAACTATTATACTCCATCACAGAACTTATGTTTCTGGAGAAAATTTTAGGGTAAAATATAAAGTTTTTGGAACTAAGTGTCGTAATAATTGTTGTATGAAATATCGTTTAATCCTAGTTTTATATAAATAACTATGTTATTTGATATTACTGTTTGTTTTGTCACTAGAATTAATATATGCAGTTATAATCTCCATATTATAATCAAGTTACGACTGTCTTTATAAAAAAAAAAGTTGATAGAAAATTTCTCTTGATCGCCAACCAATTGTGCTTGTGATATGAAATGACAGATAGCGAGTATATTTGTACCTGCTTTTTATCAATACATGATAGATCATGGTTTTGATCATCATAGGTAAAAATTCAAAATGAGTGGAACAAACTACACTGGAGAAGATTAGTTTGTTTACTAACCCCCATTCAATTGTTTCAATATCCCAAGGTGGATATCCTTCTTCAGTAATGAAATGCAGTTTTGGCATGTCATCACTATAATTTAAGCTAGAGTAAAAATGTTGGAGTAAAAGACTTTTTATCTTTTGCTCATGGTCCTCGATTTTTGGTAAAATTTTGATTTGGAATAGAGGACATGGGAGAATTATCTTTGCTTTTTCAAATAGACAAATTCTCCTGATAGTATTGAAGATCTTGTCAGAAAAATCATTTTCCAGTAATTCAGAAAATTCCAGAAAAGTATCAATTTTTTCTAAAGGAAAATCTTCATTTTCATAGTTTAAGCTTTTTATGAGTTTGAGGCTCAAACTTTTGAATTTATCCAAAGTTGCTGTTTGTTCAGCAATTTTGTTAGCAAGGATACTCATATTTTTTCTAAAATCTTTTCTTTTATCTCGGAGATGAGATTTCCATGCTTCATTTAATGGTGTATACAACTCGCAGGGGATTCCTGGGTTGTGAAAGTCATAAGTTTCAGTATCAAGGAGGCTTTCCTTGGTCTGTAGTTTGGAGAACTGGTAAATCATATTAGGAGGTCCTAACTGTTTCATCCAATTTTCCCATGCTGTAATGGCTTCTGGCATAGTGTCATATTTTTGGTGATATGCACCAGGGTATTTGTTTACTTGCATAAAATATTGATTCCAGTTGTCATAGAAGCCTGGATTTCTTCCACTGAATACAACATAAACAGGATTTTGTTTAGGTTGTGTAGATGATGATGCTTGGGTTTTTGCCTTTTTAGCAATAGTTACCCAATCTCCTTTTACTTCTCCTGGGTGCTTATCTCCCATCCTGAAAATACAAAACTCCACTTGTTTAGTGGTTTTGATAAAATATATTTCAAAATATTCCACTTGCTTAGTGGGTGTTATTTTAAAATATGCAACATACTCCACTTGTTTAGTGGGTTTCTAAAAACTCTACTTGGTTAGTAGGTTTTTCTTCATAGTTCCTGCTAAGATAATCTGCAAGAAAATTATTAGTACCATTTAAATGTTCAACTTCAAATGTATAGAAAGCAATTTGGTTGAACCATTTAAGTCTTCTTCCTTCTAAAATATTTCTTTTATTTATGAGGAAGTCTTTGACAGCTTTATTATCTGTTCTGACAATAAAGTCTTCAGGTGCTAAGAAAATATGGAATTTTTTAATAGCAAGCTTAATTGCTAATAATTCCTTTTCAAAAATAATATAATTCAGTTCATTTGGTTTAAATTTTCCTGAATTATATCCACATATCAATTCATGTTTTTGAATTGTTTTTAGGATAGTGGTTTTCTTACCACGAATACCAAAAGTATTGGAAGGATTGTTTTCATTCCAATATTCTGCAGGAATTGCTTTGAGAACACATCCCCAGCAATTATCCGAAGCATCAGTTTCCAATATTAATTTATCTCCTATTTTAGGAAAATAAAATTTTGGGCAATTATTAATAATTTCTTGTTTAATTGTTTTAACAACAAGAGTATCATTAGCACTCCATGTAAAAACTTCATTCTTTTTGAGATAATCCTTTTATGAAATTTCTTCCATAATTAAGGATTCCTAGGAAACTTTGTAATTGTTTTTTATCCAAAATTTCCTCATTAAAAACTCCACTTGTTTAGTGGTTTTGATAAAATATATTTCAAAATATTCCACTTGTTTAGTGGATGTTATTTTAAAATATGCAACATACTCCACTTGTTTAGTGGGTTTCTAAAAACTCTACTCGGTTAGTAGGTTTTTCTTCATAGTTCCTGCTAAGATAATCTGCAAGAAAATTATTAGTACCATTTAAATGTTCAACTTCAAATGTATAGACAACAATTTGGTTGAACCATTTAAGTCTTCTTCCTTCTAAAATATTTCTTTTATTTATGAGGAAGTCTTTGACAGCTTTATTATCTGTTATGACAATAAAGTCTTCAGGTGCTAAGAAAATATGGAATTTTTTAATAGCAAGCTTAAACTTAACTCCTACAAACCTTCAAATCTTTTGATGAAATATTAAAAGGATTTGTTGAAATAATTAAAGAAAATCTAATTGGATATACTGGAGAACCCAGACTCGAAGAGGATGCGTGTTACATCTTATCTAAACTAGAATTATGTAACATTTGTCAATTTGAAGAATTTGTTGAACTATATAAAAAATATTATTTCAAACTAAAACATTCAGAGACCAAACACTGGATGGATCAATTCTTTCATAAACTCCCAAACCCATGGGATGAAATAGCCTTAAAATCTTATCCTGGCTGGTTAAAAACTATCGGAAAGGACGAAAAAGATGACAATCTTGGTTTTCGCATAAATTGGGTATTAAGAAAAACATCTTACCACTGCATTGAAATAAAAGCCAAGAAATAAGTTAAAAATCAAATCACGAATTCTAAAGCTGGTTATAAATGTTGTGATAAGATTTTAAAAGAAAACTAGAAAACAGGATGTAATCCACCTCCTAGAAATTCCAAATATTCTAAATATTCTCGAAAGAGAAAATTTAAATGGAAACCTTGGAAAAAGAAAACATCTTTTTCAAAGAATACAAAATATATTAGAAAAAGGAAACCTTCTAAAAAACCACCTCTAAAAAAGAAGTGCCGTTGTTACATTTGCAACGAAGAAGGCCATTATGCACCTGATTGGCCTAAAAAAGGAAAAAGTGCAAATAAAATGATAAAATTTCTTGAAGAACAAGAATTAGAAATATTCTATGGAGAAGATTTATCTTATTCTGATATTTCTAATTATGAAATTTTATATGAGATTGAATCTGATTCGGAAACATCCGATGAAGAACTCGTATTTATGTATAATACTGCAAAAGTACGAGGTAGTAGCGAAGATGAGCTACAAATAATAGCCCTTCGTGAAATAGTTGGAGAAGAAATCACTTTTACCAATGAACAACTACAAGAAATTGATAATCAAAGGCAACTTATAAAAAAGGAAGATGTCTATAAATTATCAAAATTCAAATTATTCTCAACAAGAATATTTGAACAATTTAATGGTAATACAACTGCTGGCTCAACAGATGATGAAACAGCAGATATTAAACTTTTTTATTTAAAAAAAATCAAAAGATGGAAGATGAAACACCTAAATATTAAATATATACACATCGGGTTTATTCAAATCTGTATTACTGCCCTGTTTAGACAAGGTATGGATACACCCGTAGCTATATTGGTCTTAGACAAAAGATTTAGTAATCCTATGAATGCCATAATTGGAGGAGTCCAATCCAATTTGGTAAATGGAGTTATTTGGTTTAACATAAAACCAAATTTCTTTATATCTATTGATGATCCAAACATTGAGGAATCTGTTATTATAAAAATCCAAACCAAAGGAATAGGAATGAAAGATACCTCACGAAATATGTCAATACATTTGAAAATAATTCATGAATTGACAACTCTACCACATACAAATACACAAAATGTGGATAGAAATATTATAGAAATATTTGAACCTCGACCATTTGATTCGGCAATACAGCCGAGATTAATCAACTGGAGAGATTTGGAAGTACCAAGACAATGGATACTACCCCAAATAACAGAACCACCTCCTGAAAAACAACAAAACAACGTTGAATTACAGGTATCTGGTAATAATGTCTATTTTAAAAATAAACATTCAGAAAATTGGCAAAATAATTTTCCTGACAATGATTGGGAAAAATTAAAGGGAAAAAACATTTTAAAAGGAGAAAGTAGTAATAGTAAACCTCCTATTGCTATGAAAAATATACAAGTACCAATATTACCTGGAACAAATTATCTAAAAGAAGATAATATAAAATCCAGTCAAATTTATCATTTCCAATTAGGAAAAGAAGAAATAATCTTCTCACCAAGCCATGGAAAGAGAAGATATACTTATGTATTAGGCTACTTCAATTTTGCAGGCTATAAACCATATAGTCTTTGCACATTAATTGATACAGGAGAAACTATATGTTCTTGTAGACCTAATGCTTTACCTCCTGAAAAATGGATAAAAATGAAAAACCCTATTGCTGTAACAGACATCAATGGGACACAAAATTTCATTGATTTAAAAGCTAAAAAAGTGGCTATATGGTTTAATGAAAAGAAATTCATTATTCCGAAAATCTTATGCTTTCCAGAAATGCATGGAGATTTTATTTTAGGCAACAATTTTATCTCAGAATATTTGCCCATAAGTATTGATGAGGGAACTATAAATTTAACCCTCAACAAAGATGTAGTAAAAATCCCTTTACTACAACAACATAAATATAAGTGCGAAATAGATTTTCGCCCTACTAAGAAAGGGGATATAACTCCTTTTATCAAAGCCCTTGAAGAAACTCATTGGATTTATACTATATTAAATGATAATTTTAGTGAAAACCCACTAAAATTATGGAATAAAAGTCCAAGATATTGTAATCTCAGACTAAGAGATCCTAATGTCATTATAAGAGTAAAACCAATGATCTGAATGCTCCTTTTATAACCTTCATAAAGGTCATTTCATTTAAAACGTGGGCTGCTGATAAAGAAAAGTCATAAAGTGTACAGTAGGTGCACAGTAAAAAGTACACAGTAATTTCTAATAATTAAAAAGCAAATAGTAACTGATTTGGATGTTTTGTTTTATACGTCCAAATCGTCATCACATGCGTCAGCTGTTTACTGTCCATGTGCATATCCCACTTCGTGTGCTGGATTAATTGCAGTCGTCCATGTGGGTTTATTTCCTTGTTCCAATTGTCATGCATCGAATGCATTGGCAATATTGGCCTCAGCGACAGAGTCGAAAGACATACTATCGTTAGGGCTGTGATTTGGAGGTCCATGTAATTGAGCTTGTTCGTATTCCTCCGCATGGCTTAATTGTTCAAAGGGAACATCCAAATTATTTTTGTTTTTCAAATCACTTAGAAACTCCCTTACTGCCGCGCGTTGTTCAAGCGAGGTAGTGTAATTTATCGGTAAATCGGTAACAAATAATCGTCTGCCATCAGTTACCATGAATTTTAATGCTGATTCTCGACAAAAATATTCTGCATAGTTTGAAGTATTGATCAGGTTTTGTGACCATTATCTCGTTATGTCCAACTGGTCCAACGGTACATTAAGTGCAATTTCCCAATTTTGTTCAATCTCGTCCCATTCATAGTCCTCGGTACCTCTGAGGTACCATATCTGGTAGGGTTGATAGAAAATTTCTCTTGATCGCCAACCAATTGTGCTTGTGATATGAAATGACAGATAGCAAGTATATTTGTACCTGCTTTTTGTCAATACATGATAGATCATGGTTTTGATCATCATAGGTAAAAATTCAAAATGAGTGGAACAAGCTACACTGGAGAAGATTAGTTTGTTTACTAACCCCCATTCAATTGTTTTAATATCCCAAGGTGGATATCCTTCTTCAGTAATGAAATGCAGTTTTGGCATGTCATCACTATAATTTAAGCTAGAGTAAAAATGTTGGAGTAAAAGACTTTTTATCTTTTGCTCATGGTCCTCAATTTTTGGTAAAATTTCGATTTGGAATAGAGGACGTGGGAGAATTATCTTTGCTTTTTCAAATAGACAAATTCTCCTGAAAGTATTGAAGATCTTGTCAGAAAAATCATTTTCCAGTAATTCAGAAAATTCCAGAAAAGTATCAATTTTTTCTAAAGGAAAATCTTCATTTTCATAGTTTAAGCTTTTTATGAGTTTGAGGCTCAAACTTTTGAATTTATCCAAAGTTGCTGTTTGTTCAGCAATTTTGTTAGCAAGGATACTCATATTTTTTCTAAAATATTTTCTTTTATCTCGGAGATGAGATTTCCATGCTTCATTTAATGGTGTATACAACTCGCAGGGGATTCCTGGGTTGTGAAAGTCATAAGTTTCAGTATCAAGGAGGCTTTCCTTGGTCTATAGTTTGGAGAACTGGTAAATCATATTAGGAGGTCCTAACTGTTTCATCCAATTTTCCCATGCTGTAATGGCTTCTGGCATAGTGTCATAGTTTTGGTGACATGCACCAGGGTATTTGTTTACTTGCATAAAACATTGATTCTAGTTGTCATAGAAGCCTGGATTTCTTCCACTGAATACAACATAAACAGGATTTTGTTTAGGTTGTGTATATGATGATGCTTGGGTTTTTTCCTTTTTAGCAATAGTTACCCAATCTACTTTTACTTCTCCTGGGTTTTTTGCTAAATTCCTTTTTCTGAGCTTTCCCATTGTTGCAACCACTATAAAACATCACCTTGGAGTGTTGCAGCAAGGTAGTCTAAAAAAATTTCTTTAGACCATGTACTCTTATAATTAGTAATGAGTATAGACATGGATTGTGCCCACTTATTAATAGTTTGTTCTTGATCTTTAAAAGGTATATGCCTTAGATCAAGATAAATACCATGTTGAGATATATTTTGTTTATTCAAATTATCTCTTCTTAGGAAAAAAGGGTTTGGTTCATCCTCATTTTTAGTATTACTTGTAGAAGCATTGCCTGTTTTAACAAAATCTTCTTTTTCATTTTTATATGCAGGGGTTTGCATATAATCTTCAAAAGCTTCCCAATTTTGGAATTCCTGAAGTGGATCTTCAGCCTTCCTTTTTCCATCAATTGTATTTACTACATGTGGTGGAATTTCTTCTTCATCGGATGAATATTGGTTTAATTCATACTGATAGTGCTGTAATAATTTTTCATTTTCCAAATACGTGGTTTGTATTTGTTCAATGAGTTTATTACGTTCTAAAACAGTTAATATTGGATTTTTGTATAGATGTTTCCAATAATCTAATATTTCACAAACGTTTATATATTCGGTGTAATTAAATTCTTCTATTTGAAGAGCTTTAATTTCCTCCGAACCATAATATAACCTAGGAATTTTGTTATCCCCTGGGTTATTCATTCCAGTTTGTTCTTGATTTTGATTATCTATTTTGTTTAATAGATTTTCAATTTGTTGTTTAGTCTCCTCTTTTAGATCTAAATTTTTAACCGTTTCGAGTTGACTAATTTTTTGACCAACTTTATTTAAGTTGAATTCAATACAATCTAATTTTTTCTCTACATAATTTTGATTAACGACCTGATGTCTTTCAGTTCGTTTGACCCAACTAAAAACTATATCAGTTAAACTGTTTAACGTAGTACTGATTTTACTAATATCATTTTCAGATTTTTTATCTATATGTAAACTATGATTATACATAGACTCATCTTTTTGTAACCATGGTGCTAAACATTGTAGATTAATATTATTATTATTTTGTTCATCTTTTCTAGATTCCATTGGTACCTAAGACCTCCTATTATATGTTGTTTCAGGTGCCTAAAACCAGTTTTCCTAATGCCTATTGCTTAACTAGAGTAGCTTTTTGGCAAATGGAAATATGGGCTTTGAAACAATAATAGGGATATGGGTTTTATGAAAACTTTTAAAGATTTTCAAAATAATATAATAATATCTTTATATTTAATTCACCGTGATTATAAAAAAGGATGTATGATTATTTTTCTGTTTTTTACTCTTTTTTTTTTTTTTTTTATAATGACAGTCGTAACTTGATTATAATATGGAGATTATAACTGCATATATTAATTCTAGTGACAAAAAAACAGTAATATCAAATAACATAGTTATTTATATAAAACTAGGATTAAACGATATTTCATACAACAATTATTACGACACTTAGTTCCAAAAACTTTATATTTTACCCTAAAATATTCTCCAGAAACATAAGTTCTGTGATGGAGTATAATAGTTTCTACTTTAACATTCATATTAGCATAACAACATAGTTAGAATGCTAACCTTTGATAACAAGGCTCTGATACCAATTACAAGTGCGAAAAGATCAAAGATCGAAATATTATTGGATAAACAAATCAAAGATCTATACCAGAAATGATATAGATGAATTTGATAAACAAATCAAAGAATTATTGGATATAAACCTTATTGAAGAAACAATAAGTCCACACTCTAGCCCTGCCTTCATGGTAAGAAAACACAATGAAGTAATAAGAGGAAAATCTAGAATGGTTATAAATTATAAAAGACTAAATGAACAATTAGAGTTTGATGGTTATTTTATTCTAAAAAAGGATGTATTAATTAACCAAACTAAAGGAAAAAAGTTCTTTAGCAAATTCGATTGTAAATCTGGATTTTGGCAGTTAAAACTAACTGAAGAATCCAAGCCATTGACAGCCTTTAGTACCCTTAAGGGCACTATCAATGGAATGTTATGCCTTTTGGACTAAACACAGCTCCTCAGGTATATCTAAGATGGATGGACAAACTCTTTAAAGACCTTAAAGATTTTTGCGTTGTTTATATAGATGACATTCTTGTTTTTTCCAAAACCATAGAAGAACATAGATATCATCTGAAAATTATCTGTGAAAAATTCCAAAGACATGGGATCATTTTATCACCTAAGAAAATTGATGTTGAAAAAACAAAAATTAATTTTCTTGGCCCGATTTTTCTGCCACCCCGAGCTTTCCTAGTTCTTATCCTTAGGGTGAGATTTCATCGGTCTCGCTGAAGACATTAAACTTAGCTCTACCGGGAGGCAGCTCGCGTTTCTTGTACTAGTCTCATCCTGTTTGGGGGTGGTGTTTCACATCACCCAATGCTTTTCCATGTTATGAACTTGTACACATTTTTTCTCATATCATTTATTCAGGTTTCATTCTTGGCTACATCTTTCCACTTCATTAGCGGTTCATTCTGGTAATCTCTTTCCTACCTCATGCTCTCCATTTAAAAAAATCATTTTACTTAACATCGAGGACGATGTTCCTTTTTGTTTGGGGGGTGGGGGATTTTATCAAAATTGTACCTCTTTTGAAAATTTTTGATTTTTAAACTAGATTTTTAAATTTTCGTGCAGTTTCTTTCATCTCACTCATTGATGTGAATTTTCAATCATCCATCTTTTTAAGTCTAGGAATCAAGCTAGAGAATATTTTTTTCTAAATAGCTTATGTAATATGTAACAAGGCATATTGCACTATGAATTTCTAGACTCAACAAAATTGCGCACTTATCATGTCATTACGTTTAGAGTTGAGGAATACTACAATTCTAAAGAGAACCTTAAGGATCACGAGTAGAGACCTTAGCTTGTGAGATTCGTGCCTTTCACCTTTTTGAGAGTTTTACGCAATCTCCGAGTCACAAGTTGATTCAACTTTCTTTGGGTCCGCATTAAATTGTTGTATGATCTCATTATTTTTCATAAAATTTGGCTTGGTCACTGAGAATGACATCTTTTTCGAGTTGTAAGAAACACGTGTCTTGAAATTTATCCCGAATACTAGATTTTCATCCATACTCCTACCACTTTTCCATTTCGCATCCATTTTTCACCCATACACTTCACCCATTACATTCCCCCCATACACTACCCATTCACTTCACCCATTACATTTCCATGCTTTTCCATATTCCCCACATCATATATTTCCCACACCATCCATATACATACCGCACCTCATTTCATATATCTTCCATCATTTCAAATAAAAGAGTGTGATTTCAAATATAAATATCTTCATTGTTGGTTTGAAAAGTGAGAGAAAAAGAGAAAAAAAGAAAAGAACAAAAAAAAAGTAAATATAGAAAAAAAAAAATAAGAGAAAAAGAAAAATCGAAAAAAAAGGAAGAGAAAAGAAAGAGAGAAAAGAAAGAAAAAGAATTTGTAGTTAGTTTTTAAATAAAGACATTTGTGCCTAAAGTATAGTACACACTTCTCGCTCATCCATTTTAAATCCATCACTCATCATCCTTCATCCTTCATATCACTCACGCCATCCTACCTCATATCCCATCTATCCCATTTCATTTCCCCCTCACCCATAAACATTCATATTCTCCCCTAAGTGTTCGGGCAAATGAAAGTCGACGTTGTGAATAACTCGACGTTCTCACTATAGTGATTAGCATTTCTTTCATGAGTTCAATTTTCTTTCTTATTGGTCGTTCTTTCTTATGTGTGTGTGAGACGTTTGAACTTTCTTACATTTACTCACCTCCTCACACACAAGAGCGATACACTTACCCTAATCTCTAGAGTTCGTTTGAGAGAGTTATATCCAGTGAGATTTGAAATTGAAGCGTTGATTCCGACAAGGAAATCTAGGAATTACTCTTATGATTCTCAACCCGTTTTGACTGATTCACACTACACATGTTGAGTTCTAGGAAGGATGTGCCTTGTGTATTTACTTAGCTAATCTGTTATGTGTAACACCCCGCCTAATTAAATACCGGGTGGCCAGTCCCATACCAAATTAAAACAGAATATACAGTTGGCTCATTCTTAGCATCACTGTCGAAAACATTTACAACTCACCCAATACCCAATTAAGCTGGTGTTAAAAACTTTCCAAATTTAAATTTCAACAAAACCATTTCTAGTTTAAGAATAACCCAACACATTTTATACTACAACACTGATAACCAAATAGATAACACAAAAGAATTTAAATGCAATTGGAATAAACATTCCCAAATAATATTAATCCATTACAGTAATCCCATCAACAACAACTGTATTAAAAAGACCCGAATACAAGAGTATTTGACCTCGATAGAAAAGATAACTGAAATCCTTTGGGCGACATGCCCTAACTAAGAATACTGTGAATCAAATGAAGATAGGCGTCTAAGCAAAACTCCATAGCTCCATATCTCGTCACAATCAACTAAGGTTGGCGTCCCTGTTGCTGGACACCTGATATAGAGATACAATAGAAGAGAAAATATGCAAGGAAACGGGTCAGAGCCCGAATGTGTAGATGATTTTTAAAACAGCAAGTATTTAACAAGTGCAATAAAGCATTTATTATGTACATGTTATATCCAACTCTCACTTGCTATTCTCACCTCTCAACTAGAGTGCACACTTAACGTTTTTTATTAACCTCCTAGTTGATGATTCCTCAATACTAATTTCCATCATATGATTCCATTCCCATATCATAACCCCGTATATCCCATACCATACGTTATATAATCATTCTTATACATTTCTCCTTTATATGATTAGTTTCTCATCAACATGAATCATTTCTCATTAATATGAATTAAGCTTTTCAATTCTATAAGAATAAACATTCATTAACTTAATTCCATTCTTTTCTCAATTCACCGTTATCTACAATTATCACCGTAGATAGATTTAAGCATAATAAATATCCATTCATTCATTTAATTCATTATATATATATTCATATATAATACGGAACCCCGAGTCACAGCAGCGGTGCAATGTATTACTCTGCTATCATGTCCCATCATCGCTGGTCTCCGAATAGTGGACAAAAGGTTCGGTAAGGATTCCTCGAACCATAAACAATAACACAAACATTGGAGGCGAACATAGTTCTCATATCCATGGGTCACGCACATACCTACGTACCCACAGTCAGCGGACTTATCAACTCCCCGATAAGTCTTTCATAGACCTATGTTTCGAGCGACAAATCAAAGATCACATGGATTCATCAGGATATGACGGCCCTCACGCGCAAACCTCCCACCGATAGTAAGTAAGCTAGGTATGTCATACACGTAAATCATCAATCAATCAAATAGGTATTATCATACCTATAATATAATATCAATAAGGTAATATCACTACCCTAAGATATTTCCCATACGTAGCATTATATCTCTTTTAAATTCCACGTATTAAAGTATCATATTTTTACTTCATAATTTAATTATCCTCGCATCCTATAACATCTCTCCACTCCCGACGTCGTTAAGGTTCATGCGCGGAGCGTCTCACAAAGCGAAATCCAAACAAGGAACCCCTCCAATACACTACTTCTTAACTTTGTCGATCGAGGAGGTCCGACAACTTCAACTATGCGATCGGGATAACCTCAACCCTCTTTCAACCAAATGTGTTCTAAACTCCCATCTCTATCCAGGAGCCATACCACTACGCTCTTGTACTACACTCAGTCCTTGCGAAACCAATAATGAGTTTAAACTCAGTCCTTGATGTTCAAATTGTAACCCTAAGGCTACCCTCACTCAATACACAAGATTCAAATAGGTTTTTCCTCAACATATATTCAGTAAGAAGTCACTAATATCCTACTGGTCCATAACATCATTTCTCTCGAATTACTACGAGTTTAGTTCTCCTTTTAATTAAGGTTAAAACCGGTAGTTTCAAATCTCTTATAAACACATCTTCTTTCACTTAAGATTAAACTCTCTTGTAAACTTAAGGATACTCAGATATTATATTCAATCACCCCTACTGGTCCTATATTTAATCCTCATACACCTCCATTTGTAATTTAACAAATGAATATAGCAACCGAAATTCCATTCAATATAATTTTCATCATTTTAATCACATGAATCCAAATCAAATTAATTCAAATCTTATCAAGGGTTTATTGATATTTTCTAAGTCCCATAATATCCAAATAATAATCACCAAATATCCACAAAAGGTTTGGGATAAGAATCAACATTTAAAAGAAGCAACTTTACATATTCTGGGGAGGTCGATCGATCGAAGGCAGAGGTCGATCGATCGATCCCTCAGGTCACAGCCTGGTTTTTCTGCATTTCAGCAACTACGGGTTTCACCATTTTTACTCATTCAAACCTTCATATTAACCTCCAAAATGAGTTATAATTATTACTACATGATATGTCAACATATATGAACGATTTCCAGTACTCTAAACATCTTAGGATCATCAAGGGATTGGATTAAAAATCATGTTTATCTCCTTATTTCCAGAAAATTATCAACATATCATCTTCAAGAACACATCAATGGTTTTCATAATTTCTTCAACAGATTCATGACTATTTCGTGGATTATTATCAACCTAAAACATGAGTATAATTCCTATATCATTCCAGTTTCCATAAATCCATTTAATACTCCATTATTTCTTCCAAACATGAATAATCTTCTCTTTTCATACTATTCTAACATGGACAATACACAAACTTAAATTGCCATTATCAAACACTTGCCTTTACTGAAGGTTTGATCCTTTGGTGTAGTATATCTCAGTTGGTTGTCCCTTCTTCGGTCAAACTCTGGTGGTGGTTGGTGGTGGTGAACCTTGGTTCTTGTTCTTCTCCTTCCCAAGTAGGCTTTTCCCTTCCCAAGTACCCTTTCACTCTCTCTAGGAAGATGGCTTCTCTAATTTGTGAAGAGGAGATGAATAACCCACATACACTTAATCTACCAATACTTATAATAGGACAAAATCCGAAATCACTATTCATCCCCCCTAGAAAATGACCAAAATGCCCTTTCGGGTTGTCCTTTCATTTCTAAATGACCCGAGACTCAAAATTAACATCCAAATAGACTTTTCTGACTATTCCGAACCTTCCGAAAGCAACGACGCAGTCAAAATGACTATAAGGTCGATAAAAAATAAATTTCCTTTATAATTTAATAAATTAGTCCCGACACGTCCCATATCGCGTCTGACTAAAATCCAAATTACCGAAATTATATCATACAGTCATATCAATGACATCACATTCATATATTACCTAAATATCTTTAAGTAATATTCAGAATCATCCATTTTAATATCCACCGTCCGGATAAAACCCGAATGAATTAATTAATAATAAAATCCAATTAATCCATTAATTTAAAATATTACCCATTTTAAAAGTCATTTAAAATTACGGGGTATTACATACTTCCCCCCTTATAACAGAATTTCATCCCGAAATTCAAGAATATAAGTCATACCGGTAAGGTCAACTCTGAGTATAAATCTCACATCGCAAGAAATCCAAGATGTACCGCCCATACAGTACATTAACAAAATCCCTATCGATGTTATACGCCAAGCCTCACCATATAGTTTCAACTGAATCAAATTTAGACTTTACCTAATCTTCCCTATACCGTCCTCGAGACAAACTTTGGGAAAAATGATCCTCTCGTAGTGAACAAATAAATCATGAAGTCTCAATTACTTACAATTTCACAATTATGAAAAATAATACAATCCCATCATCCAGGGCGCCCATACACCCTCTCGTACCGCTTTCAATATTAAAAGTTTTGAAAAGGTTATAAACTCGTTTCCCAAAGACCTAACTTATTTTGACTCCCAACGGTTATTAGTTTCATGCGTGGGGTGTCTCGCAAGCGAAATCCAAATAAGGAACCATCCCGATACACTACTTCCTAAAGTAGTCGGTCATAGAAACTCCTAAGGTCCTTAGTCAATAATATAAAAATTTGGTTTATAAAAAAAATATCAGGTTTATCGATTTAAAACAAAAATTTGGTTTTTATCGATTTCAAATAGGGTCTACGCATCTACTCTCTTATAGAAGACAAGATGCAGACATATGCTCTCATATACCACAAGTCAATGCACGCCGATAGTCAAATCACGCTCGGACATGCCCAAGGTAAGTAATCCCATGATAAAAATCAAACCCACGTGATAACATGTAATATAAAGGTGTCCCACACCCCTCAGTGAGTCTACGTAAATAACGATGCTATAGGCTAAGTTTAGCAACCCTTTTGCCCACACAATATCAATCACTACAAAAATCAATATACACTTCATAATCCCTTAGATAGAAAACATACCCTCATTCGCGGGTGGTGGTTGTTGATTCGCTGCCTGACGGACGTTATATACACTCCCGTACTGACCCTGCTGCGCGGGTGCTGCTGGAATGGGAGGCAATGCTAGCACCGGAGTTGGAGCTAGAAGAGCAGCTGGTGGAAACACTGGTACCTGTGGCTCCTGTCGAGCATTTTGTTGCTGAGGGAATTTGTCTTTTTCAGGACAATCTTGACGTTTATGGCCATACTTGCCACACACGAAACATTTTCCCGCAAACTTTCCACCACCTTGCCCCTGTTGACCCCGAACCTGCTAGCCATTACCTCCCTTCCCTTGGCCCTGATGAGCCTGTCTCTGGCCCTGATGGCCCTGTTGTCCTTGCCCAATACCTCTATCCTCAAGTCGAGAATCTCCAGATCGCAAACGCTTAGCATAGTCCCCTGTCTGGGAACCCTGCTCACTCTGACGCTGATGACTCTGCCCTAACTGAGTCCCACTAAAACTTCCCCCAGTAGTCTTGCCTTGCAGGCCTGTCCCAAACCCCCGCTTGACACCCTGATTATGGAAGCGGTTATCTTGGCAGTGAAGCATTGTAGCATTAAGAACATATGCATACGTACGTAGTGAAAGATTCCCCAATAAATGTTGGCGAATTTTATAGTTCAACCCATCAGTGAACATTAGGACTCTCCTCTCCTCAGTAGGTACTTCAACTGGTACCAAATTAGTTAATCTCGTAAACTCTTCCTCATATTCCGCCACAGTTTTCTCTCCCTGTTTTAAATCAAGTAGTTTCCGCCTCATCTCTGTCTGGATGGCGGAAGGAAAATACTTCCCATCAAACCGTATCCAAAAGTCTTGGATAGTCATTATGTCCCTCTCCTCCATAGTGGTCGTAGCTTCCCACCATTGCAAAGCTGCCCCTACTAGCTTGAATGTGGCTAGTATTTGACGTTGAACCTCAGTGCATTCGATCATTCTCAAGTGCCGTTGGATATCTTTCTTCCATTGGCTAGCAGTCATAACATCTGATCCTCCCTGAAATTCAAGTGGGTGTGCTTTCTAAAAGGCATCCCTTGCTCGTTCCCATGCAGTAGGAAACACTTGTCCTTGTGCGGGTGGCACAACCGGTGCTGGTGCGGGAGCCTGCTGAACAGCAGCTACAGCAGCATTGACTGCCTGAGCGACAATTGCAGCAACTTCGGCCGCAGTCATTGTACCCTGAGCTGGGGCGGGCTGAGGTGAACGTTGAGGAGGCATCTGAAACGAGAGAACACTATCAGTGTTTGATATCTCAAAATATCTTAAGATCGTAAGCGTAAATAGAAAAGCAATAATCCTACTCATAGGGCTCTACATCAAAGAACGCTAAGCTGAAGACACAATAAGCCGTACAGATCCTAAAGGACACTAGAACCTGATGCTCTGATACCACCTGTAACACCCCGCCTAATTAAATACCGGGTGGCCAGTCCCATACCAAATTAAAACAGAATATACAGTTGGCTCATTCTTAGCATCACTGTCGAAAACATTTACAACTCACCCAATACCCAATTAAGCTGGTGTTAAAAACTTTCCAAATTTAAATTTCAACAAAACCATTTCTAGTTTAAGAATAACCCAACACATTTTATTCTACAACACTGATAACCAAATAGATAACACAAAAGAATTTAAATGCAATTGGAATAAACATTCCCAAATAATATTAATCCATTACAGTAATCCCATCAATAACAACTGTATTAAAAAGACCCGAATACAAGAGTATTTGACCTCGATAGAAAAGATAACTGAAATCCTTTGGGCGACATGCCCTAACTAAGAATACTGTGAATCAAATGAAGATAGGCGTCTAAGCAAAACTCCATAGCTCCATAGCTCGTCACAATCAACTAAGGTTGGCGTCCCTGTTTCTGGACACCTGATATAGAGATACAATAGAAGAGAAAATATGCAAGGAAACAGGTCAGAGCCCGAACATGTAGATGATTTTTAAAACAGCAAGTATTTAACAAGTGCAATAAAGCATTTATTATGTACATGTTATATCCAACTCTCACTTGCTATTCTCACCTCTTAACTAGAGTGCACACTTAACGTTTCCTATTAACCTCCTAGTTAATGACTCCTCAATACTAATTTCCATCATATGATTCCATTCCCATATCATAACCCCGTATGTCCCATACCATACGTTATATAATCATTCTTATACATTTCTCCTTTATATGATTAGTTTCTCATTAACATGAATCATTTCTCATTAATATGAATTAAGCTTTTCAATTCTATAAGAATAAACATTCATTAACTTAATTCCATTCTTTTCTCAATTCACCGTTATCTACAATTATCACCGTAGATAGATTTAACCATAATAAATATCCATTCATTCATTTAATTCATTATATATATATTCATATATAATACGGCACCCCGAGTCACAGCTGCGGTTCAATGCATTACTCTGCTATCATGTCCCATCATCGCTGGTCGCCGAATAGTGGACAAAAGGTTCGGTAAAAATTCCTCGAACCATAAACAATAACACAAACATTGGAGGCGAACATAGTTCTCATATCCATGGGTCACGCACATACCTACGTACCCATAGTCAGCGGACTTATCAACTCCCCGATAAGTCTTTCATAGACCTATGTTCTCGAGCGACAAATCAAAGATCCCATGGATTCATCAGGATATGACTGCCCTCACGCGCAAACCTCCCACCGATAGCAAGTAAGCTAGGTATGTCATACACGTAAATCATCAATCAATCAAATAGGTATTATCATACCTATAATATAATATCAATAAGGTAATATTGTAAGGACATTTTTGTCCATTATCAATTTGTATGTCGTACGTCGTTACACCGTTGAAGAAACTCAAGATCTCATCTACATCAACGGATCCGAATATCAAAGCGTCTTCAACATCATAGCCTCTGCGAGAATGAACTTGGTAGAATTTTGTTTTTACGTTCCTTAAAGTTCATATTTAGTATTGGGAATTTTTTATAAAATGTTTTTTATAAAAATAAGAAGTAAGTTTTTTAAAGAAAAATGAGGCTTTTAAAAGGATTTTATTTTTCTGGGAAAAACGGACCGATCCGCCCCATACCGGACCAATCCGCCCCTGCAGATCCAGTATACCCCGGACCGCAAGCGAACCGATGGAGGTCAAAAATAAAAGAACCGATCCGCTTGACCGGACCGATCCGCCTCAGAACCGGACCGGTCCGACTGGGATAAATTCGGCCAGATTCGCTGCAGATTTTTTAGGCTCAAAGTTTTCCTATTTAAAGCCAACTTCGGGGAGTTATTTTTTAAGACTTTTAAAGACGATTTTCAGAGTCCTAAATACTCTAAGACTTCACCTTTCTGATATGCAAAACATCTTTTTGATTCACACAAAAATCCCAATTACTTTTGTGAATCTTTTGGAACCCTAGAACACAAACTTTGTTGTTGTTCATCTTTGTGGAGAGATCTTTGCAACCGAGGGCTGCGTGTCATTGCTGAGGGAGTCTCTACAAAGTTTCATGGTTGCGTGTCATTGAGGAGTGCTGCGGTTCTTCCTTTGTTGATTGGACTGAGGTTCATGTGGGTTCGCTGCGTGTGGATTCAATGCTGCCCTCCTGGAAAGGGATATTTCCAGCCGCCGACTACAGAATCCGATACCTGAGGGTAATTCTTAGTCACTGTATTTTCATTGTAATCCGATTGTAAGCCGTTTTCTTACAAATTATAGTGAAAATAAAAGGTTTTGCCCCTTTGGGGATTTTTCCTGAAACTGTTTGTTTTTATCCTGCATGCTATATTTTATTTGATAAATCATCTAGATGCATGTCTTAGGGTTTAACTAAAATTTGGGTTTAATTAAAAACTGGATTTTATTTGAGAAGTCGCAATATTTCCGCTGTAGCTGCACTCTCAAATTGGTATCAGAGCGGGTTACGCTAATTTATCGCGTGATCCTGATTTTTCGAGGATTTACTTTCTGATACAATTTGTCTACTCACGTTTTCAAATTGGTATCAGAGCAGGTTGCACTAAGTTATTGTGTTTTGATCCTGATTTTACAAAAATGGCTTTTGATGGTTTTGATGATCTTCGATGTCAAACTTTTGAAAAAATTAATTGGAAAATTCACACGAACTCTTGTTTTAAATCTTCTCTTGAAAACGAATCTAAGAGGTGTCCTTGTTGTGAGGGTGTTGGTCACACGTTACATGAGTGTACCACAAATTTAAAGAAGAAATTGAATAAACCGATTTCTCATGTTTCTACCCTTAGTGATTGTGATTCGGAAGAAGAAGTTTTTTATGCTTCGCGAGAGTTTCCCATCCGTGTGATTAGTGATGAGAGTGAGGGTGAAAAGAGTGAGGAGGAAGAAGAAGAATTGAGTGAGTTGCAAGTTGCCTACAATAATTTGTATTTTGAATGTTTAAAGACAAAAAAGGCAAACTTGAAACTTGAAGCTCAATTGAAAGATTGTGCCTTAAAAAATAATGATGTTTTAGTTGAAGAACTTAGGGCACGAGAGAAAACTTTGAGAGAGAAGCTGGGATATGTCGAGGGTGAGAGAGATGATCTTCGAGGCGTGATGGAGGCTATAAAAAAGGAGATTCTTGAGTTTGAGGAGTCTAGGCGCTTACTTGAATCTAGGATAGATGAACTTGAGAAAAGTTTGAGAGATTCGAGTAAGGTGAAATTTGATTTGGAGTCTAGGTCTGAAAAACTTGATAAGATTTTAGGCACTATCGAGATTAAAAAGGATAGGGGTGGGATTGGTTTTGAAAAACATGGTGCACCCATTCCCACACATGTTAGAGAGACCCCTAGGATTGTTAAGAAAGATACACCTAAGGTTGTTAGGAAAGAGCCTCCTAGGAACATCGTGAGAGAACCTCCTAGGATCATTAGGAGAGACCCACCTAGGCAAATTCGGAGAGAGCAACCGAGAAATTTGAGGAGAGGGCCACCTTTAGGTAACACACACCGCCCGATTTACACTTGCACACATTGCGGTAGGCAAGGTCATCTTAGGCGATTTTGTTACAAGCTTTTAAATGGACCCAGGATGGTTAATGAAAGAATAAATTCGATTCCTAAAACCCCCACACTTCGTTACAAATCTATTTGGGTTAGAAAATCGGATTTAGAGGCTTATGGTTTATTTGTCCACAATTCCCGTTTGCTTGCACGTGATTCACCCCATGTCGAATCTTTTGGTTAATTGTGATTGCATGTTTTTCATACACTAGTTGTGGTTTCATGATATATTTTTGCTAGCGTTGTGACATGTACTTTTTGTATCTATTTTTTTGAAAAATTTTGAAAAATACAAAAAGATTTTTTTTGTTGCACCGTTTATGGATGAACACTTTGGATGACCGAGTCACAACATCATTCCATTTTTTCATGTGAATATTTGATAGTGTTTTGAGACAATAGGTCAATTCATCCATGTGCTTTATAATGTTTGGAGTCATTAAAGATGTAATTAAGTGTTACTTCCTACATGTTTGACTCATATTTCCTTTATTGCACACATGCACGGATTTGTTTGATTATTGTGCTTGCCTTATCACATGTTGGTTGGGTGTTTTCACTTCAATCCTGTCCTTAAAACGAACCAAGCGCGATAAATTTGATAAGGAAATTGTGCATATAAAAACCGTTTTGTGAGTTTGTGTGCTTTGTTTGATAACGGGGAGGGGCTGCGAAAGGTAATCATCTATCCTTTGCGCAAAAGCCACCGTTAAAAAGGACCTAAAAATTGAGGAATTCTATTATCCGAGGTCCAAAGAGGTTAAAAGAGCCCGAAAAAAATTGAAAGGCAATAAAAAGAAATTCATGCCAATTATGGGCCATTTAGGTTTTTGCACCAATTCTCCAAAGTTTGAGAATTTAGATTACCTCTAAAAGAAAATATTTATGAGGGAGTTTGGTTGGAGAATTAAAACGGGTTTGCACGTCCTTGAATTGCTTAAAATTGCGCTACATAGTTTTGGACGTTATTGGTGTGGAAATCACTGTGACTTTGATTTGTTGATTTGCATAAGACGATGTCATCTAAATTCAACAAATTTTTACACCTAAGGATATCTTTGATGTTCATTCGTTAGGAGTACACATATGCATCGTGCACATATGATTGATTGAGTTGATTTACCTATCGAATGTGTTCACACCCATTCATTCCATTTCCATGACTAGGTTGTTTGAGTCTAAATCCATGGTGTGATTTTTGTATCATATTTGTTCATATTGGTATCCTATCTTTGTATGAAAAATTTTGAAATATTCAAAAATAGTTTCTGTTTTTTTGTGTACCGTGGCACCCCGATTGTGCTTATTTGATTCATTCTTCTCATTTGTCTATTTGGGGACATCATAAAAAGGGGGAGAAAGAATTATCATTTTATGGGGGGAGTTTGAATTTTTGGGGGAGTTTTTGAGATGTTGCTTATGTTTTTATCATATATTGATATCCATGTTATCTCATTTCAAACTCGATATGTCACGTGGTATTTGCTTTGTCTCATGTGTGTAGGTATAAAGATTGAAGATCAATATGTTGCACACCCTGATGAGAAAAGCTTTGAGATTTGATGATTGTTGAAGATTGAAGAACAAACGATGAAGATTTATACCTTTGTATCTTTCCATCTTTAGGGTTCATGGGAGGGTAGATTTGTATAGGTCATTAGTTGATAATTCGGATATTTTTTATGTATGTACCGGCATAGACATAGGGGGAGATTTGTAAGGACATTTTTGTCCATTATCAATTTGTATGTCGTACGTCGTTACACCGTTGAAGAAACTCAAGATCGCATCTACATCAACGGATCCGAATATCAAAGCGTCTTCAACATCATAGCCTCTGCGAGAATGAACTTGGTAGAATTTTGTTTTTACGTTCCTTAAAGTTCATATTTAGTATTGGGATTTTTTTATAAAATGTTTTTTATAAAAATAAGAAGTAAGTTTTTTAAAGCAAAATGAGGATTTTAAAAGGATTTTATTTTTCTGGGAAAAACGGACCGATCCGCCCCATACCGGACCGATCCGCAACCGGACCGATCCGCCCCATACCGGACCGATCCTCTTGCTGCAGATCCAGTATACCCCGGACTGCAAGCGAACCGATGGAGGTCAAAAATAAAAGAACCGATCCGCTTGACCGGACCGATCCTCCTCAGAACCGGACCGGTCCGACTGGGATAAATTCGGCCAGATTCGCTGCAGATTTTTTAGGCTCAAAGTTTTCCTATTTAAAGCCAACTTCGGGGAGTTATTTTTTAAGACTTTTAAAGACGATTTTCAGAGTCCTAAATACTCTAAGTCTTCACCTTTCTGATGTGCAAAACATCTTTTTGATTCACACAAAAATCCCAATTACTTTTGTGAATCTTTTGGAACCCTAGAACACACACTTTGTTGTTGTTCATCTTTGTGGAGAGATCTTTGCAACCGAGGGCTGCGTGTCATTGCTGAGGGAGTCTCTACAAAGTTTCACGGCTGCGTGTCATTGAGGACTGCTGCGGTTCTTTCTTTGTTGATTGGACTGAGGTTCATGTGGGTTCGCTGCGTGTGGATTCATTGCTGCCCTCCTGGAAAGGGATATTTCCAGCCGCCGACTACAGAATCCGATACCTGAGGGTAATTCTTAGTCACTGTATTTTCATTGTAATCCGATTGTAAGCCGTTTTCTTACAAATTATAGTGAAAATAAAAGGTTTTGCCCCTTTGGGGATTTTGCCTGAAACTGTTTGTTTTTATCCTGCATGCTATATTTTATTTGATAAATCATCTAGATGCATGTCTTAGGGTTTAACTAAAATTTGGGTTTAATTAAAAACTGGATTTTATTTGAGAAGTCGCAATATTTCCGCTGTAGCTGCACTCTCAAATATCACTACCCTAAGATATTTCCCATACGTAGCATTATATCTCTTTTAAATTCCACGTATTAAAATATCATATTTTTACTTCATAATTTAATTATCCTCGCATCCTATAACATCTCTCCACTCCCGACGTCAATAAGGTTCATGCGCGGAGCATCTCGCAAAGAGAAATCCAAATAAGGAACCCCTCCAATACACTACTTCTTAACTTTATCGATCGAGGAGGTCCGACAACTTCAACTATGCGATCGGGATAACCTCAACCCTCTTTCAACCAAATGTGTTCTAAACTCCCATCTCTATCCAGGAGCCATACCACTACGCTCTTGTACTACACTCAGTCCTTGCGAAACCAATAATGAGTTTAAACTCAGTCCTTGATGTTCAAATTGTAAGCCTAAGGCTACCCTCACTCAATACACAAGATTCAAATAGGTTTTTCCTCAACATATATTCAGTAAGAAGTCACTAATATCCTAATGGTCCATAACATCATTTCTCTCGAATTACTACGAGTTTAGTTCTCCTTTTAATTAAGGTTAAAACCGATAGTTTCAAATCTCTTATAAACACATCTTCTTTCACTTAGGATTAAACCCTCTTGTAAACTTAAGGATACTCAGATATTATATTCAATCACCCCTACTGGTCCTATATTTAATCCTCATACACCTCCATTTGGAATTTAACAAATGAATCTAGCAACCGAAATTCCATTCAATATAATTTTCATCATTTTAATCACATGAATCCAAATCAAATTAATTCAAATCTTATCAAGGGTTTATTGATATTTTCTAAGTCCCATAATATCCAAATAATAATCACCAAAGATCCACAAAAGGTTTGGGATAAGAATCAACATTTAAAAGAAGCAACTTTACATATTCTGGGGAGGTCGATCGATCGAAGGCATAGGTCGATCGATCGATCCCTCAGGTCACAGCTTGGTTTTTCTGCATTTCAGCAACTACGGGTTTCACCATTTTTACTCATTCAAACCTTCATATTAACCTCCAAAATGAGTTATAATTATTACTACATGATATGTCAACATATATGAACGATTTCCAGTACTCTAAACATCTTAGGATCATCAAGGGATTGGATTAAAAATCATGTTTATCTCCTTATTTCCAGAAAATTATCAACATATCATCTTCAAGAACACATCAATGGTTTTCATAATTTCTTCAACAGATTCATGACTATTTCGTGGATTATTATCAACCTAAAACATGAGTTTAATTCCTATATCATTCCAGTTTCCAGAAATCCATTTAATACTCCATTATTTCTTCCAAACATGAATAATCTTCTCTTTTCATACTATTCTAACATGGACAATATACAAACTTAAATTGCCATTATCAAACACTTGCCTTTACTGAAGGTCTGATCCTTTGGTGTAGTATATCTCAGTTGGTTGTCCCTTCTCCGGTCAAACTTCGGTGGTGGTTGGTGGTGGTGAACCTTGGTTCTTGTTCTTCTCCTTCCCAAGTAGGCTTTTCCCTTCCCAAGTACCCTTTCACTCTCTCTAGGAAGATGGCTTCTCTAATTTGTGAAGAGGAGATGAATAACCGACATACACTTAATCTACCAATACTTATAATAGGACAAAATCCGAAATCACTATTCATCCCCCCTAGAAAAATGACCAAAATACCCTTTCGGGTTGTCCTTTCATTTCCAAATGACCCGAGACTCAAAATTAACATCCAAATAGACTTTTCTGACTATTTTGAACCTTCCGAACGCAACGACGCAGTCAAAATGACTATAAGGTAGATAGAAAATAAATTTCCTTTATAATTTAATAAATTAGTCCCGACACGTCCCATACCGCGTCCGACTAAAATCCAAATTACCGAAATTATATCATACAGTCATATCAATGACATCACATTCATATATTACCTAAATATCTTTAAGTAATATTCAGAATCATCCATTTTAATATCCACCGTCCGGATAAAACCCGAATAAATTAATTAATAATAAAATCCAATTAATCCATTAATTTAAAATATAACCCATTTTAAAAGTCATTTAAAATTACGGGGTATTACATTATGCACATTCTAGCTTGTATTTTTGAAATAAAATATTTCTCATGTGATGGATTGTGCGATCATTTTACATCTAATAAGAGATTGACTGCCTTTCAATAAATTTTTACAAATAAGAATTTTGTGGGTATATTCCCTGCAAACCCTCACGAGACACAACTCGTCCTGTAGGGCAACCTATAGGTTTAAAGGCTTGTTGCACATGCTAAGTGCAATCGCAAGTGCCCGCGAAAGTGGTACACTTTTGGTTTCTTATATTTCTCTTTCTCTCTATCTTATTGCTCGAGGACTAGCAACGCTCTGTTTGAGGGTAGTGTGATGAGCACCCAAAACTGTACAATTTATACCCCGAATAGACGTACTTTAGTTGCTAATTCTCGACAATATGGGTCTTATGCGCTTAATTGTTCAATATGCAAGCTTAATTGTGCATTACAGAGTTCAAACGCTTAAATCAAGACAATTGTGTGCAAAATGGAGCTAAATACCCTTATCCCGTAACCTAGCCTACCCAAACCTTGCCTAAATTGTCCCAAACCCTCTATGTGTTTGTTTGTGCCCTTTTATTATTTTTTAGATTTTTAGTTTTGAATCATTTTTATTTTTAGAATTTATTTAGTATTTTCTAGGTTTTGTTTTCTATTTTTCTATTTTATCTTTATTATTATAATTTTATTTTATTTTGATTTTTATTAGCTTTTAGTTTAGTCTTATTTGTTTTAAGATTAGTTTTTAGGAGTTTGTTTTTAGTTTATTATATTTTTTAGGACTTTAATTTTCATTTAGATTTTTCATTTTTTATTTCTTTTGTTTTATTATTTTAGTTTCTTATAGCTTAGGATTTTATTTTTATTTATTTTATTATTTTTTATTTTTAGTTTGTGTTATTTTTAGTTAGATTTTTTTTATTTATTTTATTTTATTTTAGTTGAGTCTTTGTTATTTTAGGGGTTACAATTAAACACACACACTTATCCTAAACCCAAGTAACTTATCCTACACCCCAAACACTCATCTTACCCCACCATACTACAAAACACCCTCACCACACATAAACATCACCTCTCCACTATTCACCTTCTTCCTCACCATCTCATTCTCTCTCCTCACCATCTTACCACCATTAAACAACCCCACCAAAACTCTATACCCATTTCCAAACCAACAACAACCCACAAATCCAAGCACTTTAAGACCCATCAACCCCATACCCCTGTTACCCCCGCCAGAGATACCCGGAACCACCAAACCGCGACTCGCCTATGCCCAGCCCCATTCCGACTAGCGACGGCGCTGTACTGCGGTCCAAGTCCGGCGCTGACTCCGTTGTCCCTTTACCCCTTATCCCCAGCAACGGTGCCATTTGATAACTTAGCTTTTCATCTCCCCGGCAACGACGCCATTTGATAACTATGCTTTTTTGTATGTGTCGTTATTTGAAAGCCAAGTTAGTCAAAATACCTACAAAATGTAACAAACTCAAGTGTAGAGGTAAGTAAGGGTATCAATCCACTTTCTAGGGAGTAAGCTAGAGACAAATTCAATTGTAATTCACTTTTTATTTTCTTTTTGTGCTTTTTCACTTTTCTAATTTTTTTTTAGGTTTTTCAAATATTAAAACAATAGGGTGAGGTGAGATTTTAAACTAAATTAAACTAAGATGAAAATAACTAACTAGAAAGTGACTAAAATGAAAACAAAGTCTAACACTAAAAATAAGAGATAAGTGAGGTAAATAATTGTGAGAACAATCAAGGAGTGGGATTACACCACAAATTTTAGTTATTCTAATTAATTAATTTAATTATTTGAATTCTCCCAAATTAATATCAAAACTACAAATCAACTCTCGTTGCAAGTGTAATTTTAATAATAACATTTTAAAATATTAAGTTTAACACCTCACAACTCTAGAAAAATAAATCTACACTCCTTTTAATTAATCACCCGCTAGGATCGATCGATTAAAATTCATGTAAATCTTAGAAAATAATTTTAGAGTTGAAATTCAAGTTATAATACCCCACTTAAGAAACTCCTATCTCTAGTTCGAATCTAAAATGGGTATTATAATTAGAATTTCGATTTTCTCTTGAAAATTATTTACCCTCTCTCGAGGTGTAAATTTAAGGGTGAGGGATCAAAATTAACATTCAAATGGATATTTCAAGTAATCAAACTAATTAAACTAAAATAACATCAAATAAGGGTTTCACCCCACCACTTGAAAGGGGTTTTAGCCTAACATGGTATAAAATATGATAAATTAATAATCAAAGGCATATATAATAAAAGAGTAGAGAAAGATAACAAATCTTCAACAAGTCTCCTTGAAATTGGCAATTTGAACTCTATCATCTTCCATTCAATTCAATTACTCACAATTAATTCTCAACAAATATCTAAAAAAATAAAAGCAAAAACTATTTACAAATTGGGGTTTATCTCTCTACAATTCTCTCTCTAGAATTTTCCTATCTCTCAACTCCTTTTTATATTTGGGGTCTTCATCTTTATTTTATACAAGGCATGGAGCAAGGGGTATATAGGGTAATTGGCATAAGTGAGCATGTGGTTTGGGTTGTGTCATGTGGGTAGTGAGGTGAGGGAATAAATGGTAGTAGAAGGAATAAAATCTGATATTGTTATAAGGGTATTTTTGGAAAGTGGGTTTATTAAGCATGTGAAATAAATGAGTTGACTTGGTCTTATTTGGCTTTGGCTTTACTTTGGCAGGTAGGAAAACCGTGACTTGGGAAGAAATGGATATGGGGTGTGGGATTTAGGGGGTTTTGGTTCGGATCTTGGGAAGTGGGTTTGGAAGGGAGAGCATCTCGGGTTCTGTTGGAGGTTTGTAAGGTGGGTCGGGTCGAGGAGAGAGTCGCCGATACGGGATCGGAGTGGGGTCGTCGGGCTGTCACCGGAGAGAGGTCGGGTTCGGAGAAGTACCGACAGGGGGCTAGTGGATTGGGTTCAGAGGGACGAGAGGTCACCGGGGGCAAGGGGTAAAGGGACGACGGAGTCAGCGTCGGCGCTGTACTGCGGTCCAAGTCCGGCGCTGAATCCGTCGTCCCTTTACCCCTTGCCCCCGGCGACCACTCGTCCCTCTGAACCCAATCCCACTAGCCCCCTGTCGGCGTTTCTCCGAACCCTACCTCTCTCCGGTGACAGCCCGGCGACCCCACTCCGATCCCGTATCGGCGACTCTCTCCTCGACCCGACCCACCTTACAAACCTCCAACAGAACCCGAGATGCTCTCCCTTCCAAACCCATTTCCCAAGATCCTAACCAAAACCCCCTAAATCCCACACCCCATATCCATTTCTTCCCAAGCCACGGTTTTTCTACCTGCCAAAGTAAAGCCAAAGCCAAATAAGACCAAGTCAACACATTTATTTCACATGCTTAATAAACCCACTTTTCAAAAATACCCTTATAACAATATCAGATTTTATTCCCTCTACTACCATTTATTCCCTCACCTCACTACCCACATGACACAACCCAAACCACATGATCACTTATGCCAATTACCCTCTATACCCCTTGCTCCATGCCTTGTATAAAATGAAGATGAAGACCCCAAATATAAAAAGGAGTTGAGAGATAGGAAAATTCTAGAGAGAGAATTGTAGAGAGATAAACACCAATTTGATAATAGTTTTTCCTTTTATTTTTTTAGATATTTGTTGAGAATTAATTGTGAGTAATTGAATTGAATGGAAGATGATAGAGTTCAAATTGTCAATTTCAAGGAGACTTGTTGAAGATTTGTTATCTTTCTCTACTCTTTTATTATATATGCCTTTGATTATTAATTTGTCATATTTTATACCATGTTAGGCTAAAACCCCTTTCAAGGAGTGGGGTGAAACCCTTATTTGATGTTATTTTAGTTTGATTACTTGAAATATCCCTTTGAATCTTAATTTTGATCCATCACCCTTAAATTTACGCCTCGAGAGAGGGTAAATGATTTTCGAGAGAAAATCGAAATTCTAATTATAATACCTATTTTAGATTCGAACTAGAGATAGGGGTTTCTTAAGTGGGGTATTATAACTTGAATTTCAACTCTAAAATTATTTTCTAAGATTTACATGAATTTTAATCGATCGATCCTAGCGGGTGATTAATTAAAAGGAGTGTAGATTTATTTTTCTAGAGTTGTGAGGTGTTAAACCTAATATTCTAAAATGTTATTATTAAAATTACACTTGCAACGAGAGTTGATTTGTAGTTTTGATATTAATTTGGGAGAATTCAAATAATTAAATTAATTAATTAGAATAACTAAAATTTGTGGTGTAATCACACTCCTTGATTGTTCTCACAATTATTTACCTCACTTATCTCTTATTTTTAGTGTTAGACTTTGTTTTCATTTTAGTCACTTTCTAGTTAGTTATTTTGATCTTAGTTTAGTTTAGTTTAAATCTCACCTCACCCTATTGTTTTAATATTTGAAAAAGCTAAAAAAAAATTAGAAAAGTGAAAAAGCACAAAAAGAAAATAAAAAGTGAATTACAATTGAATTTGTCTCTAGCTTACTCCCTAGAAAGTGGATTGATACCCTTACTTACCTCTACACTTGAGTTTGTTACATTTTGTAGGTATTTTGACTAACTTGGCTTTCAAACAACGACACATACAAAAAAGCATAGTTATCAAATGGTGCCGTTGCCGGGGAGATGAAAAGCTAAGTTATCAAATGGCGTCGTTGCCGGGGACAAGGGGTAAAGGGACGGCGGAGTCAGCGCCGGACTTGAACCGCAGTACAGCGTCGGCGCTAGTCGGAATGGGGCTGGGCATAGGCGGGTCGCGGTTTGGTGGTTCCAGTTATCTCCGGCAGGGGTAGCAGGGGTATGGGGTTGATGGGTCTTAAAGTGTTTGGATTTGTGAGTTGCTGTTGGTTTGGAAATGGGTATAGAGTTTTGGTGGGGTTGTTTAATGGTGGTAAGATGGTGAGGAGAGAGAATGAGATGGTGAGGAAGAAGGTGAATATTGGAGAGGTGATGTTTGTGTGTGGTGAGGGTGTTTGGTAGTATGGTGGGGTAAGATGAGTGTTTGGGGTGTAGGATAAGTTACTTGGGTTTAGGATAAGTGTGTGTGTTTAATTGTAACCCCTAAAATAACAAAGACTCAACTAAAATAAAATAAAATAAATAAAAATAAAATCTAACTAAAAATAACACAAACTAAAAATAAAAAATAATAAAATAAATAAAAATAAAATCCTAAGCTATAAAAAACTAAAATAAAAGAAATAAAAGAAATAAAAAATGAAAAATCTAAATGAAAATTAAAATCCTAAAAAATATAATAAACTAAAAACAAACTCCTAAAAACTAATCTTAAAAAAAATAAGACTAAACTAAAAGCTAATAAAAATCAAAATAAAATAAAATTATAATAATAAAGATAAAATAGAAAAATAGAAACCAAAACCTAGAAAATACTAAATAAATCTAAAATAAATTCTAAAAATAAAAATGATTCAAAACTAAAAATCTAAAAAATAATAAAAGGGCACAAACAAACACACAGAGGGTTTGGGACAGTTTAGGCTAGGTTTGGGTAGGCTAGGTTACGGGATAAGGGTATTTAGCCCCATTTTGCACACAATTGTCTTGATTTAAGCCTTTGAACTCCGTAATACACAATTAAGCCTGCATATTGAACAATTAAGCGCATAAGACCCATATTGTCGAGAATTAGCAACTAAAGTACGTCTATTCGGGATATAAATTGTACAGTTTTGGGTGCTTATCAAGAACTGAGGAACAACCGGTTGAACAAGTGCCAAGGTGAGTGTACTCACTAGTAAGATGTATTTATACATGATTATGGATATTATATGTTGTACTTGTCAGGTTGAGTATAAATATGAGATGTTGTGCTTATTGAGATGATTATGTATATCATATGTTGTACTTGTCGAGTTGAATATAAATATGAGATGTTGTATTTATTGAGATGATTATGGATGTCATATGTTATATTTGTTGAGTTGATTATAAATATGAGATGTGGTACTTATCGAGATGATTATGAATATTATATGTTGTACTTACCGAGTTGATTACAAATATGAGATGTACTTATTGAGATGATTACGGATATTATATGTTATACTGGTCGAGTTGATTATACATATGAGATGTGGTACTTATTGAGATGATTATGGATGTTATATGTTGTACTTACCGAGTTGATTACAAATATGATATGTTGTACTTGTTGAGATGATTATGGACATTACATGTTATACTTACCGAGTTGATTACAAATATGAGATGTCGTACTTACCAAGTTGAATATGGATATGATATGTTGTACTTATTGAGTTCATTATGGTTAGTATATGTCGTACTTACTGAGTTGATTATGGATATGATGTGCATGTATTATAAGAGATGTTATGGATTATTAACAGCCAAGAGATGTTATGGCTTATCAACAGCCAAGAGATGTTATGGCTTATCAACAGCCAGGAGATGTTATGACTTACTAATAGCCAAGAGATGTTATGGCTTATTAAAAGCCAAGATATGTTGAGATGTTTTGTATTGTTACATAGATACGACTTATTGCATTTAATTTTATGCACCAGTGTAGTAGTAATGCATTCACTGAACTATTGTGCTCTCGATTTCTATGTTATATTTTTTTCAAGTAATGAAATGTCACTACCAAATCTAGGAGGTCGGGTGGGGTTAGCAAGGGATGCGTAAAACCATGATTTTGGTCAAATTAAGAAGGGGTAATTTAATCCTACTTATCCTTTGAGCAAGTTTGAATAAGCACGATTACTTTAATATTTTGAAAAGTTTTTAGTGTTATGGCTTCATACTGATACTGAAAAAGGATACTTGTGTTTATTATTTGGTTAAGGCAATTATGGTTTGACTCACTTTGACTTTCAAACTAAATTATAAGTAACTGGGTTGGGGTATGTCATTTTTATAAATCATATGTTGGGATGTTATATTTTATAATTTGAGATTATTTACAAAATGGATTTTAAAACAAAAAAATGATCTCGTTCGAACGTGATGGGGATCTCGTTAGAACGACCATCAAATGAACTTCAATTGAGATATCCTTGTCTTGACATAGATTGGTCGTTCGAAGCTCGTTAGAGGGGTATTTAAACGAGATTGGGTTATCGTTAGAACGAACCTTGATGTCTTTGGAACGAAACTGCTATTTCCGTTAGAACAAGGTTTGTTTTATTTAAAACGGCCCCACGCCTCTTTGAAATTCATATTTTTGTTATAAAACCTATTTCATTTATAAATTTCAGAGAACATTGGCAAAAATAATTTTTCAATAATTGTTCCAAAGTTTTCACTTTTGGTTTTTCGAAACCACTTTTACTTTCACAAATATTTCTTGCCCATATGTGATTTGTGAGATTTATAAACCCTAATTTCCAAATACTCTTGCATAAACCCTTGTAGAGTTCTACTCTACTACTTATTTGTGGTACCGAGGTTTCACTATTGAAGAAGACGAAGGTTGATCGGTGGATACCGAGGGAAGACCGCTTCCTATTGACGACTTTGGATTGGGTCATTTTGTGTAGAAAAAATTGAAGACTTTGTGAGTCATACTTAGTTAGTCTAAGTAGTTTGTAAGTTGACTATCTGTCAATTACTCTACAGTGTTGAATATAGGTTTTGTCCTTTTGGGGACTTTTCCTTACATCTTCATGTTATTTTGCATGCTTGGTTTGTCGAATTAAAATTTGGAGTACATCTTTGTATACACATTTAAATTAATCAAAGATAAATTTGATAAAATTGGATTTGTATGCGGCAAACTAAAATACAAATGATTCCATAGTTACCAAGCATTCTCATACATCTTAATCTGTTTGGTTATATTTTATATTTATTGAATGCTTGGGTCGAATGAAATTTCTTGAACTATAAACTAAGACTTATTGTATGTAGAATGCCTTTAGTTTTAACATATTTAAATATGTGAATTGAATTTTGAAGATTCTTTAATGGATTTCCAACAATACAAATAGTGGATAGGATAAAGTAATAGAGTCTCTAGTAATCATGTAAAGGGCATTCATGAATTTGTTAAGGTGGGATATGTCGTAAGACTATAATATTTGGACATTCCATGAGAAAAATAATATACCATATATTCCAAAGGATTTACTGATACACGACTACTTAACGTAATTCGATCAGGTGGAAGTCGTGAATTATTCGCCAGCACATCGTCCTTTGACCGTCCTAATTCATGATGCTTATAAAGACCAACACCATAAAAAACATAAGCCTATGAGTTCGGATATTGTGCATTATGACCAAGTCAATGAAAAGTTAATGCTTAATTAATCAAAGATCACGAATACATATGGTTGAACGCTGATACGCTTAGACCTTTGTAAAAAATTACAACGAAGATCACTCGTTATTTTATGTAATGATCAGTTGCATAAGTTGAATAATCAGTTTGGTTTATCGGGTAATAGCGTAATTAAAATTCTTAAGTAGGCTAATGACATTCTCTCGAATGAGAACATGTTATGAAGGGTTGGGTTTAAAATACAAATATATGCATGTATGAAAATATGATTTCATATTGCACCATAACGAACACGAACTAAAGTAGGAGTATCATGTATTCAATGGTCCAAGATGTAAGAATTGTGATAGTGGAAAAACAAACTCATAAAATTTTGCAAGTGCTATAAGAGGCCATGACATGGCATGCTCACGCAGGGGTGGCTGGGAATATAATCCTTCATCCCGTTGATTCACTCATATAACAACTGTCAAATGCAACACCCTGAATTTGCAAAGGAATTGCACAATGTCCATCTTGGATTATCAATCGGTGGGTTTATCCCTTTCAATAATTTACGCATTAATCAAAGTTATTTTCCAGTTCTCAATACGCCTTTAGGTATCCCTCCAACACTATGCATGAGAAAATAATTCACATTATTATCGTTGATGATGCCTGGGCTAAAGGATCCCAAAAATGATATTGATATTTTCTTAGTCCTACTAGTTAAAGAACTTAAAGAGTTCTGGAATAAAGTCATGAGGGAGTTTGATGCTCATAAGTATGAAGAGTTCACACTTAAATAAATAGTGTTGTGGGCGATCTAAAACTTTCCTTCCTATGGGACCTTGTCTGATTATAATGTATGTGGTTATTATGGATGTCCCATTTATAGGGAAGAAACTAATTCCACTTGGTCATAGTGGTAAAATGAGCTATGTCGTTCATCGTAGATTTCTACCAAACAGTTACCCTTTTAGGAATGATAATTGTAACTTTTTACTGGTTGGTTACGAGCATAGAGTTAAACATATTTGGCTCTTTGGTTATCAAATTGAGAAGGAGAAGGTGTGACTTTAGGGAATAAGTTTGAAGGAAAACACCCTCAGTTTGTAGGCTAGAAGAAAAAAGCTAGGGAGGATCCAAAAGATCCTAGTAAAATAAAGGCATGATCCAGACAGTCTATTGTATTTGACTTATTGTATTGGGAAGAACACCATGTAAGGCATGTAATTAATGCAATGCACGTGGAGAATAATTTTACGAAAAATATGATAAGAGCATGTGTGGAAGGATCTCATTTGAAATATGGAGAGAGGCACGTCGCGATCTAAAGGAGATGAAAAAAATTATAGTTGAAAACGGATCCTATAACAGAAAGAAATTCGATTCCCATGGATGATTTCACTTTGACTACAAGTGAGAAAAATATCCTTCTATACATGTTATTTAACTTGAAGACTCAAACTCATTATTTATTGTAAAATACTAAACAAATTACCTGAAACTATGTAAGTCTCACGACTGGCACATCATCATTCAATTAATCCCTTTGTTGTTTAAGCATTTATTTTCTGAGCACAGAGATCTACGCATGTCAACTATGAAGATTAGTTTGTGCTTCACCTTACTATGTGCAAAAGTAATAAATAGGAAGCACATTAAGGGTGTGAAAGAAACTTTAGCTGAGGCGAATTATGTCTTAGAGAAATATTTTCCTCTCTCATTCTTGGACATTAGCGTCCACCTGCTTGTGCATCAATGCGATGAGGCTTTATTATGTGGGCACTTCAAGTATCACTGGATGTGTCTTTTTGAGCGCTTGTTGAATACCTTCAAATATTACGTTAGGAATACACTGAATATTCGAGGATCAATTATGAAAGAATACATAACAAAATGTTCATCGTGATACGCTCGAGAACATATATTGGATAAAGGTCTTAGGAGGTTCAATCCTCATGGCTATGAGTGGTCGAGAAACCTAATGTGAGCGTAAAAAAATTCACAATAAAGGATTCACGAAAGCAATCAAGAAAAAGAGCAGAAAGCAAATGAAATCACACACAACAATGATGTACGTGGTTCGACAACTTGCCTACATCCACGAAGAGGTTACTTGTTTTTCTTATTAAGTGTCTCTTAACGATTACAATTTTTCATCCCTTTGCCCCGGGTTAGGGAGTAAAATTTATACATATGCGTGTTATGGAGTTTGAGTTGTTTAAGGAACTTTCTCGTACGTGGATTGTCCATGAGGTGCTTAAATATCTCGATCGAGATTCTTAGCACCTTATTTTACCATATTCGTGAGTATCCTACTCTACATAAAATGCCCGTGTAGAAGTTAAGTCATGATTTGGGCCGGACCAATATAACTCGAGTTATATTAGTTGACTACTCTCATGGGCTTGTAAAAAATGGGCTCCCACAATTGCCCCTAAAATGTTTGGGTTATTAACTATGGGCCAACAAATTTCAACTGGTCCAGAGGTCTAAATCCTTAATGGCATAATTGCGATAAGAGAGCTTGCAACAAGGGTATGTTTGTCCAAAAGGTGGAAATGGAGCGCCAAAATCTTCTTAATAAATTGAAACTCGTCATTTGAGTGTTCTAGTGATCAGTCGAGACTTACCCAAGCATTTGTTCACTGTATTTGGCCGTTGTTGCACATCTCCCATTCCTAAGATCCTCTCCTGCTTCAATAGTTAAAGTTCTTCTTCTTATGTTCTTTTTAAAAGCTTTCTATTGCTTGTAAGTTACAGTCTTTGTCTCTTTTTTAGTTCTTCTTCTCTGTATTAGCTAGTTACTGTAGCTAGGGTTTCTTCTTATTTTTTCAGTTATAACGATGTTAGATGGTAAATCCGTAGAGGAATTTAGGCGTAGGTACAATATGGTTGATTGGGTGATGATCGAATGTGCCCTCTTCCCCATAACATTCATAGGGTTGATGAGGGACACTAGATTCACACTCTCTTAATAACTCGAGGGGGTTTGAAATTTCCCTTGAATGAGCTATTTCTTAGATTCTTTAGGTACTTTTCCATTGTTCCTACTTAGTCTGTCCCAAACGTATGGAAGATAATTAATGGTGTCCATATGATAAATTTTCTCTATGGGACAAAATTAGGTCTTCCTGAGATATGCTATTATTATGTGTTCTCGAAATAACAAAGAGGGTCGATTGTATTTGAAAACCATAAGAGCTGAGAGAATTCTAGCTGTAAATCTCCTGAATTTCCATAAAGACTATTGGAAAAGTGGATTCATTGCAAGGGACTAGTAGCACCCCCCACTATTGGAAGGGGAGAGACCACGCGATCTTCCTATTTTAGACTATGGGGTGGTCAAAATAGATCGCTGCCTCTTTTTTCCTTTCTGCTAACTTCTTGTAGATTCCTCTCATTCTTGTGGATGATTTTCCCTTTCTTTGTTATCGTAGATTGTGCCAGGAACCAAGAACCTGACATTACTGAGATCAATATTGAAGAGTTCACAAAAGCCTAGAGCATATTGGCAGAAGGTGAGCATCTTAGGTCGATGGCCTTCCTTTTGGAATACAAGAATACAGGCATCATCTTATTGCTTGTCCACCCGATCAGGTCTAAGTTTTGAGAGCTCCAGAGGTATGTCCTTATGAGGAGGAGAGCTCTGAAGAAGAGGAGGAAGAGAGAAGAGGAAGAGAAAAAATTAGTGGAGAAATAGAGGAAGAATTAGAAGAATAAGATATGGCTCCATTAGTCAAGAAGAGGAGATTGAGGCTTCCTGACGACGATGATGACCATGCAGTCTTATCCGACAGGATCCCTTCTTTAAAGATCTGGGGTAAATTCTCTGAAGGGCAGTGGTACTGGCCCATCTGATAAAGGGAGAGAGAAAGAGAAGGAAAAAGAAAATAAAAAAGAAGAAGGAGAGAAGGAGAGAGAGTGAGTAAGAGAGAAAGATAATGGAAGATAAGAATAGAGAGAGAGAGAGAGAGAGAGAGAGAGAGAGAGAGAGAGCAGAGGTTAGCCTTGTAGTCTGCTAAGGGGCCCACCATACCTAGTCTTGAGGGAGGTAGTGTGGGAGACTCCCCTTTTTTGGCTCCAGACCTGCTGAAGAGGTCAATGCTCGTCGCTAATCGCAAGAGGTTTTCTAGACTGGGGCCATCTCAACTTTCCATCAACACCGCACAAGGGATAGATCTAGTAAGTCTCTCTTACTTATTTCTTCTTTTTTTATTCCTCGTTTATATTTTTATTCCCTATTGTTCTATTTTCTCTGCAGATGTTGTCTGACATCACTACCATCTTGAATAATCATTCTAACAGCTTCAGAAGGGAGGGAGAGCTGAAAAAAGACCTGAAGGCTGAGAAGGTGGCCTTAGAGGCCTAGAAAACTACCTTTTTCGGTGCTTGCCAATCATGGGAGCATGAAAAGAAGAACATGTCTAAGGCTTATGATGCCTTGGAGGCTTTTCAGAAGGTGATAGTTGCTAAGAAGTCAAAATTGGTGGAGGCCAATAAAGAATTGACTGATAAGGTGGCCAAGCTAGAAGGCGACCTTCCCCAAGACAAGGATGATAGCTACCGAGAAGGCTTCTACAAAGCTTATGAGGATGTTGAATGCCAAATGGCTTATTCTTTCAAGGTCTCCTTTAAGAGGGGATGGGACCAAGCTTTGAAGGCTATTGGCACTCCTGCAAGTTCTGAGCTCTTCGACCTTTATTCTCCTGGTTTGGACCCTTTTATTGAAGATGAAGAAGGAGAGGGTGATGACCAAGCTATTGGTAATAAAGAGATCATCCTTGCTGCGATTAGCGGGAGCACTAGTGCTTGCCAGGAGCAACATGTGGTCGTAATGGGAATACTAAGGTTGGGAAAGACCAAGTGAAAGACTAGGGCTCTCATAGACTAGGAGTTTCTATTTTACTTGTATAATTTCTAGTTTTCATTGGTATGTCCCCTTATTTTGTAAACTTCATGTACGGACCAGTGACCCTCTTTCCCTTTTTGATAATGGAATTTTTCCCCTTGGTTCATGTGTTCATCTACTTGAGTTTAGGCTAATGATTGCTTCTATTTTAACGTGTATTATTTGTAGTCTTATAATTTATATCGCTACATTTCTCCCAATTCTTAACTGGGGAGAATTTTTGGACCTGATATCAGTTTACAAACTCGCAAAGCCTTCATGAAGATTTGTAAAAATCACTTAGAGCTAGGAACGAACAATACAAAAACCAGACTAAAGTGATGGCCAAGATGAAAGATGACCTTCAGGATATAGAAGAGATAGGGGCCTCTGTTTAAGAGGAAGTTAATTCCTTGAAGGCCCAACTTTTGGCGAGGACTGAGATCGACTAAGTGGGCGAGGTCTTACAATGTGAGAATAATAATTTGCGAAATGAGGTAGAGAGCTTTAAATCTTTCATCGAGGTATTGAAAGACAACGTCAAGAAGATGAGATACACTTTTAAGGCAGTACTCAGAGAGGTTAGGGGAAAAGGTTATAATGCTGGTTGGGCAGATGCCCCAGCAAAACTAAAGGAGGCTGAGAGCGTTGCTTTCTCTTGAGGATGGTTGACCACTCTTAAGGAGGTGAGAGAATCCAGGCTTTGGTACAAATACCAGGTTGAATGTCCTGCCTATAGCCATAACCCCTTCTCGATAGATGGTGAATGGATTTCGGTCGATGCCATTCCTCCCCAACTCTTGGACCAAAACCATGATGAAGATGTCGATGAATTTACGCTGAAGCCAGATGATGGTCAGAGGGCAGTTGTAGCAGAATATCTTGCTCGATGCCCTAGCCCCTCTTAGGATTTTGTATATCTATTTTTGGTTTTGTGATTGTAACCTTTTATCCATAATAAAGAATTTTCTTATGTTTTGAACATTGTGATGACTAAACATATTTTGTTTTTCGTAGGTTACTAAGCACTTTTATCGACTAAAATGATATTGATTGACCAATCGTAGGCTTTAAGTAGGCCAGTACTTAGTTTGAATCGTTTTGGGACTTAGAAGCCGACTAAATGATATTTAAGTGTTGGCACGTTTTCTTTAGTTATATTTGAGCATTATCCCAGTCCAATATGCCTAAGCAGTATTATTCGATTCACTTTACCTTTTAGGTCGTGTCGTCACACTTCCTTAGGCCTAAGTGAGATTATGGCGAGAATGTACCTCATTATTGGGCCGTCCACCCGAGCAGGTTTTTTTGCAACCAACAAATGCTTGAGACTAACTAAAGTTGGCTTTATGACCTACGAATCCCTAGTAGGGCTTTGGTTAATATCGAGGCAACTCATGAGGCCCCTTGTGTTAAAAAATAAGGTCCTAAGGGTAATTTGAAGTGATCTGCATTTAACTTGCTAACCCTGTTAATTAATCATTCAAAATATGCACAAAGGAGATATCATTGGAAAATGTGCTAATTAATGAGATATAATACAGATGAGTTAGGCAGCCAATGTGATCTTTTAGAATAGATGAGCTCTAGAATTTTATTCACCGAAAATCTTCTTATTTAGTAACAAAAATTTGTAAAAAATAAAAAGTCTTGCTAAATAAAAAAGATATAAAAGAAGATCTAAAAGTAGAACTTCTTCAGATTGGTTGCGTTCCATGATCTTGGTATCTCCCTGTCTTCCAGCGTTTCCAACTGATATACTCCTTGGAGATCATCTCTAATCACTCTAAATGGTCCTTCCCAGTTTAGTCCCAGTTTTCCATCTAATGGTTTTACGGCACTACCGATGACTTTTCGCAGGATGTACTCTCCAATTAAAAACTTCCTCGAATTGACCCTTTTGTTATACTGCTTGGCTAGTTATTATTGGTAGGTAGCCAACTTGATCAAGGCTAGATCTCCTCGCTCATATACTAGGTCTAACTCAGTTCATGTGGCTTCATCATTGAATCCTTGGTCGACCAGTGTGGTTCTCATAGTAGGGAGGCCTGCTTCCAGGGGAATAACAGTCTTCATGCTATAAGCTAAGGCGAATGGAGTTTCCTAGGCGTCGTGCGATAAGACGATAGAACATGAGGGAGATCATCCACCCAAGCTCTCTTAGCTTTTTCTAATCACTTTTTCATCCCATCGATCATAGTTGTATTGGAAGTCTCTACTTGCCCATTGCTTTGGGGATACGCCACATAACTAAAATAGTGCTTGATGGCGTATTCGTCATAGAAGGCTTGGAAGAAACCACTTTCAAATTGAATGTTTTATCGAAGATGATGGTCCTTGGTATCCCAAAGCGAGTAATGATGTTTCTCCATATGAACCTGGTCATGTCAAAGTCTCAAATATTCGCCAAAGGCTCTACCTCAACCTACTTAGATAAATAATCAGTATCGACCAAAAGATACTTACAATTTACAGATGCAGTAGGTAGTGGTCCCACGATATCCAACCCCCATTAAGTGAAGGGTTATGGGCTGGTAAGGGATTTTAGGTCACTGACGGGCTAGTGAACCATTGGCAAGTGCTTCTGGCACTTTTTATATTTGTAAACATGTGTGTTTGCATCCTTCTGCATGTGAGGCCACCATTATCCTTCTTTGATCGCTCTAAAGGCTAGCAATCTTCTACATGCGTGACTCCCACATATTCCTTCATGAAGTTCATTAAGCACTTGCTCGGTATCTTATGGGTGGACGCATTAGAGGTAGGGGCCTGTAAATGACTTCTTATAAAGTTTCCCCTCAGGGATAAGGTAGAAACGAGAAGTCTTAAATTTAATTTGGTGGGTTGATCTCTAATCGTCTGGCAGTATATCGCTCCGTAGATAATTGATGATGGGATCCAGCCAACTTGAAGCCCTATCTGTGAGGAGGACTTGATCGTCTTTGATTCTATGATTAATACTAGGTTGTGTGAGGAATTCAATTTGTATTATTCTTTTCAAGTCAAAGTCAATTACTGAGCTTAGTGTTGCCAAGGCATCGGCGTAACTGTTCTATCCTCGCAGGAATTTTTTAATCTCCACCTGCTCAAAGTCTTTCGTGAATCCTCTGACTATGTCGAGTTAGGCTGTTGTACGATCATCTTTGGTGTTAAAATGCCAATTTACCTGTTTGGAGACCACATTGGAGTCACCAAATACGTTGAGGCATCTTGCCCCTAGTTGTTTGGGTTTTCGTAAGTCGGCGATCAGTGCTTCATACTCAGCTTCATTGTTGGAAGCTTTAAATACCAGTCTAACTCCTTATTCTGTAATTATGTTTCTGAGGGTAACAAGAATAATCCCCACTTCTGTCCCTTGGAATTTGAGGCTCTATCAACATACAGTGTCCAATATTTGGATGTTATATTACAGGTGACCGATCGTTCTTCTTTCATCTGATCTGCTGGTCGATCTCTTGTAAACTCAGTAATAAAATATGCTAGGATTTACCCCTTGATCGTCGTTCGGGGCTGGAAATGGATGTCGAATCTGCCAAGCTCGACCGACCACTTCAAAAGACACCCAAAAAGATTAGCTTTTCGTAAAACATCCTTGAGTGGGTAAGAGGTGATTACTATTATGGAATGAGCTTCAAAGTAGTGCTTCAATTTTATCGAAGTGATCACAAGGGAGTAGGCAAGATTTTCCAGAGGCAAGTACCTTTGTTCATCATTTAATAGTGCCTTGTTGGTGTAGTAAACTGGGTGTTATTCTCCATCCTTTTCATAAACTAAGGTGGAGCTTACAGTATGGTCTGATACTGCCACGTAAAGGTACAGTTATTCTTCGTCATTTAGAATTACCAATAGTGGGGGCTTACTAAGGTAGGACTTGACCTCTTCCAAAGCTTGCGATCATTTTTCATTCCATACTAGGCCTTTGCCTTTCTTCAATAGCTGGAAGAATGGTCGGTAACACTCTGAGGACTTGGAGATGAAATGATTGAGTGCAGCGAGCTTCTGAACATCTCTCTATGTCTGAGGAGGCTGGACCTTGGTGACGGCATTGATTTGATTTGGATTGGCTTGAATTCCCCTTTTACTTACTAGGTAGCCTAAGAATTTTCCTGATTGGACCCCGAATGACCACTTACTTGTGTTAAGATTCATTCGATACATCCTGAGGATTGTAAAGGTTATTGCTAGGTCAGAGAAGTGATCGGCCTTGTTCTTGCTTTTGACGAGCATGCCGTTGATGTACACTTCCATCGTCTCTCCCATCTATTTGCTAAAAATCTTGGTTATCAATATTTGGTAAGTTCCCCTGCGTTCTTAAAGCCAAATGGCATTACCTTATAGCAGTACAACCCAATTGATGTTATAAAGGAGGTTTTGTTCTGGTCGGGCCCATATAGGGGAATATGATAATATCCGGAGTAAGTGTCAAGGAAGCTCATCATTTCGTGAGTCACTATGGCGTTGATCAGTTGATATATTATCGAGAGAAGGAAGCTATTTTTTGGGCATGCCCGGTTGTGGCCGGTGAAATTAATGCACACCCTCCAACTGCCATTGTTCTTGGGAACCACCACTAGGTTGGACAACCATATGGGGAACTGAACTTCCTTAATGGATCCTATATCCAGTAATTTTCCTACCCCTTTCTCTACTACCTTGGCCTTCTCGGGTGACATTCGGCGAACCTTTTGAGTGATGGGCTTGAAAGTAAAATCTATATGTAGGCAGTGACATGCCAAGGTGGGCTAAATCCCAGGCAACTCGTAAGGTTCCCATGAAAAAACATCTATGTTACTTTTTAGAAATGAAACCATTTCCCTTTTCTCCTAATAGGTGAGAGAAGCTCCAATTAAAAACTTTATTTCTATCAAGTTGTCATCAGCTACAACTTCTTTCAGGTTTTCGATGACCCTGTCTGCAAGGTGGACCCTGGTCTCTTCCACCCCTGGTCTACTATACCATAATTTTTAGTGGAATGAGCGTGCCGCTCCTAGGGCTTCCCCTAGCCATTCTCAGGCTCTTTTTTTCTCTTTCTTTGGGCGGATGGCTACAATGAAGCACTTTCGGGCCGCAGCCCGGTCCCTACGAATCTCAACCACTCCACGATCTGTAATGTATTTCACCTTTTGATGATAGGTGGGTAGAACATCCTTCATGGGGTAGAGCCAACCTCTGCCCAATATAGCATGGTATGGGAACTCAATGTCCACAACTAAGAACTTGATTAACTTCGAGACGTTCCCTGCCCTGACTAGGAAGGTGATATTCCCCAATGGCATGGTAATCCTTCCTGCGAAGCCAATAATGGAACAGTGGCTTCTTTGAGTTCACTGACATTCAATTTCAATTTATGGAATAGGTCCAGATACATCACTTCGGATGAACTCCCATGGTCCACCAGTAGCTTGTCGACATCCCAGTTAGTAATCCTGAGCGTGATTACTAATGCGTCATGATATGGGGTCCTTACCCTGACCAAATCATCTTCTATGAACATGATATTCTTCATATAATCAACATCTTTTAGTCGATGATATTTCCAGCTTGAGTCTTAGCTGGGTCGATCTGAAAAGCTTCCATCACGGCAGTCACCTTATTTAGTTTCATTCTAGCGGCATTACCCTGAATCTGTTTGAGGTATGATGCCCCATGAATGATTACAAATTCATGTCTTGTATGATCATCGAGGACACTGTCTGGCTTCTGGTCACCATTGGCGCGACCTTCTCTATTTTCTTATCAATGTAATCACTAAGGTGCCCCGCCTGAACTAGATCTTCCAGGTGTGACTTTAGAGCTTTGTAATTTTTGGTTCGATGACCACGCTCCTTGTGGAATGCGCACCTTAGTGCATTATTTCTCTTAGTCGGATCTCAGCCCATCTTCTTGGGCCATTTGATGAAGGGCTCGTCCTTGATTTTGCTGAGGGTCTTTTAAATATGTTCTTTAAAGACCGTGTTAACAGCCTGGAACGCCTTGGAGGGATCATTCTTACCTCCACCTTTGGATCCATTCTTACCCCCGTTCTTACTTCCTTTTTTCTGGGTGTCATTCTTTTCTATACTTTTATTCGCCTTTGCTCGACCATTATCTCCACCATTAGGATGAACCACGTCTTCAACCTTGGCGTACTTCTCTATGCGAGCCATAAGATCACTAATGTTTATGACCTCCTTCTTGGTGAGAGACTCATACAACATAGAGGCGGTTGGCAAGCCGATCTTGAAGGATGTTATGGCAACTTACCTTGAGCAGTTCTCGATCTCATTAAAGATCTCCCAGTATCTCTTGGCATAATCTCTGAGGTTTTCCTGAGTTTTTTCTTCATAATGAGCAATGCATCCATCTGCTTAGGATGGGAGATGCTCGTTATCATGAAAGCCTCTGACAGTGTTACAAAATTTGTTATCAACTTATATGGGATCCTCTCAAACCACTTCTATGCTACATCGTGTAGGCTAGAAGGGAATATTTTGCACATAAGTGCGTCGTTGTGGCTCCATAAGGTCATTGTTTGCTCATATTACCTAAGATGATCTATGGGGTCTGTTTTTCCGTCATAGATCTTAATCCTGGGGACATCGAATTTCTTGAGGGGCTCATCGCATTCAATTTCCCCTGAAAAAGGGGTCTTCATCTGAGAATTTAGAGCTCTTTCAGCAAGCTCTCTGGCTGATCTGGCTCCTTGGTGTGCCGGATGTTGGTCCATCTCCTTACAGACCAGAATCCTTAAATCCTTTCTTGGTCGATCATAGTCTCTGTGGCACCTTTCCTGGTGGGCACGCTCTGCTCGTGCTCGCTCTGATCTATCACGTTTGATTCTTTCCTAGTCATGACTTGGGCTCCTTCCTCGATTGGGGGAGTTTCTCCCCTGAGAGTTAGGAGTCCTATCGTGACACCACCTTGTGTTCCTGGAGAGAGATCTCTCAATTCTTTCCAGTCGCTTCTTAAGGCGAGCATTCTCTTCTGATTGGCGATGTGTCGCCTCTTCTTATTCTTGAAGTCGTCCTTCATAGGCATCGACTAACCTGGAAATCTGAGTGGACCTTAGAGGTCCATGACTTTCTTTTGAAGGTTTCCTTTCCTGGAAAAACCTTAGGTTTAAATGTTGGTGGATTTTAGACCTAACCCTAGGAGGGATGGGCTTTTCCTGAACATCGTCGGCTTGTGGAATGTTGCTACTATGGTGAGACATTGATGGCTTTCTAGTAATGAATGCATTTGTAGGAATACGAGTCGATTCCCATAGACAACACCAATTATGAGTGAATAAAAATTCACAATAAAAGATTCACGAAAGCAATAAAAAAAAGCAAAAAGTAAATGAAATCACACACAACAATGATGTCGTGGTTCGACAACTTGCCTACATCCTGGGAGAGGTTACTTGTTTTTCTTATTAAGTGTCTCTTAACGATTACAGTTTTCCATCCCTTTGCCCCGGATAAGGGAGTACAGTTTATACATACGCTTGTTACAGAGTTTGATTTATTTAAGGAACTTTCTCATACGTGGATTGGCCATGAGGTTCCTGGATATCTCGATCGAGATTCTTGGCACCAGATTTGACCATATCCACGAGTATCCTCCTTTAAGTAAACTGTCCGTGTAGAAGTCAAGACGTGATTTGGGCCAGACCAATATAACTCGAGTTATTTTAGTCGACTACTCTCATGGGCTTGTAAAAAATAGTCTCCCACACCTAACAAGTTGGAGGATGGATTGCCTTTTGGGAACTTAAAGAGGCGAGACTCACCAATATTTAATAGGACCAAGCATCTCGTTATATCTTCGAATCATAAGATGAAGTTGAAAATTTAAGAGAGTAATTACCTACATATAACGTATTTTCATTTAATTATCTGTGTTCTCTATATTACCATCTAATTTTACAATTTCATGATTGCGTATAGGACGTATGATAATGAAATTACCCAAAAATCATAAGCAAAAAGATTCAACGGATGCGATGAATAATTTTAGGGAGCAGGTATCAAAAGAGGTAATTGTCACCTCTTTTGTTGCGATTACTTATGTATGTGTGTAAAACATTGCCTGGTATAAATTCACTAATAAATAAAGCTTTAAAAAGAGGTGATGTATCTTCAAGGCTTTCACGTCTAGCCAAATGTCCCACATTTTATATGAAGGAGTTTAAAAAATTCCACGCCGACAGTTTTAATTTCATCTCATACCCATGCGAGAAAAAAATATTTACGCAAAATAAAGGAATTTCAATTTATGCCTTGAATTCTTTTGTGGATAAAAAATCAATAAAAATCCAAAGGATATGGTGCTGACCTATTATGGGATTCTCCAACAAATTCTGAAACTATATTACTTAGATTTCAAACAAACCATCTTCAATTATAACTAGGTAAATGTGGAGGACACTACTAATGGTTGTAAAGTTGCTCCTACCTCAAAACTTGTCATGGTAGATTTATCTAAGATGAAGAGCAAAGATCACATCGTCAATGCGCCTTTTGTTTGTGACTTTCAAAACTTGAAGAAGTTATTCTACTCAAAATATATAAACGATGACAATTGGTTTATGGTTATGCATGCACCAAAGGTTTCATATACTCAAGCAGGCGTATTAAAGTCCCCTTCAGAGTTTTAATTTGCTCTTGATGACAACCCTAATTTTAAGGATCTTTTACTTCATTTAGAAGAAAATTGAGTTTTGAAATATTATTTTATTCTTATTTACTCAACCCTTGTATGACAATCCTATTTGTATCATATGTATATGAATAAGATTGGAATAAAACCTTCGTATTTATTTACATTTATGTATGTATGTATGGATTAACTCGCACGAACAACCCGTTTATGAATGGAATAACATGACATGATAACACGGTAACAAGACACAAAATTAGAATTTAGTGTCCGATTAGTATTTTAAGTAATGTGTTCGCTGATACAAACACTGAAGCCAAAATATTTCTAAGATCGATAAAGTGTTGTTCAGAGAGGATTAACCTTGTCAGGGCATTGAGAGTGGTTTTAATCGACGTTGTGTGGAACGCATTGGTTAAAACACAGAATATTAGTCGGTCTTATAGGCTTATCAAATTAAGGCTATGCACAACTTTATTTTGACCAGCTCTATTTTCCCTGGCTAATAGTATGCGTTTCACCCGACGAGTTCAACAAATTGAGAATATGATTATTTTGTTGGGAATATTCATATTGATCGAGGCTACTCATAAATTTAATTTTAATGTTGTATGTGTACTCTTTACTTTTATTTTTTAAATGTAACTAATCGAACTCAACAGGTGTTTGAAGTTATGATCAGGTTATGCCATAGTCTTGTTATGAAGTAAGGAGCACCTGTTGAGGTTGGCTAGTTATACATGGATGACGAAGTTCAAGTGTACCCATACAACACTAAAATTAGATTTATGAGTAACCTTGATCAATACCAATATTCACAACAAACACAATAGCTTCCCAATTTATGGAACCCATCGGGTGAAACACATGTTATTTATCTATGTAGGCATCCCGAAGTCAAATTGGAATTCGAGTCCTTTATTACATAGACTTATTTCTTTACTCTCTTTTTTTGCACTCACTCTTTGTCGCTCACATTAATGCACTATGGGTCTTGTTGTTGTTTATACTTTGTAAATAACTGTAAATTATGTTCAATACATTTTATAATATTTATAACTCTATTTTATGTGAATACCCTTGAATGGTTTCTTGGGGATCTAACCAGTCTAATTCATAAGGGATTTCAAGAGTAACAAGGTTATGTCATAGTCTTGTTATTAATTTAGGACCCCTTATATATTTTGAAAGGATTAAACCTCCAAGAAACTATTCAAGGATACTCACAGAAAACTACTCAAAATATCTTAGTCATTCAGTTACCATATTCTACTCATATATTTAGTTCTTTTGCACTTATTTCCTCATCGCTCGCATTTTGTAATATCCTTTATGTTTTACTACTCCAATAAATGTTATTTTGCATATTTTAGTGTTCCTATTCAATTTATAGCTTGTTCATTATAATTCAATCACTAATCCCACTCTGTTTATTATCATATATACATTCACATCTATTTTCATAAATTGAAAAACCTGAAAAGGGGGATTATACCACAATTTCCAATTTAAAGTGTTCTTAAAATTTTCTACACTTCCAATTCATTTTACATATATTTTCATAATCAAAATAGACACGTTAGATTTCGATCATGGGTTAGACCCCAACCTTTTTCATCTAACGAACTACGTGGACTTTAGTACCATTTTTACTATGTAGGCATAGCGAAGTCATTTTGGAATTCAAGTCCTTTATTACCATTTGGAATATTTAGAAATATTTGTTGCTCTAGTAGGGGAAGGAACAAATTGAACATTTTGCATATACATCAGGAAAGGAACACTTTAAAGTTGGGGAAAGAACATGTAAAACATTTTGCATATGCTTCGAGGAAGGAACACTTTGAATATTTTAATATTTATTTTTGTTGGCTTAATAATTTTTGTATCATTATTTTTTTATTGATTGATTAGTTAATTCTATAGTGAAATTTTATACAGGTTTGAAAACATATACATGACTTTTATTGGAGCAAACAAATAAAATATTATTTTTTAAATAAATTCATTATTGGTCATGGTCCAAAATTATGACCATATTCATGACAACATTCCAATGTGTTAAAAGGTGGCCATGGTCCGGAATCGTGACCACAATCCTTATGGTCTCGATTGGGGGTTATGGTTCAAGATCGTGACCTACTAATTAAAGTTCACGGTAGGTTTTCAAGGTCGAGAACCGTGACCAACAAAAGTTCACAGTAGGTTGTCGCGACATACAGTCACGGTCTCGAACCGTGACCAGGGAAAAATAGTCATGATTGGGGCCACAATTCATGACTATGACCAATTTTAACGGTACATAATCGTGACCATGCCCTGAACATTCGGGTTACGAAAGAGAACGTGACCTTATACTGACCGAGACCACCAAAATGGTCGCCCTTAAAATTATCACAGTCCAAAATCGTGGCCCGAGCAGTTGGTCATGGTAAAAAACAGTGACAATTTCCAGTATTTAACGTAGTGTTTTCGTAACATGGTTAATTTTTCAAAGGTAGTATGGTTAGCATTGCATGGTTTATTTGCCACGATGTGGTTAATTTTTTTAAGGTAAGACAAGTAGGATAATATAGTTGATTTGTCGTGAAATGGTTAATTTACGGAAGGTAGGGCTACTATGATGACAAGATTGATTCTCCATGACATGATAGGGTAGTTAGCATTACATGATTAAGTTTCCATGGTATGGTTTATTTACCAAAGGTAGGATGGTTATGATGGCAAGGTTGATTTTCCATATCATGGTCAATTTTTCGAAGGTATGACGGTTATCATGAAATGATTGATTTGTCACGACATAGTTCATTTATCGAAACTAGGATGGTTATGATGGAAAGGTTGATTGAAACATCATTTGTCGAAGCTATAATAATTAGGATGACATGGTTGTTCTATGACATGGTTAATTTTCCAAAGGTAGGATGATTAGAATGGCATGATTGATTTTTCATAGCATAGTTGATTTACAGAAGGTAGATTAGTTATGATGAGATGATTAATTTTTCAAGAAAATTGATTTTTTGAAGGTAGTGCGGTTATCACCACATTTGATTTTCCACAACATAGTATATTTTCTAAATGAAGGATGGGTGGGATGGCATAGTTGAATTATTGTGAAATGGATAATTTTTTCGAAGGTAAATATGTTAAGGTAGGCATGGTTAGATATTCCGTAAATTATTATTTCCAATGTTCTAATACATATGCTACGAGTATATACGAAGGTTTCCTGATTTGGATTATTTGTCTGATGTATAAGTTCCTATTGGGTGTTGAGATTTGGATCCAATACCGTATCGTTCTTCCTCCATTGACTATTTGGTAGAGTATATGAGATTATGAGGCATGTAATGTCTGTTAGTTCGTGCGTGAGAATTATAAACAATATAGTGGGCCAATAGTAGATAGGCTTAGGAAACGTTAGATTATTTGGTTACGGTATTTCCATATAGTGTTACATAGATTCGTCGCTTGTACAGACATTACGAGGATAGAAATGTAGTGAATTCCGAGGATGGAATTCCATTATTGAGAAGAAAGAATGTAGTATCCCGTTATTTTAATTAATTAATTAAATGATTATTTACAAATTATTTTCAATTTAATCATGTGTATGGTTGATAGTATAATTTATTGAAATATTGGTTTTGTGTTATAATTAAATTTAAATTATATGTGAACACCGTTGTTGATGTAAAAATTAGATCGCTCTAATTATTCAATCACAGATAAATAAAATGAGACAAAGATTTTTAAAGTGGTTCAGCCTTATAAGAATGGCCTACGTCCACTGTTATGTTATTGCTGAGTATTTTGGGAATTCTCGATTATATGTTCTCTCAAGAAATTCCGGTCCCCTTGAATGAGGGTGATTCAAGGTATTTATAGCCCTTAGGCTGTACATGAAAGGGTTGATACATTAAATGATATACATATGAAATGGTAATACATTTAATGCAGCGTGTGCATCAAGATGATAAACATTCAATGAATAATTGAACTGTTGATTATCTGGCAGTTTATGCTACGGCCGAGATGCAGCTCGGACCTCCTGAGTACCTCGGAGCGCTAGAGTACCTCGGAGCGCTAGAGTACCTCGGAGCGCTGAAGTTCCTCGGTGTATCCTCGTTGCTCGGAGAGAACATGAGTTGGTCGGGGAAATGAACTTCCTCGTTGCTATTATGCCAAGTAGATTGACACGTGTCTTCATATCATTCGTCCATATCAGCATATTAATTTTGGTTCAACAGAAGCCCCCAATGTTTCATATTTCAAACTTTGAGGAGTATGGAACATTCTTTCTCGGTATAAGGCGATATTAAATGTCTTTCCTGGGTTTTAGGAGCCTTTTCTTCATATTTGAATTTCTTTCAAATTCACAGAATCCGCCTTTTTCGAATTTTTATGAGTGCTTCGATCTTCGTGCATTTTTGTCCTTTTAGCCGCCGGTGGCGTATTAGTTTCTTTTGTGTAATCATTTCCTTCGCAGCTTCCCAAGGTAAAGTATTTAAACTTCTTAGGTAACCATACCGTCTTCTACCTTTTCCAATTTTCTGCATTCAAGCTTTCTGTTCTCTCTCTCTCCCTTGTGCGTTCATCTTTTCCTTCGCTAGTTGTCAGCTCTTCCTTTTTCCTGTAAGATTCTCTTCTTTTCTTCTGTATTTCTTTTATTCAGTATGGTTTATATTGTGGAGTCTGTTGAGAAATTTCGTTCCGATTTTTCCATTCCTTCCTGGGTAACTCTGGAGGTTCTTTCTGAGCCTTTAGATTATTTTCGATTGGCTGAGGGGCATTGGTTCCCCAGTCTATTCATTGCTGAATGTGGATTTTTTTTTCCGCCAAACCCCTTATGCTTAGAGTTCTGTCAGTACTTTGACGTTGTTCCTGCAAAAATAGCCCCCAATTCATGGAGAATAATTAATGGGGTGTATAAATTAAATCTAACTCATGGAACTCGTATAGGGATTCCTGAGATTATGTATTGCTATAGATGGGCTATTTTAGATAATGTTTATTACTTAAAAACTAGGTTTTTAAATAGGGCTCTTGTAGTTAACCTCCCCGATGCAAATAGAGATTATTTTGAACATGGGGTGGTGATTAAAAATTGGCAATATGCCCCCTTGGTTGGAGATGCAGTATACCAGGGTCCTAAATGCCCCCCATATGGCAATGGGATAGGTTTATTCTCATTTTCCTTTACTTATGAAATTATGCTTATCATTTTTGACAAAATGTATGACTGATATCTCATTATGTATTTATTTGCAGTTGATAGTAAAAGAAAAACTCCAAAAGAATTAGAGGTTAATATTAAGCATCTGAAACTTATCTGGGGTTTGCATAAGAACGTTGCAGACGAGCACATCAGGTCTGCATCATATTTGCTGCAGTATAGGAGCTATACCACTTCTTATACTGCTCGTCCTGTTGAGCCAGCCTCAACTCCCGAGGATTCTTCTTCAGATTCTCACATCCCTTTAAGTCAAAGAATGGGCAGGAAAAGAGCTCCCCCTGCTCTATTTGATGACACTACTTCTGCTGCTGAAGCCAAGAAAAGAAAAATTGATGTCCCAGAGGGGACTAAGAAGGTGGATGTTGCGCCTTCCAAAGCTACCGAGAAGCCCCCAGTGGCTCCGAGCAAGAAGGTTGATCCTGTGGAGATGACTGCTATCTCTCCGACCAAGAGCTCTTCCTTGGTTGAAATTGCTGAAGTTCCTTTGAGGAGATTGAGGAAACCGCCCTCAGTCAATTTGGCTGAAACTGCCAATCTGACTGAAACCATCTCTTCTCTACCAGCTGGTGGTGTTGGTGTTCCAACCATCATTCCTCCGAGCTCTGCCATGAGCTCGGTAAAAACTTGGATCATACCCGAGGTCCAAGGAATTGATGAAAAGATTTCTAGGGATATGCTGACATCCCTAGCTACCCGTCACCTTGCTTCAGTAAATTTCTCACACTCTGAATTTCCTTTCTTTCTTTGAATACTTGTATTTTTGTACTGACCTGTCACTTTTTCCTTTGTTTAGCTGGTGAATTGTTTTAACAACATCGTGAAGAAAGATGAAGCAATTAAAGCTTCCAGCTCCTCGTCGGGGGTAGAGGATGCTCTGCTGGGTTTGACCCAATCCTTGAAGGATTATCGTCAGCAGTATAGTGAGGACAAAGCTGTCTGGGAGAAAAAGTTGTCTATAGTTGAAGCTGAGAAGGTGAAATTGGCTGAGATCTCCAAGAGTTTGGAGAATAAGGTGAAAAGTTTAGAGATTGAGCATCAAAAATATGACGACAAGCTCAAGAACTTTGGAGAGCTTGAAGATAAGCTGAAGAAGGCAGAGGAAGAGTTGTCCGTCCTGCGAGATGTGAAGCGCCAAAAAGAAGAATTGGATGTGAAGTTAAAGACTGCCGAGGATCTTCTATCCGAGAAGCTCTCCTCGGAGAAACTGAAAAGAAAGCTCGCAGTTAAAAAATCCTTCAGCGTTGGCTGGGATAAAGGATGGGACAAAGGGATTGCTGCGATGACATCCCAAGTACAATACGGGAAGTTGAAATACTTCCGAGATGGCTGGGTAGCTGCCCTGCAGGAATTGAAGATCAAAGACGACTCTGGGCTATTCCAACTACACCTCCCTGGTCCTCCCCCACCAATTGTAGAAGAAGAAGAAGATGATCCTATCTCTGACGAATCTTCCATGGCCATAGGTGATCAAGTCCCTGCCTCTCTACCTTCCGCCAACGAGGACATTTCTTCCATGCCTCCTCCTCCTGAGAAAATTTCAACTCCTGCTGATCAAGCTGCTGTTACCACCGAGCAACCAAGCTCCTCGTCCCAGCCTCCCGAGAAAGTCTTGGGAGACAAGGAAAAGGTGTGAAGTTGTTCGGTATCATTTCTATCTTTCATTATTTGTAATCAAACAATGTAATCTTTTTGTGATCTAATAAAATACATCTTTGTTCATCTCTGTTGTTGATGATTTGTTTTTGTTGACTGTTGTCTTCTCTTCATTATTAGTTTGTGGCTAGAATGGAACTGATATCTGCACATGATACAAAGCTGATGCAGCAATGCCATGAATATTATAAAGCTGGTCATACAAATTTGAGTGTATCAGAAATTGCTGACATCCTTGGCAATGATGCCTCAGAACAATCAATTGAGGCTTATCGATACTTGAAGGATTTACTTGACCGAGTTGTGGTCAACAACGTGGCCTACTATGACTTGATTGAGGAGCTTCATTATTCCTTAGAAGATCTACAACATCAACATAATGAATCAACTGCTTTGCTGCACAAGGAGTATGAGAATAGGTATCAACAGCTTTCTTCTGAAACAGGCCATAAAAAGATCCTTGCTGGATACGATGTTAGGGAGAGAACCCTAAAAGGTGAAGTTGAAGCCTGTAGGCAGATTGCTGAGTTGCTGGAACAAGAGAACAATAATTTGCAGAAAAAGTTGGCACAGTATGAGTCTGCAGCTTCATCTTCCACTGCTTTAGTACCGGTTACCGATGAGGGTTTCTCGTTTTTAGAGGTTGAGAATGCCAAATTAAGGCAAGAATTGGATACTCTGAGAAGATCTGGTATCTCTACTACTGCTCGGGGACGAGGAAGAGGGTCTCGTGGGCGAGGAAGAGCTGTTCAAAATGTTGTCGAGGAGCAAAATTCTCCACCTGCTCGGAGCCGATCAAGAGTTCTCAGCCGTAATGTTGAAGAATCTCGTACTCTGTCAACATTGGAAACTCAAGCATACCAATTGAACGCCAAAGATCGGGCTTTATCTGAAATGTCCAAGAAAAACCTATCTTTGGAAGATCAACTTACTGCGACGAAGTCTGCTTTGAATGATAAAGATGTTTTCGCCAGGAACCTTCACGAGCAACTAGAGAGAATAACTTTCCAATTTCACAAACAACCTCGTGAGTTTTGGATGGCAGGCTACAATGAAGCCCTTTGCCACTTCGATGCTTGTCTTGAAAGTGCCAATAACGAAGGTTATAAACAAGGATGGTTGAACGCCCTGGGTGTGTTAAAGCTAGAGCAGGGCCATTTTTTATGGGATTATCATGCTCCTGGGCTACTAGACTTGCCTGTACCGCCTTATAAACTAGACATGGAGTGGATCCCAGCTCGTGCCATTCCTCGGAGCTTAAATTCAAAATACCTTGGTGACTATAGTCTTCATTCTCAGATTGAATTATCTCGTCCCGAGCATCTCTTGGATACACCTTCTGTGATGAACGTCAGAATGCTCAGAGATATTAATTTTATTAATTCTCCTCTTCGCCTTGAGGATCCTCCTGCTGGCGAGGAGCCTGTTTCAAAAGCTAAAGGAAAGAAACCAATAGAATAGGTTTTTCAGTGTAACAGTTAGCACATATGTACCTTGTAATTTATTTTGAATTTTAATGAAAGATTTTCATTTTTTTTTGCAAATCAGTATTGCTATTATTTTGTGTTTATCAAACATTTTTACATTTGTGCATATGTATCTGTTAAAAAGATAACAATATTGTGTTGTTCATCAACCAACTTAGTAATAAAAATGACAAGTATCAATGTTGCTCAATCACTTAATAATAAAGTAATGAGTATAAAATGTTTAAAATGTTTCCAACCAACCAAGGTTGTTAAATTATGTTTGTCGACCAACTACAGTTGATGGGTTTTTATCTCCAATCAGCCATACTTGGTAAATTTTTTCATAAAATGTGTCCGACCAACCAAGGTTGATAATTTATCCTCGTCGACCAAGTATAGTTGATCACCGACCAACTATACTTGGTTCAGTTTGGAATTCTTGTATTTTCTGGAATGATTTTACCTTCCGACCAACATAAATTGGCATATTTTGTTTCTTAACCAGCCAAAATTGGCATTTTTAAGACTGTTGTTCTTGCCCTCTTACCAACCGGAGTAGGTCATGGGTTTGAACTATCGGGTTCTTTCGAACTATCTTGTCCACAAGCTCTTTTACCAATCGAAGTTAATCACGCAAGTGTACGCCTCCTAACCAAAGGAGTATAATTTGTTCTCGCTATTTTACCAACCGAAGTTGATCACGCTCGAACTATCAGGTTCTTTCGAACTATCTTGTCCACAAGCTCTTTTACCAACCGAAGTTGATCACGCAAGTGTAAGCCTCCTAACCAAAGGAGTATATCATTTGTTCTCGCTATTTTACCAACCGAAGTTGATCATGCTCGAACTATCAGGTTCTTTCGAACTATCTTGTCCACAAGCTCTTTTACCAACCGAAGTTGATCACGCAAGTGTACGCCTCCTAACCAAAGGAGTATATCATTTGTTCTCGCCCTTTTACCAATCGGAGTTGGTCGTGGGTCTGAACTATCGTCTTCTTTTTGCTGTCGAGCAGCGTAGTGTACAACACTAGTATTCCCCGAAAAACTTTCAAACAAAGGAGAGAAAAATGGTGAAAATGTCATTGTTTTATTCATATTGATGGAACTGTTGTACATTTGACATCATTGATAATACTTGCGAAGGTGTTCAGCATTCCAAGCATTCTTGAATTCCTCTCCTTCTAGAGTTGCTATTCGGTAAGTTCCTGGTCGGACAACTTCTGTAACTCGATAAGGTCCATGCCAGTTGGCTTCAAGCTTATTATGCTTCTGAATGACCTTCTTTAGCACATAATCCCCTTCTTTTAAGTCGCATTTCTTTACCCTTTTGTTGTAGAACAGAGTTGTTCGTTGTTGATAAGCTGCATTCCTAATGGCTGCCTCTTCTCTAACCTCCTCGAGCATATCTAAATCTAATCTTCTCATCAAGTCACTGACTGGGGAATTGAAATTCAGCACTCTGTGTGTTGGGAGACCCAACTCTGCAGGTATTACAGCCTCACTTCCAAATGCCAGCATGTATGGTGATTCTCCAGTTGCTGCTCGGGGAGTTGTTCGCTAAGCCCACAATACTGATTGTAGCTCATTAATCCAATTAGCTTTAGCTTCACTTAACCTTTTCTTCAAACCATTTAGTAGTGTTCTGTTTGTCACCTCAGTCTGCCCATTGCTTTGAGGATGACCTGGTGCTGAATGGGTCTTCAGGATGTTTGATTGTTGACAATAGGCAGCAAACTCCTAGTTGTCAAATTGTGTTCCATGATCTGTGATGAAGGCATGAGGGAGACCATATCGACAGATGATATTTTTCCAAACGAACTGGTATACCTTCTCGTATGTCATATCAATAAGCGGCTCAGCTTCTACCCACTTAGTAAAATAGTCCACTGCAACGACGAGGTACTTGAATCTTCCTCGGGTGGTCGGCAGTGGTCCAACCAAATCAATTCCCCACATGGCAAATGGCCAAGGGGAAGTTATTGGTGTCAACAATGCTTGTGGAGTTCATCGGATGGAGGAAAAACGTTGGCACTTGTCACATTTCTTAGCATAGGCTATGCAATCAGCCCTCATCGTCGGCCAGTAGTATCCTTGAGTCATTACCCTTTGCAAAAGTGTTCGACCTGCTACATGAGCTCCACAAGACCCTTCATGGATCTCTTCAATCAATTCTTTCACTTCGGAGGGATGTACACATCTCTGCAAACCTGCCATAATTCCTCGTCTATATAAAATACCATTAGTTAATACATACCGAGCAGCTTTATACTTCAATTTCTTGGCAGCGAGCTTATCCTCTGGCAATTCTCCCTCTTCAATATATACCCTGATGGGATCCATCCAAGATGGTCCTAAATCAAGGTTAATAACATTCATCGTTAGGTTTTCATCTATGCTCCGACTTTCCAGTACTTCAATTGGTATTGTTCTTCGCAGCTCGGTACGAGTAGCTGATGCTAGTCGGGCCAGTGCGTCTGCTTGTGCATTTTCTATTCTGGGTATTTTGATCAACTGAATGGCATCAAATTCTGCCAACAATTCCATCACCTTTGCATGATACTTGACCATTAGTTCTCCCTTAACCGCATATGTTCCCATCATCTGATTCACAATCAATTGAGAATCACTTAACACCATCACTTGTTGCGCTTCCATAATCTTTGATAAATTAAGACCTGCTATCATGGCCTCATACTCAGCCTCATTATTGGAGGCTTTGAATTGGAATCGCAAAGCATATTCCATGTCAATCTCGTCTGGGGTGTTCAAAACAATTCCTGCCCCGCAACCTACTGTACAAGATGAGCCATCTACATATAATCTCCATATGGGTAACCCGTCTTCAAATTTCTTATCTGATAGAGTTCCTCGGTGAAATATTTGTTGCTTCTTTTCATCCTCCCCTGACACTTTTCGCTCCTCGTCGACCATCTCTTCTCGCTCTTTTACCAACCGGAGCTGGTCTGAGTTTGAAGTTGATGATCCTTCTACATCCACAAGCCCTTTTACCAACCGGAGTTGGTCTGAACTTATGTCTGTTGATCCTGTAACATCCACAGGTTGGTCAGTGAGCAATTTTTGTTCCTCGGGGGTATCAGGATATGTAAACTCTGCTATAAAATCTGCTACAGCTTGCCCTTTCAATGATGATCTGGGCTCATACACAATATCATATTCACCGAGCTCTATGGCCCAGTACATCAATCTCCCTGACTTTTCTGGCTTATGAAGGGCTTGCCTCAGTGGCATGTCGGTATAAATGACGATGGTATGGGCCTGGAAATATGGCCTCATTCTTCTACTTGCTTCAATTAATGCCAATGCCAATTTCTCCAGCTTTGGGTACCTGATTTTCGCACCTCGGAAAGCCTTACTTGTGTAATAGATTGGTTTCTGGACTCCATTCTCCAATCTGATCAATGTTGAACTGACTGCATTCTCTGATACTTCCAGATACAAGTACAACTTCTCTCCTGTTATTGGCCTGGACAACAATGGAGGTGCTCCAAAATACTTTTTTAAGTCTTGAAAGGCCTTCTCACATTCATCAGTCCACTCAAAAGTTTTTCGAAGTGTTTTAAAGAATGGGAGGCATTTATCAGTTGCTCGGGACACAAATCTGTTGAGCGCTGCAACTCGTCCTGTAAGACTCTGTACTTCTTTCTTTGTTGTTGGAGATCGCAACCCTAAAAGAGCTTTGATTTTATCTGGATTTGCTTCAATGCCTCGCTGGTTGACAATGTACCCGAGAAACATTCCTTCTCGTACTCCAAATGTGCACTTCGTCGGGTTGAGCTTCATCTGGTATTTATCCAGTTGATCAAATGTCTGAGCTAAGTCAACTAGATGATCTGCAGCTTTCTTGCTTTTTATCAGCATATCATCGACATAGACTTCCATGTTGCAACTGATTTGTTCGGTGAAAACCTTGTTCATCAGCCGCTGGTATGTCGCTCCTGCATTTTTCAAACCAAAAGGCATAACATTATAGCAATAAGTTCCCCTAGGGGTAATAAAAGAAGTACTTTCCCTGTCTTCAGGTTTCATTTTGATCTGGTTGTAGCCAGAGTAAGCATCCATGAAGCTGAGCAGCTCATGTCCCGAGGTAGCATCCACTAGTTGATCAATTCTGGGCAATGGAAAATGATCCTTTGGGCACGCCTTGTTAAGATCGGTGAAATCAACACACATTCTCCATTTATTGTTTTTCTTCTTTACCATCACCACATTTGCCAACCAGTCCGGATACTTCACATCTTCAATGAATTGGGCTTTCTGGATCTTCTCGACCTCCTCTTGTATAGCATGATTCTTCTCGGGGCTAAATACCCTTCTTCTCTGCTTTACAGGCTTGATCTCCTTATTCACATTGAGCTCATGACATAAGAAGTTTGGATCTATTCCTGGCATGTCTTCATGACTCCAAGCAAAAGTTTTCTTCCTGTTTCTCAAGAAAGTTATCAACTCCTGTTTTATTGAAGCATCCAACGTAGAACCTATCTGGGTTACTCGTTCAGGGTGCTCGTCGTCCAGAATAATATTTTATGTAGATTCCACCACCTGTCCTTTTACAAGTTGGGATTCATCTCGAGGATCCAGTGTTTCAATTTCTGTTCCTTCATCCACTTGGTAGGTAGTAGTCTTTTTTCTTGAATCTTCAAGTTCCTCTTGCTCGGCAGACGAATAATAGCATTCCCGAGCTACTTTCTGATCACCTTTCACAACTCCTACTCCAAAATTTGTTGGGAATTTTAAGCACTGATGCACTGTAGATGGAACTGCTTCGAACTTCTTCAAACCAACTCTTCCCATGATGATGTTGTAGGCTGACTGTACATTCTTATCCATCACAAAGAAGTTTATGTTCGACAAGCAGGCCAAGTTCCAATGAATATATCCAACTTGATCGTCCCAAGTGGAAAAACTTTCTCGCCAGCAAAACCCAGGAGGGGTCTATGATAAGGTTCCAATTGAGATAATTTCAGATTCAAACTGTCAAAGCATGAATAGTACATGATGTCTGCCGAACTTCCATTGTCTACCAATACCCTTGAAATCACTACTTCCTTCATCCTCATTTTGATCACCAGAGGATCGTCGTGAGGATAAAGAACACCTGCTAGGTCATTTTTTGAAAAGCCAATGACCAGCTTCTCTTTGTTTACCTTCCTCGGACGATCGTCCTCGGCTAGATTTATTCGCTGAATATATGAACAAGCTTGAGCCTCTCCAAGGTAAGCCTTTCTTTCTGCAGTAAGGTCTCCTCCTGCTGCATCTCCTCTTGTAATGACATTACAATCAAATGACCCAAAACGTATAGAAAATACCTCTCGTTCTGGCTGCCTTGGTTTCTTGGGAAGATCGGGGTCATCCTCTGGATCATCTTCATGGTTTCTCTTCTTTTTCTCCTCTGCTCGACGAGGAGATCTAGACCTCTCTCTAGCTCAGTCATTATTTTTTCTTTCACCTCCCCGATTAACATATTTTGATAGCTTTCCTCTTCGGATGAGTGTTTCAATCTCGTTCTGAAGAGCTATGCAATTTTTGGTCATGTGACCATGATCTTTATGAAACTCGCAATATTTATCCTTACTCCTCGAATCAGGGTCTGACTTCAGTTTCTTTGGCCATTTTACCTCCTCGTTGTTCTTGATTTCTTCCAAGACATGGTGAATACCCATTTTCAAAGGAGTATAATTGTCGTATTTCTTCAAGACTTCCCATGATGATTTATTATTTCTGGAACGTTTGTCACCGCCATTGCCCTTATGTTCTTTATTTTTAGACTTGTCGATATCCACCTTGGTGTCTTTGTCTATATTCTTCTTTGCAGCCATAGCTTCCTCGGCATTCATGATTTTGGCCGCTTTTGCCATCAGTTCTGACATAGTTTTAGGTGGATCTTTCGCCAAAGTATAATACAACTTATTAGGCAACAACCCACTCATCAAAGCGGTGATTGCTGTCTTCTCTTCGTAATCTATGACCTCCAGCTTCTCATTATTGAAACGAGTTATGTAATCTCTAGTACTCTCACCAGATTTTTGTCTAACACTTAACAAATGTGTTACTCGTTTTACTGGCTTTGCTCCAAAACAGAATTTGCCAATAAACAACTCGGCCAACTGAAAGAAAGTTGAAATCTTACCCCTAGGAAGATTGTTGTACCATATCTGGGCAGCTCCAGTAAGAGTTCCTGAGAACGCTCTGCATCTCATCTCGTCAGGGACGACATAGATGTCGGCAGCAGCTTGATATTGCTCTATGTGAAGAACAGGATCTGTCTTTCCATCATATTTGGGGGTCACTACAGGTGCTTTGAACTTTGACGGTGTAGGAAAATTCACAATGGCCTGAACAAAAGGTGTTCCTCGAACAAAAGTTCGTTGTAGGGGGTTCTTTGCTTTGGCCATTTCTCCCAATTTATCCTCCAACCGTTGGAGAGATCCTTTCCACGCTTCATTTCCTTTCTCGGGCCTATTGGTTCGAGCAATTGATCGTTCTGAGGTAGCTTCTTGAGATCTATCTTGACGAGCAGCCGGTCGTGATTGTGCTGATCCTTCTCTTAGATCTGATGGTTATCGAAAACTCCTCGACATGGTCTTAGGTGGACTCTTATTCCTCCTAGGGCCTAATCGACTGAAATGAGACATCCTACTCAGTCTTTCTAAAGCACTGGGTCTTTCTGGAGAGAGAGTGATATGTTGATCAGTATCTGTAGCCCTTATTGACGAAGTTCGCCCAGGTTGATAAGAGAAATCATCAGACTCCTGATTACGAAGTGACTCAGTACGCCTGGATCGTGAAGAAAGTAAATAAGTTTGCCTCTGACCACTTTGTTGTCCTGAACGTGCAGGTGCACCACCATGAAGGGTTTGTATGAGTTGCCTCATTGTTTCTTACATAGCAGTTTGTCCTTGAGCCAGATTCGTCATAATCCCGGCTAGATCTGGAGGTGCAGAGGGATTTGGAGGATTTCCAGCATTTCCAGCGTTTCGATTGCTAGATTCTGGGTTATCCGCCATTGATGATGAATGATTTGTGGTGAAAAAATGATAGTAACAATCATTCCCACAGACGGCGCCAATCTGTTGATGTAAAAAATTAGATCGCTCTAATTATTCAATCACAGATAAATAAAATGAGACAAAGATTTTTAAAGTGGTTCAGCCTTATAAGAATGGCCTACGTCCACTGTTATGTTATTGCTGAGTATTTTGGGAATTCTCGATTATATGTTCTCTCCAGAAATTCCGGTCCCCTTGAATGAGGGTGATTCAAGGTATTTATAGCCCTTAGGCTGTACATGAAAGGGTTGATACATTAAATGATATACATATGAAATGGTAATACATTTAATGCAGCGTGTGCGTCAAGATGATAAACATTCAATGAATAATTGAACTGTTAATTATCTGGCAGTTTATGCTACGGCCGAGATGCAGCTCGGACCGCCTGAGTACCTCGGAGCGCTAGAGTACCTCGGAGTGCTAGAGTACCTCGGAGTGCTGAAGTTCCTCGGTGTATCCTCGTTGCTCGGAGAGAACATGAGTTGGTCGGGGAAATGAACTTCCTCGTTGCTATTATGCCAAGTAGATTGACACGTGTCTTCATATCATTCGTCCATATCAGCATATTAATTTTGGTATCAACAACCGTGTTATTTATAAGAACGTTGTTATTTATTTCGTATTGCAAGTGTGTAATGTTAGACTAGACTCTAGGGGATACAAATGATTGAAATAGTGCTTTAAGTGTATTGAATTGTGCCATAGGGTTGTTTAACCCTTTATACTAAGTTTTGAGAGCATATTGGGTAGTGTCTAGAGCTTATTGGGGGTTCTAAATTAGTCCATAAGAGACCTGTGAGAATTAGAAGCGGTGGCATTACCCCTCACCATGTTGACTAGAAAGGATGTGCAATTCGAAAGGTCCGAGGACTGTGAACTATCCTTCCATGAATTTAAGGTCAGGTTTACCTCCGCAGCCGTTCTTATCCTTTCGGAATGAGGCAAGGGTCACACAGTGTACTGTGATGCATCTAGTTTAGGACTCAGAGAGCTATTGATGCAGGATGGATGGGTGGTATGCATTTTACCAATTAAAACTACATGAGAGGAACTACCCCTCTCATGATTTGGAGTTAGCTATCATAGTATTCACACTGAAAAGGTGGAGGTACTATTTATACGGGGAACGATTCAAAGTGTTTTTCGATCAAAAGAGTCTCCAGTACATATCCACACAGAGATGCATTAATCTTAGGCTTGGGAGGTGGATGGAATTTATGTAAGACTATGATTTCTCGCTGAAGTACCATCCTAGAAAAGCCAATATGATGGCTCATGCTCTCATGTGCAGCGAGGCTACGACAGGGCATATCTTTAGGGTGTGGTGGCTAGGCCCATCATCCAGTAAAAATTTATAAATGCTCAGTCATGTGACCCCAAGTTCAATAATTATCACAGTCGTATTTGGAATGGGGAAGTGTTCGACACCCTTAACATAGATAAGGACGACAGAGTGTGGCACAAGGGTCGTTTAATCACTTCGATCATTGAGGATCTTCAGGACGAGGTAATGGAAAAATCCCGTCACTTGTATTTTAGTATACACCCCCTTTATAGGTAATTCTGGTGGTCCGACATGAAAAGATATGTAGTGACATATGTAGCAAAGTGCTACACTTACTAGCTAGTAAAGGCCAAACACAAAAATCCAGTAAGGTTGTTGCAACCACTACCCGTGGCTGAGTGGAAGTGGGTGCACATTACGATGGATTTCATCACGGCCTTACTATGATCTAATCATGGTCATGACGTTGCAGGGGTGAGAGTGGATCGTCTCACCAAGTCTGCACATTTCTTGTCAATTAAGGTCACGGACATCGTGGCTAAATTGGCAAGGTTATGTCCTAGGGAGATAGTCAGGCTCCATAGTGTCCCGCTCGTAATCATATCAGATAGGGATTCTTAATTTGTTTCTCAATTCTAGAAGAAGTTCCAACATGAACTAGGAACTGAACTGAATATGAGCATTTTGTATCATCTTGAGACCGAAGGGCAGTCGAAGCGAACTATCCAAATCCTGGAGGATATGTTAAGGGCTTGTGCACTTGACTTCCAAGGTAGTTGGGCAAAGAACCTACATCTAGCAGAGTTTGCATACATAAAAAGCTACCGAGAAAGTATTGAGATGGCCCCCATTGAGGCCCTTTATGAGAGGCAAAATATCGTTCGCCAGTTTATTGGGCTGAGGTGAGGGAGAAGCACCTCACTAATTCAGAATTGATCTAGGAAATGATAGATAAGATACGGGTAATTCACCCGAGATCATGACGGTGCAGAGCCAACAAAAGAACTATGCTGATAATCTCCGAACGCATTTAAAATTTTAGGTAAGTGATCATGTGATGTTAAAAGTGATAGCAAGAACCGGTAGCCAATGGTTGGGTGGAAGGGAAAGCTGGACCCACGATACATCGGTCCCTTTTAGATCCTAGAGAGAATTGGAGATGTGTCGTACCACCTGGCGCTGCCTCCACAGTTGTCACGGGTATATAACGTGTTCCACGTATCCATACTAAAAAATTATCTTCACGCCCCCCGCCATGTTATTCATTTGAATCTGATCAAGTTGGAGGAATAAGTCACGTTTTCAACATAATCAATATCCATTCTAGATCGCGAGGGGAGAGTCCTACGCAACCAAGTTATTCCATTGGTAAAGGTCCTCTAAGAATTTCAAGGTGTCGAAGGTGCGACTTGGGAGAGTGAGTCGAGGATGCGTGAAAAAACCCTGGAACTCTTCCCTTAGCCATTTATTCGGATTTCGTGGATGAAATCCCCTAAGGAAGGGAGATTATAATACTTCGACCCAATGTTTTATCCCTTTCCATGTAATTCGTAGTAATGTGAAGCTAATGAAAGAGGATTATTATTTAATTAGCTTTTATCCCTTCATTCCATTTGGTTTGATGGCTCTCTAATAATTTAATGAAGTTGTTGGAATAAAATTTAAAAGATTAGAAATTGGTTGGTTCCAACGAAAATGTTGGCTCATTCAAAAGGGGCTTCAAACGAGCATCAAATGATCCCTTTTTCTATTACAGTGGAGCCTCGTTCGATGGGAAATATTAAACGAAAGTCAATCTCATTCGAACGAGATCGACCTCGTTCGAATGAACCTATCAGAATCAATTATGCCAGTTGTGCTATCACTACAGATCTAGATAATGTCTCAACTTTGTGGAGCTTGACAAATCTGATGATTTTTAACGGGGTTTTTTAAATATTTTTAGAAGGTTCGGCGTGGGTTATAAGAGAGAGAAGGGGGAGATCAAATCCCACCACCACTTTTAGATTTCTTCACCTCCCTCAAAAGCTCATACACCCATCTCCCTCCTTAATCCATTATTCCTCCATTTTGAGTGTGCCCAACCACTCCTACACCATAAAATAACCCATTTCTCCACATTTATACCATATTTGAAAGCCTTCTTCCAAGAAAAAAGTGGTGGGCAACATTATAGAGAGGTTTTATGGAAGCTTTTAAAGAAGCAAGGAGCTTTTGAAGCAAGAAATCTTGGAGTTTAGGAGTTTTCAAGTCACCCATTGGAAGTTTTCCTCTTTAAAACCTAAAGTAGGGATTTTACTTCCATGTTTTCAAGGTTCTTCTAGCTATGGAAATATATGTAGGATGTTCTAGATGAATTTTTAATGCCTAAAATGTAGTTACATTTACAAAATAATTGGTCTTGCAAAAAGGGCATTTTCTTCAAGACAAACCCTAAATGGGTCTTTTATAAAATGGATAAATTGGAAGAAAACATGTGAAATTATAAAACCCATAATTTATGTTGATCAAATGCATATTTGAGGTATTTCTAGGTCAAAATCCTCTTATAAACATGTAGGAACATGTAGTATGTTAAATGGTGATATGGTAGACTTAAACAAGCATGTTAAATGGGTTTTATATCCAAATAAAAAGTGAAGGAAAACAACCCTAAATATGTAAGTATTTATGTAATGAAGATGAAATAATATTGGGGTTTACATGTGATTACAAGACAAGACTATGGAATTCAGTTAAAGTTGTCTTAAGTGTTGAACATTATTATATATGGTAAAACATAAAATGGAAGGGTATGGTCTTGAACATAAAATGATAAATGTGATGTTGTAAAAATATTGGTGTAAATTCTAATACCAAATAAAAAGCAAATAAATTTTTTTTCACAAAAAGTATGACAAAATGGGGTAAAGAAGATTTTGATAAACTTGAGGATCCTAAAGGTTAGGTTCCGTCTCGAGACACCATCGGTCTAATTTTGGGTGAAAACGGATAAAAGATAGGTTTGGCACGTTGACAAAGTGATAATGCTTCCAAAACCATGGTATGATGAAAATGGAAAAAGGAAAATGGAATAATGTGGACATTGGAAAAATGTTAAAACACATAAAAAGGTTAGACTCGAATGACACCGAGAAAATTAAGGAGGGCTCGGATCCCTAGGGAGAAAAACCCAAAACCACTGGTCAGATCGTATGATGGCATCGCCAGCGGTGTGGATCCCGTTAAAGTACGCGGTATTTAGAAGATTCCAAGAAAGATAATAAAAATGGAAGTTAATTGGTTGTACTTGTAATTTAAGTAAAACAACCTAATGGCGATGTAATAATTAAGACTGAATGATAAAATGTGAATAACTATTCTCTAAACCCGGTAAGGGGTTGTAAGAATTGGTTGAGTGTGATTATGAGCTCATCGCTCGGGTGCATTGTGTGTAGTTCCAAAGATACTAGCTAAATTGTTAACGTTTTATCAATTGATTAAAATGCATATTTTATCTATAGTATTTTGCAAAAAAACTTTTAGCTTAGTATCACCCACCCTGTTGAGCGTTCGCTCACCCTTGCTTTTTATGTAAAAAAACCCTACCCCGGGTAGCTCGAGTAAAGCTCCAGGGGCGATCAGCGTCATTAGAAGGCTCTGTACTTATTTTTAAACACTGGACATTTGGTATTTGAACTTTTGGTATTTGGACTTTTATTCGAGCCTTTTTCCATAATTTCTTATAATACAGGATGGTTGTGACTTAGTTTCAGTTAATTTGAATTGTGGATTAATTTGGGTTTATAAATAAATCTTGCTAATTGACTAATTACATAAAGTGATCACACTTTTATCAAACTAAAATAAGAGTTTTAATTGTTAAATTTATGTGGAAAATTAAGGGTTTTCTTAAATAAAATGGATAAACTTTCCCCCTCCCCCTTTTAACTCCTTGGCTCGGTGCGAGTTAACCCAACGGTGACCAAAAAACTGGGGTTGGGGCATTACACGATTGGAGGTTATGGTTCAATATTGTGACCAACCAATTAAATTTCACGGTGAATCTTCAAGGTCGAGAATCATGACCAAATAAAGTTCATAGTAGGTTGTCACTACATATAGTCACGGTCTCAAACCATGACCAATGAAAAATAGTCATGATTGGGGTCACAATTCATTACTATGAATAATTTTCAGGGTCCATAACCGTGACCATGCCCTGAACATTTGGGTTACGAAAAAGAACTTGACCTTATACTGATCGAGATCATCAAAATGGTCACCCTTAAAATTATCACTGTCCAGAATCGTGACTCGAGCAGTTGGTCAGGGTCCAAAACAGTGACAATTTCCAGTATTTAGCATATTGTTGCATGATATGGTTGATTTTTCAAAGGTAGTATGGTTAGGATCGCATGGTTTATTTCCCACGATGTCGTTAATTTTTCGAGGGTATGACAACTAGGATGGAATAGTTTATTTGTCGTGACATGGTTAATTTACTAAAGGTAGGGCTATTATGATAACGTGGTTGATTTTCCATGACATGATTAATTTGTCGATCGTAGGGTGGTTAGGATGGCATGATTAACTTTCCACAACATGGTTTATTTTTCGAAGGTAAGATGGTTAGGATGGCATGGTAGATTTTCCATATCATGGTTAATTTACCGAAGGTATGACGGTTACGATAAAATGGTTGATTTGTCACGACATAGTTCATTTATCGAAAGTAGGATGGTTATGATGGAATGGTTGATTTCCACATCATTTGTCGAAGGTATAAAGATTAGGATGGCATGGTTATTCTATAACATTGTTAATTATTTAAAGGTAGGATGATTATAATAGCATGATTGATTTGCCATAGCATAGTTGATTTACTGAAGGTAGGTTGGTTAGGATGAGATGATTAATTTTTCAAGAATGTTGATTTTCTGAAGGTAGAGAAGTTATGATCACAGTTGATTTTCCACAACATAGTAGATTTGCTAAATGAAGGATGGGTTGGATGGCATAGTTGAATTATTGTGACATGTATAACTTTTTCGAAGGTAGTTATGTTAAGGTGGGCATGGTTAGATATTTCGCAAATTATTATTTCCAGTGTTCAAATACATATGCTACGAGTACGTACGAGAGTTTCCTTGTTTGGATTATTCGTCCAACATATGAGTTCCTTTCGAGTGTTGAGATTTGGATCCAACACCCTACCATTCTTCCGCCATTGACTATCTGGTAGATTATATGAGATTATAAAGAATGTAATGTTCATTAGTTCGTGGGTGAAAATTAGCAACAATATAGTGGGTTGATAGTAGTTAGGCCTAGGTAACCTTAGATTATTAGGTTACGGTATTTTCCATCTAGTGTTACAAAGATTCGTCGCTTGTACAGACATTATAAGGATAGAGATGTAGTGAATTTCGAGGATGGAATTTCGTTCTTGAGAAGAAAGAATGTAATGCCCCGTTATTTTAATTCATTAATTAAATGGTTGTTTACGAATCTTTTTCAATTTAATCGTGTGTATTGTTGATTGTATCATTTATTGAAATATTGGTTTTGTGTTATAATTAAATTTAAATACAGAATTTAAATTATATGTGAACACCATGTTATTTATAATAACATTGTTATTTATTTTGTATTGCAAGTGTGAAATGTTAGACTAGACTCTAGGGGATACAAATGCCTGAAATAATATTTTAAGTGTATTAAATTGGGCCATATGGTTATTTAATACTTTGTACTAAGTTTTGAGAGCATATTGGGTAGTGTTTAAAGCTTATTGGGGATTCTAAATTAGTCTATAGGAGACCTGCGATAATTAGAGGATAAATTAATGTTTAACCCTCATAATTAAGATATCATAACAAAAAGACTTAAGTCTAGTTGTAATGAGGTAATTGGAGTGTAAGAGATTTAAGAAGAGACTTAACAAGATATTTAACCTAGATATTTCAAGAAAATTTACAACTTATTTCTTATTAACTCCTAAGAATGATCTAAGTTTATAGAATATGTTTCATATACTTAAGTTGAGAATTATGATTCAAGATTGTCGTTTTATTAATTAAATCTGTAATTAAGTTGAACCCATATGAAGAACGTGATGAAATGATGATTATGATCTTATAATGTGAGATTTAACTTTATTAACGGACTTATATAGTTAGAAATGTGTTTAAGAACACTTTGAAGTTGTATTTGGATTGTTTTAGAACTGATATAGGTTAGGAAAACCTTTGGAAATGATATGGTATGAAGAAAATTGATAAAATTAAAATTTAAGAAAAAATTTATAATACTACGTCATTTTGGGTTCGAAAGACAAGGGTCGGTCGATTGCTGGGGGGATCAGGTGGTCCACCAGGGCTGATAGATCGAGGTGTACAATGGTTGTTTTGTTTATTAGGACTTATAGATTTAACCTAGGGACTTTCCAGAGGGTTTTGGTTAGGAGGTTTGAATCTTGATCCTATATGTTTACGTGGAGGTTATGTATATGGGAATCATGATTATTTTAGGGGACGCAAAACCCAATACGTTCGGTTAGGATGATAAAACATGTTCATTTATACGTGTTTGGAAATAATGTGTTTTGTGTACTATATATGTGGACATATAAGGCGTGTGTTTTGATAAAGTTTTATCATAAGATGAAAATTCAAGGTAAATTTTGTCATTTCGTAATCATGATCTTGGAAGATATACAAATACCAACATGTAAATAGTTAAATTATCTTCTTTGGTCTTCCGATTGTACATCAATCTGAGTCCGTATGAAGAATTATGGCCATTCCCGTATCGATGTAGAAAAATGACTTAAATTGTTTTGTAGGAGCAATTTTTTTAAAATTTAGGACCGACTTGATCCAACCCTAATTCAGACCGATACCGGTATTGTTCGTAGGCACATTAACAACCTAAAATGATTGTTTTATTGTGTTTAGTTTGGAGAATAAATAATATATGAGGGGTTTTGCTTTAGGGACTCTCCTTAATAGTATTTTGAGTTTTCTATGTATTTAGATCTTCTCTCTCCCATGGTTTCATTGAAACCTCTTGCTTTCTCTATCTTCCATAATTAAATAACTACTCATTGTTGCTTAGTAGTTGTTACAATTATACAATCTTATTCTCTACTTATTTATTGGTTTGTAAATACTTGGATAGCATATAATTAAGAAGGTTATGACCAATACCTGCTTCAAATTATTGTCCTCGTATCTATTTTATCAATTATCTTCCATTCTTAATTATCTATTTACGAGTAGCTAATATATGTGTATATATATATAGGTTGGGGATCATAAATCCACCATGGATTATTGAGATTTAAAGTTACGATTAGGGTTTGATTTAATTTAATTGAGCCTTTTAACTTCCCTTATCATGCAATGGTAGTGTTTAAAGATTTACTACATCTTCAACCCATTTGTCCCCATAACCAATTGAAAGTTTAATATTTTATTGTTAAATTTACACTCTACATTTTTTATGTTTGGTATCAACTGAATATGATAGATTAAATGTGAGTTGAACCATATATCATTATTTATTTTGTTAGTCCAAGCATGGGCAATGATACCTTATCTCTGTTATTCATTTAAATTAACCTTCGAATCAACCTTGTATACCAATACTTGATTTCTAGTAAACATCATTAGTTACAAAATTATTTAAAAGCATTGTTTGACTTAATCCACCTAACTCAATTAAATCATCTCTCAAAATTTCTTTGTGATATATAGTAACTTTATATAACCCAAAAGTGCTCTTTATAAGTTTCAAATCCCTCTAGAAATCGATCCCCGACTTGTACGATGTATTACTTATTATGATTGATTTATATTTAAATCAAACATTATTTTTGGAGCGGTAAGTTTTTGGGGCCGTTGTCGGGTATTGAAAAAAAATTAGGTTATAAAAAGTTTCTATAAAGACAATTTATTATGTTAGTCCAAAAATTATTTACAAATAATTTTTGAGTAAGTCCATCTTTTTTTCTCACCTCAATCTTGAGTTTTGAGTAAATATAAGACTTGCGTGAAATTTTAAATACTTTATTCATTTGATAGAAAATATATGTGTAAAATATTGTAGTTAAATTCCTGTGACGAGCAATTTAGCGTTCATATTGTAATTTTGTTCAAAAGTAAGTTTACTCCCATGATAAATGCATATGTACTAAATTTTATTAAAGTAGTTGAATGGGTATATGCATGCTGGTTATGCTAAGGGTTGAGGTCATTAGTTAAAGTTGGGATTATATTGACATTTTTATTTGTTTTTGTTGAACTTGAGGTTAATATTTGGTTGGCCGATATTGAGATAGTCCAACAGTTAGTGTACTAATATGGCCTATACTCCTAAAAGTTGATGGTAAGTATATATACAAGTATATACAAGTTGTCATATCTATTGTAGTATAAAGACAATGTACGCTTGAAGTCACTAGTGTACATTGGAAGTCGCTAGTGTACATGTCCATTATATTCCTCTTTTATATTGTAGGTGGATACTAGATAGTAGATGCTCGTGTATCATAGAAAATTAGTAATATGGAAAGTATATTATTGTTCATGTGATTATATTTTATCCTATCTTAGTTTTTCGATATGAGTTCAATAGTCAATATTATGGTATTATTAATTGTTATTGGGACACTTAAAAATTAGTTTAGCGAAAAAGGTCATTTTCAATGGGTCTTGTTACTCATGATGCTACACACGTTTTCTTTCAGTAGCCCATGTAGGATTGAGTCCTTTAAGGTTCATTAGTTATAGTCGTACGTGTCAAGGATGAGCACCTTACTCGTATATATTTATTATTTCCTTATTAACTAGTAGTACATTCTATAGACATTATGTACTATCTAATAGTTGGGTGACAATTGTAGCTTGGTACTTCTTATGTTATATTAATAAGTTGTTATCCTTATGGTATTATTATCTCCTATTTGACAACTTTGCGTATGCATCGTCATACACCGAGTTATATCATTAATTTTATATTATTACTTTGGCCTAATTTGGGGTGTGACATTTTCAAATCTCCACCTTTGCGAGATACTAACTAAATTATAGAGTCTTCCAAACCAAGTTGCACATGTTCACTTAAGTGAGAAAATGCTCGTTACATCGAAGGTCACCTTCGCTAGTGGAACACCTAGGTAGCGCTTCTACCTCAAACCTTTGGTTTCTCAAAGTCAAACTTGTCTCCAACGAATCCAATATTCACTGCTCGTGAACTCAAGTAGAATATTTAACAAAATGCCTCTAACGAACATCCAACAAAAAATAGCTCTAACCTTAATTTGAGATAAAACCCACAAAGTGAGAGTTATCACCAAAACAAATTATCTCCATCACGAAAAATACAATTATCGAATGAAAACTTCTAGCCAAGTTTGAGTCCTCCTCAATCATAACCATCATATCACTCTCTAATATATGCACGTCTCACGAAGACATGAGAATAACTCCACCATCTCTGTAAACCCATCATGTTACATAGCACTCTAGAAATATCATGGTTTGACATCATCCTTAATAACCTATGCCAACTGCCCTTAACCATTTATTGGTAATTAAAAGTCAACTTCTATGCCTCTGAAATAATTGGACATAAATGACTTTCCCTCTCATCCACATCACTGCTTGCCTCCAACTCATCTTTGTGGCACTCGAATGGGATCTCACAATGCCATAAAGACTACAGTAATTCAATGTCAACCTCCATGTAAGGGCTGCTACACTTTCGGTTGTCATACCAAAGAGTATTCCACTCTCCTAAGACGTTATCCAGACAAATCACAACCCAAATGAGTGTAAAGGTCACAACTCTTCTTGTAATGTAAGACCCATTTTCATGCTCGTCCATTACAATAATGTACCTGAATCTATACCAAAATGGTAGAATCTTTTTTATATTAATCCATAACATTGGGTTTGATCTCCTTTTACATACATAATCAAATCTTTGAACAAGCATCTTCGTCAATATTTTCCTCATTCTCCCTCATTCTGTCAGACTTTCCTTTTAATGCTTGGATCAATTATTACTTAACAAGGATGTCAATCACTTCCATTTTCCACGAGCCAAAATTGTTTTTTGTTAAATATCCCAACTCCATACTTCATAAAAGGAAAGGGTCTTATATTATAATAAAATTATACTATTATAAGAAGTTTATTGCAACAATATTAAAAGAAAAAATTAAAACCTACAAAAGTTGTTGAAATAGAAGTCAGAATTGTATCTCAAAGCTAGATAGAGGAGAGAGCAAAAAAAGGTTTTAGAGAGAGAGGGAAAGAGAAGTGATGCTGAACAAAGGGTCATCGATCCCTTAAATAAGGAAAGAAAAAGGAATAATTTATTCCTAAAGTGGACGATGGTTCCAACCATTATTCGATTTCTGGATGATTAGTTTGTCTCCATGTTTCGGCTGAGTGGAATAATTCGTCTTCATGCATCGGTTGAGTGAATAGTGGTTTCCTAAAGTCAGGATAGTTGGTTGTCTACTTTTTATAATTAATTTATAGTGGGTCCCACTACTTTATCAAGTATATTTCGACTAAGACTTGAGGGGGACACCATAAATTGTTGAAGTTGTTAGTCATTATTTTAACTAAAGTAAAATAATTTAATTTTTCCATTGTTAAATGAATTGGATTAATTATAATTAATCCTTCTTATTCAAGGTCTGAGCCTAAGCAATTACAGCATCCCATATATCTTCCATGATAGGAGCATTACCTTCATAGTCTAGGTCTTTCATATCCTCATTTGGATCTTGGGCTTCCCCCGGTAGATAGTCAAATGGTTTAGACCCAGATACCATGGATACGTCATCAAAAGATTTTGAAGCACGATCGAATTGAGAAAAAGGAAGCATAAATGTAGTCTTCATATTCTCCATAACTTGAATCATAAGTTGTTGTTCTCATAAATCTGAAAAAATTATCTTAAACTTTTTAAGGGCTTCAATTGGGTTTGAACTAATTTGTCCTCAATGAGGAGTAATTTTTGGCATTTATTCGAATTAACTTTTTATTTTATCTTTTATTAAGGAGATGGTTTTTGTATTATCCATACCAGGCCACCACCTATAATAAAAAAAATCTTTAAAGGACAAGAACCCTTAATTGGTTTATTGTGCATTGCAAATCCCATTTTTATTTCCATAAAATTCCAAACTTGGAAAAGTATAAGATGGTGGAAAACACAATGAGAAGATCTTTTTTCCTATATACACTTAAATGAAATTGTGTCCAAGAAAGGAATAAATTTTCCTTAAAAACTTCTTCAGGAAAAATGTTCATATTAAAACCAAATTTGTCCCACCATTGGAACACCCATCCTACGTAATCATTTCTCAGTGACTGAGCACATAATTTAAAAACCACGTATATTTGTTCTCAAAATTTTGATAATAAAATACATTAGTCCATGCATCAACAAAAACCCAGTTATTATAGGATACCCCCTCAATTGAGGTTAAAAGCAGAGATTTATTGGGAATAATTCCCCACTCCTTTGGAGAGATAATTTTATCAGAATAACTTTGTTGTTGAAAAGTGCGATTATGAACAAACGCGGTATCTGATATCGAATAAAAAATTATTCGCAAGTTTCCAAGTAAACCATTTTTAATTAGAGTCTATTCTTAAACAAATTTAATACAGCCCCTAAACATGTACCTGTGTGTCCAAATAAGAAGTTATTTAATTAAACACGATTTTTCAATTAAATCCTAAAAACATGCATCTAGATGATTTATTAAATAAAATAAAGCATGTGATAAAATATCAGGAAAAATTTCCGCAGGGCAAAATCATATTATTTTCACTATAACTTGTAAAGAACGGTTACACGGATTATAATGAAAATAATTGTGACATACGAAAATACCCGCAGGTGTCGGTTCCGATTTCATCGGCTGGAATCTCTCGCAAGAATTCCAGATGGGCAGCAATGAATAAGGGATCGGCTTCTCCAAAAAATACTCCTAAATGAGTAAAATAAATCTCTTGAAGGTTTATTGTGTGCACTTGATAAATGGGAATTAAGTGTGCATTTAAAGAGGCATAAAGCCTTAAAATGATGAAGTCTAAAGCCTTAAAATGATGAAGACTAAAAAGAGTTAAAATGACGAAGTCTAAAAAGACTTAAAATGATGAAGTCTAAAACCTTAAAATGATGAAGACTAAAAAGAGATTTGCCTCACTCCATTATTATTTTTCTTCTCCATTTTCAAAGGGCCATAACTTCTTCATCATAGCTCGGATTGAGTTGTCGTTTCTTCCAGTATTTTCGTGGCGTCGAGCTCTTCAACTTTCCAGTTGACCACTCCTCTGGATGGTGGCTGTAAAAATTACCAAAATGCCCTTGAACTTTCATATCGTGCCTTCTTTCACTGTTTTGACTTCTCTTCCGTACCACTTGCATAAAGTGCCTAAAATCGTGGAATGTGAAGTCGTTGAGGTAGAAGTGGGACACATGATGGAGACGTTGAATGCTTGATTCCCGGAATTTGGATAGATGTCGTCATATGAGATCGTGTAGAGACGTGCCGAATGTAGCGGTATTAGACATACAAACTGTGATCTAGGAAAACAGAAAATTCCTAGATTCTACCCGGACATTTATAAAATTATGTCCTTGCAGTTGTAAAGAAGAGGAGATTTTGGTTAGTTCTTATTTTTGTTGGTGTGGGTAATTTCGACAAAATCAATTTCAAAAAGCATTGTTTCATATATATATATATATATATATGCCATCTAGCACGACATAATTCTGCGAATCAAAGTATCAGGACTTAAACCTTCATGGATCAACCATCCATTATTTATCCTAAGGAACAATACTAATTCAATACCCTTTTATTAAGGATAAAATCAGGAGCAAATTTCAGCAACATTGCCTTAGCAGTCCTAGAACTTTCCGATACATGTGAAGTATTTTCCCTTTATTTTGATCAGATATCCTTCTGAGCCACTCTTGAAAATCTTGCTAAGAAAGATATTGATCCTCATCCACCATTATAGATTTTTTTTTGGTCGCTGACAATTTCTGCGATCACCACGACCCCTAGACAAGCCACTTATTGATTTTACAAAAATTCCCGAGTTAGAAAATTAGGGCGTGACTTATTTTCTCCTTTAAAATGTTGATATCAAAATTGAGCGCATATATATTAGCCTTCCATCTAAAAAATATTTATTTTGAAATAATATTTTTGACATCGTTATGTAAAACTTCTTTTGCTGCACAACAGTCAATTATGAGTACAATTTTTTTATTTAATAAATTATCTTGGAATTTAGAAATATATTTTACAATTGAAAGAATTTCTTTCTTTATAGTAGAATAGTTTTTTCTGATCATCGTTCCATGTGTGAGAAGTAAAAATAAATTAATTCTTATGTTTTATTGTGAGAACTAATTTGTTTTAAGATACCTTCATATCACATGCCTAAAACATTTGTCTCAGTAATTTTGAAATAATTTGGATTAGATCAAGAAAGTAAAGATAATTGTTTAACCTTTAATTTTATTTTTGAACTACTTTAGCGTGTCCATCTATGCATGGATAATGATTCTTCTTTAATCTGGTGTATAATATAGCAGAATCTTAAGCCAGATTTTTATAATAGTCTCCAATATAATTGAGACTGCCAAGAAATCTATGTAGCTGAGTTTTCTCTTTTAATTCGTGAGAAAATTTAGTAGCAAATTCAATTCTTCTATCAATGGGGAGTATTTTCCCTTCCCCAATATTATGGCCTAAAAACCTAACATTAATCTGAAAATGTTTCATTTTAGGAACGAACCGTATCAAGCCATTATTTTTTATTACATCTTTTAAATTTTTAAGATGTTTAAAATGTTGTTCAATTGGTTGGAAAAATATGAGGATATCATCAATATACACAATTGAGAATTCTGTATAAGGATTAAATATTTCATTCATTATATTTTAAAATTCGGATGGTTCATTTTTCAAACCAAATGGCATAACGTTCCATTGGTAATGACCAAAAGGCAGGACAAAAGCATTTTTATATATGTCTTGGGGCAACTTGTATCTATTAATATTTAGATTTTAAATCAAATTTTAAAAATATAACAGGAGAATTTAGTCTATCAAGTAAATAATTTTTATTTAGAATTGAATATCTTATCCATTATAAAATATTATTTAATGGTTTGTATTAATTACAAGTCCAAGAACACTGCGTTCCTTTTCAATAACTTTGTTGACATAAAAAGACGAGAAAATCCACGAGGAGTAACTTTGAGATATTAATTTTTTACCCAAAAGGTTTTGAATTCCATTTTTACAAAGTTTAAGATAGTCAGTCTTCATTTGGTTGGGTTTAGCTTTTGTAGGAATATATTTTTCATTAAAATATTTTTCATAAGGAAGAGAAATAATATGTTTCTTTCTTTCCCCAAAAGTATTTGGAATGTCACTTGAAAATTTAGTTATTAACTGATTTTTAATGACATTAATTTTTTGTTTTTAACCATTGGTTGATCCAACTTTTGGGATATTGTTAGATATGAAATTTATTTTGTAAGAAAATTTAATTGATTTCATTTTTAAAAAATACTTTCTTTTAAAGAGTTTATGTTCTTTATAGAATTTTGGGTTATAAACTTTAAAAAAATTATTTCCCTTTTAAAGTTGTAGAAATTCTATTGGAATTTATTTTATCCATTGGCGTTAATAATGATAAAAAAAATTGTGCTTAATATGACCTGTTGAGACATATTGGTAATTAGCAAAAAGGTACTAGGTAAACCTATTCCTTCATTTCAAATATAAATTTTATTGTGTTTATATTTAATATGTGTATCTCTGTCACTTGCATTAGTGAACGATTGAGGGTTTTTTTCAAAATATTGGGTAAGAGCTAATCATTCATGTGTGCAATTCACATCAGCACCACTATTAACCAAATCAATAATGTCGTATAATATGTATTCATTTCTAATAACCAAGGAAATATAAATATACCATTTTTTTAGATGTAAGCTGGATAATTGATTATATTTATAGGTATTCATCTGATTTTTCGATATTTGAAGTTTTAGGTTTCGAGGAATGAAATTTCATATTGGAGATCTTTTAACCTTGATTTTATAGTATTCTGTTGTAGTTTGAGTTATTATAATTATATTTTAAGGTTAATGGCCTCAAGTTTAAGATTTGACTATTAGCAGGACTAATCGTGTGTTTTCTCCAATCTGTTTATTATTTCTATAATATTGTAATATTTTTGTACGAAACGTGAGGAATTACTCGTGTTTTATGTTTTGGAAAATTATAACAAGTTTTCATTAACTTGATTTTAATGTTGGGATCTTCAACTTGATTGATGAGATATATTCAAGATTGTTATTGGTTAGTAACCACATTAATTCTTAAACCATTCGTTTGTAAGATTGCATGCATATTATCACATTTATTTTGTAATTGGTTGCATTGCCAATTTTTATATTGAAATCTGAAGAATCACACTCACTAAAACTCTGAAGATCCAAAGAACTTTCTCCAAAATCAGAAGGACTGGAATTGAGTAGTAATTTACTTAATTGAACTTTTAAGTCTTTATCAATTTGAAGATTATTTAATTTTTGTTTGGTTAATATTATTGGCATAACGGCCAATTCTACCACATTTGTAGCATTTAAAATTAATTTTATGTATTGATTGATGCTTTTTTCTAAAGAATTTTTTTAAATTTTCTTAATTAAAGGCATTGTATTTCTTTCCTCTTTTGTGAGAATATATTCTCTTTAATTCAGATTTATTTTTAGTTTTCTTGATTAATTAAAGGGTGAAGGAGTATTGAAAGCAAAATTTTCCCAATTCACGTTTTCTAGATAATTTTTGCTTTGTAGGTTAGTGTAGTAGTTTAAGGTCATTGCAGAGAGCTAAACCTTATTGGATTACAATACTAATTAAACTTACATAAGTACAATTGGAGTAAGGTATAGAAATTCCATTGTTATTTCCTTCGAGTTTCTTTCGAACTCTTTCAACAAAAAAATTAGGAAGTCCATCAATGAATTTGGCTTTCCAATGCTGAGAGCTAGCATAATTCCATTGTGTTACGCGAGATAAAAAGACAACTTTATACCATCTAAAGTGGCTTAAGGTTGGACATGTAATATTTTGGAGTAATTCTCTACTCCTTTCATGATATGAATTAGTGGATCCAATAAAATGATCTACAATAATAAGGAATAACCTATATACTGCAGCAGGTTGAGTAGTCTCCAGTGGAGAATTTTCTTCCTTAATCAATTTTATAACATTAAATGTTTTTAATTTTTAATTAGGAGTGAAAACATTTTTCCACCATTTTTTAGAGTACATATAAATCCATATGTAATCATTCTTGTAATATCTTGATCAATATTGTTATTTTGTTTACAAATAGTAAAATACATAATCGTATTATGAAAATTTTCATAAATTTGGTAATCTGTCATACCATTTATATTCCATTCATAAATGGATTTACCATTATAAGTACATTTATCATACCAAGCATTTTTCTCAAAAAGAGTATCTTGAGGAGTTAGTCAAGGGTAGTAATTCCTCGTTGGTCTTGCAAAAGCAATTATAGTATTTTTATTGTAAAAAGTTAATTTACTGATTTTGTTATTTTTTAAGGTGGATTCAAAATCATGAATCTCTTCTGGTGAGACCATTGATTTAGATTCTCATTTATAATTTTGGGATAAAGTATTAATTCTTAATCCATTTAGATTATCTTGTGATTATTTTAATTGAGTAAGAATTCTTCAGTCCTATGGCTCATTTTAAATCAGTTAACCTCAGTGAGAGGTTTTATTAAAGGTTTTTCAAGAATTATTTCCTAATTGGAGGAAAATTGAGAATTTAATTTTTCTTTTTTTAGTGATTATATGATGATTGTTAGTCTCTATTCGACTAAGTCATTTTTCTATAGTTTTGGGGATAAGATTGGTGTAATTACCTTATTTATATAAGGGATGGAAATCAGATGTTCATACATTGCTGCATTATCTTCAACTTTATCAAATATTAAAAACATTTTATTCTAAATAAGCGTAAGAGACTCCTTACGTTGATTTTCTCATATATTCCATAAATTGTTTGATTATTAAAGGTATAAATACCTTGAAGAGATGTATTATCTCTAGACTGATTATTATCAGGAGGATTGACGTCACAAACTGAATTTCTCAAAGTAAAACATGGAAAAGACACCTGACAAGGAGTAGGAAAATTTCGGGATGATTAACTCCAAGTGTATTATGATTTTTGAGATTTTCTAAAATTTAAGAAAACTTCTTCATCAATTGTTTCAATTATGTTATTACTATCCTCATTGAGAATTGGTTGAGGAGGAATAACATTTTCAACAGTCCGTCTTTCTGAAAAGTCTATTTCATCCCAAAAAATTATTCTGAGTGTGTTGACATTAGATGATAATAGATGGGTGTCAATTCACAGAGTCTTTTCCAAAGGACTAAGTTGTCTTATATTGGGATTCATGGTATTAATGACTTTATAGTAAATTCTATAACTTATTCCAATAGTTTCATATCCAGGTAGAAAATTATACCCTTTGGTTTATACTCTAAGGTTTATTGCCTTAAATATATTCTTATCTGATAAGGATAGAGTAAGATTATGATATACATCAAATTAAACTGATACATTACATAGACTAGTTTCAATAGCTCCCATTAAGGATGGACCAAAGTTTATACACCTAGCATCTCTAAGTATATCTTGGAGGTAAACATTCATGCCTAAAAAGATTAAAGGTTTAAAACCAATTCATATTAAATCTATGTGGATAAATTTATAATTTTTATCTTTTAAATGATATTTTAGATCATCTGACTGTAAAAACTCTATTGACTTATCATGTTAATCTAGACTTATTGTTTGTTCCATGTTTTTAATTGTCAATTTGCCAAAAAAATTGTACCAATTAGTTTGATATATTGTTTTGGGTTGGACTTTTGGGATAGTCAATTTGTTCAATTGCTTTTAAACATCATACTCTATTAGAGATGAGTTTTTAATTAACTCGGAGGTAGAGGAAAAAAGATTAATTTTTTTCTTAAATTTCCATTAAAAAGATAATGCATGAATAGTGTATAGGAAAAACATATGGTATTATTGTGTATTAGATTTAAATATGTTAGTATATGGATATAACGAAAAAAATTAAAGATGATTGGATAAACTAGAAGCATAAGTGACAATATACTATATGGTTCTAAAAGCTTATACACGCCTGTCAAAGATCTAGGGAAATATTGAAGTATTCAACACCAATTTAATGGTAAAATGTCCAAATCCCACACGACTTGAGTGATATCCCATACAAGTTTAAAGAATCAAGAAAGGATATTATAAGAAATGTTTCCAAATATGACTATCAATAAAACAAATAAATAAATAATAATGACAATGGCAATATGTGTCACTAAATAGAAAAGGATTACAAACTATAACTTTTTGTTTCTTCCTCACACAATAATGGAAGAATATGACAAAATATTTATCTTACCACAAAAATTGCTTTCAAAATTCAACTTAGATTCTAAATAGAGAAGACCCAAAATTGGTTTCCTGAACAAATACACAATTTTATACAAAAGAGGTGAAACCCTTAATTTTTCACACTCACCAAATTATATATTAAAGAAACCAAATTATTCCAAAATAAATAAATAAATAACAAAATTGTTACATCCCAAATGGGGTTCAAAATGAAACTATTGTACACCATAAAATGCACCGGTAGCACCTACTTTAATGGTAATAAAATTTGTTAATAACTTATCCTAACCAAATATGCCTCCTAAGGGTAGGAGGGGGTGCTTTATTTTAAAAATGATAGTGACATAAGGATGTATAGTTGCTTATTTCCTCTTCTCAGTTACTTATACCCACTCATAATGTGTTTCTCCATCGTATATTCAATTTAATGGTGAATAATACAGTTGTACCCAACTTTTAACTTTGGCAATGGTCGTGAGGAAGAGTATAAGGTCTCTGTAACAAGAAGAGAGTCCTTAAAAAGTAACTAAATGATTTCTCCAAGTAATTCTTACTTGCTTAGGACTCACAAGACTGAAATAAGGCTAAGTCAGCTAATCATTATTTTATAGGGTTTAAATCGGTGTGAAACCAATGAGTTTTAGGGTATAATTCGTGTTATTTCCAACGAATCAAAAAGGCATGCCAACTTGGTAATTGTTATCCCTATTTCAGCATATATATCCTGAATGAAGTTTGATTTTCATAATATCATATTTATATTGATACTCATATCCACAACATGATATTTATATTGATACTCATTTCCACTACATGAAAGACAAATGATATTCATATATGTTTAGTTATTCATATATGTTTATTTATTTACCTATAACTCATGTTAGTTATTCAGGTATATTGACCCCATATGTTTATTTACCCATGACTCATGTTAGTTATTTACCTTATTAATTATACTATATATTATGTTTTAATGCGGGTTATAACTGGATAAACTTGTAACCTACTCTTGTTCGAAAAGGAAGTCGATTGTTGCTTCTGAGAGGAAGCATCAAGAAGAGATTCAGGCTTTATCATTTACTATCAGTTTAAACGCACCTCATGATGTTGCACATAAAGAACATCATGATTATGTCATACATGATGATGAGGCCGATCATTGCCATCGGGATGATATGGAGGGGGAGGATGATGTTGAGGCTGAGCATAGCTATACGGATGTTGGCCCATCAAGTAATACTGTAAGAAGATAAAAGAAGTCAGTAGTTGAATACAGTAAAAATAAAGTAATATATGCTAGCCCATCGACCGATGATTATGGGGGTCTAAAAGAACTTAGACTCCTAAAGCATTTCAAGGACTATGTTTTCAATGGTGTATGGACCAGACCAGTGGTAATCATATATGTAATTATCACTCATCATGTAAATTTATAATATTTATAAATTTAACTTATAAAAATATATGATATTTTCTCGGGTTGTAATGATTTTTATTATTTTGTATTGGAGGTTGATAGAGGGTCGTTGATATGTGTAAATCATTGGACTAAGATAAACGAATGGCCTCAGAAGGATTTGACTAAAGGTGCAAGGAAAATGGTAGAAAGGGCAAATCTGATTGGCTTGATCAAATATAGCCATTGATATATTGATTATCCCTTAGTTTTGACTTTTGTATAGTGATGGCATCCAGATACAAATAGCTTCCACATGCCATTTGGGGAGATGACCATTATTCTGGATGATGTAGCCTAAATATTACAAGTGCCTTTAGTTGGTGATTCTCTAAGTAGCCTATTAATTGTTATTACCGATGATGATGATGATGATGAGAATGAATTTCCCAACGCTATTGACTTAGTCACTGAGTTCTTGGGAGTGAGTAAGGTCGATGCTGAAACACAATGCATTGGCTCTTTTGTGGTTGAATTGGTTAAATTGGGATCAACAATAATTTTAAGGGAAAAAAAACTTGATAATGATGTCGAGGATAAGAAAGATCAATGCACTAAGGCCTAAATCCCCTACATAATCTGATGCAATGTTTTCCTCGTAAAGATAAATAATAAAATCTAGGTCTAATTCTTGCAAGTATTGAAGGATGCGAAGAACGTGGGTCAACTTGTGTGGGGGATGGGATTACTTGTTCACTTGTACAGTCAACTTGGCCTTGCATCAATGTTAGCTATTAAGAAAATTAGCAGTTATCTTTCACTCTAGTAGGTAACAAATAATCAGTATTACTTAATATTTGTTTTTATCTCAATCCATGTCTATATTCACTAATTCGGTACGATTTTGTAGTCATGGATTTATGAGAACTTCCAAGGCTTGGGCGAATTCCACAACATGGAATTCGATGGTATAGTGCCTAGAATTGGATGTTGGGCATTGCAATAAGCCTCATAAAAGAAAGCCTTCCCATAGTTCATTAGAGAATAACTTGACGATCTGTCTACAGGCAATGTAAGTTCTTTACATTATTTTTGCAAGTACCTTTGGATTATTTGAACCATAATTATAAGTTTAAAAGTGGGTGATTTGGGATCTTTATAAGGATACGAGGGATGCATACCCATTCCCAGAGGTTTATTTTTATAGTGGATTCATTATTTTTTTGACTTTATCGATCCCTACTATCGTGATAACTCAGACACATTCAAATCATTCCCCAAAACCCAATCACCCCATAAAGATATGAGAGGGGAAACAAAGTTGCAAGATACAAGGTTAAATTTGAAATGCAAAAATGGTATCCAGAAATTGGCAAGACCACATATTATTGGAGAAGTCGCGATCAGCACCAGTCATGTGCGAATGGGATTATAGCGAGGATTACATGAAGTGTTCCTTGACCTATTCCCCCCCCCCCCCGATTGTCCAGAACCCTACATATCGTCGGTCCAGGGCAAAAAAAGGTCATTGGTAAGGATTACATTTCTTATAATTTTCATAATTTCATGAATTCTCATAAATAAATGATGTTCAATAGGCGGACGATGTGCACAGAGCGATGGAGTTCCTGAGGAAGAACATTGAAGAAGGAGTTACAACGGATACGACTACATTGCTTGGGTAGGATCAACAAGTATAACAAATACTTGCGATTCTAATCGGGGCGGGACACCAGATTAACACTAAGGAGAATGGGAAGAAAAAGAAAAATAAGCATGGAAAAGAGAATAATAGGGGGAAAAAGAAGGCAAAGGAGGATGAGTTACCGAAAAGAAAATCAAAGAAAAGAAAAAGAGATGAAGTTTATAGGTCGATTAAAATATTCTACTTTGGAACTTGGGTGTTGTTCTGGTTGGTTTATATTTACTATGATAGTTGATGTTTACTATGATGGTGTAATCTTGGAACTTGGTGTAATATCCCATTAGGCTAAATTTTTGTACTTTTGTAATTTTACTACGATGGTGTAATTCATTATGAAGGTGTAATCTTGCATGTTTAGTATATCCCTTCACAACCTTGAATGTGTATGATTGGTGTAATTTACTTATGTACTTTTGTAATGTCCTTTCAAAATCTTACACTTTTGTTATTTAACATATGTATGATTCAGTATATATATAATAAGCTAAAATGCTTTACTCGGTATAGAGACCTCGAACCATTCATAAATACACCTTTTCCACTATAGGAGGCAGTTTCATTCATGATATATGTACCGAATAATGGCCACCTGTTTCAACATATACATCCCAAATGAAGGCTGGTACTAGTTATTTTAATAAAAAAAATTATATCAGTTATTTTATTCAATGTGGATAGTGAATTTTTAAACTACACGAGAAGTACATTACAAATTTTTTCTATGATGGTTGGTTTTTACTATCATACATATTTATAAATCATCTCATGACCCAAATACAACTGAATAAAACTACTCAATAACGAGTTAAAAATCTCAATCCCGGTCGAATAGACACCAAGGCATGACCTCGGCTAAGTAATGAGGTCAGCCTTGTTTCCATCTGGGCGAACTAGGTCAATTCTAACAAACTAACGTACCATAACTTTAGTAACGATGTTAAAGGCTGGCCAATACCATGTGTGTGGCACCAATCGACATGCAATATGTGTAGGGACATCCTTCATGAGTAAAACATTAAAATATTGACTTATCTTGGTTGTGCTCCATTAAAAATATGCTTCTACCCAACGCAAACTGAGATAGACATTCCATCACACTCATTCACTATAAAAAAAGAGATCTCTCGTTGGCATCTGGAGACCTACTGATAATCAATGAGAAATTCTTACCTATTAACTGTTAAACAGAGAGATTGAGTGATTTGTACCATTATGAAACCTTCGATCAATCGAAACCTAATACTAAAAGTTATTATGTGGACGGAGGCTCATTCTAGATAGATGAACCATGTAAGTGTTGGTATAAATTCTCTTATTCTCACATTTATCGTTACTTATTTGTATTTACTACCTATTCATTTTTTGTTATTGTAATACTCTGCCCCGATAAATTAATTAAAGTATGCGTAGAATTTATGTGAGGAAGAACCAATGGAAATTGTAGAGACTTGTGGGTAACAAATTGGATTATATGGAGAAATGTTGGATTAATAAAATATATGTGGATTATATTGTTGGAGAAATAAGCATAAAAGAAGTAAGAATTAAAGGGGGTCGTTCGAACGATGAGAGATGTCGTTTGAACGATAATGGATGTCGTGAGATAAGGTCGTTCGAGCGACATTGATGTCGTTCGAGCGATATCCGACGCAGATCAGACCTGCCAATTTGTTGTCTCTTTGCCAACCGTGGATTTATTTTGGAAGTTTGGGATTAAACCGAGGGAATATATGAAAGGGTTGAGGTTCTCAAAATTGTGTATAAGAGAGATAGATAGGGAGAAAACAAAATCGACGAACTCCTCCTTCCCCAAGGAGCTCGTAGCACTTATGTACACTGCTTTCCACCATTTTATTAAAATAGAGCTACGAATATATACATAGAGAGAGATATTATTGGAGGGTTTTTTATGAGTATTTAAAGGAGGTTATTTTAGAAGAGGAAAAATATTTTGTTGGGAGGTTTTGTAGGGGGGTTTATGGAGCTTCCAAGGAGGACTTTTGGTGGGTCTTTTTGTGACTCCCTTTGGGGCCACTTTGGAGGTGCTAGAGTCACATGTCTTCACCATCACCACCACCATCTTTGGAGACCATTTAGGTGAGTAACCTACTCTTATTACATTTGAGACTCCATTTGATAAATGTATAGTATTATTGTTGTGTATGATTAAGAGTGGGAATATAAGAAAATTGATGTGTTCTTAGCAATCCGAAATTAGGTATTTTTATGGAATAAAAATGTTAGAAATAATATTGTTATGTATTTTTAAATAAATCTAAAATTAGACATTTTTATGGAAATAAAAATGTTAGAAAATAATATTTTAGTGTGTTTTCTAGTAAATTGAAAATAGACATTTTTATGGAAATAAAAATGTAAGAAAATATTATTTGTGTGTACTTCTAGCAAAAGGAAATAACAAATATTTTTATGGAATAAAAATATTTAGAAAAATGTTATTTTGTTAAAATAAAAAATGGATAATTATTTCAAGGTTTTGAAACATTGAAAGTTAATATTTTTGTGAAAATGGTGTGTTTTCCAGTAATTTTGATGAAAAATATTTTATGGAATAAAATGTTGGCAAATAAATGTGATTTTGTTTAGAAATGATATTTTTTTGAAAATAAAGAATAAGTAAATATTTCAAGGTTTTGGAATATTGAAAGATAATATATTTTGTAGAAATGGGCATTTCTAGAAATATTGGTTTTAAATATTTATGGAATAAATTATTTGAAAATAAATAATTATTTAGCAAATAATTGGTGAGGAATATGTTCAAACCATGTAGTAGGATTTTTAGGTTTAAAATAGTATTTTGACATAGAATTTATAAACAAATTTAAAGAAGATTTTGTTGGGTTTAAACAAGAAATGAGAAAAGTTATAAATTTAGTCTTCAAAGTGTGTGAAATTGAGACTAAAAGATATAAGAAAAATGAAATTAAAAGACTACATATGTTAATAAAAGAAATGGCATTTTCTTACAAGAGTAATCTTAAGTGAAATGTATTTCTTGAATAAAGAAGTAAAGAAACATGAATGTTGAGAAAAGGCATTAATTAAGTATTAATGGGTAAACATGGAATAGCTGGTGAGTGTGACTTACTAATGTTGTGAATTATTAACACTTACGAAATAAAAATGGAATAGCTGGTGAGTGTGACTTTCCATGCGGACGAACGAGCACTTCCCGGGATCGGTTGACCAAAGTCAACTCTCCAAACCGGGTCAAACTCTTTGGAATGTCGATATACATCTCCTAACCTTTCCAATGGTATGCCCCGTGCGTGATTTGGACTTACCATGCGGACGAACGCGCCATTTGCGTCCGCGCGATTCCCCGTCTAATGGACCGACAAACGTTTCCGAGCCACATTTGACCCAAAGTCATCTCCCGAAATCGGGAGAGGTCCAAAGGACTTTTGAAGGTCTATGAAATACCTTTCCAACGGTATGCCCCGTGTGCAATTCTGACCAACGGTTTGCCCTCGGTGGCCAATTTTCCAAAAAAGCCTGAGGCACACTGCCAAATGGCAGGTCCCAGATCCTGCCTATCGGCACCTGCCGATAGGCAGTGCCATGATAGGGACAATCGGCAGTCCCCTGGGTTTATAAAATGAGGCCTTGGCCTCATTTGCAAGGGGAGCCCAGATCTGATAGAAATCTCTCTGAACGAATCCCATAAACCTCTCTCGAAGGCAGCGTGATTTCAACTTCCAAATCCCTCTTTTACCTTCACTTTTCATCATCCTTTTCATCAAACTTGGTGAATTAACCACTCTCCATCATCATCCAAGCTCAAGGGATGCTCTCCAACATTCAAGATCAAGCTCAAGATCTTCAAGAAGGTCCAACTTTCTCAAACTCTCTCTCTTAAATTCTCTTGAATTCCCAATAACTTGTTTTCTTACTTAGCACTTTTATAATCTCATCTCACAAATCCTAATATACTTTTTATTTAGTATTATTGCACATCTCTTATTTTCATATAAATAAAAACCCCAAAACAAGAAAAAGAGGGTTTGCACAAAAATTCTAAGTAGGGATTCTCACACTTTTTCATATTTTTCTCACAACTAAAACACCTTTTCCACACACACTTATAAATAAGAGATCCCACATTTGGATTTATGGGATAAACCTAGGGGTGTAAGCGGTACGGTTTGGTCGGTAAATAGTAAATACCAATACCAAAATCAAACTCTAGATGGTAAAACCAAACCGTACCAGTTTACCACTCGGTACACCAAAATCAATACCAAAATCAAATTGGCTGGTATTTTGGTTTTTTCGGTAATTTCGGTTTTTTTCTGCTTTCGGTAAATTCTGGTTTTTTCTGGTTTCTTCTGATTTTTTCTGGTTTCGATAAATTCTGGTTTCTGGTTTCGATTTTTTTGGGTTTCGGTAAACAACACTAAAAGTCCCAAAAAACCAAAAACAAAACCAACCAACTTTTTTAAATATTAAAACCAAAACCAAAACTAACTTTTTTCTGGTTTTGGTAAATTTGGTACGGTAATTTTGGTAAATTCAGTACGGTACGGTAATTTTGGTACGATTTTTTCTGGTTTCGGTAAATTCGGTACGATATGGTAATTTCGGTACGGTTTTTTCTGGTTTCAGTAAATTCGGTACGATAATTTCGGTAAATCGGTGTTTTAAATATTAAAACCAAAACCAACCAATTTTTTTGCGGTAATTTCGGTTTCGGTAAGACTGGTTTCTGGTATTTTAATATATGAAACCAAAACCATTTTTTTCGGACCAAAACGGTACGGTACGGTAAAAACCCGTACCGCTTCCACCCCTAGATAAACCCCACCCCTTTGCTTTGTATGCGAACTACGTGGACTTTGATGCCTTTATAGGCTACGTAGGCGTCTCGAGGTAAAACTCGAGACTCGAGTCCTTTCTCTCACTTTTTCTCTCATTTCCTATTTTCTCTAAATCCATTTTTCTTATATTATATATATCCTTAGTCTTAGTGACACATTACTCCATGTGCGTTATCGTTCCTTTATAGCGATCAACGTAGGGGTAACTGCGTAAATCTTATTTTTCTAATATTACTTTTATAATCTTCCTATGGATGACTCGCTTTATCTTTTCCATGATACAAGCCGAGGATTCCTACCTCCATTCTATATATATACACATGCACACATCTCACGGGGGGAAACATAAAGGAAAATAGCAAATATCCATGAGAGACCAAAAGGGCGGAATGGGTGCCTAACACCTTCCCATTTCGTAACTAAGCCTCCGAACCCTTTTCGAATCATTTTGGTTTCGCACGCACCAGTATGTCTTTGGATGCCATCCTTCGGGGTGGCTTCCTCTTTTTCTTTTGTCTGTTTTGAGTAAAATAGACTGGCGACTCTGAATCTCTCTACATTTTCACACCTCACAAAATCGACGCCGGCCGAAGCGCTCTCCCGAGAGGGGACGTGCGGGACCCGAAGGATTCCTCCTCCCTCCGCGGCGGGGATCGGCGGGGATGGCCACAGTGGCGACTCTGCTGGGAACTTTTATTTATTTTGAGGGCTTGACTCTATTTACATGGATGCTATATTTGTTTATGCTCCCCCCCCCCCCCCCCCATATCTGCATGTTCCCCTTTCTCACATGTATATCTCATGCTTATGCTTATGTTCACACACTTGTAGAAAATCCTCCATGTACACCTCACACCACGTACACCTAGGATCACGTATATCCCCATGTTGCACGCATCACCTATCCATACTTGGTGTACCTTTTGGGGTACTCGTACTTTGTTCCCGGTTTGGCATAATCAAAGAAAGGCATTCTCATCATAAGCTACTAATAAGAGAATCATGCATGATTCACACGACATCACCAAAGAGCATTGATATTGACCAAATTTTACCCAGTAACTGGAGGGTCACTTCGTGATGGGCGCTGGTCCGGCAGGTCGCAGTTAGCCTAAGCGATATGACTCTTACCTTCCATTGGCCAAGTACCTTCGACGTATATCGAACGGTTCCCCCGCATCGTACCGCTTGACCGAAGTCATGACGGGAGGTATATCGCAGGGAATTCGTTCACGTACGCCGAGTATATCGAATTCGCTCTCACACGTACCGTCCTCACGAGGTATATGGTGAGGCAATTCACGTACACTCAGGTATATCAAATGGCTTGTCCACACGTACCGATTTCCCGCAAGAGCAAGACATATATCGTGGAAGTCACGCCAAAGGGGGAACCCATGCCGATTCACCCAACCAACTGCATACTCGCATATAGGTGTCAAACCTAGGACACACACTTTAGATTGCCGGTTTTGACCCGAAACTCTGCCGAAATTCCGGGTCGATCTTTCGCCCAATTTTCGCGCATTTTTAAAACAGGACTCTGTCCGCGAGCCTGGTTACAAGTCCCAAACCGTAGCTTTGCATATATTAAAACCCCACTTTTTCAGGCTCAGGTCTCGTCCGGCATTGCATTTAGGAGAATTAAATACAAGTGAGAACATAATAATCATAATAATCATGATGAGTTTCGTCTCCAAAAACATTTCTCCCTTTCTTATCAAAATTCCAAAAACATTTCTCCCTTTTTATCCAAAATCCAAAAATAGTTCCTTCCCTTTTCTCAAAAATAAATCTCATCCTACGCCTTCTCAGGTTGACCGCACGCCCTTGGCTTGGCTCCCTATTGGCTTAGGTCTTCAGTCAAATCACCCCGGAGTTTCGTCCGTTCCTCTACTACTTCTTCCGAGTCTGAAATCCATCCATCTTCCATGGAGAATGCGGATCAAGCACCAGTCATACAACCAGATCTGTCGACAGTCCTAGCTCAGCTCGTGGCCAAGATTGACAACCTCCAAGCTCAGGTCCGAGAAATGCAACGAAACCAAGGTCCTATTCCTCAAGAGCTCGAGGCCCTGTTCCCTCGTGCTATGGGTCCACCCGAGCCCATCTGGGTCCCGGAATAATATCAGCACTCTCCGCGTGCCCCTCCTGCTAATGGGTCGCCGCCTGCCCAGTTTCCAATACCAAACATTGCCCAGCCTATGGCTAACTTGCCTCTGGTTACTGATCCAAAGGAGGAGGAGTTGAACAAAGTCAAAGAGGATCTCAAGATGCTCACCAAGAAGTTTGACCAAGTCAGGATCTCTGGGAATTACATGGACTACACCCATATGTCTCCTTATCCTAAATCAAGGTTACCCGAGAAGTTCAAAATGCCAAATATCGAGAAATTTGGAGGGAGTGGTCCCCCGATTGTTCATCTTCGCAGTTATCATCGTTCCATGACTCTACTAGGGGCTTCGGAAGAAGTGATGGCCCAATTGTTTCAGCAAACTTTGAAAGACAGTGCTCTCCGATGGTTTTTATCTCTTAAAGAATCCAGAATCCGTAGCTGGGAGGATGTAGCCCGAGAATTCACGTCACAGTACAAATACAACGAAGAGCTTGAGGTCACCCACCGTGATTTAGAGTTGCTCAAACAGAACTCGGGAGAATCAGTCAGTAACTTTATAGCCCGATGGAGGGAAAAAGCGGCTACCATGACCAATCGGCCGTCTGAAGAAGAACAAGTCAGCATAGTGAAGAAGAATTTCTTGCCCCATGTCCGAGCAACCATGGGAGGAAAGTACTACCCCCATTTTCGAGCTCTCAGAGAAGCAGGAGTAGAAATCGAAGAGGGTCTTGACAAAATAGAAGTTGAACCAAAGAAGGTGTCCGGACAGTTCACCCCTAGAAAATATGATAAGACTGTCAGTGCCGTAGTCTCAACCATCAACAACATCTCTCAACCAACCACATCATGGGCACCGGAAAGCCGCCCTTCTCCCATCCGAATGGAATACACTGAGCTCCATGCTCCCCTCTCCAAAGTTTACCAAGCCCTGTTAAGCCAAAACCTTATAAAACCCCTGGATCCACGTCCATCCCCCAATCCACTTCCCAGAAATTTCAAGACCGATGCTCATTGCGCCTTTCACCAAATAGCTGGTCATACCACCGACCAATGCTTCCACCTTCGAAACATAATCCAAGATCTCATTGACCGGGGTACCATCGGCCCACCAGCCAATCCTAAACCAAACACTACTCATAACCCACTACCAAATCACACTAATGCCATCTTCTTGGAAGGAAACCCAGATTTCGATCCATTAACTCAAATCACACCCTTATACCCCTTCAACTTTGCCCATATTTCCTCCTACCCCCTACTAGCCCCGCTGATCAGGCGCTGTCACTCCTTACCAGAGCGTGCATCACTGTTCGGACCTGTTCTGAAAGTGGAGGTATGGAATTATCAGAGGTGTTAAACCAACTCCTAGAGTTCGGGCTGAAATTGCCCTCACAGATGATTATCGACTGCCAGAGGTTCAGTACATTATTTTTGGAAGCGTGGAAATGGGCCCGAGAATCAGATAGGTGGATGGTACCAATCGACGAAATCTGCTTAGATGATGTTGTCCGGATCATGACGGAAGCATTAAGGCAAACCAACAACATTTGTAGTATCACCGAGTTACTTGACGCTTTGAAGCTGCAAGGGCACCTCGTCCCTTCACCCTTACACATCCCCACAGAATGGGAAGACCTATATGAAGAAGCCGTTAAAGTTATGGAATGCATTGACTTCACAAGGGAAAATAGAATTGTTGCCACCGAATGGGGGGAAGAATTCGAAGTTTCAAATGAAGAACAAGCTTCAGGAGGAAATGGCCCAATAGCTGACTTATGTGGGATGATATCATTTGAGGAACTCCTCGGAAAAATAGATAAGGTGGCAGAACAACCTGAGATTGATGAGGAAACTGGGTTTAAGTTTTTCCCTTCTTCAGTAAATCACATGACCAGATCTGGGAGACATTACCAAATTCCAAACTCGCTACCAACCAATGATAAGGGAAAGGGCGTTGAAAACCTTCTTATGCCAGAAATGACCCTCGAGGAGAGCAAGATCCTCGATCAATTGAAGAAAACTCAAGCTAACATCACTCTATGGGGGCTTTTCATGTCTTCCCAGCTACACATAAATGCTTTGATCAAATTGCTCACTGCACCCATAGTTCCTCCCTCTACTACACCAGAAGAAGCGGTGAACCTCGGATCCTTGACCTCTACCCGAATGTTGTCCTTTTCTGAAGAAGAAATCCCCAAAATTGGGCCAAATCACAATCATGCACTCAACATCTCCGTCGAAGTTATGGGGAAGGTTGTACCACTCTCCCTCATTGACAACGGATCCGCTTTGAATGTCTGCCCGCTGAGAACCTTCAAATGTTTAGGTCTGAAAGAAAGTGACCTCGCTCCAACATCCGCTGCCGTGCGTGCCTACGGTAATACTCGACGTGAGGTGATGGGATCCATAAAACTTGTAATAGGGGTTGGACCTATAAACCTTGTCATCGAATTCTAAGTCATCGATATCCCGGCCTGTTTTAACCTGTTGCTCGGACGACCCTGGCTCCACAGTATAAAGGGTGTCTCTTCCTCATTCCATCAGAAACTGAAGTTCTTCGCCGATGGGCGAGTCATCACCATCTTGGGTGACGACGGTAACGCCGAGGGTGCAAGCACCAGCAGTCCAATTCTTGAGATACAGCACGGGTCAGATGATATGCTCCTATCAGGTTTTCGAGTTGAACCATCACTACTCCCGGTAAGGGACGGTTTCAAAGAAAGGGTTTGTCCAGAATATGACCCTCATGGCAATGTCAATGTGATTCAGATGTTCAGAAACATGCACTTCATGCCCGAGCTGGGGCTGGGACAAAGGCAGCAGGGGATACTTGAGCCCATCGAACTGAAGAAAGCTTTCCCTCCTTGCGGCTTGGGATATCAACCATCAAAACCAGAACTTGGAATGATCCGCCAGACTCAATCAAAGAGAGGGTTAGACTTCGTTTGAATTGTCTCAGGAGATTCTTTAAATGGAAGATTCATTAAGGAGGGCGAGGATTTCCCCTTTTGTGGTTTTCCAGAACCGTGGTATGACCATACAGATAAGAAGATGAAGCCTGGAATGGAGATCTTCTTCAAAGATAGATACCCATGGGCCAAAAGTTACCAATACCAGGTGCCACCGCTTATCAAAGATACTGAAGAAACTGAGGAAAGTGACTCCGAAGATTCCTTCAACCTGCAGACACTGGGCTGACACTCTGCATGGTTCATTTAGGCACTACATTAAGGGACCCATCCCGTCTGATTAAAGCTGCTGATACACCTCTCCTCAACTGGCATGCTGCGCTAGTTCTACCTCTTGAAATCTCCCTCAACCCCAATGTTTACCCTGTTTTATCTACTGTTGTCCATCCTTGCTCAAATGTAATCGAGACCTCTTTTGATGAGGTTCTCAATGCTGTTTTTCCTATCAATGAAATAAACGAAGATTTTGAGTATCTTGTTGTGCCTTACATTAATTGTGTGGATTTTAATCAAACTTTTGATGATGATGATTTTGCAAATGAACAATTCTTAACTGATCTAAATAAGGTTAATAATAAACAACATAACCGCATTCAAGTTAATGAAGAAGAGACTGTCATTATTAATCTCGATTCTAGTAGCCAACTGCGTGAGATTAGGATAGGGGCCACCCTTGATGAGCATGAGCGCGCACGACTCGAAGAATTGCTAAAGGAGTTCGTGGATGTCTTCGCATGGTACTACGACGACATGCCCGGTATTGATCCCAAAATAGCTCAGCACGAGATCCCCATTCTCCCAGATGCCAAGCCAGTTAAACAGAAGTTGAGAAAGCTCCGCACCGAATGGTCGCTTAAGGTCAAAGAAGAGGTGATCAAACAGTTGAGAGTGGGTTTCATTCGAGTAATCGAATATCCCACGTGGCTGGCCAACATTGTACCTATACCAAAATCAGGAGGAAAGGTTCGAATGTGTGTGGATTACCGAGATTTAAACAAAGATTCTCCGAAGGATGATTATCCGCTACCCAACATCGACATGATCGTGGACAACACAGCCAGTCATGCTCTCAAGTCATTTGTCGACGAATTTACTGGATACAACCAAATTAAGATGCATCCCGACCACCAAGAGAAAACCGCATTCATCACCCCATGGGGAACTTTTTGCTACACCATTATGCTATTCGATCTCAAGAATGTTGGGGCTACCTATCAAAGGGCTGCCACAACCATCTTGCACGATCTGATCCACAAAGAGGTCGAGGTTTACATGGATGATATGATTATCAAGTCCAAAACTAGAGAAGGTCATGTTCCCGCTCTCCGGAAGTTCTTCGAACGACTGCGACAGTATCAGATGAGACTTAATCTACAGAAGTGCGTCTTCGGCATTACGAAGGGAAAACTCTTAGGATTCATGATCAGTGAGAAGGGGATAGAAGCAGATCCCGCCAAGCTGAAGGCCATACTTGAGATGCCACCTCCCCGAACAGAGAAGGAAGTTCGAGGCTTCCTGGGGAAATTACAATATATCAGTCAGTTCATCAGCCAGCTAACCTCCATCTGTGAACCAATCTTTAAGCTCCTCCGAAAGGATTCAACCAAGGTTTGGAATGAGGCCTGCCAATAAGCTTTTGATCGAATCAAACAATACCTAACCCAACCTCCAGTTCTCATGCCACCACAGCCTGGTCTCCCTTTGCTCTTATACCTAACCATAACAGACACTGCAGCCAGGGCTTTGCTAGCCCAGTACCTCAAGGACTCCCGCAAAGAAAGAGCCATCTATTATGCCAGTTGCAAGTTGGCCGGATACGAGGTCAACTACACTGCTTTGGAAAAAGAATGTGTCGCACTTGTCTGGGTCACCCAAAAGTTGCGACATTACATGCTCGCCTTCCCCATTAAACTAGTATCCCGAATAGATCCCATCAAATACCTGCTTGAGAAACCCGCCTTATCTAGCCGAATGGCCCGATAGTTGATGCTCCTAACTGAGTTTGATATCGTGTACGTCACACAGAAAGCCGTTAAAGGAAGAGCCATCTCTGACTACCTCGCTGACTACCCTATAGAAGAAGCAGATGTCTGGATCTCTGAATTCCAAGATGAAAACATCCTCTGCACCACTCAAGACTTCCCCCGATGGAAAATGTTCTTCGACGGCACTGCCAACAAAAAGGGATATGGCATTGGGATACTTCTGATCGCCCCAGATGACTCCCATACTCCCATCGCCATTAAATTAGATTTCCCTTGCACCAACAACATGACAGAATATGAGGCATGCACAGTGGGCCTCCAGGTCGCTCTCGAGAAAGGTATTCAATACCTCGATGTATACGGGGATTATGTCCTTATCATCGGTCAAGTGCTCAGAAAGTGGAAGGTCAAGGACGAAAAGCTTCAACCCTTTCATGCCCAATTAGAAGAGTTGGCCTCCCAATTCCGAGATATCACCTTTCATTACCTACCCCGAGAAAGGAACAACCTAACCGATGCTCTCGCTACTTTGGCTTCCATGGTCGACATGCCCGAGGGAATAACAATGACCCCCTTCCTAGTTCAAAAATAAGACAGGCCAACCCATTGCTACCATATTAAGCTTGTCTCCACTGAAGATCCCGAACTAGCCGATTGCTGGTACTATGATATTTGGTGCCTCTTCAAACACGATAGGTATCCCGAGGGTTCCAACAAGAACAACCGAGCTACCCTCCGAAGGTTGGCCGCTCAGTACATTATCTGCCATAAAGCACTACTCAAGAGGAATTTCGATGGAACTCATTTGCATTGTATTGCAGGGGATGACATTGAAAAGATAATGCAGAAAATCCACAGCGGGGAATGAGGACCCCACATGAACGGTCACATGTTTGTCAAGAAGATCATCCGACAAGGCTACTACTGGACCACCATGGCCCAGGATTGCACCGCCTATGTTCGGAGGTGCCCTAAATGCCAGCAGTTCTCCAATCTCCAACATCTACCTCCGCGGGAATTATACAACATGACTTCTCCCTGGCTGTTCTCCACCTGGGGTATCGACATCATAGGGAAGGTTACACCAAAAGCGTCAAACGGGCATGAGTTCATCCTGGTTACCATCGATTACTTCACCAAATGAGTCGAAGCTGAGTAATACGCAGTATTAAATGCCAAGAAGGTGGCCAAATTCATCAAGAAGAATATTATCTGCCGATATGGGGTCCCGCACGAGCTAGTGTCGGATAATGGTTTACACTTTGAGGCAGAAGTCACAGAAATAGTCAACGAATACGGGTTTCAGAGACACAAATCTTCTCCCTACCGATCTCAGACCAATGGTGCAGTTGAGGTCGTAAATAAAAACCTCAAAGCCATTATCAGCAAGATGACCGAAAGTTGTAGGGATTGGGCCAACCGGATCCCCTACACCCTCTGGGGCTATCGAACCTCAATTCGAACCTCTACTGGGGCTACCCCGTACTCCCTGGTTTATGGCATGGAGGCAGTCCTACCTGTGGAGCTGGAAATACCCTCATTACGTGTCATGCTCGAAAGCAAGGTTGGTGAAGAAGACTGGTGCCAAGGCCGTCTTGATGAGCTGACCCTCCTAGATGAACGGAGATTAAAAGCTCTTTACCACATACACGGATACCATCGCCGAATAGCGCGATCATTCAACAAGATAATCAAGGACCGCGGTGTCCGAGAGGGGGATTTAGCCCTCAAAGAGATAATCGAACCCATCTGGGACCCCAGAGGAAAGTTCAAACCCAATTGGAGCGACCCGTACATTATGAAGAAAATCTTATCCGGCGGTGTCGCCATGCTCACTGACCTAGATGGGGAAGAGATGGATCGTCCAGTCAATCTGTACCGTCTCAAGAAGTTCTACCCCTAGTCCAAAATCTCGGCGCGCTACGACTCTTCTCATCCCCCTTCTATTCAAAAAAAAAACTCTCTCCATTTCCCTCTACCCAGAACTACGTGGGCCTGATCCTCTGCAAAAACTATTTTCAAACAGATAAGAACTTTTTCAAAAACCCCAGAGGTACGTAGGCAGCTCATACTCCTCACATGAGCACAGCCCCTTCTTTTTCACAAAATACCATTCTTTTCTTACCCCCGAGAACGACAGTTCATTCTAAACATCTACTTGAACAAAAGGATTATGTATGCCTTAGCGATTGGTATAGATAATTCAAAATACAAAATTCATCGAAAGGCACAGCTGGATGATCAGAAACTTATTTATTTCATTAATAAGAAACTACAGTACGGATTACATAAGAAAAAGGAACGGATAACTCCCTTCCCCCCTACTACCATAAAAACCAGACAAAATCCCCCACATCTGTTACATAAATAAACTCCCCAGGAGTCCTACCCACAGCTACCCGAAGAGCCTGCACCCCAAGTTTCTCCTGCCTGAATGGAGTGTCGCAAACACTCCATGGACCGATGAGCCTTAACCATCTTCGAAAAGACCACAACACCCCCTTCCATGGAGTCAGATAAAACAAACCACCTCCAATCGGTCTCTACTGCGAACATCTTGCTGACTACTTTCCTCCACAACCACTTCATATAATCTTTGGGGACATGGCAAACCTTCCCAACAGACTGAGAGGGACGGGTCGACGGACGCCGATTTTCCCACAGAGATCCTAGCAACAGACGCAAGCGCTCAGTCAAATCTTTTACTGAAAGAAATTGAGGTCCGAGGGGGCACGACCTGCGCCCAGCCAAATTGGCGCAAAAGCCGCCAAGGGAAATAGAAAGAGGTATGCCTGAGACCAACCAGCCGCACATATGAATATTCTCCTAGCTCCAGAACAGGCTGCAACTGTCCCCACCAAGGCACTGACCAATACAGCCCACAAGCCCCATGCTCCACAAGCCAATTCTCCCAGTTCTCAACATACAGGCCCATACGGATGAAGTAGCGCGAAAAGAAGTTGGGTACAGCCGACAAAGGATATTCTGGAGGAATCGACAAGAGGAATCTTTCAGACAATCACATGAACAGCATCACAGGGTTACCCCTCAAAAAGTCTGAACGGCCTTCTCTCCAAGCATCCAGGCCATTCAGAGTCTCTGCCAATATCACCACCGCAGGATTGTGACGGTATGACATCCATGAGGTAATGGCTGTAAGTTATGGGTCCACCTGCAATTCCCCAGTCACCAACAGAAATTTTGAAACCAGGCCCAAAACCACGGCTCCAGCATAGCCAGCATCACTTACTTTCGGCGAACGTACGGACTGCAACACCTCCAGGAGGGAGATCATTCCTCCGACCACCAATGACCTGGCCGCCGAAGGCGAGATATGAAGAAGCCCGGCCAACAAATCCCTAGGAGAATGGGAAAATTTGGGTAAAGCCGCGGCAACACTGGGATTCACGCCCAGTATGGCAGAAAACTCCTCGTAGGTAGGACAAACTTCTTCTAACCCAAAGCGAAATACATGGTCTTCGGGGTACCAAAATTGTATTGCCGCCATCAGCATATTCCACTCAAAAGGTCGATTACGCCACAAGGAGACTCGACGCATATTGAAAGCATCATAGTCGACGTTATAAGAGCACATGGTTTCCAAGGCTTTGAGGTAATTGACAAACTCAATGCTACCAGGGAGATCCATCTTGCAAGACTAAAAGATGATGGGTGGGTATGAAGAATGTAAAAGGTGTGAGGAAAACATCCACCCTTCTCCCTTTTTATACTTTAAAATCCTCACAAGGGACATAATCCCTGCAGAAATCAAAAGGAACCCTACCCCACAAGGTACTAAAGGCTGAAGAGGGTACCAATCAAAGCTTTCAATTGATGGGACCGGACTGAACTGCCGATAGGCAGGCCAGGGTGCTTGCCGATCGACAACCCCCCATTTTTGGAAATCTCCCTTTTTCCTCTTTTGTCAAAATCAGAAAAATAAAAATTGATATTCTCAACAGAATTTCAAAATCCCTTTTCCTCCTTATATAATTCCCTTTTTTAAATTTCCTCCATTCCTTCTTTATCAAATCAGAAAACTCCATAAAAATAAATTGATATTCTCAAAAGAATTTCAAGAATCATGTTCCCTCCTTATGGGATTCCCCGTCTTGAATAAAATAACTTTCCTTTGAAATATTTCTAAAAATATTTCTTTTTTTACGGTCTCAGCAGCAAATTAAAAAGCGCATGCATTCATTTCATCATTAAAATAAAATATAGTCAAAAAACCGCATTGCATTGCATATATATGTTTTCTGTGTTACATAATTTTTGCAGGAAATAAATAAAAGCCAAAAAAAAATGGGACTCAACCCGAACCCACATTTCACTCTCTCTCTCTCTCTCTCTCTCAAGAATTTCCATCCCGGTGACGCGCTCTCTTTCCCCTACGGGGAGACGACACACCCCCACTATCCGAGCCAGAGTCTCCCCCGGACGAGGCTGACGGCACCAAGCAAGAAGGAACAGGGACAGCCTCCCGAATGTGGGCAGTCGCCGATGATATCCAATCCCTGATGTCCCTGAGCCAAGTGGTCGACACCCGGATTTGCTGCAAAGGAAAGGCAGAATCAGTATCAAGCAAAAGAAATCAAAAAAGAGAGGAAAAGAACCTAAAGGTTTACCGCAGGACAAAAGACGTCCTCTGTCAAGCCCAGCTCCTCCGGATCCATCGTAAGAGGACGGTGTAGCATCGGCACTATCCCTCCATCAGCCCGTCGGATGTTGTACGAAGGAGTGTGCAGCCGAACAAAAGGGACCTCCGAGGTCGCCGCCGCCGCAGGTGCCGACGGACCACCACCACTGTGGGAAGACCCCACCGCCTGACTCGAACCAGCAGGAGGGAAAGGCAAGGCATCATGTATGCTGGGCACCATCAACCAGCTCGTCACAAAGTCCATATAATCATACGGCGCGGCCGTATCAGTATACAACGCATAGGACTTGCCAATCATCACCGCGATCCTTTCATCCTCCAATAATTGTCGCTCCCGCCTCATAGAAGTAGGAGGTTACGCGGGAGGCACCACCACCTCCTCCTCAGCAATCTGACGGATCACCCTCTCCCCGAGGTACCAGGAATGGCCGAACTCATGCGCCAACAAACGCCTCATCTGCGCGTTCACCCCAGTCACCCCCGTATCCTGAATGGCGGTCCCCCAAGGATAAAAGGTCACCTGAAAATCCCCAAGCAGACATAAGTCAATAAAAAATCAGAAGAGGCAAAAAAAAAACTAAGGCTGAAACGAAAAGAGTCTTACCCTACCACTGGTCAGGTCATTCAAGACCTGACGCACCGCCTCCAGAAAGAGAGATCCCTTCGACTGTCGGTTAGCCTTATGCCATCGATACAAGCGACAGAAGTCCCCGACGGTGTCGTCCTTCAGAGCAATCAGTGGGGTGTTGCACCCAATCACCTCATAAAACCACGTCTGAATTCACGAGCAAAAAGAGACGCATAAGGAAAATGCGAATGCATGAAAGGAAAATGCGAATGCATGAAATGGAAATGCACAAAGTAAAGAATACCTCAAGGAGATACGTGGCTCCAGTAAAAGTCTACCGGCAGCACTGGCTGAACGCATCCAGAGAAGAGTAAAGGGTCGCCAAGGTCAGACTCCCCCAATCATAGAAAGGGATGTTCGAAAACATCCTCAAGTATGGCAGAAACCACAAATGGACGACGTCGCCGCTCGACGCCACCATGAAACCTCCCAGCACCAACAAAATGAACAACCAGGCCATCTGCCTCACTTGCAGCCCGTCCTCCACATCAACCACCCTGCTCAGCAAAACATCCTTCAGCAAGGACATCCAAATAGAATCTCCAGAGACTATCCTCCTCACATCACCGAGTTCCCCATACACCACCTCCGGCCTCACCCGCAAAGAGCGGTCCACCTCTATCTGCTCCCCGTCATAATCCAGCCCCAGCAGTTGCTGCACATCTATGGGAGTCACCGTCATCTCCCCGAAGCTAAAATGAAAAGTGTGGGTGGTGTCCCACCACCTCTCCCCCAAGGCACACAAAACTGCTGTCGAATGAGGCGTCTCATCCAGCGCAGCCGCCAACCTCTCAAAACCCGCTGATGATACCATCCAGCACACCACGGGTGGAAGATGCTCCCAAACATCCCTAATCCCCGTCGTCCCACGGGCACGCATGTTCTTCAAAGAAATATCCGATTGGCGAAAGGAAAAATTCAGTCAAAAGTCAAGAAAAGGAAAATCACCCAAAAAGGAAAAAAATTTCCAAAGGTCAGGTTACTTACATAACCACCGAAAATCACTTTCGAAGAGCGATGACGCGACGGCTCCCGCAGCAAGGTCCGCTCATCCGCAACCGTCTCGAATGCATCAAAGGCATTCTCATTCCCTAAAGCAATGGGCACCCTGTCCCTCCAATCCACATTCGTCCAGTCATCAACGGTCAACCACTCCCGGTGGACAGCGGTGCTCACAAAAGGGGCCATTTCTTGAAGATCGGAATGCTAGAACGATTCGCAGAGAGGAATCGTAGAAAGAGAGAAGGCAGGAAGCTGTGAAAAATGAGGGGAATTCGCCCCCTTTATATAGGAGGCCAAACGCCATGCCGATCGGCAACCCACCTCACCATACCGATCGGCACTGTCTCCTCACCTTCCCGAGGCAGCCCAAAAGTCTGTGCCACTGCCGAATGTCACCTCTCAATCTATGCCGACCGGCACCCTCCTTAAAATTTCGTGCAAAAATTCCCAAAAAATACCAGAAAGCCTCGAAAAATCCCCGAAAAATTCCTAAAAATCCCAGGAAGGATTTAGAACGTTTTCATCAAGGAAATTTCACACTCCTTTGGGCGACACATCGTTTTCCCCAAAGGAGCCCTCAAAATCCAAGCATCTGACCTCTCGGGCAAGGCGCCCGGACCACCGAATCACCTCCTCATCAGACTTTACAACCATCGGCTATCCAGTGTGGTACAATATCACATGGTTTTTTTCCCACCAGAAATTAGAAGAACCACTCGCCCCGAGCAATCTCTCCCAAAGGACAATCCAAATTTTCCCCGGCCCATTCATCATTCCCCAGCGGAATCTCAGATCCAAATTCTTATTCCCAGCGGAACCCCTCTTCCCTAGCGGAATCCTCAAAAACTAAGTGAAATCTCCTCCCGAAAAAGCTTCAGAAAATCCCTAAGGATCACCTGATCACTTCCCCAGCGGAATTCTCTTACAGCACCCAAAATAGGTTGTTCGCCCCTGCGAGGTCTCCTAAAAAGCTTCCCCCAGCTAGCAGCTCCCCGACTCAGATAGGAATCACAAAGCTCTTTCCCCAGCAGAATCAAAATACAATCTTTATCTACTCTTGGGTCAGAATTGGCCCCGGTCTTGGATCGTCACCTTAGTTAGGTCAGAATTGACCTCGGTCCTCGATCGTCACCACTCTTGGGTCAAAATTGGCCCCGATCTTGGATCGTCACCTTAGTTAGGTCAGAATTGACCTCTGTCCTCGGTCGTCACCACTCTTGGGTCAGAATTGGCCCCGATCTTGGATCGTCACCTTAGTTAGGTCAGAATTGACCTCGGTCCTCGGTCGTCACCACTTTTGGGTCATAATTGGCCCCGATCTTGGATCGTCACCTTAGTTAGGTCAGAATTGACCTCGGTCCTCGATCGTCGCCACTCTTGGGTCAGAATTGGCCCCGGTCTTGGATCGTCACCTTAGTTAGGTCAGAATTGACCTCGATCCTTGGTCATCACCACTCTTGGGTCAGAATTAGCCCCGGTCTTGGATCGTCACCTTAGTTAGGTCAGAATTGACCTCGGTCCTCGGTCGTCACCACTCTTGAGTCAGAATTGTCCCCGGTCTTGGATCGTCAGCGTAGTTAGGTCAGAATTGACCTCGATCCTCGGTCGTCACCACTCTTGGGTCAGAATTGACCTCGGTCCTCGGTCGTCACCACTCTTGGGTCAGAATTGGCCCCGGTCTTGGATCGTCACCTTAGTTAGGTCAGCATTGACCTCGGTCCTCGGTCGTCACCACTCTTGGGTCAGAATTGGCCCCGGTCTTGGATCATCACCTTAGTTAGGTCAGAATTGATCTCGGTCCTCGGTCGCCACCACTCTTGGGTCAGAATTGACCCCGGTCTTGGATCGTCACCTGAATTAGGTCAGAATTGACCTCGGTCCTCGGTCGTCACCACTCTTAGGTCAGAACTGACCTCGACCCTCTGAATTGGTCATCCTCATCTCCTTAGGTCCTCAGAACTGACCTCGATCCTCCGAATTGATCATCCCCAGCATACTTCTTAGGTCCTCAGAATCGACCTCGACCCTCTGAATCGGTCATACTCCCTCAAAAGAATCATGCGGTGTCTAATCGACGGCTATCATTTATTCCAAACTCACCCATCGAGGGGCTTTGTAGACACCCCATTCTATTACCCCTTAACTATCCTTAGGTCCCTAGTACCTCCCTTCATCCCTATAAACCCAGGTCACGTCCCGAGTACTGACCTGGAAGCCATCGGGCACCCCCCGGCTCAGTTTGACCCAAAAGTTAAACTCCTCATCTCGATCGAGACTCAATGAATCCTTGAAGAGCACTGAATACCCTTTCCAACGGTCCACCCCGTGCGTGATTTCGACTTACCATGCGGACGAACGCGCCACTTGCGTCCGAAACCTGACCCAGAGGGCACCGGGCGCTCCTGGGCTCTATTTGACCTATGTCAACTCTTCAGCTCGACCGAGGCTGAATGAATCTTCTAAGGTCACTGAATACCCTTTCCAATGGTTCATCCCGTGCGCAATTCTGACTTTCCATGCGGACGAACGATCCGTTTGACTCCGGGAAACCACCGAGCACTTCCCGGGCCTGGTTGACCAAAGTCAACTCCCCAAACCGGGTCAAACTCCTTGGAATGTCGAAATACATCTCCTAACCTTTCCAACGGTATGCTCCGTGCGTGATTCGGACTTACCATGCGGACGAACGCGCCGTTTGCGTCCGCGCGATTCCCCGTCCAATGGACCGACAAACGCTTTCGAGCCACATTTGACCCAAAGTCAACTCCAAAACTCGGGAGTGGTCCAAAGTACTTTCGAAGGTCTCTAAAATACCTTTCCAACGGTATGCCCCGTGGGCGATTCTAACCAACGGTTTGCCCTCGGTGGCCAATTTTTCCGAAAAAGCCTGAGGCGCACTGCCAAATGGCAGGTCCCATCCTGCCTATCGACACCTGCCGATAGGCAGTGCCATGATAGGGCCGATCGGCAGTCCCCTGGGGTTATAAAAGGAGGCCTTGGCCTCATTTGCAAAGGGATCCCAGATCTGATAGAAATCTCTCTGAACGAATCCCAGAAACCTCTCTCGAAGGCAGCGTGATTTCAACTTCCAAATCCCTCTTTTACCTTCACTTTTCATCATCATTTTCATCAAACTTGGTGAATTAACTACTCTCCATCATCATCCAAGCTCAAGGGCTGCTCTCCAACATTCAAGATCAAGCTCAAGATCTTCAAGAAGGTCCAACTTTCTCAAACTCTCTCTCTTAAATTCTCTTGAATTCCCAATAACTTGTTTTCTTACTTAGCACTTTTATAATCTCATATCACAAATCCTAATATACTTTTTATTTAGTATTATTGCACATCTCTTATTTTCATATAAATAAAAATCCCAAAACAAGAAAAAGAGGGTTTGCTCATAAATTCCAAGTAGGGATTCTCACACTTTTTCACATTTTTCTCACAACTAAAACACCTTTTCTACACACACACACACACTTACAAATAAGAGATCCCACATTTGGATTTATGGGATAAACCCCACCCCTTTGCTTTGTATGCGAACTACGTGGACTTTGATGCCTTTATAGGCTACGTAGGCGTCTCGGGGTAAAACCCGAGACTCGAGTCCTTTCTCTCACTTTTTCTCTCATTTCCTATTTTCTCTAAATCCATTTTTCTTATATTATATGTATCCTTAGTCTTAGTGACACATTACTCCATGTGTGTTATCGTTCCTTTATAGCGATCAACGTAGGGGTAACCGCGTAAATCTTATTTTTCTAATATTACTTTTATAATCTTCCTATGGATGACTCGCTTTATCTTTTCCATGATACAAGCTGAGGATTCCTACCTCCATTCTATATGTATACACATGCACACATCTCACGGGGGGGAACATAAAGGAAAATAGCAAATATCCATGAGAGACCGAAAGGGCGGAATGGGTGCCTAACACCTTCCCATTTCGTAACTAAGCCTCCGAACCCTTTTCGAATCATTTTGGTTTCGTACGCACCAGTATGTCTTTGGATGCCATCCTTCGGGGTGGCTTCCTCTTTTTCTTTTGTCTTTTTTGAGTAAAATAGACTGGCGACTCTGAATTTATCTACATTTTTCACACCTCACAAAATCGACGTCGGCCGAAGCGCTCTCCCGAGAGGGGACGCGCGGGACTCGAAGGATTCCTCCTCCCTCCGCGGCGGGGATCGGCGGGGATGGCCACAGGAAGATTTCGAGAAAAATTAAATGAAATATGGAGCATATCAAGAAATGGGTTGTGTGATAAAATGTGTTAATACAACCTAACTTGAATGAATGTAATAAATATTTCGGTAAAGGTAAAATGGACAAGTAAATGCATAAATCTATTAGTGTCCATAAAGGAATAAAAAGGGTTAAAGGAAGTGAATAAATGGGAGGTTAAGCAAACTAAATGGTTAAACCAATATTTAACACAAGAATGTATTGTAAAAGGGATTTTCGAAAAGTAAATATGTATTTTCTAACACGAAGAATGTGTGTGTTGAAATGGTGATTTTCAATGAAATTACTAAGGAGTATTGGAATGAATAAAAGGGTTAAATTCCTGTAAAGGAATGGATTCGAATCAAATAATGTGTAATGGTTTCAAGTGTTGAACTGGATGTGTTTAATAAAGTGGAAATTTCTATATATAAATAGTGAAAACCTTTAATAAGATTAAGGTCAATTAATCAGGGAAAATAAGGTTTTCTGAAATGAAATGGCTAAAGCATTGACATGTGTATTTCAAAGGTATACATATGTAGATATATATACATATTTTCGCATGCATGTGGTTTTAGTGTGTGTGTATTCCTTTATGTAGTTCATTTTTGTATTGCTTGTATAAATTCCACTAAGCATAAGCTCACGTCCCCACTTTGTTACGGCAGGTTGGGAGTGGTTTTGTAATTTGAGGATGTTTTACAGGTAAGTATACTTTATTTATGCCTGCGTTAGTAGCTCTGTTTACTTGGACCTCGAGTGCTCCCCATAGGTCCCTCACATAGTTTATCTTGAAAATGAGAATCGCATGCTAATAAGAGAAACGTTAATTAAAATAAAATCGTATTGGAAACATTATTTAGGTTGTTTTATTTTACTTCACACCTAATGCTCGGGTCAGACCGGGTTGACTCACAAGTAACCCATAAATCCGGGTCGGGGTGTTACAAATGGTATTAGAGCTCTAGGTTCAAGGTTCCTTTCAGATGTGATGTGTTGAGGTCAGTATTGGATCTTTTGACATCGGTGTGGTTTGGTCCGGTCATGCTAGTTTGATGATGGTTTAGTTCATGTCCTTAATGATAAAGTCTAAGAGGTTTGCGCGATAAGTTATATTAATGCCTAGCGGCACACGATTAGATTGAGGGTTATTAATCGCTTCCATATTTCTGATTAGAATTGTAGTAATTTGCGGGTGTCCATGCAAGCCTAGAGTGGTGACATTATAGTTATTAGTGTGAGGTCTTTTCGTTAATAATTTAATGGCTTAGAATCATGTGAGATGTTGATAGAATGAAATGACACCCATTGGGCAAGTGGCACCAAATTATGTATAATCAACGATAGAGATTGATAGTTAGAGTGTCAAAATTATGTAATGGGAGATCGTGAATTAAATTATGTGTAGGCTTGTGACGCATGTGAGGAGTCTATATCGAGGTGATAATTAGGAAATTTTGATCCTTGGGGTAATACCATGATTGATGTAGTCCAACGCTAGAGGATAATCCAGTCTTAGCTAATAGAATGATATCCTTATGGGTGAACACCTTAGTGGATTGTTGGTCGGTGAATGTAATTATAGGTGTTAGTTCCGGGTGAGAAAGTAATAGGTTCATTCGTTGGGGAACTTGGGTTTAGTGCATCTCAATTTATGTACCTTAACTATAATGTGGGATTAGATAATCCTGATGATTGAGGTAATCTAGGAGTGAACCTAGATAATCGTGGTGACTTGGTATTAAGTAATTAGGTTGTGATGTTTTATAATAGGATCTCGTGCGACGTCCATGGTGAGGGCCTTGGCGGTTATATGCAATACCCGACATCCATATCCTACCAAGATCAACATAGTTGTGTTAACTTATGTATTGTCACGTAGTACGATATCATCATAGCAAGGCAATTTAATTGCCATAGTTGAACAGTCATTAAGGGTTCAGGTAAGGCGGGCCTTGAGGTTTATAAGCTGTAGGCGGTGTCCTCTGTCCTGCTATAATTGGTAGTAACAATAATTATAGTTTATACATGACTTATAGTCACAACCATTTGGGAGAAAGGTAAGACTCTTATCTAAGTGTTGAAACTCGTTTTAGCCGTCGAGGTAATGCCTAGGTGCGAGGAAATCCAAATGTGTGAATAGTTCATAGGCACATTGAGGTGCCTTGGAAATAATTTGTGTGTGGCATCATTGAGGACAAATATCGAACTTTGTGATGTCCTGGGGTATTTAAGGATTAAGGTGCAATATGGTTAGAAGATCGTGAACTAGTGTCCTTGCAAGTACCAAGTAATATTTTGGTGGGTATCGAAAGTTCTGAAAAAGTGTACCTAAGATGATGAATATGTAGACGATGAAATCTCATCAAATTTGGGGCTTTCACATGAGATGTGTTTGGTGTTCCTAGGAGACCAATTAAGTCCAGTATGAAGAGGCAATAGCATTATAGCAATGATAATATTTAGGTCAAGTGATGATCCCAAATTAACAGTCGAATAGTGTACGTGTCGGGTATGGCTTTTCAATCGACACATATGGATGGTGTAATCCCTAAGAGAGGACGATAGTTGTATCCTTTGTGAATGATTCTCGGATGTTATGGGATGACTAGTATGGTGTGGTGATACTAGGTTTCGGGACATACTAAGAAATGTATTCTAGGCTTGGAGTGATGACGCTATGTGGAGATTTGTAAGTAGTGACTAAGGTAGGGTAGCATCAAAACATGATTGTTATGTCGGGGTGTTAACAACACGTTCTAGAACAGCCTTAGCAATGTGAGGATTAGTTATTGGCATATCTTGCCAAGTGGGTACGGGTTAGAGATGTATCCCGATGTGATGTCAGTCACCCTTAGGGTGCCAGTGACGGTGGGTGTGGTCGTCGCGTGAATATCGTCTGGATGAAAAATCAAAGGTGAATCGATGGAAATATCTCGTGTCAGAAGGACATAGTTAGGTAAGTGCCTCGCTTGAACCAAGTAATGTCTACGAAACTTGGAATTTAATCACGATATGTTAGAGAAGATGATAACCTATGTGTGATGGTTTAGTAATGTCATCACTAGTTTTGGGATGAGGTTGGTATAGACAAGGCGGAGGTATCCGCTAATCATAATGGTGCTCTTACACCAAGGGTGGGGAAAGTAGGGCCTTGCTCCTAATGAGGTAAGTCTGGAATTGGTTTCCATCAAGATTCATAAATTACAATCGCATTATGAGAATGAATAGTGGAGATTTGATTCATCACGGCTAGTGATCCAGGTCAGGGTGTATGGCCAGAAGTAGTATTCGGTGAGAGTTTTGTGATGGGTGGTATAGCTTCGATTATACTGTGTAGGTTCGCTTCCATAAGTCAGGATCGATTGCCTATGGGCAAAATTCCTGGGGACGGTTGCATGTCCCTCTAACTCTAGTAGGTTCCTTTCGGCTTTGGCAATCGGTAATCAGTATTCTCACCTATGAGGTAACTTAGATTGGTTCCATGTCTTGGCACAATGCGGTTAAGCTCGGGAGAGTGTAGTGGGCCAGGTTTGGCCAATGCAACTTGGTAACCGGGTGCGCTCATCTGGGGAAAATCCTGTTATTACATAAAACCTTGCGTATGGGTGGCTACGCTTTTGACTATTCATTTTATTCGTAGTATCAATCTCCCATAAACTAGAGGACTATCGACTTGTCGACTCAACAGTCAGTGGCCCAGGTTGCGATGAGCGGAATAATGGCTTGAGGATGCAGTATAGTGTTATAAATCAAGGGAAACTTAGCATACTATGTTGCTTTACCACAATGAGTGGATTGAAGTAGACATGAGTAAGTACACAAGGATGAGATACCTAAGGTAGTATTAGGTTCATTAGATTGCGTAGCGAAAGGTGTAAATCGAGCGTCCAATAGTGATTTGGTGAAATCATTCCTCCTTGGAATTAAGGGAATGACATGGTAGATATGACGGTTGGTTGTGTCATGATTTGTTTTGGCTGAGCGTTGATCGCTAGGAATGGTTTGCTTGCAGTGGCTCAGGTATGCCTTAGTTACTAGCATGGGTAAGGCTAGGAATGCGTTAGGACTTGAGCATAAGACGAATGGAAACCCGGGGTTGAGTATGAGTGTCATAGTTGATAACTTGGTGATCATTAGAGCATGGGGCATACTGGATGTTTGGTGATATTAGCGTTGAGGACATCGATGACTTTTTCTTGAAGAATTCTAGGACTTAGGAAGGAAGTTGGCGGACCTCATGAGTTTGGGGATTAATGGAACGAGAATTTCGTGGATGAAATTATCTAAGGAGAGAAGTTTGTAATACCCCACCCCGATAAATTAATTAAAGTATGCGTAGAATTTATGTGAGGAGGAACCAATGGAAATTGTAGAGACTTGTGGGTAACAAATTGGATTATATGGATAAATGTTAGATTAAGAAAATATATGTGGATTATATTGTTGGAGAAATAAGCATAAAAGAAATAAGAATTCAAGGGGGTCATTCAAACGATGAGAGATGTCGATGGAACGACAATGGATATCGCGAGATAAGGTCGTTCGAGTGAAGTGTCGTTCGAGCAACATCGATGTCGTTCGAACGACGTCTGACGCAGGTCAGACCTGCTAATTTGTTGTCTCTTTGGCAACCGTGGATTTATTTTAGAAGGTTGGGATTAAATCAAGGGAATTGAGGAACGGGTTAAAGTTTTCAAAACTGTGTATAAGACAGAGATATAAGGAGAAAGCAAAATCGGCCAACTCTTGCTTCCCCAAGGAGCTCGTAGCTCCCTCCCACTTATGTACACTGCTTTCCACCATTTTATTAAAATAGAGTTACAAATATATAGAAAGAGAGCTATTGTTGGAGGGTTTTTGATGAGTATTTAAAGTGGGGAAGAAGAGGAAAAATATGTTGTTAGGAGGTTTTGTAGGGGGGTTTTATGGAGTTTCCATGGAGGAATTTTGGTGGGGATTTTTGTTACCGCCTTTGGGGCCACCTTTGGAGGTGGGGGAGTCACTCGTCTTCACCATCACTGATGATACGAGAAATCGTCCACTTGTCGTTCTCGTACCAGCAAGTCAAGAGTAATGCATGTAATGAACAAGTAAAGCAAGTCAGGAGATATGAACACAAGATATAGAGTGGTTCAGCCTTTAAAATAGGCCTACGTCCACTGTGGTGCTCTACTCTCATTATATTCATTATTTTTTACAATATAATCATGCCTAAAGAGGCGTATAAGTATGAGAATAAAGGGAGAGTACATGATCACTGATGATCCCGGTGTGCCGGAGAGGTCGCTGCAATATGGATGAGCAATTCCCGATTTGTATAGAGGGGAAGTGTAGAGAGAACCGGTACTGTAGAAACAGCTCCGGTCGTATGGAATGGATCCGTTATTTCGAGGTGTGGTCCTCTATTTATAAGAGGTATGTGAGTTGTCACGTGTCCTGAGCACGTGACGTATATCAAGTCCAGAGTTGTTGTAGTAGAAAGGGATGCGGCCTATAAGGCAAGCACAAAGTGCCGCACCCTACATGAGGTTAGAGCCGCAGGTGCCGCGCCCTGTACATGGTAGGGTCGCGGCCTGTATATTAAGGCAAGTGGTAAGTGCTGCGCCCAGTACTTATAGGGCCTCACACCAAGTTCAGTAGGGTCGCGCCCTATGTTGATAAGGACCGCGGAACGGTGCTATATTTGTATTATCAATAAGCCCCCAAGTCGTAGTGCCAAGAGAATTTGATTGGGGCTACGGCTTAGTTACTTTACGTACCACGGTATTTTTCAAAGTGACGATTCGTCTTTCGCGCTCTCTTATATAAATTGTTTTTGGCCGTGGACTTCATTATGTTTTCGAAACCTTGAGAGTAAATCGAGAGCAAATTTCTTGCGCGTCCATCTTCTTCCATTTTCCGGCGACCCTTCGAGGCTATGCGTGGTGGTTCCAAGGTGGTGTGAGGTTGAGCATCGCTGACTTCTTCATTTCCAGGTAACTTTTAAACCAATCTTTGTAAGTAGTTTTCACAGATCGTACTTCTTCTTTGAATGTACAAACACATGAGCGTGAACGCTGCATTGCTTGATAGAAAAACTTAGGGTTTCGATTGAAAATATACTATCTCCCTATAATTGAACACACATGAACGCTGAGCACATCAATAATTGTTAGGATTAATCTTCATATGCTGAACTGAACCCTTGATCTTCCAAACGCCATGAAAATCATATAGTTGTTCTTGCTGCTCATAGTCAAACTCTTTGTATTCTGTGAATTTGATCTTAAATCGATTAAACGTTAGATACTCAACTGTTTAAGAAATAGGCCACGGCATGATAGAATTTATATAATCTATTCCCTTATTGTTTTGGTCCTTATCTGCGGTATACCGTGGGTGATGGCCGCGGCCCCTTATTCTGCCGCTTTGATGCATATCCATTTTTTTCTGCCGCGACGGTGGTTTTTTAAGGCTCTGAATCCCCACCCTTGTATTTTGAACAGCCTTCAAACTTCCATGAACCAAATACACATCCATTATAAATAATTGTAATTTCAACTAGAATTTCTTGAATCGACCTTTAGTAATTTTAGAAATGGTCGTAGCCACAGATCTCTAATTCCTTTTGAGCCTGTTGCCGCGGTAGTGTATGTTCCCTAACTGATTTAGGAGGTGGCTGCGGCCAGTAGGGTCAGAGGAGGATCCCTTAGGAAATATTTACTATTCAGACATAATCTTCCCGCGGCTTCTTAAAGTCTTTTCCAAACCATACTGGCTGCGGCACCTAACTGCGGACTCTACTTTTCAGGTACTGCTGCAGCCATATGAGCTTTGACCCAGACGAGTTTCTGAGAGGATTTTGGGCAAAGCACTTTGGAACCTCTCCTCCTGAACTCACTTTCGTGCCCCCTTTAAGATCAATAGGGCCTTACAAACTAAGGGATTGCCCCAACTGCGTGATACTAGACTCAGACTCTGCGGACTATGTGTCTGGGAAGGATTTTCAGTCCGCGCCGATGGAAGAAGAAGCCAATTCAAGTAATCATCCATTGGGTGCAGGAGATGATGTCGCGGAAGTTAGAGATAACCCAGCTGGTACATCTGGGAGGGCTGAGAGACCCTTAGCTGCACTTGGTATCCGCAACGCCATGACCCAAGACTGGGTTGAGCAGGCGGCCGAGGCCTTCGAATATCCAGAAAATTTGATGTGCTCGGCACCTACCGCGAACCAGAGACCTTGCACGGCTTTGCCTGATGATGGATTTTACTTCCCACTTGATGCCTTTATTTACGGGCTGCGACTGCCTGTTCCCGTTCTCATCCGTCGCCTTTTTCAAACGATGAAACTGGCCCCAGCCCAGTTAGATCCTAATGGTTAGAGAGCCATTCTTGCTGCGATTGTCCTTTGGGAGAATCTATTCAAAAGTGATATCACTCCCGTGGAGTTCTTTCATTTCTACTGCCCAAAGGAGAACTCGGTGAAGTTCGCAGGGTACTACTACTTCTCTGTCCACGGCAGGGACGAGACCCTTTACACTGGGAGGCCGACCAGTGTGAAGAACTGGAAGGGGAAGTATTTTTATTTCTCCGACGAAGGATGGGAGATTCACCCCGAGGAGAACGAGAGGGAAAGATTGTATAGAATGCCGCGGAAATGGGGGTCCCCATCCAAATTAGGTATTAAGACTATCGTCGCGTCCTTTCTTCATATTTTGTATATTAACTTCCACTAACCTTTAAATTGTCTTTTCTGCAGTTCTTGACAATCTGCATTTGAACAAGCGGCAAGAGAAGAGAGTTGCTAAGGCCGCGACAGTTCCTGCTGAACATAAAAAGTTCAGTACACTTGTCACATCAGCAACTATATTCGAAGAGGGTTTTTTTCCCTATAAGTCCATTCCTCAACTTATGGCCGCGGAAGGTAATACCCTAACCGTCATAATTTTTAATCCGCGGTCACTTATCCCCCCCCCCCCCCCCTCAATTCAATTCCCAATATTTGTTGTTGCTTTTTTAGGTGAGGAGGTTGACCGAGAACTGTTGGTGTCCCAGCTAGCAGAGATGGACGACGACGCAGTCGTTCTAAACAATACTGCACGGAGTAGGAAGAGGAAAAGGTCCAAAGCCAAGGCACCTGTCGTGGCTCCTTCCAATGATTTGGACACTCTAGCCGTGGACTCAACTCCTGCCACGGGGAAAACTGGTGTTGCCGCCCATCCAACACTTGAATTTGATGACGATATAGGGGCCAACCTGGCTACAGCAGGTTTAAAGTCAGATGATGCTCCCCTCAACACTGTTTCTCCTCCATCGCCACCTATAGTTGCAATTAATGCAAACTTAGCACCTCCTCAGTGCCGCGGCACTACTGTATCTGATGGTCGTTCGCGGCCTTAGTTGAGACAACCTGACCCCGAGTCCTCATGGGACACTACCACGAAGGCTGCGCGGAGGATGAAAAGGGCCCTTGATGTTGCGAACCTCGACAGGCTGGTGGGAGAAGACCACGACGACCTGGAGGACTGCGGCCTCCACAGTCTTCAGAGGGTAAGTGCTTTGTCTACATTTTTCTCTTTTGTTCCAGATACTACAACTTTTTTTTTAATTTCAGGCCGCGGATGTCATCGTAGCCCAAAAAAGAAAATACGAGGCCCTTTACAAATTGAAAGAGGCCGAGAAGAGGGTGCATGTCGCGGATCTTGAGGCTGCACAGACTACATCATTTGAGGCTGGGAAACAGTCTTCTGTCGCGGCTCTTCAGGCGGCCCAAATGGACTTGGAAACAGCAAATAAGGCTAGGGAGGAAGCGAAAGAGAACTTCAAACAGGCCACAGACTCCATTAAAGCCTCCCAAGCCCAGACTGCTGAAGTTGCACGTGTCGCGGATATTTCAAGAAGCAAGCTCGCCCTCTTCAGGAGAAGTATAAAGAGCTGGAGGCCAAGTCTGCTCAAGAAGCCCTAGACCATGCCGCGGCTATAAAGAAGATGGAGGCAGAACATGGCGATGCCCTCTAGTTGTCCATTGACCACGCCGTGGAGTCATTCAAAGGCTCCAGGGACTTCTTCCTCGTCAATAATAGGGCCTATCTCCACGGCTACCAGGAGCTAAGGCACAGGATTGTAAAGAACTTCCCTGAGGCCAAGGAGAAGGTTCTGGCTTGGAAACTGAGTGATGTTGAACACCAAGACTGCATTACCGTGCTCAAAGCCGCGACTGAAGAAAAAGCTAAACTGAGAGCGAAAGCAGAGGCAGCGGCCGTAAAGGAAGAGACTGAAACAGTCGCGGATGGTGAGGAGGCTGATGAGCATGATGATGATGCTTCCTAAATTTTTTTATTTTTTTATCATTGATATAGGGCTGCGTCCCTTTTATTAATTTACTTTTGTAGTGGCTGTGGCCCATATGCTTGTAATCTTTAACTGATAATATCAAGGTTGCGGCCACCTTTAAAAAATTAATTATTTTGGCTTCATTCTCTTGTATCTCTTGCATCTTTTTGCTCATTTCCATGCTTAATTGAATATTTTCTGTATGCCTCTTATGGCTTGAATACAACTACCTTATTGATGAACTTGTAGAAATACGTCCGCGGCACTATAACAAATTTCTTCAATGAACGCTCTGATTGAACTACCCCGGCAGCCTCGAGTAATGCCCATGAACCTTCATGATTAATTGTTAGAGGCTGCGGCACCTTGCAAGGGTCATGGTCACGGTAAGTTAACCTTTGGAAACTGCCCTTGCCCCTTGCACCAAATCGTGGAAGTGCTGCCTCTTGAATAAGGCCGCGGCACCTTCAAGTTTGAAACCCATCTTGTAGCTTTATTTGTTTTCATCCCATGACCAAAATGGAACATATAGAGTAGGTTGTGTTTTCCCATGGCAACCCCTTTAGTTGTTTTAACTGTCTTAAGCTTTTCGAGAGCAGCAAATAATGGTTGCAGCTGTATTAACAGGACTATTGTAGATTTTTGGCCCCTTCATCCGAACATGAGGCTTTATGCATATATGGGATACTTTCAAGCCTCCTCAGTCTGGGTTATGTTATTACGCCAACCACAGCTAACATATAGGATATTTCAAGCCTCTTCAGGCTGGGTTATGTTATTAAGCGACCCACAGCTAACATATAGGATATTTTTAAGCCTCCTCGGGCTGGGTTATGTTATCAAGCCACCCACAGCTATCACATAGGATATTTTTAAGCCTCCTCAGGCTGGGTTATGTTATTAAGCCACCCACAGCTAACATATAGGATATTCTCAAGCCTCCTCGGGCTGGGTTATGTTATTAAGCCACCCACAACTATCATATAGGATATTTTCAAGCCTCCTCAGGCTGGGTTATGTTATTAAGCCACCCACAGCTAACATATAGGATATTTTCAAGCCTCCTCAGGCTGGGTTATGTTATTAAGCCACCCACAGCTATAGATATATTTAAATCCATCTTTGTCTAGATATTACAAGTCTCTCGACTTAATGATGCATCCCGAAAGCTAAGAGCGGGCATTGGAAACTCTTATGAGAGACGTTATAGTTCAATCTTATATAACTGCTTCCAATATTTGCTATCTCCCCCTTTTAATTATCATCAACTTCCGGACAATCAGGCATCTTATCGGGCGTCATTGCCCATTCAGATATTATCATTCCCAAGATTGCTTCGGATCGGGATCTGTTTAAGATAAAAATGGTCTTTTTAAGATAACATTTCATGGAAATGAGAATCAGAATATGACACTATAAAGTGAACTTGATTTATAACTATTCATATATATGTGACTTTGTAAGGATAACACAAAGTTTAATTTAAAACAGCATAAGAGGAGTTGTTACTATAAGGTGGAGACAGATGGAATATAAGACATAAGCATGAAAAATAAGCATGCGACATCTGAGATAAGGCTGCATCCCCTAAACATCTTTGAGGAACCTCCGCAGCATCCCTTACCTGATCAGCCTTTCAATTTCGTCCTTGAGAGCATAGCATTGCTCAGTGTCATGGCCATGGTCCTGATGGAATCTGCACCAAGTAGCTTTGTTCCTCTTGTGGGGTGGATCTCTCAGCTTTGCTGGCCACCTCAACAGCTTGTCTTCTTTGATGAACCCAAAGATCTCTTCAATTGAGAAGGCCAACGGAGTGTAGGGCCCAGATTTCTTTTATGCCTTCTCCGCTTTCCTTTTTTGCCTCTTGTTGATTGCTTCCGCGGCCGGATCCTCTTTAACTGCCGCGGCATCAAAAGCTGCTGAAGCTATGATCTTGGGTGGCGCGCCCCCATTAGGAGATGTCGCGGCCTCGAGCATTAGCACCCTCTGAGTCAGGTAGTTGACCTGGGTTTGGAGTGAGGCATGACTGTCGTAGAGGTGGTTGAGGTGATTGTACAGCTGCACAATCTCATCTTTGATTTTTGTGCTCTGGTTGGACTCTCCTTCCATTTTTTGCTTCTGTTAGTCTTTACAAAATATATGTATAATCTGGGACAAAACTAGCAAAAGTGAGTAATCACATAAACACTAAGTTGGAAATGGGGATGCAGCGTTGTACTGCACTGTTGAAAGGTGCCGCGGCCAGTATAGCACCTAGGTGCACATTCACCAAGGTTGAGCTGGAGACCTCCCGAGTCCATTCCTTGATGTTTTGAAGGTTCAGTAATACGATCGCACTAGTACAGGCCGCGGTATGAAGGTATTTATACTACCTGCCGCATCCCTTGCCAGGCGGGGGAGGGAAGCAATCCCAAAATTAAAACCCAGAAACTGAGTTTTTCTCCCAAAATACGGGGAGAGCATGCCTACGAGGGTCTATCCATGAGAGAATAACCTCTCGGTGCACATAATGGCACGATTCTAATGATAAAACCCTATATCACAGACAAAGAATAACGTAAAAATGGGGTAAACATAATTCTTCCCTAACCATTCATCTTTTCAGGGGTGAAGCCCATCATGCTTTTCAGCACTATATAATGAAATGATATCACATGGGTATGTAAGTTAGATCCAATGTCATAAAAGGGAGACCAGAACAGATCTGAATATAAAAATTAACCATTTAAGGGTGTGAATATAAAATAGAGCTCACCAACCTGAATCTACTCGTGAGACAATGATCCAAAGGATCCCCACGAATAAAATAAGGTGTTGAAGAACTCAAAATATAGAGAAGCAAGATTAAAATATCTCGGATTCCCACAGACGGCGCCAAATTGATGATAGGAGAAATCGTCCACTTGTCGTTCTCGTACCAGCAAGTCAAGAGTAAAGCATGTAATGAACAAGTAAAGTAAGTCAGGAGATATGAACACAAGATATAAAGTGGTTCAGCCTCTAAAATAGGCCTACGTCCACTGTGGTGCTCTACTCTCATTATATTCATGATTTTGTACAATATAATCATGCCTAAAGAGGCGTACAAGTATGAGAATAAAGGGAGAGTACATGATGACTGATGATCCCGGTGTGCCGGAGAGGTCGCTGCAATATGGATGAGCAATTCTCGATTTGTATGGAGGGGAAGTGTAGAGAGAACAGGTACTATAGAAACTGCTTCGGTCGTATGGAATCGATCCGTTATTTCGAGGTGTGGTCCTCTATTTATAAGAGGTATGTGAGTTGTCACGTGTCCTGAGCACGTGGCGTATATCAAGTCCAGAGTTACTGTAATAGAAAGGGATGCGGCCTATAAGGCAAGCACAAAGTGCCGCACCCTACATGAGGCTAGAGCCGCAGGTGCCGCGCCCTGTACATGGTAGGTCTGCGGCCTGTATATTAAGACAAGTGGTAAGTGCCGCGCCCAGTACTTGTAGGTCCGCACACCAAGTTCAGTAGGGTCGCGCCCTATGTTGATAGGGCCGCGGAAGGGTGCTATATTTGTATTATCAATCACCACCACCATCTTTGGAGACCATTTAGGTGGGTAACCTACTCTTATTGCATTTGAGACTCCATTTGATAAATGTGTAGTATTATTGTTGTGTATGATTAAGAGTAGGAATATAAGAAAAATGATGTGTTCTTAGCAATCCGAAATTAGGCATTTTTATCGAATGAAAATGCTAGAAATAATATTGTTATGTATTTTCTACTAAATTTGAAATTAGACATCTTTATGGAAATAAAAATGTTAGAAAATAATATTTTAGTGTGTGTCCTAAGTAAACTGAAAATAGACATTTTTATGGAAATAAAAATGTAAAAAAATATTATTTGTGTGTATTTATAGTAAAAGGAAATAATAAATATTTTTATGGAATAAAAATATTTAGAAAAAGGTTATTTTGTTAAAATAAATAATGGATAATTATTTCAAGGTTTTGAAATATTGAAAGTTAATATTTTTTCGAAAATGGTGTATTTTCTAGTCATTTTGATGAAAAATATTTTATGGGATAAAAAGTTGGCAAATAAATGTGATTTTGTTAAAAAAATGATATTTTGTTGAAAATAAAGACTAAGTAAATATTTCAAGGTTTTGGAATATTGAAAGATATTATATTTTGTAGAAATGAGCATTTCTAGAAATATTGGTGTTAAATATTATGGAATTAAATATTTAGAAATAAACAATTATTTGGTAAATAATTGGTGAGGAATATGTTTAAACCATGTAGTAGGATTTTTAAGTTTAAAATCCATCTTCTCATGCATATAAATTTGTACTATTTTGACAGAATGTATAGCAAATTTAAATAAGATTTTGTTGGGTTTAAATAAGAAATGAGAAAAGTTATAAATTTAGTCTTCAAAGTGTGTGAAATTGAGACTAAAAGATTTAAGAAAAATGAAATTAAAAGACTACACATGTTAATAAAAGAAATAGTATTTTCTTACAAGAGTAGTCTTAAGTTAAATTTATTTCTTAAATAAAGAAGTAAAGAAACATGAATGTTGAGAAAAAGCATTAATTAAGTGTTAATGGGTAAACATGGAATAGTTAGTGAGTGTGACTTACTAATGTTGTGAATTATTAACACTTATGAAATATAAAGGGGATTAATGGCGTAAAAGTTTTTCCAATCAAGTAAAGAGATTACTCCAAGTGAAAACGGTGTTAAAGGGTTAAAACACTTAAGAAGTTGGTGTGTATAACTTAATAGTATTTTAGGGTGAAATTAACACCTGTGAAATGGAGTAAAGACTGATTTGGGAAATAAAAGGGTAAAATGGTAATTTACTTAAAGGTGAACATTTTTATGAAATAAAATGTTGGAAAGGGTGTTGCACAAAGTGGTCCTAAATGAATATGGTTTTTGGAATAAAAATCAAGATTAAAGTATAAAGGACACAAAATGGTAAATTTCAAGTGTAACACAAATTGGGGCGGTAAAGTCTCAGGTTTTGGCTTCAATCGGGTAAAAAGGAAAAGGAAATAAGTGGGCATTGTAAAATGTTAAAACATATTAAAGGTACTCGGATGACACCGGGATAAAGCAAGAAGGGCCCGGAGCCTTTGGGTGAAAAGTCCTAAACCACTGGCTAGAGCATATAGTGCGCATGGTCGTCGATGTGGATCCCGTGTAAATATGCGACATAGGAAGATTCCGAGAAAAGTTAAATGAAGTATGGAACATATAAAGAAATGGGTTATGTGGTAAAATGTGTTAATACAACCTAACTTGAATGGATGTAATAAATGTTCTGGTAAAGTAAAATGGACAAGTAAATGCGTAAATCTATTAATGTCCATAAAGGAATAACAATGGTTAAAGGAAGTGGATAAATGGGTGGTTCAGAAACCTAAATGGTTAAACCCATATTTAACACAAGAATGTGTTGTAAAAAGGATTTTTGAAAAGTAAGTAAATATTTTATAACACGAAGAATGTGTGTGTTGAAATGGTGATTTTCAATGAAAATACTAAGTAGTATTAGAATGAATAAAGAGGTTAAATTCCTATAAAGGAATGGATTCGAATCAAATAAAGTGTAATGGCTTCAAGTGTTAAACCGGGTGTGTTAAATAAAGTGGAAATTTCTATATATGAATAGTGAAAACCATTAATAAGATTAAGGTCAATTAATCAGGGAAAATAAGGTTTTCTGAAATGAAATGGTTAAAGCATTGGCATGTGTATTTCAAAGGTATACATATGTACATATATATACATATTTTCGCATACATGTGGTTGTAGCGTGTGAGTATTCCTTTATGTCGTTCGTTTTCGTATTGCTTGCATAAATCCCACTAGGCATAAGCTCACATCCCCACTTTGTTACAGTAGGTTGGGAGTGGTTCTGTAATTTGAGGATGTTTTACAAGTAAGTATACTTTATTTATGCTTGCATTAGTAGATCTATATACTTGGACCTCGGGGTGCGCCCCATAGGTCCCTCATGTAGTTTATCTTGAAAATTGGAATCACATGTTAATAAGACAAACGTTAATTAAAATAAAACTGGACTAGCAACATTGTTTAGGTTGTTTCATTGCACTTCACACCTAATGCTCGGGTCGGACTGGGTTGACTCACGGGTAACACATAAATCCGGGTCGGGGTGTTACAGTTATCTCGGATTGGCTCTCAACTAGCTAAGACAAAATATTAAAACCAACTTTATACGATAACAGAATGGCACCGTCTGTGGGAATGACTAAATCCAAGTTATTTCTCATCTAATTCTTCATTTTTAATCGTGGAAACTCTAAAATTCTCATAAAAAACAAACAAACTTCATTGAAGATCGTCTCGCCAATCAAATAAGCAGATTCACTTGATTTTTCACTTTAAATCCTTATTTTACAGTTTCATTGTCTAATTTAGTATCATCCGAACTTAAATACACTGAATTTGAACCTAAAATAGTTTCTATATTTATCGATTTTGCAAGTATTAAGTCATACTCTTTTTTCTTATTATTATGCTCTGATTTGTTGGGAATTTAGCTAAAAATTGATGAACACCCCAAAAGTAGTAAGTACAAAGAAGTTGTTCCACCCTCCACACCTATTGGAACAGAGGATCAGGCAGGATTTTTGCACACCTTAGTTAAAAGCAAAGAAGCTATGAAATAAAACATGAGACAACTCACCTATAGTATTTTGGACTCACATAGCTGACCAGTTCATCCAGAACCAATTATAATATCCCCAATTATTGAGAAAAACATAGACAAATGCGGGGAATCACATAATCCTTCCCTATACAAAGATAGGAGGTAAGAGAACTGAGGTCAAGCGGTGGAAAACCCCAGGAGGATAAATTTAGGATCAGATACGAGTAGATCTGCTCAGACGAATGGGTCAGAATATGAAGACTCCTCCTACCAACCAGGTAGTACCTCGATTATGAGGCCAAGTGGGTATAATAATGATCAAACATATTCAGTCAAACACACGAGTGCCTTTGAAAGGATCAATAGAGTACCAGTCACTGATAAAATGGGAAAAGAGGGGCGCAAGTATATTTTCACCCTGAAGGAAGTACAAGTTGAGAATATTATAGAAGAAAAAGGGATAATGGAAGAGAAGAGATCTCGACTGAAAGTCATGAACGAGATGATAAAGGTACACGAACAGTTGAAGCCCAGCCATAGAGGAGATTAATCCAACGAATAGACGATCATTTGGGCAACCTCATCAAGATAAAAAAAATCAACTCAAAATGGGATTTGTATAGGGATCGTCATTCACGACCTCTATGATAAGCTTTCTTACCCCAAAAAAATTTAATTCACCTATGATCGCCACCCAGATATGAGGGAAAGTCATATCCAATTTTGCATGTGGAGCAATACCAAGCTATATGCAACATACTCTCAGTAGCCGATGAGATGCATTGCAAAGATTTTTCAAGCACTCTTACAGGACCTACTCAGATATGACATAATAGGTTACCAAGAGGAAAGATTTGTGATTTTAAATAATTGACTAATATCTTTATTAATAATTTCTGTTTTGGAGCAAAACATGGTAAGAGGGGATCACTTGTTAAGGATTTTGCAATGCAGGGATGAAATGACAATGGAGTACATTACCAAATTTAATACCGAAAATTTAGAGGTGGTTGACTACAACGACAAAGTTGCCATCACAATAATTATTACTAGGTTGTTGCCTAAAAATTTATACTTGGCATTGGCCAAAGAACCTCCAAGCCATATGACCGAGCTCTTGGCCAAAGTAGGAAAGATCATGAACACTGAAGAAGCAATGGATGTAAAAGAGTTCAGCCATAAAAAACTTAAAGAATTTCATATCTCACAAAGAAGGGAAAATCCCAAAGAGGGACCTAAGCCGAAGAATACCGGAAAACCATATCAGAAGTTTAATAAGTATACTCCCTTGACAATTAGAGTACACCACACCCTCGACCAGATCCGAGGAAATTATTAATTGAAGTGGCTAGAGAAGTTATAAGCTCCCACAGGAAGTAGAGATAAGAATAAATTTTATAGGTTCCACGGAGACCACGGGAATAAGACTAAAGATTTCCTAACTTTGAAAGATGAAAATGAATCCCTAATCAAAAGAGAGAAGCTAAATAAATACCTGGTGAAAAATAGCAAACAAACATCAACTCATGATGATTAGAATCGAAGGAGAAGATCAAGATTACCTCGTGAAGAAAATAAGGATTAGAAAAGAGCTCTAGAGAATAATGATGAGGAAGATTCAGACCTCCATGCAATGCAAGGCCCAAGTAGCCAGTAGAAGAACTGAATATGATTTTTCAATCGTGCAGTTGCATAGCAGGAGGGGATGCTGGTGGGGATGATAAACCATTTGAAAGAAAGAAATACCACAATGAATCAAGAGATTATGCCGAAAATAGAGACTTCAATGGTAATACCTCGTATTTTTATGGCTTTTAATTATGAGATTAATTAAATGAAATTGCTTTTAATTATGGGATTAATTTGGGATAATTAATTGGAAATTAATTCGGATTTAAATAACTAGCGAGACGAGAGTTAGTATTTGAGTATGATGATAATGTTGAATATTACTTAATGAATATGGTAATATATGATTATTGAATTTATTAAAACTGTCACGAATTGAAAATACGACAGTTTTGGTGATAAAGATTGGACGCACATATCAGTCGTGTCAGGAAATAATTTAATAGATTTAAAAGTAAATTATTTTTATATCACCCGTATGGTCATTTTGAGTATTCCAACGTGTCCGTAAGGGTCGACATAGTCGGAAAACACTAGCTGGAGGTTTAGTTTGGGTCCCGGGAGATTTTAGGCCTAACCGGCAGCCCGGGAGGGCATTTTAGTCATTTTTACTATTTAAGGAATAGTGAGCCACGAAATTAAGAAAGCTTTATCAACAATTAGGTTAGAGCCTTAGGGTTTCCATCACCAAGATTCATAGACGGCCATTAGAGAAGAAGTGGAGGAAGTTACCAAAGGAGAACCACCACCTTTTGGCTTTTTGCACCACCATCGGATAGATCGAGAAGAGAGGATTACTCTCGTATTGTCTTCTCCAAAGGATCAGAACTTATATTTCAAGGAAAGTGATTTAACTTGTGATAATTCAGTGCATATATCATCCATGTGATTTTATAATTGAAGAATAACCTTGAAAATAATGAATGAATGGATTTGAAGAATTAAAATCAGAATCTGGGTAGGTTTTGCATGTAGTTTATCTTCAGGGAATATAGCAGCCACTAAATTAAGATCCATGTGTACAGAATTATGAATTTTGTTTTGAGCTATATAATCTTCTTGAAGAAAATAGGAGAACTAGGGTTTTTGTGAAAATTATATGATTTGATCCAAGAAATTGATTTCCCATTATGATTTAATGATTCTAAAATGTTGAAACTTATGGATTTACGTTGGTATGATGTTAGGAATAAATATTTGGGAGTTTGGGACATTACAGTAGAGGATTTGAGGATTAATTTTGATGAAACCCATAGGAAAAATTATGTACAGTCGCAATACCTGTGTGATCAATCGATCGACCCATGAATGTCGATCAATCGACTTATTCGATCGATTGATCACTTTCCCTCGATCGATCGACTCCTCCTCATTTTTGTAGATTATTCCCTTGAAGGTTTGACAAATACCAAGCTTGTAAGAACTCTTAGGGGATTTAATAGAATATTGGGGGACTTAGTTAAGGTCAGTAGGGTTGTAGTTTATGCCCGAAAAATATTATACATTTTGGGATTGAATGGGATACTTACGAGTGTTTACCGAGTGAGGTACGGTTAGAAATTTTATAAAATTGGGATTGAAATTTGATGAATGTTAATTTAAGGTTAGGAATAGTAGAAGAGAGAATTTGAATTACTTAAATAACCTTAGAGGCAAGTGGGTGACTTAGTAACCTTTTGAGATAGGTTTAGATATTCGAATTTATACGAAGAGAGAGTTGTCGCGCTAAACATATTATGTAGAATATCTGGGATGGCATTAAAATGTGTATGTGACTTGTAATATAGGATAGAGAATACCTGTATTAATATTAATAAATACTTAGGTTGTGTGATTACCTAGTATATGGATGATTTTGTGTATGACATACCTACCATACTTGTTATCACGGGATGTTGATTTTTGGAAAAATGACCATCTTATCTTTGTGTGCCTTCGAGGGGATTTGGATTGGTACCTTAAGGATATAGGACTGTGAATGACTTATCTGTGAGTTGATAAGTCAACTGATCATGGGAGCATAGGTATATGCGTGACCCATGGGTATGTGAACTATGTTCGCCTCCAATATGTGTATATTGTATTGATACGGTTCTTGAGTGATTCGAAACTTGTAAATCCTTATGTGCGTGATGTATCGGGATTGATTGCAGCGTATGTGTGCACTGCAGGTTCCAGCCTTTTGGGGTGCCAAATTGGTATATATATTATGCTAGTGAATTATATATATATATATATATATATATATATATATATATATATATATATATATATATATACTTGTGATTATTTCACTGTTTCTTAGTAGATATGAGTAACTAAGATATGTAAATGGGTTAAGAATGTGAAAATCTGAATAACACTTGACATTTCACTTGAGATAATTAATTTAATGAATGTGAATATGGGATACAAATATGACTTGTTTGGGTATTACTAGTAATCACCCTATATTAGAATGTGAAAACATGAGTTAGTATAGACTAGTTAGTTAATGGCCTAACTAGGATGGTTGAGGGTATACGTTAGACGTGCACATCAGTTGAGGGGTGTGAAACTCATGTGAGAGTACGCAACTAACATGTATATAACATTTACTATTTAGTGCAATTAAACACTTCATATTTTTTAAACTGTTTTCACCTCGGGCTCTGACCCGTTTTCCTCCAAATCTATTTTGTTTTGTAAAAACCTTTTAGGTACCTAGCCACAAGGACGCCAAGCATAGGAGTTCCATTCTGATGATGTGCTATAGCTGCTGTAGACGCCTCCACATTTATCATTGATTCCTTCAGAGTCATTCGTATCAGTTAGGGCATGTCGCCCATTCTTATTTAGAGATTGTAGATACAGATTTTCATTATTCCATATGTTGGTTCATTGATTCAGACTTTTGTATTGGGATTTTATTTTACTCTGGTATTATCATTCGAGTGTTTACTCCAGACTCAGTTTATTTTATTACGTTGGTTATTCATATGTGATTATTTATGCGATTGATGAATGATGATTTAATTACTTGGTTAATTGTTAATTTAATTAATAAAATTTGGCATCTCTCTATTTTAAATATTAGGTGGCTAGTAAGTAACTAAATGTTTTCAACAGTGATGCTAAGACTGAGCCAACTTGATATTCTGTATAAATTTAATAAAGGAGTAGCTACCCGGTATATAATTAGTCGGGGTGTCACAGGTGGTATCAGAGCATCAGGTTCTAGTGTCCTTTAGGATCTGTGCGGCTTATTATGCTTCCAGCGTAGCTTTATTTGATATAGAGCCCTATGTTTAGGATTGTTGATTTCTTTGGTGAGATTTCGTTCTCCTGCTATAATCCATATAACAGTGAATCTTATTTGCATTCGGGTGTGTTCGCGTGCAGAACAATACAGTATGTCAGGCGAGGGAAGTTGGGCGGACAGCAGGAGGAAGAACTCAGTTGAGGTTATAGGGTATATTCAAGAATGATAACCGTAGTTGAGGTCACCCTTATTATAGCACGGAAAGCGAGGACGGTAAAAACGGCTAGGGCACAACATATGACTTTCAGGTACCGCTATAGTAGAAAGTGGAGTCGAATTAGACTCACCCACCAAGGTTGGATGGGGAGAAAGTCAAACGAAACATTAAGAGAACCAGCAGTGGAAATTTTAGAAATGCGAAAATGGTGCGTGTTAGCCAACGAAGGTAAAATATCCAAAGGCTTGGGCATATGTCGGAGTGTGGCTAACTAAAAGTGAAATTTGGGGTAAGAAAATTTTCTTGGATCGTCGGAGCAAAGTAATAAAGGTAGGAGTCAACCACCACATTTATAAGTGGAATGTTGTGTCAATGGAAGCATCTTAGGTACAGTTTAACCGCAAGTTCCTTCATCAGATGTTCAAGATAAGATGCGAACGTTATTCTGAGCTCACACAAGAGGGTCGGACAGAGGTCCCTTTGTAAAAAAGAATTTAATCAATTAGCAAATCTTGCACTAGATGAATTAGGTACATTGGAGAAGAAGATTTTAAAATAGGAAATTAACTCATAGGAAGAATTCCTAGCACTTATGGGGAATTCTGCTTGGACGGTCAATGCAGATGGTAACAATGTCGTGTTTTGTCAATATGGATGTTAACGCTTCTTTGTGTGGGGAGTTACAAGAATCGAGGAATTAGTCAGAAACTAAGACTGGGTGAAACGGTGTTGGTGAAGCACCACAAGGGGGAGACCCATTAGGGGACCCATTTAAATGATTTAGATAGCGAATTTTTACCGAGCAATGGCGAATTTAGTAAGGGTTGTTAAATCCAGTAGCATGCTCCTTAGGGCCAACAAAGCTAAAGGAACAACGGGGGTAGCCATCAGAATCGAGACTACCAAAGTTTAAGAGAAGGACAACCCTAACATGGTCAGTATGACCGGAGATAAGTGGATTATGTGTAGAGGCATTTTGGGGAGAGTAAAACCCCATGTGAAAAAAAATTCGAAGCGAGTAAAGGGAGAAGGGTATGGTGCTTATCAAGGGTAATGGTTCATGTAATTTTTGGTTTGGTTTGTACATGCATGCTATATCCAGGAACCATTTGAGCAGCCAGGTCGATTGGCAAAGTAAAAGTATGAGATTTACCCTTAGGGGATGAGGCGTATTTTATGTGACACGAACAAGTTACTACATTTTTTATTATTGCTAGATTCGCATGTGAGACGAGTTTAGTACGTGTATCGACAATGCTATTATTATGTGAATGTTTTCCCTAGTATAGCGGGGTTACCTTTAGTGTTATCTGCGGAGGATGAACGGGTGTATCGATAGTGGTATATAATTTATTGAGATTACTCATTTTAGTGATGTGTTATACGAGTATAATATTATCCTGATTATGGTTTTATAGAAATGATTTGATCGGTAGTGGGCGAATATCACAAGTCTATCGGGGTTACTACCTTAGTGTAGGATGTTTTGTTCTGGCGAGACCTCACCTGCGGGAGGGTCGGGCTCGCGTTTATATATATATATATATATATATATATATATATATATTAGAGACTTCGAAAGCTTATAATGGTCTCAAGATATTCGATCCCGGTATGTGTAGGGACTTTATGGATATGATTCGGAGAGTATTGGGTTTACTATTCAACGAAAAGATTTAGCTTGTTATTATGTTTAACGCTCAGGACTTGATAATAGGAAGAGCGCATTGTTATATCACCCTTTAGAGACGTGGAAGTTAATACTCATAGTTGTATGTCTGGGGACAGGATTTTGAGAGCCCTGATTATATGTGCACGATGTTTATGGAATGTGACCACCACCAATGTTAAGTGACAGTGTCATTCGGAGGAAGTTCCTTGTTTAAGTGTAATTGCGGAAGGAGATGTAACTTTTGTATCAAGAGACGGGAATATAGGGGTATATGTTATGGACTTAGGGCCTAACGGATTTTGATGACTGACAATGCTAGGTTGTAATGTATCGGGGGGTTCCTTGTTTGGATTTCGCTTTGCGAGACATCCCATGCATGAAACTTAGCGTAAGGTTGGTAGTAGGGAGATGTTTGGCCATTCATCCATGAGTTCGATACCTCGGTCGTTATAGAGGTATGTAGTTATAACTGTAAGTTAAAAGTTAAATTACGATGTAAGGGTAGTAGAACCAAATGTGTGGTGAGGAAGTATTGAAAATTTTATTTTATTACGACGGGTTGAAGGATAGAATGATGTTAAGGAGGATTTAGAATTTTAAATTCTGGGGTGATTGAGAATGCCCAAGTGGAATAGCCACGTTGCGAATACAAGGGAAATAAAGAATTAGGCGTATGTATGAAGCGTATATAATGTTTAAACACGTATGCACAGTTTATAGGGTGTGTGGACACCTTGATTTGCTGATGTCAGAATCGCCAAAAAATGAGACATGGAAATAGATGGGTGAAATTTATGCTTGGGGAACTAATGTGACAAAATGGAAGTGGTAGAGTGGATTAAGCATCGTGAGAGAAGGACGAGAATCCATATATTCATCTGCAATCAGAGTAGCACGTCCGAACTTGGTTGAAAGGCAGTGGGAAACCATTTAAAAAGGGGGTATCCCTTGAGAAGACAAATATTTAACCGTTATGAACAATTTGGAGCGGAGTTCTACCCAATCTAATGTTGAGAGTGACTTGTGCGTAAATAGAATGATGATGTCAATAAGGTATAAAGAGTCCAGAAGTGCACATCGTGGCAAAGAGTGCACGGGTCAAAACTTTTGGTATTAACGAGGGAAGAAGAGGATTACTAAGTACCACTTAATGGGAAGAATTATAAGTGAAAGTCGGTGTTGAGCGGGACATAGTAAGTAGTAAATCGGTTGGAGTAAGATCATCCGCCAGAAATTCCGTATCAAACCAACAATTCCAATAGTGGAAGAGTCAAGTCGGTGACTTTCTTTGTTGGGTTTCCAACCTCAAGATAAGTCACGATTCCCTTCGAATGTGAGTAACATGTTAACCAAAAGGAAAATAATTGTTATACCTTTGGGTGATTTACGCCATTAGATAGTGTGACCTAGTCTGTCTTTAAAAAGGAGGATCGCACCGATACATGGTACTGCCCAGCATTGTTCTGAACTCGGATGAAATCCTTAAACCCCACCTTCAATATGAAATTTCAGGAAGTAGTGGGGATATTGTTTTGTTTTGAGCAGGGTGTAACACCTATAACCAAGGGGTAAATGCAAGGTGATTAATAATTATGGAACTGTATGAAAGAAATTTTGGACTCATTGCGATCATTTCATTTCCACAACGGGTATAGCTAGTAAGTGAAGTATAATACGGTAATGGGGAGAGAATATTACCTAATGGTAGAGTTGTGTGAAAGCACCAGTACATATTTATCGTGGACAAGATGCTTATTGAGGTTTTGTGTGGACAAACCTTACTATTTTCCTCTGGATGTGTAGAGGTGAGTGGATAATCAGAGTTTTGGATTTGTAAGGAGTTAGAGTCCGATAACTATAATAGGATAACCACAAACCGTCTTAGGTGACTTTTGCCCTTTTGTAAAAGTTACACCACCGGGAACAGAGATTCGAAGAACGGACAAAAGTGACAGATGTTCATATGGTTTCTTCCAGGATGGGAGTTTTGTGTTCAGATAAACGCGGGAGTTGATACGAAGTGAGGTGCGACCTCCCAATAATATTGAGATAATGCGGCCAATGATGTATAGGTTATTCTTATTTGAATGTTGTTTAGTAAGAGCACAAGGTGAGGTGCATTTATTGAGGTGTGATCCTATAACTGATAAAGTTTCGAGAGTGTTCAACAAGCCTGTTATGAAGCGGGGGCTGTAGCGATTGAGTCTTACTTTGAATTTTGTTTTGAGTACGGGAGGATACCTATTTTTATAGGTATGCCTTACTTTTCCGAATTTCGAGACGAAATTCTGTTATTAGGGGAAAGTATGTAATACCTCGTATTTTTATGGTTTTTAATTATTAGATTAATTAAATGAAATTGCTTTTAATTATGGGATTAATTAAATTAATTTGGAATAATTAATTAGAAATTCATTCGGATTTAAATAACTAGTGAGACGAGAGTTAGTATTTGAGTATGATGATAATGTTGAATATTAGTGAATGAATATGGTAATATATGATTATTGAATTTATTAAAACTGTCGCGAGTTGAAAATACGACAGTTTCGGTGATTAAGATTGAACGCGCGTGTCAGTCGTGTCAGGAACCAATTTAATGGATTTAAATATAAATTATTTTTATATCACCCGTATGCTCATTTTGAGTGCGCCAACATGTCCGGAAGGGTCGAGATAGTCATAAAATACTAGTTGGGGCTTTAGTTTGGGTCCCGGGGCATTTTAGGCCTAACCGGCAGCCCGGGAGGCCATTTTAGTCTTTTTTACTATTTGAGGAATAGTGACCCACGAAATTTAGAAAGTTTTATCAGCCATTAGGTTAGAGCCTTAGGGTTTCCATCACCAATATTCACAGACGTCCATTAGAGAAAAAGTGGAGGAAGTTACCAAAGGAGAACCACCACTTTTTAGCTTTTTGCACCACCATCGGATAGATCGAGAAGAGAGGATTACTCCCGTATCGTCTTCTCCAAAGGATCAGAACTTCTATTTCTAGGAAAGTGATTTAACTTGCGATAATTCAGTGCATATATCATCCATGTTAGTTTAGAATTGAAGAATAACCTTGAAAAATAATGAATGAATGGATTTGAAGAACTAAAATCAGAATCTGGGTAGGTTTTGCATGTAGTTTCTCTTCTGGGAATATAGCAGCCACGAAATTATGATCCATGTGTAGAGAATTATGAATTTTGTTTTGAGGTATATAATCTTCTTAAAGAAAATAGGATAACTAGGGTTTTGTGAAAATTATATGATTTGATCCAAGAAATTGATTTCCCATTATGATTTGATGATTTTAAGACGTTGGAACTTATATATTTATATTGCTATGATGTTAGGAATAAATATTTGGGAGTTTGGGATATTACAGTAGAGGATTTGAGGATTAAGTTTGATGAAACCCTTAGGCAAAATTATGCAGAATCGCAATACATGTTTGATCGATCGATCGACCCATGAATGTCGATCGATCGATTTGATCGATCAATCGATCCCTTTCCCTCGATCGATCGACCCCTCCTGATTTTTATAGATTATTCCCTTGGAGGTTTGACAAATCCCAAGCTTGTAAGAACTTTTAGGGGGTTTAAAAGAATATTGGGGGACTTAGTTAAGGTCAGTAGGGTTGTAGTTTATGCTCGAAAAATATTATACCTTTTGGGATTGAATGGGATACTTACGAGTGTTTACCGAGTGAGGTACGGTTAGAAATTTTATAAAATTGGGATTGAAATTTGATGAATGTTAATTTAAGGATAGGAACAGTAGAAGAGATAATTTGAATTACGAAAATAACCTTAGAGGCAAGTGGGTGACTTAGTAACCTTTTGAGATAGGTTCAGATATTCAGATTTATACGACGAGAGAGTTGTCGTGCTAAACATATTACGTAGAATATCTGGGATGGCATTAAAATGCATATGTGACTTGTAATATAGGATAGAGAATACCTATATTAATATTGATAAATACTTAGGTTGTGTGATTACCTAGTATATGGATGATTCTGTGTATGACATACCTACCATACTTGCTATCTCGGGAGGTTGATTTTTGAAAAAAGGACCATCTTATCTTTGTGTGCCTTCGGGGGGATTTAAATTGGTACATTAAGGACATAGGACTGTGAATGACTTATCGGTGAGTTGATAAGTCAGCTGACCATGGGAGCATAGGTATGTGCGTGACCCATGGGTATGTGAACTATATTCGCCTCCAATATGTGTGAATTGTATTGATACGGTTCTTCAGTGATTCGAAACATGTAAATCCTTACGTGCGTGATGTATCGGGATTGATAGCAAAGTATGTGTGCACCGCAGGTTCCAGCCTTTTGGGGAGCCGGATTTGTATATATATATTATGCTAGTGAATTATATATATATATATATATATATATATATATATATATATATATATATATATATATATACAGACAGGCTCAGGTGCGGACTTTCCGTGCGGACTTTGTCCTTATCCCGAAAGTGGTCCCCTCGTGGTCCCAAAGACTTTTGTTATTTACTCTAAATGGTCCCCCTCTTGTCTTATACTAAAACCTTAGTTTAAGACTATATAATTAAAAGATTTATAATTTAGACCCAAAATTGGTATCAAGACTTTAAAGATTTTAGAACCTAACCAAATTCCGATAAAACCCTAATTCTGGTATCAGAGTCATAAGACGTTCCTTTTAGACTAAAAGTAAAAAGACTTTAATGCCCTTGGGATTTATCCCTCGCATTTACCAAGATATTTTTGGAACCAACCCAGACTACCAACCTATACCCATAACTGATTTAGATTCAGAAGGTTGTTTAACCACACACATAGACGGTTGTTCACATATTGAACATATCCCAGCCAAACACGCAGACAGTAGACAAGTTACTGCTAGTACTATTAATAGCATAATAGACCAAAATAAGTGTATACTTGTTATATTAAGACAATTAATAAAAGACACTCAAACTTTAGAAACAGAAATCAAAAATATCTCTAAAAGATTATTAGACATAGATAATCAAATCCCAATAGACTTAGTACACGTGTTACAAGAAATAAATATTAAGACTAATCATATAGAAGTCCTTAACAAAGACATTTTAGAAATTAAGACTCTAATTAAAAATCAAGACAGTGAGTTAATTAAACTTACTAAAGAACAAGCTAAGCTTATCCCTAGACTTGATAGTTATCTTCCTAATGGAGATAGTTAGATCAGAATGGAATGAGGTATCAAAAGACCTCTCCATCCAGACCTTATCAGAATTTTATCAAAGAATTCTAGAAAAGATAAATGATGATAGATTTTATTACAAGATAAATGAAAATGAGATTGCCAACGCAGCTAAGGCAACTAGACTTATATTTGAAAGATTAAATTTAATTTCTACATCTATAGCAGCTATCCAAGACTATAACAGTAGCTTTGTTAAAGACCTACATTTAGACTTAAAGGCTAAAACAGAAGGATTAACTACCTTCTACACAGACTTTGTTAAATTCCAACAGAATTTAGCAAATTACCTTAATAATATGGAAAGACATAATCTATCTAAAATAGATAGTATTATTAATGAACTTAGACTAGACATGGCCCAAGTAGAAGAAAAATACGGTGAAATTATAAACGGAATTAAGGTCGTATATAATAAACCTTCCCAAGCAGAAATAGACTCTCCTTTTATTCTAACTAGGTTAGATAAAATTGAAAAGACTGTAGAAGCCATAGAAGTTAGAACTATGCAACAACTAGAAAAAGATAATGAAGTAAAAGACTATATCACTAACGTTGGTAAAACCATCGTTAATTCTCTAGCTAGACATAGTGAAGAAACTTCTGAAAAGACAAAAAAAGAAAATAAGAATTTTAAAGAAAAAATCCTTAATCAGATAAAAAGATAAAAAGATTATTCAGACTTCTTAGAAAGAATTGAAAAAAAACTTGAACAAAAACAGGTAACCACCTGTAAGTTTAAAGAATCCCCTCCTATAGAAACTAGAGAAAAGAATACCATAGGTAGACGAGTCATAAACGACGGATTAGATAAGACCAGTAAGATAGTTAGCTTTATCTTAAATATTGGACAGAGTAATCATATGCTCCAAAGACTTAAGTACTCATCCTCCAATGTTAGGACATGGTGGAAAGAAAGAAATTTCACCAATCTCCTCCAATGGAAAGAGTGGGGTGAAGTTGACTGGAAGATTATTGAAGACTCCATTCATAACGGACAACTTCCAGCCGTTAGATACATAGACTTGTTTAAAGAAGGTGCCACTCCTAAGACTCCCAATTATAACATGACCTACCATTGTAGAAATCATGTGTTAGACAAATCCTATACTGAGCTCCAAGAATTTGACTCGGAATGGCTTAGATCTAGAGGAACTGATAGGAAGTTCCAATTCCTAACCTTTGGACTCTTTCAAGCAAGAATCCAAGGATTACATAGACCCCAGAATAATATCAACATATTATGTTGTTTAGTAGACAAAAGATGGAAAGACTTTGAGAAAAGTCTTATTGGGATAGCCCAATTAGAAATGTCAGATAACATAGGATACTTTAATGTCATCCCGGCATTTACAGTAACCGTAGACACAGCCAAACATTTCAAGTTAATCTTATATGCTAGTGGCTATGAAGACTATATTATCCCAGACGCTAATATAAACATAGAATTTCAAAGCTATGTGAAGTTCTCCCAATTTCCTTATGAAGGAATGCAATCGGGAATTCCTAGCGGTAGACTTAATGAAGAAATCTTAGTTAGAACCAATGTATCAGACTATAATCATACTTACAGTATTAGGAATACTGGACCTATGAAAGAGAAAGCTAAGACTCTCTGGCAATTGCCATAATTTCAAGAAACTAAGACTATACAAAATAAACCATTGTTTATTAATCAAGACGATGTCACTGGAAATGTTACCATCCAGTTTGGTCCCCCTAAGATTGTCAATAAGAACATCCAGACCGAAGAAATTAGATTTAGGAATATGGGAGAAGCCATAATCAATGATCCTTCAGAAGGAGAATGTAGTAGCAAGACTAGTGCTAGTTTACTTAGACAAGCTCCGACAATTAGACCTGGAAGATCATTTGAACAAAAAGACTTAGTTAAGGAAAAAGCTAGGATCCAAAACTTTGGACATGAACCCTCAGAATTGGATATGAAGACATTTAAAGAAAACCTTAAGAAAAGTTATTCTGTTAGATTTCAAGAAAGAGAAAGATTTAATATGATAGCCCAAGACCGCATATTAAAATTAAAAGAATCTAAGAATACTAAAGAACTTCTTAGAAACTTAAGACTAATAGAAGACGGAGAACAAAGACTAATGCCAGCTACACAAGTAGAACCTAGTAAGCAAGAGATAGGAAGTAGTAGTAGGCTAGAAGATGCTCCTAGACTTTTTAGTAAACCAATAGGAATAAATATTCCTATATACTCAAGCACCATAGTAAAGACTAAACCTGATTATATAAAAGACTTTCCAACTAGTGACAAGAGTTTCACTCCTGTTAAGACAATGGCAAGTCAAGCCATAAACCCAGTAGGTATATACCTTAACTTAGACAATGTGCAAGATAGGAAGAAGGCCTTAGATGAATGGCGTAATCAGATGAACATGTGTTTTGCATCTAATGAACAATGGGATGCAAGTTCATGTAAGCAGTACGCTGAGTAATACATTAGAGGTATTGCAAAAGACTACTTAGATAGTTTAAGAAAGGCTACAGATGAAGACTCCTTAGCAAAGATTGAGAAGATGAAGGAAAACTTAGAAGAAAGGTCAATTGAAGAATATATTCAATTGTTCACCTCAGAATTTATTGGAGCTGGACATCTAGCTCGGATCAATGAACAAGACCTAGCAAAAACTAAGTTATCCCTCCTTAGCATTTGCAAGTTAGATAAGACAAATGAATATAGCAATAATTATGAACAGCTATATTACCAAATTAAAGAATTTGGAGAGACCTTAAAAGACGAATACTTTAGAAAGATACCAGCCATAGGACAAATCCTAATTAATGAATATAGGAATTGGCCAGGAGTATCTGAAGTTAAGAATAACTCCCTTGGTGAAAGAATCAATTTCGCCAAAGACTATATCATATCTAAGAGACGTGATATAACTCAAGGAAAGTTTATAGAAGAGACTTTCAAGCAGATCCCTCCAATCAAAGACGAAAGAGACATCGCTCCAATCCAATGGGGATGTGGAAGTGAATCTAAGAAATTAAAGAAGAAAGTATAATGGAAACATAGGAAGTTTAAGACTAGACCTTTAGGATTTCCAAAGAAGTATAAATTTAGACAATCTACTACCTTTAGGGAAAAGAATCCTAAGGCTAAGAAAAATAGATTTAACCAAAGAAGATACTTTAAGAAGAATACTAGTAAGTATAAGAAGGTTCCTAATTATAGGAAAGAAAAAGACATAGCTCAATCTAAGACTGCCACCAAAGAATGTTGGACTTGCGGCAAAGAAGGACACTTTGCTAAAGACTACCCTAATAAGAAAGATAAAGAAAGTATTAAGATTATTAATATAATATTGGACTATGCAGATCAAGAAGAATTAGATATCTTATATGCTATAGAAATATCAGACATAGAAGATGATGATAACACTAGTATCTATAGTGTTTACACAGACAGTGATTCAGAAGACTATAGTGATACTGATGAGTATGAAGACTCTCAGGATACCCTAGACTTATATATGATGCAAACTGATCAAGGCGATCCAAATGATGAATATATAGACTTTGAAGACGCTTGGCATAAGTGTATATTAAGTCCCTTTTTAAAGAAAAGATGGACAGTTAGTAATCCAGAGTTACTAACCTATATACCTAGATGTTACTTTGACGAAAGACATTATTGCACATTTGAAATGAAATGTAGCAAAAAAGACTTTAGATGTGTAGAATGCGTTGAGATTATACAAACAGAATTGTTTCTAGTTTGTATCATTTGTCAACTACACTACCATGAAGACTGTTGGAGAACTAGATTTAGAGCAATTTATACTAGCCAGTATGACGCTCAAATAGACTTAGATATTAAAACCTATTATCAAGACATTGATATGAATATAGCCAAAAGATTGCAAGAAACTGAAGATGTCAAAGGAAAAAGAATTTCCTATGATTTAGAAGAATACCATTTTGATAATAGTTCAGAAGACCAAATACCCATATATTTTATAGATAAACCTCAGAAAGGAATATCTATTTTAGAAAAGAATAATTTAGGAATTTCTACTAAACCACATGCTTGTTTTGTAGAATTATTTGTTCAACATAAAGACTATCCTAAAAGACTTTCAGCCTTTATAGATACAGGGTGCTCTCAGAGTATTTGTAAGGCTAATGCCTTCCCTGAAGACTACTTTTTAGAAAGTACTCAAGAAATCTATGGTAAAGTGGCTAATGGAGATCCATTTACCTTATATTTCCAGACTATTCCTATTTACTTTAAATTAGGAAATCAGACCAACAAAATCGTTAATCATCGGTTTTGGATAATGGATCATCGTCCTAGTTTCACAGGAAACATTATTTTAGGACAAGACTTTATTAGTAAATATCATCCCTATACTCAGTATAATGATAAGATATTAATTAGTGATCAAGAGGAATTTAATATTAAAGCTCCTCTAATAGATCATAAGACTGCCTTTGACCTTATGCAGGTTAAACCAAATTATAGACCCATAAACCATCAGAGTTCTTCAGCTGAGCATGGTGGACCTCGACCTATAACCCAACAAGAAGCCTTAGATATTACTAAACCCTTACAAAAAGAGTGTAAGTGTCCAGACCAAAAGTGGTATAAGCAAATAGCGCTTATACAACAAGACATTTTAGATCAAGCCCAGCAAACCTTATTACAGATTCAAGCCATATCCAAACAGAAGAAAATGGATATAGAAGTAGAAAAGGAAAAGATTAGGCAACTAGCAGAGCCTACTTTAGGAGAAAATCCCATCGTTAAGTGGGATAAAGACCAGAGTTATTGTGAAATCATCCCTATTAACCCAGACACCACTATTAATGGTGGAACCTATAAGAAAGGATACTCAGAAGAAGATAGGGAAGAATTCAAGAAAGACATAGACGAAATGCTTAAGTTAGGCATTATTAGAGAAAGTAAAAGTAGACATAATAGCCTAGCCTTCTATGTTCAAAATGAATCTGAACGTAAAAGAGGAAAAAGACGTATGGTTATAGATTATAGACAATTAAATAAGAATTGTGAATTTGATTCTTATAAGATACCAGACAAGAATAATTTGATTAATTTAATCGAAGATAGAATTATATTCAGTAAGTTTGATTGCAAATCAGGCTTCTGGAAAATTAAGATGCATCCAGATAGTATTACTTGGACAGCTTTTAGTGTGCCCCAAGGAAAATACGAATGGCTACTCATGTCATTTGGATACTTGAATGCTCCTCAAGTTTTCCAAAGAAGAATGGATAATATATTTAGACCTTATTCAGAATTTTGTCTTGTTTACATAGATGATATTCTTGTAGCCAGTAAGACTGAGATAGAGCATGTAGACCATCATAAAAAGATTATTTTAGAATTAGACAAGCATGGTATTGTTATTTCCGAAAGGAAAATGCAATTATTTCAGACTGGGATAGACTTTGTGGGAATGCATATTAACAAAGGAAAATTATCCTTAGCAGAACACATAACTAAAAAGATTCTTCAGTTCCCAGACCAACTTAAAGATAGAAAACAATTACAATCATTTTTAGGATTGCTTAATTGTTCTGCAGACTTTATTAAAGACCTTGCTTCAAAAAGACAAAGCTTAACATCCAAATTAAAAGGAACAGACAAAACCAATCCCTTTTATTGGACTGAAGACGATTTTGAAGTAATAAGACAAATTAAAAATGCAGTCAAGAACATTCCTTTACTTGAACTACCTAATGTAGAAGACCAGTTTATAGTAGAAACAGATGCCTCTGATAAGCAATGGGGAGCAGTATACTTTGCCATTGATCATCAGACAAAAAAGAAAAAACTTTGTAGACATAGTTCTGAAACCTTCACAGACCCAGAAACAAGATACACTGCCCATGAAAAAGAAGTTTTAGCTATAGTAAGGGCAATAGAAAAATATATGTTGTTTCTTAGACCTAAACATTTTACTGTTTATACTGACTCTTCTTATGCAGTAAAATTTAGAGATTTAGACTTGTCCAAATCAAGGACTAATAGACTCATTAGATGGCAACAATTGCTTAATGGTTATGACTTCTCTGTTATTCATATTAAGGGAAGTAAAAATACCATTCCAGACATTATATCAAGAGAGCCAATGTTTGCTAACACTAATATAATTTCATGTTTTATGTTGTAAACAGAAGACCTAGAAGCATGAGTTCCTCCGGAACAAATAGACTGAACAGGGAAGACGTTGCAGACTATCTTAGACGCGTAAGACCAAATGTTGGTATAACGCAAAGACAGACTCATATTCAAGACTCTCAAGAAAGACCAATCCTAGAGAACTTTGATGATATCTTAGTTCCTCCTGGAAAATCTAGACAAAAGATCATTTCTCAAAATAGACTCATTGGGAAGATGTATTTTCCCCAATATAGACCTGATCAAAGATACCCAGACTTGATCAAATTTAGATGAGAATTCTCAGAAGACGAAAATACCCTTATAGATGCCATATGGTGGAATGTGAAGAATAGACTTTGGATCGAGTTCAAATAAAATTTGGTAGCTATTGCCAGATTTATGAGAACTCAAAGACTTGCAGTTACCCAACTCAGTGGTACTGCCATACCTAGACCTCAGACTCAAACCTATGCTCAGACTCTTGGAGAATCCTCCAAAGCTAGACCCACTGATAATTTTTATTATCAGAAAAAGACTTTTAAGACTAAGATTGTTATACCATTTGGTCATAATAATCTTCCATCAACAGAAGACTATAAGAAAGAATCTAATAGCAGTATTGAACATTTCAATATGTTATTATCTGAGACTAATGGAGATGCCTTAATAATAAAAGGTTTCTTCAAAGACCTTCCAAAAATTTATCTTGCTGGGAAAGCAGAAATTGCCCAGATAACCTTAGCAGACTATGGGTTCATCGGACTCATCCAAATTGAGACTATAGAAGACTTTGTTGCTCTTGGAAAAATAGTCCATGAGTACGTTAAAAAGGTAGAAGATTTCCTTCCTTTATTTGCTAGAATTTATCAGATTGCTCCAAGTTCCTGCGGAGGAATGAGGGTGGAAGGATTTAGACTTGTTAGATTTTCTAATTATACATTTGAAGACGTTGAGATCCTATCTGAAGACGTGACTAAAGATTTATTTATTGATAAGTCCAAACTCCAGATCGCCCAGGCAATGGAAACAATTGAGATCATGGAATTATTAACAGGAGAAGATAGGTGGTACACTGCCTACCACAAAGAAGACTTGATAATCCAAGTTGATGAGCCATTCAATGGAAGGCTCAAGAAAGAATCCAAAGAAATGGTAGAGATAGCTTTACCAGTCAGCCTTAAAACGGTAGGCCTTATTGATGAATTTTTCAATAATACCCTCCCAAATCAGGACAAGGCAGAAGAAGACGCAGACACAACAAAGAAGGGCCCCTCAGTAGTGGAAGAATTATTGAAGACAGAATAATCGTTTACCTAGACCATGCTTTCCATAAAGCATAAGATGCTTGCCCCACATGGGCCACCAGACTGATGAAAAAGATGAAGACTTTGTTTGATGCTCTTGCATTATTACAAAACGACAAGACCATGATGAAGACTTGGCACGCCTTTCCTTTTATAAAGAAAGAGGTCCCCCCATTATCGAAAGACGATAAAAGCTTGTAGACCCAGCTGTGAAGATTCAAAAGACAATATTGCTTTAATAAATTAGATGCTTTCAACCGGATTGCTTTTGGTAGCCGGTTACCAGTCATATTGTAGTGCCCTTGATCTATAAAAGGGAGCGTCCATTTGTGTTTTAGAGATCAGTGATTAGAAGGTGAGAGATTGTTAGACTTTTAGAGAGAGTATGCTTGTAGAGAGTAATATGTATATGAGTGAGTAAACCTCTCATAGTTAGGGGAGAGGGGAGAGTTGTATTTACTTATGCAATGCAATAAAAGTATTTTCTTTTCCAGAAATCTCTTATGCTAAGTTGTTATTATTTTCCAAATTGTCTCCAACTTTCTGTTCATAGAGGACTATTGTGTGGAACCTCTGGTGTAGCACACAAGGTGTTATACTGGTGAACCGCCGTCAAGTGTCGATTAGCCGTGAGTCGTTAGCCAGGTGGGCGTTAGGCGTGAAGGCGTACAGGCAGGAAACGGGTCAACCGCCAAAGTAGTGGATTGAGGTGCGACACATAAAGAGAGAGTTGTAGGAGGCCGAGACCGGAGAAGAATAGTAACAAGGCTGAAGAGACAAAGGGAAGAAGATAAAGATATTGCAGACCAGAAGGAAGGTATAAACTCGAACCAAACCCTTAACTATTTTACATATTATTGTTTTTAGAAGAATCTTATATGAGCTTACAAATCACTAAAGACTTTTTAGAATTTGTTAATCAAACAAGCTTAAACTTAACTAGAGAAATTCAAGACTGGACTCTTACAGACCCTAAAGATAAAGAACTTATAGAATCTGCTTTAGCATATGCAGGTGGTACTTTTAAATACATAGACCAGATCATTGAGTGGTTAGGAAGAGAAATACCTAGAATAGAAATAATTAGAACAGGGATCCGAGATCTCTTTAGACAAAAATTAAGAACTGAAGATTTTGCAGAAGAACTATCAAGACCTGAAAAATATCAAGAATACACTAGGATACTTGAAGACAGTATAGACGTATTAAAATTTATTAGACGTAAAAGGTTAGATGAAACAAAGGCTACTTTAATTAGAGCCGGAGGAATCCGCCCTCTCCTTAAAAACGTAGAGACAGCTGCCCCTAGAACATACCGTAGATTTTTGTCATCTTATGGTGATAATAATTTAGACGAATTTATAGATAACGATATAATCGATATTGTTAATCAAATATATAAAGAAACTAGACAGATAAATCCACGATACCGTATAAGGTATTTAAGACTAGATTATTTTCCATCAAAACCTCTTTCAGTTTCCAGACTCCCTGAAGAAACAATTTATATAGATAATTCTCGCTATTCAGAATTCCAGTACGATAGTGACGGAAGAAGCTTAAGAAGTAGCAGCAGCCCTGAAACTTCTACACTTAGACTTCCAGATTAATTAGGCTTTAAAATAAGCTTAAAAGACCTTAGAAATCATTGGGGTAAGAATTGATATTCCCCAAAACTTAGAAGAAGTTAAAAGACATTGCGGTCCCAAAAGGTGGTCCTAAAAAGACAAAACGGTCCCTAGATAATTCTTGGACGGTAGCGGTCCGTAAACTAGGTCCGTAAACTAGGTCCGTATACGATCCAGCCTCTCTAAATATATATATATATATACTTGTGATTATTTCAATGTTGCTTAGTAGATGTGAGTAACTAAGATATGTAAATGGGTTAAGAATGTGAAAATCTAAATAACACTTGAGATAAGTAATTTAATGAATGTGAATGTGGGATACAAATATGACTTATTTGGGTAATACGAGTAAGCACCCTATATTAGAATGTGAAAACAGGAGTTAGGTGGCCTAACTAGGATGGTTAAGGGTATACGTTAGGCGTGCACATTAGTTGAGGGGTGAGAAACTCGCGTGAGAGTACGCAACTAACATGTATATAATATTTATTGTTTAATGCAATTAAACACTTGATGGTTTTTAAACTGTTTTAACCTCGGGCTCTAACCCGTTTTCCTCCAAATCTATTTTTTTTGTAAAAACATTTTAGGTGCCCAGCCATAGGGACGCCAAGCATAGGAGTTCCATTCTGATGATGTGTTGTAGCTACTGTGGAAGCTACAGGATCTCGGTATTAGACGCCTCCACATTTATCATTGGTTCCTTCAGAGTCATTCGTATTAGTTAGGGCATGTCGCCCATTTTATTTAGAGATTGTAGATACAGATTTTCATTATTCCAGATGTTGGTTTATTTATTCAGACTTTTATATTGGGATTTTATTTTACTCTGGTATTACCATTCGAGTGTTTACTCCAGACTCAGTTTATTTCATTACGTTGGTTATTCATATATGATTGTTTATGCGATTGGTGAATGATAATTTAATTACTTGGTTAATTGTTAATTTAATTAATAAAATTTGTCATCTCTCTATTTTAAATATTAGGTGTCTAGTAAGTAACTAAATGTTTTCGACAGTGATGCTAAGACTGAGCTAACTTGATATTCTGTATTAATTTAATAAAGGAGTAGTTACCCGGTATTTAATTAGTTGGTGTGTCACATCAACGTGATAATAGTAACAGACAACCAACCTCATAAGGTCGTTAAGGATCGACTGGTAATAGGCTTTTCTAGGTACAACCTCTCAGCACGACAGGAATGTGTAAAGAATTATGGTAGATAATGGGATCCCGACGGATGTACTTTTCTTTTATTCTTCCAAAGGCTGAAGTTGTTCGAAAGAAAATTACAATCCTATCATCGTACACTGATCGGATTTTCAGGTGATAAAATATACCCACTGGGCATAACAGAGCTAGAAGTTATTATTAGAACGTGGTCGACTTGCAGAACTAAGACAGTGAGATTTTTCATCCTTTACAAGAATATCTCATCGACCTATAATATTATTTTGGAAGAGTGGGTCTGAAGGAATTTGAAGTTGTAGCCTCAACTGTTCATTAATGCCTAAAGTTCCACGCTAATTTCAGTATGAAAGCGATGAAGGGAAACCAGGTAAAAGCACGTGAATGCTACTACACTTCGACCGACGAGGAAGAAAGAAAAAGATTAGCTTATACTTATAAACATTTTATCCTCGAGATAAAGATAAGTTGGTAGCTAGAGAATCAATTGAGCAAACATAACTAGTAACCCTAGGCGATGAGCATCCTGAAAGGACAACACAAATTGACTCGTCCCTAGATACCATCCTCAAAAAGCAACTGAATGACTTCCTACGAGCTAGGAAAAGCATTTTCACTTGGAGCCAAAAAGACGTGCCTAGAATTGTTTCAACCATTATTAATTACGAGCTCAATATAATCAATGAATCAAAACCAAAGCAAAAGTGTAATATATTTTCCGATGAGAAAAACATGGAAATTCAAGAATAAGTGACTAATATGAAGAAAGTCGAATTTATTAAAGATGTGATGTATCCTAGATGGCTAGCAAACGTAGTAATGGTACCTGATATGCCCTGTATGTACCCAACAGCTCAGAGACACCAACCTCGGCCAAGGAGATGGCCGAGGTTAGAAGGGCCCCAGATTGGCGACCAGAAGTGTCGTTCTAAGCAAGGTCGGTCATGGCCGACGTTACTAGTTGCCTCACAGCCAAGCAACAACTGAGGTCCTCATGGTCCATACAGATAGTAACCCATCAGGTCAGCTGGAGCCTACTTCATACATCAACCTTGGCTGAGGGTAAGCCGAGGAAGCAAAGACCACACAATTATCATAATCAGCCTCGGTCGGGAATCAGCCGATGTTCCTTCTACTCCACCATCACCTCGGCCCAGGCCGACATTATAACTCCACCTTCTTTACCTCGGCTTTCCCACTGAGCCAAGATCATCGTGGATAAACTTTGATTGAGCAGTTTCCCGACTTCACCAACCTCGTACTCTTCCAGGCCGAGGTTGGTATCACCCGAGGACAGCCGAGCTTCTATACGTTCTTGCATAACTTGGAACACGTGGATAAATCTGTTATAACCGAATTATTCCCTCCACGTGAGGGAATATTGAGGTCATCATTACTTAGTTAATATCATCCAGGTGTCAATCTCATATTGGATCGATGTTCATGCACATGCTCATTGTATGCTTGAGGGGCATATGACACCCCCAAGCACTATATATAGAGGTCGTCTTCTACCTTGTAAAGGGATCCAAAATTACAACCCTAGTTGAAACTCTGTCAAAGTATACAGTAGAGAGAGAGAGAGCTTGAGAGATTGTATCCATAGCCATCGGTGCCTTATTTTAGTGACCTTACTCACTCACTTACACAGTGGACGTAGGCCTAATCGACTGAACCACTTATATATTGGTGTTCATCCTCTTCTCCTCATCTCAATCTCTTATGTTTAACATAGACTTGGGCTTCCATTGTTATCACTGATTTGAGCTTACAAACACCTTGAAGGGTGGTGTTATTTCCAGCATCATCATTTTGGCACCGTTTGGGGGAAGCAAAAAGTTATCTCTTCCTCTTTTTCTGCTTAAGCTCACCGGAGACTCTGGTGGTGAACCAGGCCTCACCCCTTGGATGGAGTTGTTTCACCATTGAAAAAGGTCCTTTAAGGTATTAAGCTCATTTACACTACAAGCTCTTTAGTGTTAACACATGACGCTGGAATTACCACCACCTCTTCCACCGCCTGGTGCTGGAGGGCCTAGTTCTAGCCAGGTACCGCCTCAGTCCGAAATGACGGAAGTGGCAGCAGCCTTGAAGTCTTTGGCTGCAACGCAACAAGCAATAAAGGAGCAATTTGCACAACTCAGTCAAAATATGATGAGACCACCCGGGGTCTCACCGGAGATGATTACTCGAGCGGCTGTTCAGCCTCATCCAGATGCCATGGGACCACCCCAGGCACGGCGAAAAGACCAACCTACACCTCAGCAGAGGAGGGACATTGCTGACCCTAGACGTTTGCATTTGGGGAGGCAAGGACACCCTTGCCCTGAGGATAGGTATGATAATTTGGAGGCAGAAGATGCTCCAGAAGATTGTTGGGAGCCGTATGAGGTTTCAAATAACACGGTACATCCTATCCAGCAGAGCCAAGGTTGTGGAGGCAGAAGAGGTGAAGAAGCCCAACAAAGAGGGTCAGCTTTTGATCGATTAAGCAAAGGTTCGGCCTTTGAAAGGCTTGGCCCAATAAACGACCTACGACAGAGGTTATCCAGATCGAGAAGTATAGTCGGATCACAGAGGGACGATGGCCAACGTCGGCCTCATCAAGGCCGACCTAACACGGGATGAGGTATGGACCAGGGTGAGGTCAACAACCGATGTTGTGCTGCGGCTGGGGAACCCTCAGTCCACCCCTTGGAGGTGGCTGGGGACAACCTCGGCCAGGCCGACGTTGCAAGACCATGGAACGAATCAGTCCAACGTCTTGAGGACAAGATAGGAGACCTCATCAAAAGTTTAGACCCACTGCAAAGAAGTTTCTCAGAAGGCTCTCCGTTCGTGGCTAAGATAGTGGGTTTCACTACCCCTGCCAAGTTCAAGCCTCCTACGGTGTCTCCTAAGTATGACGGTAGCACCAACCCTGTACATCATATTGAGATGTACCAGTCTGCGGCGGACATTTACTCAATACCAGATGAGATGAAATGTCGGGCCTTCTCCAGGACTTAAGAACTCAATAGAAAACTTTAAGAGTTTGGCTGAATGGTTCATTCACAACTTCTGTTTTGGGGTAAGACCTCAAAAGAAGACTACTCATTTGTTGTATGTCAAGCAAGGCAAGAACGAGAACCTAAGGGACTACATTGCTAGATTCAACAAAGAAAAACTAGAGGTTCAAGATTACAAAGAGAATATAGCCATGACCGCCCTCATAGGAGGTCTTTAGAAAGGGAAGTTATTGTGGAAACTTGCGGATGACCCTCCTAAGTCCATGGCAGAACTATTGGCAACTGCGGGCAGGGTCATGAACGCTGAAGAGGTCATGGATGCAAAATACGAGGATGAGAATGGCGGTAGTAGCATGAAGTCCCAAAGAAAGAAGGATAGAAAGAAGAGGTCAGTCGATGATAAGTTCGCACGCTATACCCTTCTAACTGTGAGCTGCGAACACATCCTAAATGAGATCAAGAATGACCGGTCACTAAGATGGCCAGAGAAGCTGAAGGCTCCTCTATATAAGAGGAACAAGAACTTGTGGTGCAAGTCCACCAAGACCATAGCCATATTACAGATAAGTGATTCGCCTTAAAAGATGAGATCGAGAAGATGTTGAAATTAGGAAAGTTGAGGAAGTATGTTGATGGCAAGGCTCCTAAAAGGGGAAGAGATGACCCTAAAAAGAAGAGAAATGACAGATGTCATGACGATACTCCAGCAAGAAGAGACGATAACTCGAAGGGTGATGATGAGGACGATCTGGACCTCCCACCAAAAGATGACAACTCCCTGGTGAAGAGGGTCGGTATGATCTCCTTTGATGTTAACACCATATGCGGAGGACTCGCAGGAGGCGGATCTGAAGTGGATGATCGAAAATCTCATGTGGCAGAAGCCAAGTCAGTGGCCAAGCTAGAAGTGGTAAATCTGACGTCTTTCGAAACCAAGCAGAAGAGAAAGAAGGTGGATATGGACAATCTTATAGTTGGGTTCTCCCGACTCTACTTCAAAGGCATCCTAGATCCGCATGATGACCCTTTAGTAATCACAACAAGGGTGCATGGGTGCGAGGTACAAAAAATTCTCGTAGATGGAGGAAGTTCAGCAGATGTGATGTTCTGGCCCTACTTCAAAAGCCTTAGCCTTAGCCTTAGCCTTAGCAGAGCTAGGCTGGTACCTTATCATCATCCATTAATAGGCTTCAGCGGTGAAAAGGTACACCCGTTGGGCATGTAGGAGATGGACGTATGAATGGGTGATGAGAGGCCTAAGAGTTTGACCCGGAAGATCAATTTTTTTGTTATGGACGAAAACGTCTTCTCGGCCTATAACCTCATCATAGTAAGAGTGGCCCTTAAGGAGTTTAAGGTCGTGCCGTCGACGGTCCACCAGATATTAAAATTCCCGACCCCCTATGGGGTAGGGGAAGTGCAAGGTGACCAGACCATAGCACGGGAATGCTACTTCAACTCAGTGGAAGAGAGAGAGGCCCATAAGAGAGAAACTACCACATATAACATTGATACACTTGACCCGAGAGATGAAATGAAGTTGAAGAAAGGAAAAACCGTAGAAGAGGTAGAATCCATCGTCCTCGATGAGGACGAACCAAAAAAAACCGTCCAAGTTGGCAAAGCGTTAAAAGCGGAGATCAAGGAAGAGCTGATAAGTTTCTTGAAGAAAAGGTAGAGTGTCTTCGCTTGGAGCCATGCGGATATGCATGGCATCGACCCTGAGGTTATGTGCCACAAACTCAACGTGACTAAGGATGCTAAGCCAATCAAACAGAGATAAAGAGTTTACTCTAGGGAGAAGTACGACATCATCCGAAAAGAAGTCAAAAAGTTAGAAGAGGCCGAGTTTATAAGGGAAGTCATATATCCAGAGTGGTTGACAAACGCAGTCATAGTGCCCAAAGCCAATGGGAAATGGAGGATGTGCGTATACTTCACCGACCTGAACAAGTCTAGCCTAAAATACAGCTATCCCTTGCCTTGGATCAACCAGATGGTAGATGCCACTGTAGGGCATGAGCTCATGAGCTTCATGGACACGTATTCAGGCTACAACCAGATTTTTATGGATGCCAAAGACTCAGAGAAGACAGCCTTCATCACGGACAAAGGGACATATTGCTACAAGGTTATGCCCTTCAGCTTGAAAAATTCGGGAGCGACGTACCAACATCTTATGAATACGATGTTTGAAAATCAAATAGGTAAGACTATGGAGGTGTACGTGGACGATATGTTAACGAAGAACTTAAAGGCCTTCACTCACGTGGCAGACCTCGAAAAGACCTTCGATACCATGAACTTGTACAGAATGAAACTCAATCCCGCGAAATGTGTCTTCGGGATAGGAGCTGAGAAATTCCTCGAATTCATTGTCAATCAGAGAGGAATAGAGGCGAAGCCTAAGAAAATTAAGGCTTTGCTAAACATGAAGACGCCAAGGAGCGTTCAGAGGCTCACTGGAAGAGTAGCTGCACTCAACAGATTTGTTTCCAGGGTGACGGATAAGTGTCTTCCGTTATTTAAGGTGCTTAGAAAGGCCTTAGAGTGGGATAAAGAGTGTGATGAGGCTTTTAACTAGCTCAAGTCCTACCTCGGGTCTCCCTTGCTCTTATCTCAGCCCATAGTGGGAGAGAAGTTGTATATTTATCTAGAAGTCTCTGAATCAGCTATAAGTGCAGCCATAGTACGGGAAGACGTTGGGGTCCAAAGGCTTGTATACTTCAACATTAAGGCCCTTCAAGGGTCTGAACATAATTATCCTCGGATGGAAAAGTTAGCCTACGCCTTGATACATGCTTCTAGGAAGATGAAGCCCTACTTTCAAGCCCATTCTATGGTCATCCTCACTGACTCCCCACTAAGATAGGTCCTCCACAAACCCGAAAAGTCGGGTAGATTGATGACATGGGCCATTGAGTTGGGGGAGTATAACCTTACTTATCGACCCAGGGTGGCCATTAAAGGGCAGGCACTTGCAGATTTTGTTGATGAGTTCACATGGGAAGAGACCGAAGTCGATAATAACCTAGAGGTTGCAGAGGGACCAAACAGCAACGTCTTACGCAACCTGAAAGAGGTTGTATCCGAGGAAGCCACAAATGGAGTAGCCGAGAATGAGGAAGACCGGTACCTCTTCAAGTAGGGAATCATGTTAGAAGGGGGCTTCTTATCAGATAAATACATCTGGAACCTCTTTATTGACTGGTCTTCTTACGAAAGTGGAAGTTGTGTGGGGCTGATACTCTCAACCCCGGATGGTATTAACATTGAATATGCCCTAAGGTTTAATTTCAAGGCATCAAACAACGAGTCAGAATATGAGGCCATAATAGCAGGCCTCTCCTTGGCTAAGACCCTTAGGATAAGACGACTCCTTCTTCACAGTGACTCAAGGTTGGTTGTTAACCAAGTGTTGGGGGTTTATGAGGCCAAGGATGAAAGGATGACCAAATACCTGAAGAGGGTAAGAGTGATATTAGAAGGTTTCAAAGAGGTAAAGATGAAGAGAATACCTCGTCAAAATAACAGTCACGCAGACGCATTAGCAAGGTTGGCTTCAGCAACCAGGACAGACATCAAAAGGACAGTTCCAGTCGAGATCCTACCCAAGGCGACCATTGAAGAAGAAGAGGTTAGTAACCCTTGCCTCAATTTGAACTTAGGGGACTCATGGATGGATCCCCTTATCAGATATATCAAAGAGGGAGAACTGCCGGAATTAAAGCTAGTGAGGAGGAAACTAAGGTACAGAGCTGCAAAGTTCTCAATAGTAGGAGACGTACTATATAAGAAAGGATTTCTATTACCTCTCCTCAGATGTGTTCATCCTACAGAAGTTCCCCGCGTCTTAAAGGAGGTGCACGAGGGTTCTTACTCCAGTCACATAGGAGGAAGACCTTTAGCCAAGCGAATTATCACGCAGGGATACTGGTGGTCGACCTTGGTTAAGGATGCTACAACCTATGTGAAGAGGTGTGATAAATGCCAAAGATTATCCACTATCCCCCATCAACCTCATCATCCTATGATGTCAATAAGTTCTCCTTAGCCGTTCGCAGTATGGGGAATCGACTTGGTGGGGCCCTTACCAAGAGCGGAGGGTAACTACAGGCTTTTGATAGTTTCCAATACTACTTCTCCAAATGGGTAGAGGCCGAGCCGATGATCACGATTACAGAGCAGAAGACCTTCCAATTTATTTGGAAGAACATCATATGCAGATATGGTCTCCCAAATACCCTCATCTTGGACAATGGCACCCAGTTTAAGAATTCTTCCTCAGAAAAATACTGCGAAAGAGTTGGAATAAAGTAATTTTTTTCTTCTCATGGCCGACCTCAGGCAAACGGTCAGACCGAAGTCACCAACAGAACTATCCTCGATGGGATTAAGAAGAGATTAGAAGAAGCTAAGGGAAGATGGACTGAAGAGGTTTATATTGTGTTATGGGCCTACAGAACAACGGCTAGGACATCAGTGGGGGAACCCCCAATTATATTAGCACATGGCTCAGAAGCTGTTATACCAACCGAGGTAGGGCTCCCAACTCTCAGGGTTCAGACCTACGAGCCTGAGAAGAATAAGGAAGAGAGAAGACTTAACCTAGATTTGATTGAAGAAATAAGGGAAGACGCAGAGATCAGACAGGCAGCCTACCAACAGAGAACAGCGAAGTTCTACAATCAAAGGGTGAAATCAAGACCCATAGCCGTGGGAGATCTGGTGTTGAATAAGACATTGTAGAAAGAAAATAAACTTCACCCAAACTGGCATGGTCCTTACAAAGTAATTGAGGAGGTTGTACCCGGGACCTACAGGGTAGAAAACCTTGAAGGGGAACCTTTCTCTAATCCCTGGAATGCTGATCATCTAAAAACGTATTACATATGATGTTGCAAGATTATCTATGAAAATGTATCATATTATGAAGAGATTATTAATGAGAAAATCATTTTTCGTGTCAACTCTTGGTTTATTACACTCTAATGGTAGAATTTAAGAGGATAACATCTTAGTTGATGACCTTAGACGTTAAACATCATAATTTGGTGAGAGAATCTGAGGTGAACATCACACTTAGATGACCTCGGACCTTAAACATCATAATTTGGTGACAGGGTCTGAGGTGAACATCACACTTGGATGACCTCAGACCTTAAAACATCATAATTTGGTGAATATATTATGGGGGTAACATCTTAGTTGAGGACCTCAGACCTTGAACATCATTAATTTGGTGAATATTTAATGGGGGATAACATCTTAAGTTGATGACCTCAGACCTTGAACATCACTAATTTGGTAACAAGGTCTGAGGTGAACATCATACTTGGATGACCTCAAACCTTAAACATCATTAATTTGGTGAATATTTTATGGGGGGTAACATCTCAGTTGATGACCTCAGACCTTAAACATCATAATTTGGTGACAAGGTCTGAGGTGAACATCATACTTGGATGACCTCAGTCCCTAGACATCATTTGTTTGGTGAATATTTTATGCGGGTAACATCTTAATGGATGACCTCAGACCTTAAACATCATTAATTTGGTGAATATTTTATGGGGGTAACATCTTAGTTGATGACCTCAGACCTTAAATATCATAATTTGATGACAAGGTCTGAGGTGAACATCATACTTGGATGACCTCAGTCCCTAGACATCATTTGTTTGGTGAATATTTTATGAGGGTAACATCTTAGTTGATGGCCTCAGACCTTAAACATCATTAATTTGGTGAATATTTTATGGGGGTAACATCTTAGTTGATGACCTCAGACCTTAAATATCATAATTTGGTGACAAGGTCTGAGGTGAACATCATACTTGGATGACCTCAGTCCCTAGACATCATTTGTTTGGTGAATATTTTATGAGGGTAACATATTAGTTAATGGCCTCAAACCTTAAACATTATTGATTTGGTGAATATTTTATGGGGGTAACATCTTAGTTGATGACCTCAGACCTTAAACATCATAATTTGGTGATAAGGTCTGAGGTTTACATCATACTTGGATGACCTCGGTCCCTAGACATCATTTGTTTGGTGAATATTTTATGAGGGTAACATCTTAGTTGATGGCCTCAGACCTTAAACATCATTAATTTGGTGAATATTTTATGAGGGTAACATCTTAGTTGGTGACCTCAGACCTTGGACATCATTTATTTGGTGAAAATTTTATGGGGGTAACATCTTAGTTGATGACCTCAGACCTTAAACATCATAATTTGGTGACAAGGTCTTAGGTGAACATCATACTTGGATTACCTCAGTCCCTAGACATCATTTGTTTGGTGAATATTTTATGATGGTAACATCTTAGTTGATGGCCTCAGACCTTAAATATCATTAACTTGGTGAATATTTTATGAGGGTAACATCTTAGTTGGTGACCTCAGACCTTAGACCATTTATTTGGTGAAAATTTTATGGGGGTAACATCTTAGTTGATGACCTCAGACATCATTATATGGAGGCTTCAGGCCTTAACACAAACACATTGCATGACATAGAAAACCATTCCAAGAACATTCAGTAACTAAAGAAATAAAGCCCTCTTCAGAGGTTGGTATGACATAAAGATAAGAATCACAAGCCATACGGTAACAGAATTTTTCATTAGAGGTTACAGATTGAATCAAAAATTAAAAATTACAAAAGCTTCCCAAAGTGGATTCAAGTGTCTGCAGTCTCAGGGTTAGTTGCCATGCCCCCGTCTCCATGGCCGAGGTTGGTCACCTCTGCCCCATCATCCTGAGGACCAACGCCTTCGGTCCTGCTATCATCTTGAGGTGAAGTCTCGGTAGATGCGATGCCACCTTCCTCCTCGACCTCTTGTAAGGCCCGAGCAAACCGAGGATCGATATAACCCAGACCAATGAAGTCAGAGGCTGTCAGGCTCCCTGATTCTTTCTCCTTCATAGCAGCCCATTTGCCAGTGGCCTTAACACCCCTTTCGAGGTACTCGAAGCCGAAGCTGATAAATTCATCAGAGACCTTATAGTTCTCTAAGATCTTCTTGGAGGCATCATCCAAGGTAGCCTTCACAGCGACGTCGACCTTGTGTTGAAGAGAATCAGCCTGAGTCTTCAGGGCAGAGCTATGATCCTTCTTCAGCTTGTCCATGTCCTTTTCCAGCCGCTTCACGCTAGCTTCAGACTTCCCCAAGGAAGCCTTCAAATGCTCCACTTCAGCGTTTAGAACAACCTCGGTCTTTTCGGCCTCTTTTCCCTTCTCAATCAGAGGAAGTTTCCTCAATGTCCAGTCAATAAAATGGTGCATGGTGAGGATACCCTATAGAACATGTGCAGAGATGTCAGTTCAATATTTGGTATAATTTAAAGACGAGGTTACACTTTTTTGAATAAAAGCAATGTCTTACTTGAATAGATCGATGAAGGGCGAACTCGGCCAGTAGAGGCCTGACTAGATAACGGCAGAAGCGTTTGTCAGAGTCGGTCATGGCCGAGCCAATAGCATCCAGGGCCTTCAAACTTTGGCCGATAAAACTGTCCTCGATCTTCAGTTGCTCCAAACGAGCAACTAACGCATCCTCAGAAGAAATGGGGATGGCAGGATCCCCTTGTGAAGCTTTCTTCTTCTGCCTCTGATCCTCAGGGGCAGGGTCGACAGGTTTCCTCTTCTTGGAGGCCTCAGACCTCAAAGTAGTTGGAGGGGGATGATGCGCGTTTAGACCTGCTTTCTTTACATGTTTCGTGAGACTAGGGGCTGCCATCTCCCAGAGGTCGTCGAAACTCCCTTTTGGGTGTGTAATACCCCGTATTTTTATGACTTTTAATTTTGGGGATTTATTAAATTTAATTAGAGATATTAATTTAATATTAATTTGGAAAATCATTTAAATACTTACTAGCGTGATGAGAGTTAGTAATCATTTAATTAGAGACTAAGGGTATTTCAAATGGCAAGAGTCATCTTCTAGGGTTAGAATCACCATAAACCAAAGATGGCTATAGGAGAGGAAGAGCAGAGGCTTTCCAGGGAGTTCTAGGCCAAGAACTCCACCATTTGCACCGCTGTCGCCGCCAAACGATAGATCGTGCAACGTGGATCACAACCACATAAATCTCCCCACAAATCTGAACCAAGAATTCTCAGGCAAGTATCTATCTTGCTCTATTTCAGTTAATGCTCCAATAATATTATCCTAGCATTGATTAGGACTAGTTTTTGTGAAAGAAAAACCTATTTGGAGATTTGAATTCGCATGCTGTATGAGTAATAGATGTATTCTGGAAACCCAATTCATATGTAGAGATTGAACCATGAAATTACAGTAAATAAAGAGTATGAAATCTGGTAAAAGAATGGGAAGAAACTAAACAAAAGAAATATTAGGGTTCTTGATGTTTTTAAGGATTATGCCCTTTTAATTCGTTATCCATGATGAAAATCCGCATGCTTGACGTAGGAAATCACTTATTTGAGGTTATAACACTTGTAGTATAAATTATTGGGAGTTTGGTAGTCAAATATATCGTTTTGGATGATTTTGGAAGAGGAAACCCGTAACTAGAAATTCTGCAGATTTGCCATACCTGCTTGATCGATCGATCGACCCTTGAGAATCGATCGATCGATGATTCGATCGATCGAATACCTGCCATCGATCGATCGACCCCTCCTGTATAACTCTTATTCACTTTTATAGGTCATTCTAACGTAAATGATTAGACATTCTTGGATATTAATGTGTGAACATTTTGGGACATAGAGAAGACCAGTAGAACTTTAGGAATATATGGACCCATTAATATGAGACGAGATTAACATTTCACGGGGCGGTGTTTTACATATAAGGGAAAATGGGAATATGTGTTAAAGGGTGAGACTCGTAAAGAAGTTACGTTGTAAAATAAATGAGTACCTACTGAAATTACACTTGGAGAGATAGGAATCCACGAGTGTTACCTAGTAAATTGGAATAATCCCACAAATAAGAATAAGAGACAAACCGTTATACGTTATTATCTAATAATGAGTAATAAGGATAAATATCATAATTATGGGTCGTGAGAGTGTACCTAAATTTGATATGGGGATAGTGGTATACATATATGATTGTGTTTATGCATATACTATATACATGTAAAAATCATGCCCGCGCTACTTGCTATCCTGGAGGTTACCGCGCTGGGACAGTCTTATCTCGATGGGACCTTTTTGGGGGATATTGACTCGTATCCTAGAAGATAGGAATCCTTGGTACAGGCTATCGGATCGATAGTTAGACGGTCCTAAGAGACGTGCGGGTATGTGCTGACCTCTTAGTGACTTAAAACTATGCTTCGCCTCAATTTGTATGTGTTTGGTGTTAATACTGTTCGAGAGTGATTCCGAACTTGTATTTCCCTTAGTACGAGTGATACGGGGATTGGATAGCAGAGTATGCCCGCACCATAAATTTTATATGGGGTGCCGTTAGAATATATATATTATATGAGTATTTAATATATATATATATATATATATATATATATTTAAATCTGGAATTTGGGAACTACCTACTGTGACTATGGTAAGTAAGAAATGAATAATTATTTCAACTTGGGAACAAATGTTTGAAAAGTATGATGCGTTACTGAGAAACCTTATAATTAAATGAGGCTTATGTGAGAACTTTACTATTTAATAAAATTACCTTCGTTAACAATTGAAATCATCGGCATGAAATCTTATGAGTAACTTAAGATAAGATAAGTTAAACTGTTGGGAGTATTAGTGCGATAGGTGTGCACATTAGAAGAGAGGTGAGAATTTCTCAAGGGAGTGTCGCACTAATATGTTGGTTGCATTAGCCGGTAAGCATTTTAAATACTTGCTAAACTAATTTTAAACTGTTTTACAATCGGGCTCTGACCCGTTTCCTAGTTTCTCTTCTCTCTTGTATATATGTATATATTACAGGTGCCCAGCCACAGGGGCGTCTTACATAGGATCATTTGGAAGGAACGCACTGCAGCTTAGGTGGGAGTTGCAGGCCTCTTTCTTAGACGACCTCATTATTGATTCCACTTCTAGCACTATTTTATCCAGTTGGGCATGTGTCGCCCTTTTTCCATTATTCAGTTGTTTTATCAGAGATTGTGATTCGTTTATTTCCAGTATTTACACTTTGGGAATTATTACTGTCAGGATGTTTTCCTTTAAGTTTTAAAGTTGGAATTAATTAGTTGAATGTTTAATTATTTGGATTGTTTGTTCCAGTATAGTTGTTGGGTGATTCTTTATTTATGAATTATGTAAAGTTTTAAATATTGGTTTTTAATTAAATTTGGAAAATTGATGTCATAAAAATGGTTTTGACACTTAGCTGAATTATTTAGGGTGTTTAATTGAAAAGGTTATTTTTGCGACAGTGATGCTAAGAATGAACCAACCGTTCACCTTTATTATAATTTAATAAATGACTGATCACCCGGTATTTAATTAGGCGGGGTGTCACTGGGTGCTCTGCAAACAGAAAGGTCTGAGTTAGAAAATTAGAGACATCAGAAATTCAGAGGTATAACTTGTAGAAATAATAAAACAACTTGCGAAGCTCGGTCAGAGGACTCCCCCCAAGGCCAGTTTCAGAGAGATAGTAGGGGGTCATAAAATGCTCGTACTTGACTAGCAGACCATGCTCCCCCTGATCCTGAAGGTCTTTAACCTTCTGAAGATTATTTTGGCTTAGCCCGGGGTCGGCCCTAGCAGTCATTGTCACCTTTCCCCATCGCAGGGGTATTCTCGGCTCTAGGGATGAGGAGGGGGCAAGGGCCAAACTCCCATGGCCCTGATGCGAAGAAGTATCGTGGTTTCCAATTGTGGTTCGATGTTTGGGTAACCTGCAACATCTTCTTATTGAACTTTCGAACTAAAAAGTGGTAGTAGCTCGGATGATTCCTGGCAGAGGAGGGGACGTAACACCCTGTGAAGACCTGGATGGGGAGGTCTGAATGATGAACTGCCCTCCACAAGACTATAGCTCCAATTATCACCTTTCAAGCATTGGGTGATAACTGGGAAGGAGCCAAATTGATGTAGGACAATATAGCCCTGATTATTGGATGAATGGGAAGACGAAACCCTAATTTAAACATCTGCTCATATAAGCATATCTCACCGTCTCGACCGTCGAAGGCCCTCTCGTCCCTCAGAGGTCTCCTAAGTTTTATAGAGGGACTTATAGAGTACAGATGTCTGAAGGTTAGAAGGTCGATCTCGCTGACAGTGCTCTCTATCTCGTCCGCCTCAGAGGTGTCAACATCGCTTTCGCTACCGACATCCTCATCCGGGTAAACGTCGGCTTGAGCAGACGAGGGAAACCACCAGGGAACCTCTGAGCAAACTCAGCTCCTGTGGCGGCCGACAGGGGAATAGCGTCAAGGATTGGGGGAACAACCACGCTAGGCCCTATAATTTTAACGTCAGAGGAAGAGTGCGAGGTGCTAAAACTCTTATGATACGAGGCACGGCTGGAAACCTCGGCTTGATCAGGGGCTTGGTCCATCCGGACGGAGTAGTCCATTGCCTCTTGGAAAGAATCCACAGACATAGGGTCTGAGGTTGACGACTCAGACTTAGACATCGGAACGGGTTCTATTGGGACCTCTGCAGACGCAGATGGCTCAAGATATATTACCTTCAGAGGGGGTGGGAATAATGGCCTGACAGCGAATGCCTCTGCCCTACGAGCTTCCTCTTGGGCTCGTTCTATTTGCCTAATTTTATCCAAGGTTTTCTCCCTAAGAGAGGGGAGTTCCTCTAAGAGTTGATAAAGGGGCATGAGAATATGAGTCAGACCCTACACTTGGGACTCTAAATCCTAAATAAATAGGATTGGCAATTTAACTAAGGATCAAACTGGGATTTTAAAATAAGAACAATGAAGAACATACAAGAACAGTTATCGGAAAACTCAAGAAACTCCCCGAAAAAATCAAACAGTCACCGAAAAATTCATAACTCTCGCCGAAAATTGAAGGGGCAAGAATAAAAGGGGGTAAAAATGGCAGAGTAAGGTGGAGACGATACTTGAAGATTTGTGAAATGAAGAAGATGTGAAGAAACACAGAGATCCCCGAGAACGTAGCAGCCAATCTCTGGTGGGAAAGAGACAGTTGCAGAGATAGCCAAAGCGGGAAGAAGAGAAATGAAGAAGAAAGAGAAAGAAATGAGGTTTAAACCTTTGAATAAGTTGGCACAACTCCCAAGGCCCATCATTGCCTTGGGAACCTAAAAGACTACAATCATTGCACTTGCCAAGAACACAACCACCTTCAGAAGCAGACACTTGTCAAGAAAATATTGGCAACTAATGAAATCCAACCTCGAACAAACATACCCCTTAGGCACCTGATCACACAGGTAACTAAGGGCTAGGGGTGATTTATATGCCCTGTATGTACCCAACAACTCAGAGACACCAACCTCGGCCAAGGAGATGGTCGAGGTTAGAAGGGCCCCAGATTAGCGACCAACAGTGTCGTCCTAAGCAAGATCAGCCATGGCCAATATGACTAGTTGCCTCATAGCCAAGAAACAGTTGAGGTCCTCATGGTCCATATAGATAGTAACCCATCAGGTCAGCCGGAGCCTACTTCATACATCAATCTCGGCTGAGTGTAAGCCGAGGAAGTAGAGACCACATAATTATCATAATCAGCCTCGGTCGGGAATCAGCCGATGTTCCTGCTACTCCACCATCATCTCAGCCCAGGCCGACATTACAACTCCACCTTCTTTACCTCGGCTCTCCGACTGAGCCAAGATCATCGTGGATAACCTTTGATTGAGCAGTTTCCGGACTTCACCAACCTCGTACTCTTCCAGGCCGAGGTTGGTATCACCCGAGGACAACCGAGCTTCTACACGTTCTTGCATAACTTGGAACACGTGGATAAATCTATTATAACCGAATTATTCCCTCCACGTGAGGGAATATTGAGGTCATCATTACTTAGTTAATATCTTCCAGGTGTCACTCTCATATTGGATCGATGTTCATGCACATGCTCATTGTATGCTTGAGGGGCATATGACACCCCCCAAGCACTATATATAGAGGTCATCTTCTACCTTGTAAAGGGATCCAAAATTACAACCCTAGCTAAAACTCTGTCAAAGTATACAGTAGAGAAAGAGAGCTTGAGAGATTATATCCATGGCCATCGGTGCCTTATTTTAGTGACCTTACTCACTCACTTGCACAGTGGACGTAGGCCTAATCGGCTGAACCACTTATATATTGGTGTTCAACCTCTTCTCCTCATCTCAATCTCTTATGCTTAGCATACACTTAAGCTGCCATTGTTATCACTGATTTGAGCTTACAAACACCTTGAAGGGTGGTGTTATTTCTAGCATCATCAGTACTTAAGAAAAATGGAAAATGGTTGGGCACGAACTACTAAGCTTCATGGATGTTTATTCTAGTTATAATTAGCTTAAAATAATGGGAGAAGATAAAGAGAAAGCCTCTTTCTTCACCAGTCGAGTACTTTTTGTTACAATATTATGCCCTTTGGACTACACAATGTAAGTGCCACCTATCAAACGCTGGTGAAAAAGGTGCCTGAAAAATAAATAGGGAAGCATATGAAAGTTTATATGGAAAACATGTTGAAAAAAGCATGAAGGCAGACGACCATATCAAAAACCTCGTCTAGACCTTCGACCGGCTATAGAAATATCAGATAAAGCTAAATCTAGTTAAGTGTATGTTTGGAGTTAAGGCTGGAAAGTTTATAGATTTTATTATTAACTAAAGGGACTTATAAGCTAATCCTGACAAGATCTAGGTGTTAATCAATATGAAGCCTCCTAAGAGCAAGAAGGAAATCCAAAGCCTAACAGATCGGGTGGTAGCTTTGAATAGTTTCGTATCCAGAGCAACATATAAGTGTCTCACATTCTTCAAGGTGATTAAAAAGGATTTTGAATTGACGGAGGAATATCAAGCTGCTTTTTAAGAGTGGAATAGGTACCTAGGACCGTCATTATTACTGTTAAGGCAAATCCTAAGAGAAAACTGTAGTTGTATTTGGTGGTGTTAGAGTCATCAGTTATCTCGGCTCTGATAAGAAGTGATGAAGGAATTCAAAAACCAGTATTCTATACAAGTAAAGCCTTTACTGGTGTAGAAATGAGATATTTCAGAAGGGAGAAAATGGTCTTAGCTCTAATAGTGGCCTCAAGGAAGATGAAACGGTATTTCCAATCCCACTCTATACTGGTTTACATTGATCGCCCACTTTGAAAAATCATCAACAAACCTGCAAAATCTGGCCGATTGATGGCATGGTCGATAGATGTGGGCGAATATAATATCACATATGAGCCAAGGATTGCCATCAAAAGCTAACCCATATCGAATTTTATTATAGAAGTCAATGATGGGATAATAGACCAGCCAAGCAGATTCAGAGACCAGCCGAGCAATCTTCTCTAGTTTCAGTCGAGAAGATCCAAAGATTAACTGAGTCCTCGTCCGAACAAAACAAGATTGGCCGCTGAGATGAATTTCCTATAAAACTATTTAAAGACAGTTCTTTAGTACAAGGAGACTTTGAACATGAGCTACCTGTATGGAAGATATTTGTGGATGGATCATCATGTGCAAGTGGTAGTGGTGTTGGATTTATAATTAACATGTCTAATGGAGCTGACATAAAATATGCTCTCCGTTTCGAATTTGAAGCACCAAACAATGAAGCAAAATATACGACTTTAATTGTTGGAGTGGATTTGTTGTATCACTTAAATTCGAGCAGATAATGGCTTATAATTAATGATAAACAAAGTGTTTGGAGTATACGAATTAAGAGAAGGAAACATGTTAAAATATCTTGCAAGGATGAAATTGCTATTGCCAAAGCTAAAGGAACTCCAAATTATCAAAATCTCTAGAATTAAAAATACCAGAGCAAATGCATTAGCTTGTCTTACTTCAACCACCAGAGCCAATCTGAGTGGACATGTTCCCATAGAGATAGTGTGTAAAATGAGCATTGACGTAAAAGATGTTTATTTTTTTGGAGCTGACTATGGACCCATCGTGGATGGACCAAAATAAAAGATACTTAAAGGAAGGTATCCTGTCGATCGATCAGAAGGAAATGAGAAGACTTGATTACAAAGTGTCCAAATTTATCATGGAAAAGGGAGTGATATACAAAAGATGTTTTACTGTCTTAAAGAAGAGATGTATTCACCCTATGGAGGTGACAAACCTAGTCAAGGATATACACGAGGGATCGTGTGGTTCCCACATAGAAAGTCGAACACTCCTAAAAAGTATAGCAATCCAAGGATATTACTCGTCAACAATGGGGAAAGATTGCGAAGAATACAAATAGAAGTGCGATAAGTGACAACGGTTCGGAGTGATACACAAGAGACTGTGACACCCCACCTATTCTAATAACGGATGGCTAATCCTCTATTAAAATAAATCATGAATATCAGTATGGTTCATTCTTAGCATCACTGTCGAAAACTAATTAATTACTAAGAACCTACTAATCCCGGTGTCAAATTTTAAAAAAACTTATTAACATGCTTTGTTTAACCATTCAACCATATGAGATAAACATTCACCACAATAGAACATAGTGAGTAATGGCAGCATAATTAAATAAATAATCGAATAAACTCTCGATAAATCTCAAGTATAATAATCCAACTAATCAATGAATTGAAATAACAAAATCTGAATATGAAAAATGTCCAACTGTGGGAAACATTTACAAGATAAAATACTAGAATAACATCCTAACAAAATAGAATGGATAGAAACGTCTAAGCAAATCTCGCAGGCATCACAACTGTTGAAATATCATCTGGCTGGAAGGATAAGATAACCATGGTGTCTCTGTGGCTGAGCACCTAAAAGGTTTTGAAAATATTTTTGACACAGGTCACTGCCAAAAATATTTTTAAAATATTTATAAGTATTTAAAATGAAATAATGAATATGCAACAAAATTATTCATGGTCGTATGGTATCGCACTCACATGAGATTATCCTCTCCCCTCCTCTATAGTGCGCACCTAACGCATGTATTTTAATTTCCTAGTTATGCTACCCCGCCTAACTAGCCTAGTCGTTCTTCACATAGAACAATGCGCTAAACCTCTAGCCCAATTGTGCGACACGTATTTTACTTTACTTTGTTTATAACATAGCTGTCACATAAGCTTAAACGTATTATTTCTCAATAATATTCATATTGTTACATAGTAAACGTAACTACACACTAGTTATAATTTAATTTTCACAATCATTTAAGTACACATATGCATATAAGACTCTTTTATACGTATATATATAACATCCATGAGTTGTTCTCTCGGATGCATTCCTAGTTTGCTGTCATGCTCAAGGTACATCACACACCACTCTTGGGCCACCGGGTCGGAATCTCACCACCGAACACCTGTTGGTCAATGCCAGGGTGGATCGTCCACTATACAAAACCTCCAAATATAGCATAACAAGGTAGGTATGTTCACATAAAGTCAATCAATCACGCACACACACATACACATATGCACGCATGCACACACACGCATATATAACACTGGTTTCACTCGATATGTGTATATATATAAAGTCTGTTGTCATTCGTAATATCTCTCGTAGCACTAGCCTATCCAATCCCAAAGTCTAACTCGACTTTACGATATTAGTCAAGTATTCACTTACTTATTATTGAACTCGATGATTATATGCTTCTGGCCAACATTACAATTTAACCAAACACTAGCCTATCCATCCAGAAATCCTAACTTAATTTCCCGACTACCACCTGTGATTTTTTACTCGTTTAGTCACGTATTTCCTTCCACGGAATCCATCACTGATTAGCCTACAATACTTCCTAAGTCTTTTGAGAATAAGTTAATATGAGTTCTAAAAAGTCCTTCCACGAGCTTACTTTAAATAGGTAGAAATATAAGAGTCCTTATTGTATGAGAACTCTTAAAAATCGCAAATTTTCACAACTCTAATATTCAGATAAATCAAACACCTTTTACTAAAACGGTTATTTCTCCGTCCACAAAAGTCCAAATGACTTGATTCAAAGTTCATTAGAAATCCAAGATCCATACCTTTCTTTAAATTTATGTATCATAGTCTAATTCATATAAAAAATAAAATGGCATTCATTTGAAGTAACGTCAAAATTCGTGAAAATCAGATATTAAGACAGATTAAACACCTTTTAATAACTCAACAATTACTCCCTCCATAAAAGTCCAAATGATTTAATTCAAATCTCACTGGAAAGATAAGATTCAAACCTTCATATTCATCTATGGCTCATAGTCTAATTCTTAGTAAAAATAAAACGACATGAATTTGAAGTGACGTCAAAATTTCTGTCAAATTCATCAATAAAATCAATACATCATTCAATACTAAACCCTAGCTTCAAGATTCACCATTTTGTTTTTTAAATCAATCAATAACCTATATTTTTCATTCTAATCACGTTATATTTATCAAATTATAATCATTATATTCATCATCAATAGTTATTATATTCAAAATCCAATTTTGCATGGTTCTCCCAACCCAAAATTTGTGTATTTTCCTACACCAATTTTGCATGAATATTTGAAACTAAAATTAACATTAAAGTAAGTTAAATACTTGCCTTGGGAAATATGAATTTCGAAGATTTACTTCTTGATATCCTCTATTGGCAATGATTGAACCTGAATGAACTTGATCTCCAACCCAGATCTCTTATTCTTCATTTTTCTCCCTTTTCATCTTCTCTTTTTCCTGCTCTCTCAAAACCTTAGCCTCTTGAATGTTTAGATAGTTGCTCCTTCTATCCACCTTACTTAAATATAAATCTAAACACTTCAAATCCCGAAACTAAGTCAGTCCTTGTATCTAAAATTATTCGGATACCCTTTTACGGCTCCCGTTTAGCCTAAAAAGCCCCCCGGAACCCAATTATAACCCCGAGTACCTGTTTCGGACTATTTCGTTCCATTTCGGGCCATTAGCACATTTTAAATAACTATCGATTTATCTAACATTAATTTCCATCTCATTCCCGACACGACTCTATTTGTGTGTCCCGAATGCGATACCGTTACTCGTTGCTGTAATTCACTTACGACGTAATGTAATTTAACACATTTTCATTTACTTATCACACAAGTAAATATAAGTATACATAAATATTGATCTTTTTATTCACTAATTGATAATTATTTAAGTCACTTTATTTCTCAATATATTTAAATTAGGTGCACATGTGTAATTTAAAATGTTTTAAAAATACGCGGTGTTACATACTTCCCCCCTAACAATGGAATTTTATCCTCAAAATACGAACATAAGAGGCACAAAAATCTCCAGATACTTTTCTCTCATGTCATCCTCACACTCCCCAAATCGACTCATGACAACATTGTGGTGTCCCCACTCTACTTGCATTAACGTTACCGTCTTGACTAAACTCTTACTCCCTACAACCCAAAATGGCAATAAGTTTATCCTCGTATAAATGTTCGGCTGCAAGCCAATCTCCTCTAACATCATGCGACGATATACCACGTCATCCTTGAGATACCTCCTTGATCAAGACACACAAAACGCATCGTAAATCTACTACAATGCCCCAATAAAATGAGCTTATATACAACTGACCATACCCTCTGATGATGGTGGAAGCCCCCACATACATAGCGCCAACTTCCCATTTTCACAAATCGCAACATTCCCTTCATGGGAGATATTCGCAATAACATGAGACCACTTACATCAAACTTCAAATTTTTTTTATTACTACCCTTAAAGTCCAGAATATACATCTTCATCATATCCTCCAACATTTTAGTCACCTTCACGTTTTCCCGTCGATTTCTGGATGATACGCCTTGCTCAAACGCAATTCCGTCCACACAGCCACCTAAAAAATTTGCCAAACGTGGGACAGAAAGATCTTATCTTGATCCAAAGTAATGTTAGGCAGCACCTTTTCTCGGCTCACTCTCTTTCTACCGTGAAATGTTGGGCACTCCGCCTAATCGTGTAATTCACTCGAATTAGTAAAAATTGCTCCACCTCGGTCAATCGATCCCAATAACCTAGAGGAAATCTCGACCCCTCCTCACTATTGGAACCTAAAATAAAATCTATTGGTATTCATTCTCATTCCTTCACTGGAATCTCCAATCGTTGCAAAACTCTGGTTGACTACCTAGGATCAACCTTCTCCATCTAAGGAGTGGTGCACCTAGAGACAAACTTTGATATGTCCCACTCCACACTGACCCATACATATTGTATCCAATATTATAAGTTATATATTTATCCCCCTACTTGGGTACACAAAAAATCATGACCGGAGCGTCTATTCCAAAACTGCGTAATTTTTAGGTCCCCCCCATCTATTACAATCCTATTGATGTGCAAGCCACCCTCTGAACTGATTGAGTATGACTTCTCTCTACCTTTCAAAACTTTTGGACCCTACCTTGGTAAGAAGGATACCTTGCCTTTGTCTCCATAGTTCCTTATCCCATCTCCAGTGTAATGGTTCTCCTTGCTATAAATGCTCAGACTATTTCTCTTCCCTTAACGAAGTTCAGTCCACCTCACCATTTCACATCTACTGCTAACTACCCTATAGGCATACGACACCACTCACCTCCACGTTACCATATCTCAGATGATATTGAATATCGAAGTGACCAGGGCACGTAAACACCCTATACCATGTGCATACTCGCACCAATACCACAAATGCAACCTACATACATCAAAATCGGTTCCAAATTCCCCGCGTGATCATACGGTAATGGTATAATCGATTACCCTACTAATTACGGCTTTATCTTTCTGAAATCACCCCACTTATAAAATAGTGGTAGAAATGTTCCACAGTGCTTTCTTCACAACAATACTTGGCCCCGCCGACCCAATTCTATAATAGCTCTCTCCTCAAAACATTATATTTATACATGTGTAATAACTAATGTACCAAACCAATGACCAAGAACACAAATGTCTCCCAACTCTCGACACTTGCTTAGTTTCATGTGTGGTACGTCTCTCAAGAAAAATCCGAATAAGAAACCATCTGATACACTACTGCCTATCTTTGTCGATTATCGAGATCTGTTAGGCCCAAGACATATTATCGGGACATTTAAAGTCCTATACCCTAAAGTCACTAAATCAGATTCCCAATTCCCACGTCTATAAGGGATTCATACAATATGGCACTCGCACTATCACTAAGTCCCCCAGCGCTAAGTCAATAACGAACTCAATCTCTCGGCGCAGCAGTAAACTCGAAATCCCATAAACCACATCAGTAAAGTCCCTAAACACAAGGATAGAATATAACAAGACAACCACGCTCTCTGAAGTCTCCTCTCCAAAATAGTATAAATGCGTGCTCGACTCTCACTCATGACGAGACAATGCGAAAAGAAACACATCCTACCCTGGAATAACGAACACAATAGCCTCACTGTAATAGTCCATCATCGCTTAACACATCGCTAACTAGTCCATACCCAGGATAACATCATAGTCATAAATTTTTAAAATGAACAAATAAACTAAAATATAACCTCCTAATGACCAAACCCCCTCCCTTGCAAATGGAATGAACGAGAGTCCCACTACCCAACGATAAAAATACACTCATAGTAATAATTGGTGCTTTATCCACTAAACTTGTCTCACGTGTGAATCTAGTGCAAACAAACGAATGTAATGCTCTCGTGTCACCCAAAAATCTGTCCCAAGTACCCATAGATAAGAAAATATATCCTCAATTGCTAATTACTCTAGCTGTAAAGCTAGTCCACATACGTAATACACACGCCCAAATTGTCCCTGCCCCTCCGAAGGCGATAATGCTCGAACTGTCGATGGGGCTGGAAGCTGTTGTAACAGTTACCCCGATTGGGCACCCTGCTCCTGAACCTTAGTCCTGTTCGGGCACGCACGTCGTATGAACTGGAATTTCTTCAAACCCTAATTTACCTATGACCACGATTTAAACCCTCATAAGGTGTGTAAAATCAAAAGTCATATTAAGAAGAAAGAAACTATATTCAAAAACCTACAACTTTGTTAGATTAGCTTAGACCCTTTGAAGTTTTAGTTGATTACAAAAGAGTCCCTGAAATTTTCAAAGTAAGATAACTTGAGATATATTTAACCCCTAAACCACAACCTTATATCAAATTAAACCTTTAAACCTCAACTAACATAAAATTACAGTTTTAACTCGGGAAACTTTCTAAAATTGCCAAAATACCCCTAAACTTTACAAAAAACGTACTTTTAGGCCTATAATAAAGGACTAAAACCAAAACCTTCTAGAACTTTATTTCAAACCCTATCCACGTGCTACCCCACATCAGCATAAAAGGTTAAAAACTCATGGAAAACCCTATGAACCCATGTCCACCCCATTTACCCACAACTAAAAAAACTAAACTCGTTCAAATCCACCACCTTTTAGCTCCAATCAAATCCTCACCTGAAATGGTACAAATACCCCTCGACCTAAGCAGTAAAAACTCACCCCACAATTCAGTTTCAAATCTCGAAATTTCCCTTAATTCAGGTAACTCATCATTTTATGTTTCATTATCAATTCATTCAATTATAGTAGTTTTCTTCATAGTTAATATACTTAGAACACTCATAATATGCAAGCTTTTACACGTAGAATGGCCTAGGATAGTAAAAAATAGTAAGAACACCATTAAAGCTTGAGATTTAATGGTGAAATTCAATATATTTCCTTAAACTTTGATTTGAAACCATGGATAACTTCATAATAACCTAAGGATCTCGAATGTAATGGTTAAAAGCCATGAAGGTTCATGTAGAGCTCAAATCGATCAAAAGTATTTTTTGAACTCAAAAACTGCAAATTCAAAATTCTCAATGTACAATCCATTAAAATCTTTGAAGCCAAAACCAAATTACTCTCACATATAGCGAAAACCAAACCCAATTCATAAGAGACCTTGCCATACTCTATAAGTTCACAAAAGTCAGGTCAATCCATGAAACTTATACTGAATGTCAATCCATGAAACTTTTATAGTTGGATTCCTCATGAAAAATTAGGTTAAGTTTGTTTAGGAATCATCTCAAATGGTATAACAACAAAGGAGAAAACCTCGATCAAATATTGAAACCCTAAAAAGTCAAAATCGAGAGGTTGAAGATGAAGACTTTATTCAGAAACTTTGACCACGCGCGTAAGGGCGCGTGGCCAATTAAGAAATTTTGATTTTTTTCCTAAAATTTTTATTAAATTTTTATGATCAAAATAGTATAAAATAATACCATGTTTGGATATTCCTAACCTATGTTATGTAAAAACAAGATTTTTACTTAAAGGAATTTCTTTAAAATTACAAATCAACCCCTATCAACTTTTCCAACTTATGAGTTTGAACCCCAAACTTTGCCCATACATACGTCAAACTATTTTAAGATAAAAACTCTCTTGCACTAAAGTTCAATAATGAGCTTAAGGTCACTATTTTAAAGTCCCAAGATAATTAAAAATAAGCCCCAGAAACTTTAACAAAGACAGTGTTAAATACAAAATTAACTGATTAACCCCTAATACCCATATACCATACATTGTATAATAGAAAATCAAGCCCTAATTCTTTCGAATATCCCAATGTGACAGTAAGTCAACCGAATACCAAGCAAGTAGGTTTTTACTACTTTTCACTATTATACTTTGCGTATTTAAAATAATGCTACTGATATCACTACGTGATAACCACATTTACTTTAAGTACGTACGTGTTATTATACTGCCATACAATATATTTTGTTTACCATCATCAGTATTTGAATTATCACTAGTATTTAAATTTAAGGATCAATTTTAACCCTTCTCATCTAATAGATGATATTATGTACCTTGTTGATTCAGTTTGACCTAGAACTGTATGTCATATTTACTATAAGCATCAATATTAACTAGAAAGTCTACTGACGTGTTACCCATGAAACTTTCTACTTGGCCTACTAGTCTCAGATGATTGAGAGCTGTGACTATTGCTATATACGTACGAGTGTCACTTTAATTGTGAGCATAACAGATTACTTTTTCCCAAAAGTTTTGAGATTGATTGACTGATTATAAAGTAAACTTATGGCTTATTTACCTCTATACTCTTTAGTGAACTAATAAGAATGGGATTACTAGTTCAAACTCTTTGACTTTCTTTAACATGATCCTAACTAAACTGGTAATGTACCGTATTTCTTAAACGAACTAATCACTATAGAATTATGGGTTCCAACATTTTGATGTTTGATAATCTGATAAAAATGGAATTATTAGCTTATTGTTGTCAACGTTTTAAACACTGATTATATAGACACTCCAACTATATTTTATATCTATATCATTGTTATAGATTTGGTAGAACATGCTTAGCATTTTTGTGTTAATTTCTTTCTTCTCCAGATGCGTCAGGAGAAAGAAGATAATATCTCTTCCTTACTAAAGACAGATACCGGTCACCTATTTGCGTATGTGACCGTATGGGCAGAGATTAAACCAGATTGGAGAAGAGAGTGGCGCTTTTTAATTTTCTATATTGTCGTGTGTACTAGATAAGTGTAACTCACCCCATGGTAGTTCAACCCTATGTAACATATTAATAATGAATATAAAGTTATTTTATTCCGACTTAGCTTTAATTCATTGCTTTATGTGTACTTCTTGTTCATTCATACCAAAAAGCAGGGTGTGACATGCTCTCAACACATAAAAGACCTCCATATGAAATATGTTAGCCTCTGAACCTAGTGAGGCTGCCCTTGTCTCTGGCTTTGCTGACCCTAGTTTTCATGACCCTATTGAACTCCAGTCTAGTTCTCCTACTTAAGGTCAATGAATCTCCTTCTCATATCCATCTGAACTATTAAAGAAAATTGCTTATGGTCATATCGTACCCAAAATTCCTAAATGGTCCTGATTAGATGTGGTGACTAACTCCCACCACTGCAATGCTGCTCTTACAAGCTTAAAAATAGCCAAAATGTGCTTTTGAGTGTCATTACACTCAACCATATGTAGATGCCTCTGGATGTCTTTATTCCATTAGCTAGCTGCAATAACATTTGCGCTCCTCTGAAACTCCTGCGAATGGCCCTTCTTAAAGGACTATATAATCTCTTCCACATTGATGGTACTGGGTGGGCCTGGATGACTAGTGCCACTAGCTGCTGTGGCTGGGTCTTTAGGAACAGTTGTGATATGGCGGTCATTGTGGCATTAACCGAATGTACAACTATAGTGGCAACCTCGACGGTTATCAACGTCCCCTAGGCGACATGTGGCTCCGACTGAGCCTCTCATCCTGTGGCCCTCCTAGTAGCCCTACCTGGTCGTCCTCTCCAGTTTGGCATCTAAAACCAAACCTAATTGTATAATATCACAAGTAATATATATATATATATATATATCAAAATGGCATAATAACGTAAATGCATAAATATGAATGCAACAATACTAATCATAGGGCTCTATATAAAAGGACGCTACACTAGACGCGTAATAACTCGCATAGATCCTAAGGACACTATAACTTGATGCTCTTATACCATCTGTGACACTCCGCCTATTCTAATAATGGGTTGTCAATCCTTTACTAAAATAAAACAAGAATCTTAGTATGGTTCATTCTTAGCATCACTGTCGAAAGTCAATTAATTACTAATAATATATTAAGCCCGGTGTCAAATTTGAAAAAAAAATATTAACATGATTTGTTTAACCATTCAACCATATAATATAAACATTCACCACAATAAAACATAATGAGTAGTGACAGCATAATTAAATAAATAGCCGAATAAACTATCGATAAATCCAAAGTACAATGATCCAATTAATTAATGCAATAAAATAACAACGTCTGAAAATGAAAATTGCCCAACTGTGGGCGACATGTCCAAAATAAAATACTAGAACAACATCCAAACTAGATAGAATGGATAGAAGTGTATAAACAAATCCTGCATATATCCACAGTTGCTGCAGCATCATCTGACTGGAAGGACAAGTTAACCTTAACGTCCCTGTGGTTGGGAACCTAAAAGGTTTTGAAAAGATTTTTGATACGAGTTAGTGCCCAGAACATTTAAAAAATATTTACAAGTGTTTAAAATGCAATTATTAATATGCAAAAAAATTATTCATGTTCGTCTGTTGTCACACTCACATGAGATTATCCTCGCCCCTCCTCTATAGTGCATACCTAATGCATGTATTTTAATTTCCTAGTTATGTTACCCGACTAACTAGTCTAGTCATTCTTCACATAGTCCAATGCGCTAAACCTCTAGCCCAATTGTGATACACGTATTTTACTTTATTTTGCTTATCACATATCTATCACATAACCTTTAATGTATTATTTCTCAATTATATTCATACTGTTACATAGTCAACATAACTACGCACTAGTTATGATTTAATGCTCACACGATCATTTGAGTATACAGATACATATAATACTCTTTTATACATATATACATAGCATCCTCGAGTTGGCCTCACAAATGCATTCCTAGTATGCTACTAGGATCAAGGTACATCACATACCATCCCTGGGCCACCGGGTCGAAATCTCACCACCGATCCTAAATCTTATACTAAAGGCGATCATAAATATACATCCGTGGGTTATAACCATACCACATTACGCCCACCAGAATCAAAACTCACATATCCTCACATACGGATAGTGCCATGCAACATGACATGGGGAAACGACCCAATACCTTCTGGTCAATGCCAGAGTGGACCGTCCACTACGCGCAACCTCCAACGATAGCATAACAAGGTAGGTATGTTCACATAACGTCAATCACACACACACACACATACACACACACACACACATACATACATACTGTAGAGGGGGCTTGAAGGTAATCCTGAGATTAGGGATAATTCCCTAATTGGCAATAGTGTTTGAGATTAAGCAACCGAGGCAACTCAAGCGTGGCAACTCAGCGTGGCAACTCATGCTTTAGCTTATTGTATTAGTCATATTGTATTTTTGTTTATGTTGACTGTAAGCTATAACGGTTGTAATGATGTAACGAGAATAATAATGAGTTTTAGTGTGAGGTCAAATGGTACTCGCGAGAGACCAGGCTTGGCAGGGCCTGGGAGAGCTTTCATGCTCTATCGACTGACCTCGTCGTGGAAACTTTAGAGGGACTTGGTTTGGAGGATTAAGAAGTGAGGCACCGTTGGGGCTTGTCCCGACCATCTTAGATACACCGGGTAAAAACACCGAAGGACCCTGACCGTGGAACCTCGAGCGGAGTAGCTTGGAGTTCTATCGGGCGTAGAGTTGAGAGCCAAACAGCCCTCTACTTAATGTTACATCTATTGTAGGTGATGTCACTAGACAGTTAAACAATGTCAGACATGCACTTGAGTAAACCACAGTGGTATTTGGGGCTGTCAGGCAGTTGGTGAGCCATCTCTGCGAAAACAGCCCCCTGACACACAGTGGTTAGGCAAAACGCATGTCTTGACATTTAATATTTATGAAGTGGAGACAACTAGTGCATTGGGCATTTAATGTTGTGACATAAAGTATGAGGGATATCTTTCATAGTCTTCAATGACTGAGTTGCCTTTGGGGTGGTGTGGGGGGCTATTTAAGGACCCCAACCACCTTTGAGGAGATGTTGATCTTTGAGAGTTCTGGAGTTATAGCTAGAGAGAATACACATCAGAGAGAGTTATTGCAAACCAGAGGGTTTACTCACTCACCATTATTATTTATTACAGAGCTTTTAATACTTGACAGAGATTCTTGAGGGTGTTTGGTGTGTTTTTACCATCCCACCAAGGTGTATCTAGGGTGCTTACTTCTCTCTCCCTCTAGCTAAGTCACTTCTAAGTTTCATTACTACTTTTTGAGTTATACACGAGAGATTTGTGAGTTTAAACTGAGCTTATCTTAATTGGGTTTGTGTTTGTGTGTCCTACCATTAATCCAAGGTCTTGGGCTAATTAACTTAACATTACCATACTCAAAAGGGGTTACGCCTCCATCTTAGCAGAGTTGCCAAATGTAAGAGAGTAGTCTAATTTGGGGAAATATCATATTTTAGCACGTGTTTGACTTGAGCAACTTCGGTTGCACCTACGTATCCGTCATAGTCAGAATCAAAGTCAACGTAGTTCGTGGGTTCGTACTATTCGCCGAAAAACTCATTGTGGTGGTTTTTCGGAGAGGTGGGAGGTGTTAAAACTCATCTCAAAACTCTTTTCCAAAACTCTTTTCTCAAACTCTCTAAAAACTCATAAGACAAGAAAATTACTCTTCTACTCCCAAGAAGCTCCTTCTCAAATGTATAGGGGTGAGGCTTATTTATAGCAAAACCAACCCAAGTGGGTCGCCACATATCAAATAACTCGTGGTGACACGTGTCCTATTTTAAGTGGCATGTGTCCCATAACATATGTCAAAACTCTCAATACTAGAATATTGTCTAGTTAATACGTAAATAATATACAAATACGCGTGATATGTCCAACGCACATAATAATACTCCAGTCGCATAATCACATGGACTTTTGTCAATTTTAATCATCTCTAATTTCATTTAATAATTTAACGAGAGGCTTATCATTAAGCCCCTCCTACATTTAAATGTAGAGGGGGCTTGAAGGTAATCCTGAGATTAGGGATAATTCCCTAATTGGCAATAGTGTTTGAGATTAAGCAACCGAGGCAGCTCAAGCGTAGCAACTCAAGCGTGGCAACTCAGCGAGGCAGCTTGGCGTGGTAACTCATACTTTAGCTTGTTGTATTAGTCATATTGTATTTTTGTTTATGTTGACTGTAAGCTATAATGGTTGTAATGATGTAATGAGAATAATAATGAGTTTTAGTGTGAGGTCAAACGGTACTCGCGAGAGACCAGGCTTGGCAGGGCCTGGGAGAGCTTTCATGCTCTATCGAATGACCTCGCCGTGGGAACTTTAGAGGGAATTGGTTTGGAGGATTGAGAAGTGAAGCATCATTGGGGCTTGTCCCGACCATCTTAGATGCACCAGGTAAAAACACCGAAGGACCCTGACCGTGGAACCTCGGGCGGAGTAGCTTGGAGTTCCATCGGGCGTAGAGTTGAGAACCAAACAACCCTCTACTTAATGTCACATCTACTGTAGGTGATGTCACTAGCCAGCTAAACAATGTCAGGCCTGCACTTGAGTAAACCACCATGGTATTTAGGGCTGTCAGGCAGTTGGTGAGCCACCTCTGCGACAACAGCCCCCTGACACACAGTGGTTAGGCAAAAGGCATGTCTTGACATTTAATGTTTATGACGTGGAGATAACTAGTGCATCGGGTATTTAATATTGTGACATAAAGTATGAGGGATGTCTTTCATATTCTTCAATGACTGAGTTGCCTCGGGGGTAGTGTGGGGGCTATTTAAGGACCCCAACCACCTTTGAGGAGATGATGATCTTTGAGAGTTCTGGAGTTATTGCTAGAGAGAATACAAATCAGAGAGAGTTATTGCAAACCAAAGGGTTTACTCACTCACCATTGCTATTTATTACGGAGCTTTTAATACTTGACAGAGATTCTTGAGGGTGTTTGGTGTTTTTCTAACTGCCCACCAAGGTGTATCTAGGGTGCTTACTTCTCTCTCCCTCTAGCTAAGTTACTTCTAAGTTCCATTACTACTTTCTGAGTTATACACAAGAGATTTGTGAGTTTAAACTGAGCTTATCTTCATTGGGTTTGTGTTTGTCTGTCCTACCATTAATCCAAGGTCTTGGGCTAATTAACTTATCATTACCATACTCAAAAGGGGTTACGCCTCCATATTATCTAAACTACCCTCTTACATTTGGCGACTCCGCTGGAGAGGCATTTTTCTGAGCAAGGAGTATGACATAAGATAACGTTGATCGAAGGCTCAACTTCGATGACATCCAACACAATGAAGAACAAGCTACGAGAGAACTCGAGGCTCTAAGGGATGGGCCTCCTCGGATAGAGGTATCTCCGGTTCAGGTGAGGACAGGCATTCCAGGAGTGACACAGGCCTCCATGAGTGCAGGGTTGGGACCCACTCAGGTGGCACTCCTCATGAGTAAGTTTTATGAGTTTTTGCAAACTCCGGTGGCTTCAACGGTGTTGGGGGGATTTGACGCCAATTCCTTCGTAACACTAGGGGCAGCTCCAATGGCCCCACCAAGTGCAGGCGTGACAGGAACGGTCTCAGGGAGCATATCCTCTGTTATGAATCCAGCATTAGGAACATCAGGAGTATCAACGACCCTAACCGTGGCACCTGCTCCAGCTGCAACGGGCACTCAGCCCGTGGTCCCGTTGATTGTTGCCCCAGTAGCATCACCCATGGAAGAAATGAGAAAAGAGATGAAAAAGGAGATGCTGAAGTTCATGCAGGTTTCCTCGCAATCTGCTGGCGAGGTAGCTTCGGTTTATGATGATTTTCGAACACCGTATCCCAAGGAATACAACGACGAACCCAATCCAAAAGACTATATTCCCCCTATTTTTGAAAAATATACGGGGAAAGGTGGGAATCTGAAGGAGCACATTAAGTGCTTCATCGAACACTTGGGGGAACATTATAATAATAAGAAACTTTGGTTAAGGGAGTTTTCCAAATCCTTAACCGATAAAGCATATACCTGGTATTCCCATTTGGCTCCCGAGAGTGTTCCTACGTGGGAAGAGATGTATGTATTGTTTGTCCAGAAGTTCTTTCTGGCGAAAGATGAGTTTACTTTAACCCAACTGGGTAGGGAGAAGCAACGACCTGGGGAAGAGGTGGTGGCCTATGTTTGAAAATTCAGAGAAAGATCCCTCGACGTGAAGGAGGAGGCCAAAGAGTCCAAGTTATTGCAGATCTGCGTTGAGGGGCTGCTTCCTGAGTACATCTGCCATCTTATCAATGAGACGCACGAGGGGACTTTTTCGGCGTTCGTGAAGGCAGCGAGAAACATCTCCTTGGTGGTACAGCCAAATCCAGTTGGAGTGCCCACGATGTTTAGGCAGTCGATACAACCTGTGGAGGGGAGGTCTCAGCCCCCACGGGCAGGGTACACCGAGGGAGGAGATGGGGGCAAGGCACCAAAGAAGGACAATAAGAGGAAGTTCGAAAGAAATAGGGAGGACCCACCACCGTTGACTTGTACAATAGAGGAGGCTGTCAGCTGTTACAAGGTAATGGTCCAAGGCATAACGGTTTACTAACCAAAAGACATTCCCGTAAGGGAACCCGATGCGGCAATAATGGCGGATCGTAGGTACTGCCAGGTTCATCGGAGAATTCAGCATCCAACAAAAAGTTACTTCACACTGAGAAGGATTATTGACAAGTACGTGAAGGCAGAAATGTTACAAATCCCTCCAAAGAACGTCAATAATAACCCCTTGCCAGCACATGGGGCCAATCTCATGGTGGCCTGTGATAAAGAGGCTGAGAGAGGGGGAAGAGAGTCAACAGCGAAGCAAGAAGAGTACGAGGAGGCTCTGGAAGATTGTATGAGGGGAATGGCTAATGTGGTGTTGGCTTATGACGAAGAAAACGCCAAGGATGTGGAGGATGTATATGGTGTTGAAGGTGAGGAGGTAGACCCAACTCTAGAATACTGTGCAGTTTCAAAATCCCCGAAGTTCACCTGGTTCTTCAACCAAGTAGGAATTCCAAAGGAGGGTAGGTTGGAGGTAACCCAAGCAGTACTTGACATCGCAAGGAAGAATGCGGTCCCTTTGCTAAAATGGAAGGGACCAATGGCCAGGTTAATTAGGAGATTTCTCTCGGAGGTAACCTTCAGCGATGCAGATAGGGCTGTAAGGTTCCCTCATAACAGGCATTTGTATGTGACCGCCAGTGTCAACGGAGTTAGCTTTGTAAGGACTCTTATATATGGAGGAGCCTCCATCAACATCATGCCAATCAACTCTTTCCATGCAGCAAATATTTCGGAAGAGAGGTTGGTCCCCATGCCTTTGGTGATTTCGGGGTATGGCAACCAATCTTCCAAATCCATTAGATACGTTAATGTTAGGATTGTAATGGGAAATCTGAGTTCCCACATCAAGTTCCACGTAATAGAGAGTGAAACTTCCTATCATCTGTTGATAGGAAGGGTGTGGATGCACAACCAATGGCTAGTTCCTTTTACGTACCACCAATGAGCTAAGGCGAATATTAAGGGGTGACCATTAGGGCTACGAAGAGGCCCTTCGCTATCGAGGAAGCTCAGTTGGTAGACGTAATATTTTACATTGAGTTGGAAGAAGATGTTCGGGTTCTAACAAAAATAATGAATGAAGCATGGGTTCCCTCGATTAGAGAAAGGATGGGGCCCTTGAACGAGCAGAGTAAGGAGGTTACAAGCAGCACAAGAGCAATGACCGAAGAAGCTCATCAGGTGGTCCCTCGCCCCCAAAATATTTCGAAACAGCTTAAAGACAGGACGAGGCCCAGAATGGATCCGGTGGAGCATGAGGTCAATCGCCAAAGCGTGATGAGCCGATTCTTAGGAGAAAGAGTGGATGAGGCTTCTAGAGAGAAGAAGAGGAATGCAGTCACCACCACCAACAAATAATGCAAGAAGGTCATTACTGAGGGGGGAAAGGTGGTGTATAAATTATAACGGTGTGAGCGGGCGATCGAGGAGGCTGATGATGAGGTTGACCCGATATATGAATGCTTTCTAATGGATCAACGGGGATAGTGCATAGTGATAGATAATTCTAGCATACAGAAATTTATGGAGGAAGTCGCTGAGGAACCAGAGTACATGGAAAATCAGCCAAGGCCCCAGGCACAAGAGTTGGAGCAACTAAACTTGGCCAAGGAAGTAGAGGATCCGAGGACCATCTTCATCTCGAAGGATCTCAGTAAAGAGAAACAAGGGGCCTTGGTTGAGTTGATTCGAGAGTTTATAGACGTCTTCGCATGGAAATACACAGAGATGGAGGGGATGGATGAGGAAGTAAGCTGCCACAAGTTGAATGTAATGCCTTCAGCCATTCCAGTAAAATAAGCGACGAGAACGTACAAGCCCGAGCTAGATTTGAAGATCAAGGAAGAGGTTCAACACTTACTAACGGCAGGGTTCATCGCACCGATACAGCACCCACTCTGGTTATCCAGTATTATCCCAATGGGGAAGAAAGACAAAAACCAGATAAGGATCTGCATGGACTTCAGAGATTTGAATAGAGCCTTCCCCAAAGACGAGTTCCCTCTACCCTCCATTGATAGCCTGATAGATGCAATGGCATGTCATGAGATGTATAGCTTCATGGATGGGTATGTAGGGTACAACCAGATCAAAATGGACCCCGTGGATGCAGAGAAAATAGCGTTCAGAACCCCATTGGGCAACTTTATGTATAGGGTGATGTCGTTCGAACTCAAGAACGCCGAGGCGACTTACCAAAGAACAATGATGACCATTTTCCATGACTTCTTTCACAAGTTGGTGCAATACTATGTGGATGATTTGGTCATCAAGTCGAGGAAGGAGGAGTCCCATCTGAGCGATTTGAGGAAGGTGTTCTCCCATTGCAGGAAGTTTAAATTAAAGATGAATCCATTGAAGTGTGTTTTTGGAGTGACAAGTGGAAAATTCCTAGGCTTTGTGGTCGATCGATAAGGGGCGCAGATGGACCAGGACAAGCAGTGGGCGATCTTGGAAATGCCGTGTTTAAGAACGGCCAAGGAGCTGAAGAGTTTCCTTGGTAAGGTCTCCTACCTTAGGAGATTTGTGCCTGGATTGGTCAAAATAACACACCCACTGATGCAGCTACTGCGAAAGAACACGAAGTTCAAATGGGAGGCGATTCAGCAGAAGTCTCTTGACGGACTGAAGAAGCTGCTCGTTTCACCACAGACCATGGTTCCCCCAAAGGCAGGAATACCGTTGCAGTTGTATCTCACATCCACCGGGAGGTTCGTGGGAGCTTTACTGGCACAAGAGATTGACGGGAAAGAATGGCCAGTCTATTACCTCAACAGGATCATCCATGGGCCTGAAGTCAGATATAGTAGTTTGGAAAGGCATTGTTTAGCCTATTATTTATAGCGCAAAAACTTAGACATTATATGTTGTCTTTTATAATTCATATTGTAACTATATGTGATCCCATTAAGTATTTGTTTGCAAGAACTATATTGATTGGCAGGGCAGCTAGATGGTTCCTTATCCTCTCTGAGTATAACTTCAAGTGTGTGGTTCCTCGCGCAATCAAAAGCAGGCGTACGCCGATCTGTTGGCTATTTTCCCTTCAGGAACGTTTGAGCCACCCATAGAAAGCATCACAGGAGATAACTTATAGGCCAATCACCTAGACACAACGGATGAAGAATGGACAATGCAGTTCGATGGATCCTCGGCAGAGAAGAAAGGAGGAGCAGGGGTTATTCTTTCAAAAGGAATGGAGGAGATATGCCTTTACTATAAATTAGATTTCCCTTGTTCCAATAATGAGGCGGAATATGAAGCATTGGTTGTGGGATTGCTAGAGGCTCTTCGAAGAGGGATCCACTCACTTTGCATCAAGGGGGATTCAAACTTGGTGGTTCAGCAAGTGAATAGAGAATATGCGTTGAAACACATAAGCCTGGCACCGTACAGAACAATTATCCAGAGACTTCTTTGCCAGTTCCAATGGACCAAAATCAAGAGGCAACCCAAAATAATGAACCGTCACCCAGACGCCTATGCCACCATTGCCCAGAAGATGATCATGAGGAGCGATACAACTACTGTCGTGATTCAACGAAGAACATCTCCTTCAGTGGTACAGTCAATTTTATCGATGGAGGAGGACGCGAATTGGAGGGGAGAGATTAAGAGGCAACTGGGGTCTGGTGAAGGAACGATGGGGCTCAGAGAATTGGCCCAGTACTTTACAAACCAGGGAAACCATTACTTCAAAAATATAGGAGGATGGCTGGTGAGATGCATCGGTCCAGAAGAGGCAGAGCAAAGATTGAAGAAAACACATGAAGAGTACTGCGAAACAACTGAGATACCCCTCTACCGAAGAATGCAAAGGAAGGGGTATTTTTGGCCTAAGACGAAATAGGATGCGGCACAGCTATAACGGAAGTGCGATAAATGCTAATTATTCTTCGAGGCGGCTGAATGTCATTTTGTGGAGGCTCAGGTTGACTGGAGACAGCCCTATATTGACTTCATTAAGGATGGAGTTGTCTCAACGGAGAAAATTAACGCGATAGGACTCTGGCGAATGGACTCGAGATTTTACGTTCAAGAGGGGCAGCTTTATCAAATGGGATACTTCAACAGGCCATTGCGTTGCATCACGAAGGAAGAGGTGGTCGAGGTTCTCAAATAGGCACACGATCCAGCTCATATAGGAGGGGCCAAGTTATATGACCAGTTGATGACTCTGGGATACTATTAGCCAATGATGGAGAAAGATTTCGCTAACTTCATTCGAAAATGCAAGGCTTGCCAGTTTCATAGAAATATGATTCATGCCCCATCGGTGGACCTACACTCCCTGGCAACGCCCTATCCATTTCACACTTGGGCGTTCGACCTGGTAGGGGTAATACACCCTTCTTCGAGGGGGGAGATATAGATCCTAATAGCAACGGAGTGTTTCACAAAGTGGGCTGAGGCGATACCACTGAGAAGGGAAACGACAGGAGTAATGAGCAACTTCAACAAAGAATACATCATTTGTCATTTTGGTATCCCAAAGGTTATCCTTTCAGACAATGGAACCCCTTTCGTCAATTCAGAGGTAACGATGCTCACAGACAAATACTCCATTGTCCATCACACTTCGACGGTGCCATACCCAAAGGGAAACGGTCAAATCGAAGCGACTAACAAGACTTTAGTCAATATCTTGGCTAAAACGATGGAAGATTTCCCAGGATCGTGGGATAACAAGATACCAGTCGTGTTATGGGCCTATCGACCCACTAAGAGGAAGCCTACAGGGTATACACCGTTCTCTCTTATTTATAGGGCCGAGGCAATTCTCCCAGTGGAGTTGGAAGTTCCCTCTGCTCGATATGCTTTGAGAAGTAGTATGCTCCCTCATAATAGGCATGTACAGTTGGAAGTGTTGGATGAACACAGAGATAATGCGATGCAACACTTTCAAATGTATACGAAGAAGCTCTCCAAGGCATATGATAACTTGGTGAGACCAAGGAAGTTCATGGCGGGAGACCTTGTATTAAAGGCAGCAGTGAGACATATTAGAGGGCTTCCTCTACCTAAGTTTGAAGCGAATTGGGAGGGAGCTTTCATCGTAAAGGAGGCTCATGACTCAAGTTACTGATTAATTTCAAAAATGGAAGACCATTCAAGATTAACAATAAATGGTTGAAAGTTTATCATGTGTAGGCAGTTATGTTTGACCATTGATGTAGTTGGCTGTTATAAATACACGAGTTTTTTTATTATTATTATTATGTGTTTACAAGTTCTTTTCATTATGGCTCAAGAAGAGATGAAAGAATTAAGGAATTTCACACTTCACAATACAAGCAAACAGTTGTAACACAAAGAGATGACATGGGGAAATAAGTATCTTTTTCCATTCATAAACTTTGGGGGCATTACAAAATTGGGATCTATTGCCCAAAAATTAAATGAGAATAAAAGAAAAATATATATACAAGTTCATTCGCTTAGAAGGAACCACAGATCCGGAGAAGAGAAAAAATCTCCAGGGAGGCCCGAAGAAGCTACTTGGCAAGACCGTTGAGTGTTGATAGAAACCTCCAACCTTCTCTGCGCCTGTGTGCGCTCAATCAGGAGTTTCTCTCGTTTTGACTTCGCCACGCTCAAAGCTTCTTCGAGGTCCCCTACCTCTTTGTCAATGGTTTCAAGAAGAGGTGCTAGCTTGGCCAACTTGGCTTTCTCGGCCCACTGATCCTCCTGATGTTTGCGTAAAAGATCCATCTGGCTGTCCAGCTGCTGGCTCTTCAAAGTCTTCAAATGCACGATGAGCCAGTCAAAACGGAACTCGTCACGACCCAACTCCCTCAAATAGCCCAGAAATTGGTTGAGGAGGGGTCTGGTAACGTTTACAGTTGGAGTATTGGCGATTTCAGCAATGACAGTGGCCACGCCTTGAAGTCTGTAGCTCATAACTGAGATGTTTGAACGTAGGGAATCCACCGTAAAGGTTTCAGGATGATAGATCACAAGTTGCTCAATTTCCAAACGGTGGTTGGCAGGGATTTGGGGAGAACGTTGGAGTACCATTAGGCAGAAGGCGTGAGGAGTCAAGTCGGGCAGAGGAAGCTCGCACCCGGATTCACTCTCGACAGCAACACCTGTCGTGGAACCTTGATCATTATGGCTAGTTTCTTCGGAAGCAATAGGTTCACGATGGGGCAAGGGAATAGGCGAAGGAACGGGTGGAGAACCCTCCTGAACAACCTGAAAACAGTTAGAGGAGACAAGGAGTTTATGAAAAATCTTAATAAGTGTTTTTGTTGTTAATTCATCGATATAGGTGGAGTTTATGAAAAATCTTAACAAGTGTTTTCGTTGTTAAGTCACCGATATAGGTGAAGTTTATGAAAAATCTTAATAAGTGTTTTCGTTGTTAAGTCACCGATATAGGTGGAGTTTATGAAAAAATTTAACAAGTGTTTTCGTTATTAAGTCACCGATATAGGTGAAGTTCTTGAAAAATATTAACAAGTGTTTTCGTTGTTAAGTCACCGATATAGGTGGAGTCCTTGAAAAATCTTAACAAGTGTTTTCGTTGTTAAGTCACCGATATAGGTGGAGTTTATGAAAAAAACCTTAACAAGTGTTTTCGATGTTAACTCACCGATATGGGTGGAGTTTATGAGAAACCTTAACAAGTGTTTTCATCGTTAAGTCACAAACACAGTTGAAGTTCGAGAAATTGAGAAGTACAAATAAACTAGCAAAGTACCTCAGCAGTAGTAGCAGCGAGAACGGGAGTCATCACAAGGGCCATAATGGTAGAAACCGTTGGAGGCGGGCTCATGGCCTCAGAGACCTCAATGGGGCTCTCGGCTGCAGAAGCCTCAACGGTAGGCACACTCCCATTGCCAACATAAGGTACTAAAGCTATCCTGGGGGCATCATCAGAAGAAGATGTTGAGCCTTCAAAGGATTCCCCAACGAGAGCAGTAGCACCAACCTGGACCTGATAAGGGAAAAATCCACTCAGAGCAAAGGGTGGAGAGAGACTTGGAGAAAGCTACAAATAAAAAGCCAAGTGATAGACACAAGAAGTAAACACAAAAGAATAAGGGGCATAAATGCACCTAACTTACCCCTGTTATGGCACCAAAAAGAGGAACTGCAGTAAGGGGTCTTGATAATGTAGGAGGAAGGAGAATGTTAGCTATCAGTGATGCCACTTCCACCTAACACGGCCCAATATATTAGAATTGATAAACAAAACAAGGGGATAAATAAAGTATGTGAGACTTGGCAAGAAAATTTACCTGCGAGGCATTCTCTTCGACCACAATGAGAGGCAAGGATACCTGTTGTTCTAACGACAACCCAGAGGAGGCAGCAGTAGTTCCCTCTGGTTCCCATGCACTTCAGCAGACTCAACGGTGGCAGCCTCCATCGCAGCTTCCTTGGCCCATTGCGAGGATGAACGGTGAGAGTAAGTCAGACTTATCAAGGGGGAATATGGAAGAGTAGTTTCTTCTAGAGAAACACCGCAACGCGCCCCCACGAAGTGGCTTATAGGAGGATTGGGGGGACAGTGTTGTTCTTCTTCAACTCCTTGCACCAAAACATTTTCTTAGTAAGAAATGAGCAGATGAAACAAACATTAAGAGAAGGTAATGAGAAATAAAGAATGCACACATACCTCAAATCCAGAGGGAGAACGAGAAGGTATAACCACTGGTGAAGGTGGTGAAGAGGCAATCGCAGAAGGAGCTGGTGAGGGAGGTTTCTCAGGCGTCTGCTTCTTCTGGAACTTGGTTCCCAACGGTTTTTTCCTTGAGCTCGTCGCATCACCACTTCCAGGTGCCCTCGACTTTCTTCTCCTTTTTACCGAGGGTTTACTGGGATCAATCACGATTGTGGGGAACGTACCCGAAGGAGGAACGATGACAGCGCGCTGTTGGAATTTAGCATTTATTCATCCAATCTCAGCTTGCACCCGGCTCCTTAGCTCTTCAGCTAACTTTGGAGACGTGGGAGGGGGAATGGAGGCAATTGGGAATACCTCCAACGGATTTTGCATTTGAACTTGGGCCTTAGACTTTTTGGACTTGGACTTCTTGGCCTTCTTAGCAGGTGGCTGAGAAGGCCCTTCTCCCATGGCAGCTTCTCTCGAGGCGGCAGATGGTTTGGGGGTTGCAGTGGTCTTGGGTTTGGGCGTGGAAACAAGGATCATGGGGCAGTACGAAGGAAGTTCACTGGGAGGCTCTTTGGGGGTCTGGCTTAGAGGGAACTCAACCCCAAGCACGGAGTTCCCCTTATGACCCAGTTCAGAAGAAGAGAAGGAAAGGACTGGGGGGATATTGAGGGGGGACTGAATGTACTCATGGATCATTTTCAGTTGCTCCAAATGGAACTTAGTGGCAAAAGAAGTGGATACGTCTCCCTTTCTAGTAGCACTAGGAAGGGTGACACAGCCATCGATGGTGGATGTCACACTAAGCACCGCGACTGCGGTATAGAAGGTGCAGGCTTTAGCGAAGGTGGCCTTTGAGTGGTTGTCCTGGAACACAGGTCGAGGGCCCCCCTCATCGAACTCGAACTGCATGCTGCACCTATTAGGGTTGTAAAGCTCTGAGGTGTATTCCTATTCAGTGTAGGAGGGGAGAAACCCCGGGGTGAAAAGAAGCACTACGGCTTACGAAGGATCCTCTGCAATCGGATTGAACTTGGCCGTTGTGGTTGTAGAAGGAAAGAAGCCCCAACTACGGGTAAAGGTAGACTCGCTATATGGCATCATCACAAAGGAGTCTAAATGGTCAAAAACGTCCATTATTTCCTTTCGACTTTGCTTCTTGTGAAAACATAGGAGGCATGAGGGCTTGATACCTTGTCTCACAGGCAGAGAAACGGACTTGGCAGCAATAAAAGGAAAGCGGGTGTAGAGGAAACCCGTCAAAATGATGGTGTTGGCAAAATTTGCCAAGTTATAACAACCCAGTGATCGTGCCATATCGATGTGTGTCCGATCCAACCAGGTATAGAGGGACCCAAGGCAATGATGGCCAGAGAAGGTTAAACCCTCTGGACAAATGAACAGAAATGTTTATTAGGTCCCTCCTAGGCTGATCATTGGGTTTCCCAGTAAGGAAGAAGCGTGAAAGTAATACAAGTATGTAGGCTGGTAGTTTCAGGGAGGTACCTCTACCACGGCCAGTTACATCACTGACATCCTTCGGCGTCGGGGCTTCAAAAAAATAGTTGATAAGGGGGGTAAATGTGGCTTTATTCGAGGAACTCGTGCAACGATGGCAAATCCATTCCAGCTCAATCATTAGCTTCTTCAGCATCCAGAGCCTCATCATGGTAGGTGAACTCCCCCATGGGTTCAAACCCAAGGAGTTCACAAACGTCCTCTAGTGTAATAGTGAACTCCCCCCATGCAGCAAAGAAGGTGTGGGCTGTGATATTCCATCGAGAGACTAGCACTTATAACGTCGCGTTGTGCTTTGAGAGGGTGAACTCCCCAAACCAGTATGCACGATGAAGCCCAACCTTGGCAGGAGCATCAGCGTGGGAGCTCTGCATATGTGTGTGCCAGGCAGTGAAATGGGCTGGTGACCCCCCGGGTGCTTCGAAGTCAATTTGAGAATAGAGGAAGTCACCACGATCTAAGCAGAAACGCAGAGTCCCCTCTGGGGGTAGATATCCCCACTTTGATGAATCCACTTCCTCATCACCCAATAGTAAAGGGTCGAACTTGGAGGAGAAATGGCAGGTCTTGCATGCCTCAGAAAATTTATCATCTTCTTCAAAGATGGGCGCCCGGTGATAGAAGCATAGCTGCTCTTGACGAGCAGTATTCAGGGTAACGGCGCTAGGGACGGCAACAACGCCAGAAGTGGCGGAGGGGGAGCCTGGCTGAGTGGTGGTAGCAACCTTAGAGGCACTTGGAGAAGCCATAATAGAATGGCGATGGATGATATAGCTGGGTAAGAATTACTAAGAACAAGGAGAGAGGAGCACAACCACAGGTGGTGGTGAAAAAGATGAGAGAATGAGGAGACTGAGTAAAGAATGGGGAAACAATGGAGGTCGCACAAAGTTCGCACAGAGTTTCTCTCTCTACAGAAAACGGGGAGCTTGAAGAAGATGAAGGAAGGAGAAGGGTTTTGAAATAAAAGAGACGTTTGAAGGGTTTTAAACCCGACTTTTATGTTTCCCACCATCGCACGTGCACGGGCCGCCTATAATCATTTCAAATGAACATATGGCACGTTGTGAGGGGTCTTGACAATTGAAAAGACAACGCCACATCATTAATGAAGTGACGCTTTGGGAAGGGAAGGGAGTTGCCTTCTCCAACAAGTTTAAGTTTTCGCGCCAGAATTTTTTTTTCCAGACATATCCAATGACTCCCAACGCAGCCAGTCCCCCAACGATTTAAAAAAGCTACGATGTCCCCTCCCCACAAGTCCAAACTTTGTTTAATTTGTGACTCAGTTATATCGGGGAGAATTTCTACTTTTTCGAACACAGCGAAGCATTACAAGGGAGAATTTCACTTTCCAAGAGTCCAAACGAGTATTTGAGGAGGTTAGTAGGCCTCTCGGGAGAATTTTAAATAATAAAGCTAGAACGGTTGAGGCTTAGCACCAGGAAAAAGTGGCGTTGTCCCTTCGCCCAAGCACCAATGAGTTATGGCACTTCGGCTCAGGTATATCAGGGAGAATTTTACTTTTTCCAAGAGATTATAACGCTGCGGTTCTAACGAGGGAAAGAAGGCCAAAATTTTTTCACACAGAGAAGGTTCATCGGATTGAGAAGTTTCATGTAGATATTTCTTGTTCCAACAAATCTCTCCACGAAGGGGCAAATGTAAAGGGGGCTTGAAGGTAATCCTGAGATTAGGGATAATTCCCTAATTGGAAAAAGAGTTTGAGATTAAGGAACCGAGGCAGCTCAAGCGTGGCAACTTAGTGAGGAAGCTTGGCGTGGCAACTCATACTTTAGCTTGTTGTATTAGTCATATTGTATTTTTGTTTATGTTGACTGTAAGCTATAACGGTTGTAATGATTTAACGAGAATAATAATGAGTTTTATTGTGAGGTCAAACGGTACTCGCGAGAGACCAGGCTTGGCAGGTCCTGGGAGAGCTTTCATGCTCTATCGAATCACCTCACCGTGGAAACTTTAGAGGGACTTGGTTTGGAGGATTGAAAATTGAGGCACCGTTGGGGCTTGTCCCGACCATTTTAGATACACCGGGTAAAAATACCAAAGGACCCTGACCATGGAACCTCGAGCGGAGTATCTTGGAGTTCCATCGGGCGTAGAGTTGAGAACCAACCAACCCTCTACTTAATGTCACATCTACTATAGGTGATGTCACTAGACATCTAAACAATGTCAGACCTGCACTTGAGTAAACCACCGTGGTATTTAGGGCTGTCAGGCAGTTGGTGAGCCACCTCTGCGACAACAGCCCCTTGACACACAGTGGTTAGGCAAAAGGCATGTCTTGGCATTTAATGTTTATGACGTGGAGACAACTAGTGCATCGGACATTTAATGTTGTGACATAAAGTATGAGGGATGTCTTTCATAGTCTTCAATGACTGAGTTGCCTTGAGGGGGGGCTATTTAAGGACCCCAACCACCTTTGAGGAGATGATGATCTTTGAGAGTTCTGGAGTTATAGCTAGAGAGAATACACATCAGAGAGAGTTATTGCAAACCAGAGGGTTTACTCACTCACCATTGTTATTTATTATAGAGATTTTAATACTTGACAGAGATTCTTGAGGGTGTTTGGTGTGTTTCTACCTGCCCACCAAGGTGTATCTAGAGTGCTTACTTCTCTCTCCCTCTAGCTAAGTTACTTCTAAGTTCCATTACTACTTTCTGAGTTATACACGAGAGATTTGTGAGTTTAAACTGAGATTATCTTCATTGGGTTTGTGTTTGTGTGTCCTATCATTAATCCAAGGTCTTGGGCTAATTAACTTATCATTACCATCGTGCGAAATATATATATATATATAGTTGACTATCGTGCGAAATATCTCTCGTAGCACTAGCCTATCCAATACCAAAGTTTAACCCGACTTATCAATCTTAGATAAGTATCCACTTATTTATTATTGAACTCAATGATTATATGCTTCTGGTCAACATTAATCTAACCAAGCACTAGCCCAGCCATCCCGAAATCCTAACTCGTCTCGATTTCCTCTCGTGATTATTTACTCGCTTAGTCATGTATTTTCTTACACGAAATCCATCCCCGATTAGCCTACGACACTTCCTAAGTCTCTTGAGAATCAGTCTATATGAGTTTTAAAAAGTCCTCCCACGAGCTCCCTTTAAATAGGTAAAAATATAAGAGTCCTTATCATATTAGAACTCTTAGAAATTATAAATTCACACAACTTTAATATTCAGACAGATTAAACACCTTTTACTAAAACGACTATTTGTTCCCTCCACAGGATTCCAAACGACTTGATTCAAAGTTCATTGGAAATCTAATACCCATACCTTTATATATATATATATACATATATATATATATCATAGTCTAATTCATAATACAAATAAAAGGGCATGCATTTGAAGTGGTGATAAAAATTAAATTGATAAAAATCAGATATTTTGACAGGTTAAACACCTTTAACTAAAATGACTATTACTCCCACGATAGAGGTTCAAATGAACTGATTCAAAGCACATTTGAAAGATAAGATCCATACCTTTATTTTCATATATGGACCATATTCTAATTCAATGTAAAAATAAAATGGCATGCGTTTGAAGTGATGTCAAAATTTATGCCACATTCATCAATTAAATCAATACATCATTCAATACTAAACCCTGGTTTCAACATTCACCATTTTCTCTTATAAATTAATTAAGAATCTATATTTTTCATTCTAATCACATCGTATTTACCATATTATAATCATTAGATTCATCTTCAATAGTTACTTTATTCAAAACCTAATTTTGCATGGTTCTCTTAACCCAAAAATTATGTGTTTTCCTACACTAATTTTGTATGAATATTTGAAACTACAATTAATATTAAAGAAAGTCAAATACTTGCCTTAAGAGATATGAATTTTTTAGAATTCCTTCTTGAGTTCCTCTCTTGGCAATGATCTTGAACCCGAATGTAATTGGTCTCCAACTCGGATCCCTTTTTCTTCATTTTTTTTCAATTTCTTTCTTCTCTTTTCTCTCATTTCTTAAATCCCTAGCCTCTTGAATGTTTGGATAGATGACCTTCTATCCACCTTACTTAAATATAAACCTGAACGCTCCAAATTCCAAAACTAAGTCAGCCCTTATATGTAAAATGACCAGAATACCCTTTTACAACTCCCGTTTAGCTTAAAAAGTCCCCGAAACCCAATTATAATCCCAAGTACTTATTTATGATTATTTCGACCCATTTCGGAACATTGTTGCACTCGAAACCACCATCCAAGTTAGCTAACATTAATTTCCATCTCATACCCAACACGACTCTATCTGCGTATCCCGAATGAAATACCATTAAACCCGTCGCTTTAACTCACTTACGACGTAATATAATTTAACACGTTTTCATTTAATTATCATACAAGTAAATATAAGTACACATAAATATTAATCCTTTTATTCCCCAATTAATAATTATATAAATCACTTTATTTCTCAATTTAATTAAATTATGCGCACACGTGTAAACAGGGACTAGGAGTCGAGCTGGTGCGATCATATTTCCTTGGCCTTTTGTCATTTGGGGTATGGATCTGGTCGGCCCACTGTCGAAGACCAAAGGAAGATTTGGGTATCTGATGGTAGCAGTGGATTAATTTAGAAAATGGGTGGAGGCTAAACAACTCATAGAGATGACCTATGCAAAGGTCTTCCATTTTATACGAAAAAATGTGACATGAAAATATGGGATCCCCAAAACCATCATTGCTGACCACGACACCTAGTTTGACAATGATGAATTTCAAAACTATTATGATAAGGCCAAAATTTGAAAGGTGCACTAATCACCAGCTCATCTATTGCGCAATAGGCAGACACAGGTTCCAAACTGAACATTTCTGAAAGGAATGAAGAAAACATTGGATTCAGCCACAGGGAATTGGATCAATGAACTGCAAAGTGTGCTGTGGGTATATAGGATGACATCGAGAATAACAATAAGAGAAACTCCTTATATGTTGGCCTTTAGAATTGAAGCCATAATCCTAGTTGAGGTCAGCCTCCTAAGTTATAGGGTCCTCAATTTTGATTCCCCCAAGAGTGATTTTGCAAGAAGGTTGTATCAGACCTGGTAAAATAAGTCAGGGAGGTGACAACGCTCAGGGTAACGACATATCAGCAGCGCACATAATTTTTTTATAATAATAGAGTACATCCAAGTACCCTCAAGGAAAGTGACTATGTTTTGAAGAAGGTTGCATAAAAATCAAACAAATTAGAAGCTAATTGGCATGGTAGCTACCACGTGGCTGAAGTCATACGACTGGGTACTTATCATATTAAAACCATGGAAGGAGAAATGTTTTAGAACCTTTAGAACTCTGAGCACCTCAATATGTATTATCATTAATGAGATATTTTTATTAATAACAAAGAAGAATGTAATATGGTAAGTTAAAACAACTTGTATGAACAGAGGTCATTAACGAGAATGTATATTACCACAAATTTAGTTTTATAGTTATCAATATCTCTATGACTTAAAGATATGGGCAATAAGCCATGATCGAAGATATATTGAGTTCAGAACAAGGTCAGGTCGACTAAGTCCAACTCGATTGACGAATGCACATCATTGATTGAACAAAAATCTTAGGTCAGTTCAAATAAAGCTAACCCAATTGACCAAAAGCACATACTTAACTGCTCAAGAATATTAGGTCAAATTGGATCAAGATAATCCAATTGACCAATGCACATCTTTGACTACAAAAATCCTTTGGAAAAGGGTGTGATAACAAGATCTGACCACATACCTTTCTTAAGTAAACAACTAAAAATGCACGTCTTTGACTGCACGAAAGTCTTAGGTAAGGTCATCTAAACCCAACTTAATTGACCAAAAGCACGTCCTTGACTACTGAAAAAATTAGGTCAGATAATCTCAAGACAACTCAATTGACCAATGCACGTCTTTGACCACACAAAGCCTTTAAAAGAGGGTGTGCCGATAAGATCCAACCGCGTACCTTTCATAAGAAGACAACTAAAACAGTTTGTCCCTAGGGAACTAGTAAGCTTAGGCTGTGAAGAAAATATTCGACAACACGGTCAAAAAGGCCAAGAAATACTGGTGAGGCCCAAATAAAACTTAGATTAAACTGCAAAATTGACTAGATATAATCATGCAAATCCACGAATAAAAATACTTGGAAAATAAGATATAAAAATCACTTGATGAATTAGATAAATTTCTTTCTTTAATATTAAAGAATGAATTTTTATAAGTTGTTCCCATTCACAGATACGCTCACGCAGGATTAATGTTTACAAAAGGATAAGAAACCAAGTTAAGCAGCAACATATTTATGATTAAACTTTGAGTTTACAATACCAGGAAGCTTATCCTCATTGACATGAAGCTCACCTTTAGATAATGACCCTGCTTCAGCTTTTCTGGAGGACTCCTTTTCTTCATCCAAGGCTTTGGCTTCATCATTATCATACCACTCCCAATATATGATGACCTTTGTAATATCAAGGTAGCTTTTAGCTACCCTCTTTTTCAGTTCGTTCATAACACTTGAGGAAGACCATGGTGGTATCAATGATGTATTCCTCATAGGTCTTGAAGGCATTGACAAGCTCTTCTCTAGCCATGGAAAAGTAACTAAAGATTTAACAAGTTAATATTTCAAAGCATCAAGTTGGTCTTTAGTATTCTTGAGATCTTATTATAGTTACCTGATATCTTCTTTATCTCTATTGAGCTCTTCAACTTTAGTCATCATCTGGTCATTAGTCTCGTGAAGGCTTGTATGAGCCTTGGATAAGTCGGCCTCAAGAACTTTGATTTTCTCTTCAAGTCACTCTTTTACGTTCCTTATATCATCACAAGAATCCATGGAAGATTGAGCTTTCTCCTTCAAAGTTATTGTGGCTATTTTACCCTGCATAAGAAGAAATTGAACAAATTAGTTAAAAGAAAAGAGATTGGACTAAAAGAGAATAGTGTAAGATAATGTCACGCCACTCACCGTAAAGGCCTTATGGGAACAAAAGTTTCAAAGATTATCCACATTTAAATTATGCATAAATTGGAAGTCAGGGGTATATCCCACATAGCCAAGAATTCGGGAGTATCAGCAGAATTCTGAAAGAATAAAAAATTTATTGGCAAGGAGTTTTTCCTTGGTCATTAGAGGGTCAATCTCAAAAGTCTCAATATGACCATAGGGATATGAAGAGTCACCCCCATTGAACAACCTCTCAGAAGGTCGAGCATTAATGAAGATCCTCTATTTGGCGTTATACTTAGGAAATTTTGGATCCTTGATAGATAGATCATTTAAAGGCATTTTCTTGCTCCCTTGCATCTCCTGAGATACATTATTTTTTCCTTTGTCAGCAATTTCCCTCCTCTTAGCCTCTTCAGTGGCCAATTTCACTGCATCGGCATTTTTAAGTCGAGTTATGTCATTATGTATCTTCTTAGTATGAGCTTCCTCCTTAGCCTTCTTCTCAGTTGCTTATTTTTTCCTTTGTCAACAATCTTCTTCCTCTTAGCCCTTTCAGCGATCAATTTCGTTGCCTCATAATTTAAAAGTCGAGTTTTATCGTCATATCTCTTCTTAGTATAAGCTTCCTCCCTGGCTTTCTTAGTAGATGCTTACTGGGTAAACCCTTCGAGCTGTTTCGTCAGGATTTCCTTCACTTTTATCGCGAGAAACTTTGGCTGGATCCATAACAAAGGAACTAAAATCGGAGTTGAAGTTGCACAAAAAAACATTGATAAAACCAATTAATAATTAATTTAATATAAAGTACAGAAGCACATAACAAATAAGGACGACATAAGACTTGTAAAAATTTCTTACCTTCTTAACCTCATAATAGGCCTCTTCATAATTCATTTCAACCCGACCAAACTCCACCTCATTTTCCTCCTCTTCATCAAAAATCTCCTCCTCATCATTAGGTGGCCTTGGTGGCCTATAAGTGTCAAAATCAATGGTACTGTTGTTTGGATAGTTCGTCATGGCCCCAAACTTCTTGGGGGAATATACATTCTCAAAATACTAAGGGTTAGAAGTTAAAACTTTCCTAATCATCTTCACCAACCTCCAATCTAATGATGGGGATTTCTTGTAAATCAAATATGGGGAGCACTAATCCTCAAGAATGTTGATCCCCCTTTCTAGGTCATTGGGAAAGAACTCCTATGCACTATAAATGTAAAAAGACTTATTTTTTCCAGTCGTGATTGCAACTTTGGGTGACTTGGACTATTTTGGTATTGGACTTTTGAGGAGAAAAATAGTTACCCAAGGGTTTTTGGTTATCTTTTAAACCATATTCAAACCTAAATATTCCCCCATTAATGTCAACCCCCCCTAGTTTTTCCAATAGATCATGAATCCTACTATAGACCTATAGGCAATCAAATGAAAATGGGTAAGGAACACTCCTTACTCCTTCAAGATGGATCTTATTGAGGGATCTATGGGAAGAATAATTCCCACTCGGAATGCCCAAAGAGGAAAGCAAACCTTAATGGAATTTCATTTGTTATAAGCCCTCTTCTGGGTCAGGTATTTTGATAATCACATCATCTGGTATGGAATAGAGAATATTAAGGTCAACTTGGTCTTCAACTCGAATATCACTTCGGAATAATTTGGAATCAGAGGTAGAAGGATCGTAAGAGATCGTAAGAACCTCTGCTAGTTCCACCTCCTCAACAGTTAGAGGAACCTCAACAGGGCAGGTGGAAGGTAAACGGTTGGCCATCAAATCTTTCTCTTCAGAGTTGAGATGATCAGATGAAATTGTATTATTAGTGTTAATGTAATTTTTCCCCTAACCCTATTATTTATGTCATCAAAGATCTTCAAAGTATGAAATTCTGACGTGTTATACTCAACGCTTGGGGGCTGACGCAAAAGAAGAAGCAAGTTTGGAGATGAAATTAAAGCTCGCTAGATCTTTTTCAAGTTTAAGGACCTAAAGTGGGGTGGGAAACCTCTTAACAAAAGCATCGGGGAAAGTTTTATTCATATCAGTAACATGCTTCAAAATTCTCGAAGATTCACTTATACAAGGCACACTTAGACCCAAAATAACACTCACTAAACCCTAAAAATGGAAAACTCTAGGCTAAAATCCCTAAATTTAATGCAAACCCAAAATAAAAGAACAGTAAAAAACTAGAGAAAGAAGTCACAAAGAATACTTAATGACAAATACAAGCAAAAATGCTGAATTGCAGAGCTTCAAAGCAAACTTGGAACTAGAAGGCAAACGATTATTTATCTCTTTAGAAAGTCTGGATACAAAGAGTTTGAATTTATTTAAAATGTTTCTCCCCGCTTTTAGATGCCAACCTAGGACCACCTTTGAACCAATAGATGCCAATCTGGGACCATTTGTAAAAACTCCACCTACTTCTTGACAGTCATGAGCAAAGTCTTGGGGGATTTTATTATATCATATTTGTAGAACATTTCACGACATGACAAGAAATGAATAAAAACATTAAATACAAGTTAAAAAGCTTGGCCCAAACATTACAAACATAAGGTCATGACCTTGGCTAAGTAATGAGGTTGGCCTCCTTTCCATCTGAGCGAACTAGATTATTGACAACAAGGCAAATTGACAGACTATAACTCTAGTAGCGCTATTAAAGGTTGGCTAATACTATGTGCGTGGCACCAATCGATAACCAACATATGTAGGGACATTACTTCACAAGTAAAACATTACACAATTGACTTATTTGGGTTGTTCTCCATTAAGAAGATGCTTTTAACCAACCCATACTGATACATACATTCCATCACACTCGTTCACTATAAAAAGTAGAGATCTCTCATTAGGTTTTGGAGACCGACTCCAAAACATAGAGATTGAGTGATTTATACTGTCTAGAGACCTTCTAACAATCGAAACCTAGTACTAAAAGTTATCCTGTGAATTTAGGCTCATTTTAGAGAGCTGAACCACATAATTCTTGGTGTAAATCCTCTTATTCTCATATTTATCTTTCCTTATTTTCATTTACTGCTTATTTATTATTTGTTATCTCGAATCAGGTCTTAATTAGCTAAGACAAAATCTTGACATCAATTTTAGATGATAGCATTTACTATGATGGTGTAATCTTCCATTGGGCTAAATTTTTATACATTTATAATCTACTAGTATGGTGTAGTCTTGCATGTTTACTATGTCCCTTCACGACCTTTCATGTGTATGATTGGTGTAATTATCTTTTTTACTTTTGTAATGTCCCGTCACAATCTCGTTCTTCTGTAATTTACATTTATACACGTGAATGATTTGGTATATATATTATGATCTTAAGTGCTTTACTCAGTATAGAGACCTCGAACCATTAATAACAATGTTTGGTTTTGGGAATTCATCCCTAACAAACACCTTTTCCACTATAGGAGGGAGTTTCATTCATGGTATATATATCGAAAAGGAGCCACCTGTTTCGGCATATATGTCCCGAATGAAGGTTGACACTAGTAATTTGAATCAAAAACTTTGATATCAGTTATTTCATTCAATGTGGACTGTGAATTTTCAAACTACACAAGAAGTACACTACCAAATTAAACACCAACCAACTATAACAACTATCACAGTAAACATGGTACTTAAATCCATGCAAGCTACCAACCTACAAATTCATATACATTAGTGCACATGATATTGAAGTACAAATATGTAAGTTAAATATTGATAATGGTACATAATTTCAACAACTTTACAAATGATATTAATATACAATTCAATGTTGGTTACCTACCTTAGATTGATGTGTACAAAAAAGACAATATATCCTTCATTAGCTACCTACAAATTTAAATACACGCGTACAAAAAAACAATATATCCCTCACTATTTGACTTATATATGATGATCACTTATAGCTACATCCTTTGAGAAAATCTTTTGAAACTCAGCTATTTGATCAACATATTTGTCGATCCAAGACTTAGGTTCATGCAAGGAAAAACTATGTTAGTTACTTGCAATCGGTGGTAATGGACAAACATATTTCAACTTCAGTATGACAAAATGATTCCCACATATATGAACAATTTGCATGAATATTGAAAATTTTGGTTGTTTATATCTCATGGGTAGAAATATAAGCCACTATCTCGATGATATGAGGAGAGACACACAGTTGTAAGCCTCGACCACGAGGTAACCACACTCCAGCATGACCGTCCAAGACTTAAGACGACAAAGATGACGCAACTCAAAATGTGTCTCTAGTGCGTGCTAATTTTGCTTCAAGTGCAAACCGATCGCGTAAGTAATAAACCCGATAAGACAAATGCTCATGATGACGATAGGTAAGATAACTAACCCTAAACTGACTCGGAGAAAGAACGAAAAATATGCTGAACTTTTGGAATTTTATTTCTACTGAATAAATGTAAATTAAATTAAACTACTTAAGTAGAAGTAAACTAAATGTGATTAACTAAATATGAATGAGAAAAATAGGTTGGAATACAATCCGCCGAACCCAAATAATTTACCGGATATAAAACTAGTTGTGAATTAGATAATTGATTAAATCCAGTCTTTATTAATCTCAAGCATTATATATATGAGGGTATTAGCCCGCATCATACATAATCAAGAGTAAGAATAAAGCGGTGTCGAAATAGCTAATGCACGAGTCGCACTCTAAACACCCTGGTTACTAAGAGCAAACTAGGCTAAAAGTCTTACGATGGTTGTGACTGCTACACAACACGATTCAATCATTATTTAATTCAGAGAACTAATTTTATAGCCATGCAAACCACATCGAGTTGGGTTCATGCATCCCAACCCTTAAAAGTCTAGCCTAACATGGTGGAATTAATTAAAGTTATGTTTTCTATTGTGCATATATTCAAAACCATTATGAAATTATACCCAACTAAGTAAGATAATCTAAGAACTTATGAAAATAAACAAATCATGCACTAATTAATAAATTCAAACAATAAAGATGAAGAAGAGGAAACAAACTTTACTACAGAAATCTGAACTGAAAACCATAAAGTTATAGGCTTGAGTTCCTAGGGTTCTTGAACTTTTTCTCTTTATAAAACTATGCTAAAAGGAATTCCCTGAAGTCTGGGAACAAGTTGGAATAAAAACACTACGTTTTTACAAGAGTTTGATCCAGCACAACTCTAATTTGAAGGAAGATAATTCTAAAATTCGTCCGCCCAACCAATCCGATCCAGGGGTATCGGTTCGGTTTGCCTTTTATAGAAGATTTTTCACTATCGGACAAGTTCATTTTTCAGCATAATCGATTCGGTTCGATATTTACACAAATTTTTTCCAACACCGGGCCAGTTCTATTTCTTCTTCATGGGTTCGGTTTGGTTTATGCAGAACATCTTTCTTCCTTGTGATTTTTTTCTCGTCTTCGATGCTCATAACTTTTGATCCGGGACTCGAATTTGGATTTCGTTTCTTCTTGTGTTCTCGTAGACTCTAGGTCTTCAACTTTTCTTAGGCTTCTCATCCTAATTCGAGATGAAAATTACTCTTTTTCCCTTTAACTTTTCTTCTTTTCTCTTCTTTCTTTCTTTCTTTCTTTCAGTTTCTTTCTTTTTCACATGCACTAAATACATGTAAAAATCGATGAGAAATACACGAAACTCGACGTACTCATTAGAAAATGTCAGTAGCAAGGATATGAGATAAATCAACTCGAATTACACCGCCTGGAGCGTTAAAAGACTCTAAATTACGGGGATAAATATGAAGAATTTATGCCTAATCAAACCCCCCTGACTTATAACTTTGATCATCCTAAGCAATGTAAAAAAATCAAAACATGATCAAACTCTTATCAAACATCTTATTGGGATAGAATTTCTCTTTTATGGGCAAGCGATTGCATTTAGCGTATGCAGCAAGCCTTTAAACCCATAGGTTACCCTAGTAGGACGAGTGGTGTCTTGTGAGGGTTTGCAGTGAACATATCCACAAAATTCATTTTCGACTCAGAAAAATTCAAAATACTTAAAAATTGTCCAATTTAAACTCCCCAAAAATAGTCACTGTAAATTCATATTTAATAGTCTCAATTTGTAGTGTGTGTAACCGAAGCCGAGAATTGAATCGCTAATTTTCACCGATTGATCATTACGTTACTTTTTCAAAAATTCGTTTTGATTTCAAAATCTGATGGGATGCTCTCACAAACGAATCACTCGAAATGTGGCTATTTCGCTCGTTGTGCGTGATATAAAAGAGTAAATATAATGGACACAAATTCATGCACACAATTTGAAAGACGGAATCTATTTGGGTGAAAGTATCTCTTTATCGGAATATGGCCATTGGAAAACGGGAAACATCGCCTCTTTTTCACACCATGTTATCTCTCTTATTATCTTTTCGTGTTTTAGCTCTCCATGCGGTACTTAATTTCACAATTTGGACTCGAATAAGACTTTTTCGGGTTATAAGGTGCGTTGGGTAAAACGAAAATGGTTGGGAATTTTGAAATTGAAAAATGTTCTTATGATGTCCTTTAGTGCTTTTTCGAGCTTTTGCTCATTTTTTTTTCTTTTTCCATTTTTTTGTCACATTTTTCTATTTTTTTTCTTTTCTTGCTATTTTTGTTGATCATTTTTCTCTTTTTTTCCCCTTTTTTTATTGCACCATTTGTATATGATTGATGAATGTTCATTTTTTCACAATTCCGGGCCAATTGGGTTTTTCGAATTTTAACGAAAAGGAAAAATTTTATTAGGCTCAATTGGGTTGCAAAGGAAAAAAATTTCACAACTTTTTACGGCTAATATTTTGGGGTAACAAACGATGGCCTACTTAATTGTCCAAATTGCTAATTATTTTACCATATATGTATCAAGAATAATTTAGTTTAGAGATATTTTAGCTCACTTTTAAGATAACGTCTCACACATTTTCCGTAACCGATCAAAACAAAGGAATTGAGATCCTCAACGACTTATTTTAAACGCTGAATTGCACCTTGAGTTAACCATTAACTCGAATTGATTTAATTACTCGCAAATATCGATAGGCTCGAAATCTCACCGGGTTAATAATCTCCACATTTATTCGTAAAGTCGTCAATTTTCTTTCAATTTCCATCTTTGGTCAATTTTGGCTTTGTGCAATTAGTTTTTTACGAATTTGAGACTTTAAACAAAATTTCGTGATATTTTTTAAAAATTTAAATTCCAATTTTTATTTATTTTGAAGAAAAATATTTTTGCTCTTTTCAAAATTTTTCAATTTTTTTGGAAAATTTCTAATTTTTTTGGGCATTTTAAAATTTTGTGAAGTTTTTAAAAGACGCGCTTGTCACCCCCCCCCCCCCCCCCCTCCCCCACTTAGACTTTTGCATTGTCCTCTACCAAAAGGACTAAAATCTAAAATAAAAGAAGAATAAGTGCGAAAATAAAACGAACAAATATTAAAATGCAATAAGACACTATATAATTCTAACACATGACTTAAAAATACAACAAAAATCACCCCATACACGTCGGGGGTGTGACGACCTATCTCACTCTCCTGAAACTCATCCGACCCCATGAATGGGGATCGATGCTCTCCTCGTCTCTCCCGTCCTAACATCGTATACGAATAACCAGAATAAACTGGGACCCTTTCCAAAGGTAAAGGAGTCACCTTGTGGTTCATGATATCTATCATGAATGGGATCCACATGGTTCCCTATCGAATTGGAACTTATTTGTTCAGGCTTGGAGCGCACATCTCGATCGAAATTAAAAGGACACGCTAAACCTAGATCTCTCTTAACTTTGGTAATGTATGGGTCGGGCTTTACATCGGACGAGACTCGAGTCTTCTCCTCGATTGCATCCGAGGACTCAAGTGGCACAAGTGGATGGTCGTGAAGAAGGAATTCATATATCATATCCTTCCATTCGCTCTCTTCTAGGTGACTACACGAGTCCAATAGATAGTGGACTTCACTAGTGAGGCTCTCATCCATCAACCCGAATTCTTTCTCAAAATTCTCTAGGCTTATGTCTCCTAACTCCCTTTCTCGCTCATCCTCAGAATACTCTTTCCCATTCTCAGCAAAAATCTCACTCTCGCTCTCGCCTATGCGCTCTCTCTCACTCTCAGTAGTGGTTACTAAACACAACTCCCCCACCTTTCGATCAATGTTGGGATTATCGCTCTCACTTGATGTAACAAGGCATACCTCTGTCGGATCTCTTGTGTGATTCCTCTCGGGCTTGTGCACTATATCTTCCATAAGATTCGTCTCTCGCAATTCTCTCTCATCACTCTCATTCTTGGTGTTATTAAAGATATTTATCTCAAGGGTCATGTTCTCGAACGTTAGTTGCATTAGCCCATTTCAAGTATTAATAAGTGCATTAGCCGTAGCTAAGAACGGGCGACCAAGTATAACAGCAACATGATTGCTCGGGAGAATGGATGGCTCCTCGTCCCAAACGACAAAATCCACCTGGAAGTAGAAAGTGTCAACTTGGACAATCACATACTCAATAATTCCCCGAGGAATATTCACAGAGCGATCCGCGAGTTACAGAGTCATATTCGTGGGTTTAAGGGCCCCCAAGTCTAGTTGCTTTTAGATGGAATAGGGGAGAATGTTAACACTCGCCCTTAAATCTATTAGCGCTCTTTCGATTCGGTTCTTCCCCATGATGCATGAAATTGTGGGTACACCTGGATCTTTATATTTTAATGGAAGGTCACTCAACAATACCGAACTGACGTTCTGTGTCAAAAACACATTTTTCTTTACCTTTAGCCTACGTTTCACCGTGAGTAAGTCCTTAAGAAACTTAACGTATGCGGGAATTTTCTTGATGGTATCGAGAAAAGGTAAATTGATCTTTACTTTCTTAAGAACGTCCATAACATCGTCACAGGAGGTCCCTTTTTGGGATGGAACCAACCGTTGAGGGAACGGCGCAGCAGTGGGTGGTTTCACTATGAATTTGGTCCCACTAGTGTTATCCTCATTGTCACTCTCATTTAAAACGTCATCTTCGGCCTCTTTCGTGCCAGGCGAAACCTCTTTATCTTTGGGTTCGTCGTGTGGGGGAGGTGATAAATAAACAACTCTCCCATGATGTAGAATGGTAATCGCAATATATTACTCTGGATGGTCGTGGGATGTCGCGCTAACACTAGATTGACCCTGGGGATGTCTTTGGCCTTGGACTGGAAACTTACCCTTTTCTTGGATACTCACGGATGCTTGTAACTTAAAGATATTCGCATTTATTTCGATGAAAATGCAATCATATTTAACATTGGTTGCATTTTGGGTTTGAATGAATTGATTTAAAGCATCCTCGATATTTCTCTGCGGTGGAGTGATATATGGTGAGAGAGATGGTGCTTGCATATGTGGCGCATGTTGAAGGTGAGGAGGCGGTGGTAGAAGAGGGGGAAATTGTGAAGTGGGATTCAACGCGGCATGTTGTTGCCCATATCTACACCCAGGATGGTTCCTCCACAAAGGATTGTAAGAATTCCCATGAGGGGCATTAAAATTATCCTTAAAATTTCCTATCACTCCCACTTGCTCTTGAAGTATAACTTTGCAAGCGGGTATCATCGAGCATTCCTTTGTTGAATGACCCGCCGCACAAATGGCACACACCTTTTCCTTTGATTTAGTGGATCCTGGTATTTTTCTTGCCCCCAATTCGACTACGTCTTTCAACTATTTAGCAAGTTGGTTTATTTGAAATTGCATTGCAGCTTCTTTGTCCAAATTATAGAGTCCAAATGCAAAAGGAGCAATGGGTGTCTGTCGAACCCGATTTTGGGCGTTAGGATCCGATGTGTCCCATACTTGAGTAGTTTCGACGACATACTTGAGATGGGCCTCGACATCATTCTTATCTAACTCCCAAAATGGTCTCTCGCACATAGTTTCAACGAGTTGTTTAGACTCTATACTTATCCCTTGGTGAAAGAAAGATATGAGACGATACTTCTCAAAACCATGATGTGGGCATGTACTAACTAGCTCGTTGAAACCTTCGTAACATCGATCAAATGACTCATTTTCTTGTTGTTGGAATGTTTGAATTTGAGCTTTGATGGAATTCTTTTGATGTTGAGGAAAGAACTTTAAGAGAAACTTGGATTCCATCTCTCTCCATGATCCAATTGAGTTCGGTGATAAAGACCATAGCCATGTCTTTGCTTTATCCTTCAGGGAGAAAGGAAAAAGTTTGAGGAGAACGACATCTTGTGTGCAAGCTTGGTCGCTAAATGTATCGCATGCCTCTTCGAACTCACGAATGTGGAGGTAAGGCTTCTCCGAATCCATACCGTGAAAAGTGGAAAGAATCTGGATCATCCCATTATGAAAGTGGAACTGTCCTGCATTATACGAAAGTAAAATGCATTTGGGGTGACAGTCCTCTCGGGATAGAGGAGTTATTTCATGGGACGATATGGTATCTCACCCTCACTCGTACCAAAGCTAGCGTTATCTTACATGGCTTTCTCTCTAAATGACTCGAAATCCTCACTCGGTGCTCTAGAAGTGTGACTCGTAATGGAATTTGGTGGTGCAGGAGGTGGAACCCAAAACTGAGGTGCGTTAAGAGTGTGTGGGCTATCGGGATTGTACTCAATTATCGAATTTTCGTGAATGCGTGTGGGAGTATATTGAGGGGTTTGTTGCGAATTTTATAAGAAAGGGCTATGAGATGTTTATTTTTTTTCTTTTCTGATTTTTTCTTTTATGATTTTTTTGGCTTTTTTAAGATCTGGAATCAATTTTTGGATTAAATCGGCCAACCTAAAACTCTCGTACCTCCCCGGTAACGGCGCCAAAAACTTGACGTGACTCAAAATTTGTCTCTAGTGCGTGCTAATTACAGTTCAAGTGAAAATCGGTCGCGTAAGTAATAAACCCGGTAAGACGGGATCGAATCCTCAGGGAAATAGGACGAATGCTCATGACAACGATAGGTAAAATGACAAACCCTAAGCTGACTCGAAGAACGAATGAAAAAGATGCTTAACTTTTCGAATTTCATTTCTAATAACTAAATGCAAATTAAATTAAACTACTTAAGAAGAAGTGAACTAATTGTGATTAACTAAATATAAATGAGAAAAATAGGTTGGAATACAATCCCCCGAACCCTAGTAATTCGCCCAATATAAAACTAGTTGTGAATTAAATAGTTGATTAAATCCAGTCTTTATTAATCTCAAACATTACATATATGAGGGTACTAACTCGCATTATACATAATCAAGAGTAAGAATAAAGCGGTGTCGATATAGCTAACACGTGTGTCACACTTTTAAACACCCCGCTTACCTAGGGCAACTGAGGTTAAAAGTCCTACGATGGTTGTGACTGCTACACAACACGATTCAATCATTATTTAATTCAGAGAACTAATTTTATAGTCATGCAAACCACATCGGGTTGGGTTCATGCATCCCAACCCTTAAAAGTCTAGCCTAACATGGTGAAATTAATTAAAGTTATGTTTTCTACTGTGCATATATTCAAAACCATTATGAAATTATACCTAGCTAAGCAAGATAATCTAAGAACTGTAATACCCCATGTGTTCGAGGACATAGGAATTTAAATTTTTATGGTGAAATAAGATTATTTTATTTGGAGTCTCGGATGGAAATTTAAAGTGCACGATTGATCCGAGATGGGTCGAGATAGTCAAAATGAGTGCCCGAGTTATTTTTGGGTTCCGGGAGTCTTTTTAGTTATTTGGGACACGATTGAGGGTATACGAGTCATTTGTTGTGTAGTAACACTTAAGGTGAGTTTGGGTTTATTAGGCTTATGAAATAAGAATCTCATTTTTTATATATATATATATATATATATATATATATATATAGAGAGAGAGAGAGAGAGAGAGAGAGGGAGACTTAAGAGAAAAAAGAGAAAGAAGAAGGGAAAGAGGAGAAAGTGAGAAAATTGGGAATTCTTGGCTCAAATCCGCAAGTTCAACGACGATTCGGCACTACAACTCGAGGCAAGTGATTTAATCTTGCTAAATAATGCATGTGTGTGTTGATTTCATGGTTAAATTAGTGGTTTTGTTGATTTTGGGAACTTAGGGTTTAAATTGGGTTTTGGTGTATTTTAAACCTTAAATTGTTGTTGATTATGTGATTATGGGTATAAATTGATAGATTGTTGTATGAGAAGGTTAGGGTTGATTTTGGGATGGTTTGTTGTTGAGAAATTTGAGGTTGAAGATGAATTTTGGGTATAAAATTCGTAGGATCTTTTTTAAATGGAAACAAATATCTGCCGTAGTAGGGGCGAATTGATTCGACCCTTGCTGAATCGATTCACTACTAACCAGTACTGTCAGGTCTTGTGGGTGAATCGATTCACTGAGTGGCGAATCGATTGAACTCAATGCAGATGTATCAGGTCCTTTCACCTAAATCGATTCGATTATTGGCGAATCGATTCACTATAAAGGGTGAATCGATTCGGCCAGTGGCGAATCGATTCGGTGCTCTGTTATTTTTATGGAATTTTCCTAACTTTCATTCTATACATTTTCACTTGGGTTTAGGGATCGTAAACCTTCTAAATTGGTGTGATAACAATGTTTGTGATATAATTTGGGATTTTGGACATTATCGGATAGTTGAGAGACATCCGGTGTAATTATAGGAGTATGTTTGAGGAAGTAGTACTCCGATTCTATGTTGAGTCTTTCCTAGGGAAGGGAATCTATTTAAATAAGGGATATGAACTAAGTAAGTGAAGTTAGATATCCGGAGGAAATCATTTGTGAGTATACCTTTAATCAATTGTGTAATCGAATTAATAAATTGAATTTGGATGTGAAGTTGAGTATTTGACCGGCTAGTGTAATATGTGAGATACACGGGGAGTTGAGTTTATTTTATGTGCATACGGACATGAGACGGTATGTATATGTATTTATATATCTTGTGTGTATGATATTTTATGCCTCATAACCCCTCTAGTGCTATCATGAGAAGTTGCGCGATGTGGGTGAATCTTCTGGCTTGAGGAGCAGGAGAGTATAGTCCCCAGGTCATAGCGTCCAGTATTATATTGTGCGGGAGGTAAGGGTAAGACATCTTGGATATGATTTGTCTTACTCTAGGTAAGGAACTAGGGATGCTTCCCAAACACTTGCAATTAGTTTAATACCAAGTCGGTGTGATAGTCCGACCGCTGGTAACCTGGGATAAAGCGAGTAAATCCTGGAAAATGGTAGCACGTAGAGACCTCATCTTGTGAGCTAATGACTGCGCGATGAGTAGTTACTTAAAACGTCTGATTTGTATGTATGCTTGTTATGCTGTATTATTTCATGTATAATAAACGAGTGAATTATTAAACATGGACTTATTCAGAATAATGCGTAAAACCTCATATTGTTAAATAGTTAAGGTTAATCGAAATGATCTTGGGAACTATTAGGGAGTTAAATGACAATCTTACGCAAATGTGTTATTATGCGATTCATATACGAGCCATGGGTCAAGGTAGGTTTGAAGAGTTAAATTATCCAAGATAGTTCGTGTAGTATAACTAGGGTTTATATGTCAACGTTTAGGTGCACATTATAGTTTGAGGGGTGAGCCATAATCGTAAGAGAGTGTGGCACTACTTTAATTATGGAGTTGCATATTCATTATTTTTATGTACTTTATTTCACTTGCTAAAATATTTTCACATCCTGGCTCTAACCCGCTTTTATCTATTTGTATTTCTTTTTTATCCCTGTGTATATTATTCAGGTGTTCCCCCACCAGGACGCCTATATTAAGTATCATTCCAAAGTTCTTTTTGGTGCCGCAGCGTAGGTGGACCGTTGCGAGATTTTGAAGTAGACGCATCCTATTTTTTGGTATCTAGTTTAGATTCTTTAGTCACTATTCGGGCTAATGTTGCCCAAACTTGAACTCTTGTACAATTATAGTTTGTTGCAGATCTGATATTGTAATGGTTTGTTAACCGACAGCTTATTTGGTTAGTTGTAATAATACTTGTAAGTTTTTGCTATGATGGCATGTGTACACATATCTCTTGTGGGTGGAATTTTATCATGATCATCTTATATAGGTACTATTTGTTTTGTGTTATTGTTGTTAAATTTTTTGGCACTTGTTTATTAATTTATTGGGAGGTTGGTCGTTTATATATTTTATAAATTTTGGTTATACGACAGTTGATGCTGAGAATGATCCATTGAGATTCTTATTTATTATAGTAGAGGGTTGGCCACTCGTTATTTTAATATGCGGGGTGCCACAGATGGTATCAGAGCATCAGGTTCTAGTGTCTTAGGATCTGTGCGGACTTTCTACGCTCTACCGTAGCGTTCTTTGATATAGAGCCCTATTTTTAGGATTGTTGTATCTATAAGTGCGTTGCGTTCTCCTGATATAGTAAATTGTATTGAATATGGATTGATGCAATTTGCTTTTGTTTCAGATAATGTTAAATAGAGATTTCCCGGCCAGGACAGAAAGTGGGAACGAATACGGGGAGTCCCAGGTCCAGTTGGGGATTATGACGACCGAGGAGGTAGCGAATATAGTGGGTAAAGCTGTAAATGCGGCTATGAATGATGCGTTAGGGAATCTCCAAGACTATGGCCCTCAATCGATATAGAATAAGAGACGTGAAGAGATTGGACAGTCAAGCAAGTCAAGAGGTGATGGTGCTAGTAGGGTATAATCACCTAGGTAGCAAGGGAAGTCGGCTAAGAGGCAACGTAATAGAGTTATTAAAGGTGGTAACGGAAGCTTCAAAACAGTAAAATGTTCAACAGGGTCAGAGACCAAGAAATTTTACCGAGTGTTGTTTTTGGTGTGGTGGTAGGCCATAGGATGAAGGAGTGTCCACAAAGGGATAAGGCACCGGTACCAGTTCAGCAAGCACACTAGACATCTATAGAACCCCTACCTCTTCCAGCATTCGTTCTAATTTTTCCTCCGTCGCGAGGACTGGGGCAAATTGGGCGTGCTTATGATATTCCTGATACAGTGTTTCCACAGATGCAACCAATTCTACCAACTATATGTAGTATATTCCCTATCCATAGGTATAATTTAGGTGTTATGGGGTGTGAAAGCATTACATTCATTTTTATTATTAAATTTCTCGTGTGGTGGGACCGTGAGAATCAACTGATAAGTTTTAATTATGAGCATAGGCTCTTCCGGGAGTGGAGATGCACTATTTCTTTCCACTTAGGGTTTGGATATAGGTTTTGGGAGAGAGTGCGTAATTTAATCAAACTTTGGTGCTAAGGCTACGATTGAATACATGATTATATTGGACTTATATTGACAAGATGAGTATGGGGAAATAGTGGATTATTTTAGGGAGGACTGTGTAGTTGACTATTCTTGGACAAAAATATTTTAGTGGCGAGGCCACTTCTGGGGGCATTCATATGCTCAACAGTAGTATATTGAGGAAGGGACCTCGCATGTAGTGATGATTTCTTTAGATTTGATTTCTATAGTCTGGGAGTTTACAGATGTTTTTGGGGAATATAAGGTTTTCTGCTATAATGAGTATTATTTTCATTATCGATTTAATGCCTGGAATTATAACGATTTTGGCACAAACTCCATACCATGTAACTCCTTATAAAGGCGTGGTAGGCTAGGAGACTAGATCCAACAGTTTTTAAAAAGGGTCTTAATGTATATTGGGAATATGAGGGATGGTTCTCTTAGGTGATATGCAGATTGTTGAGAAATGAATGAGGTGGTAGCTCGAAGCTGAGAACCGTTACCTCAAATAAATGGTTAAATTTATCGCGTATGAGGAATTATGTACCTCTTAAAGATATATTTGAGATTGGAGTATTACTTGCTGTGTATTAGAGAAAAAGATGTCTTAAAGGCCGTATTTTTATACGGTATGGTATGTATAATTTTTTGGTAGGATCGTTTGGAATACCCAATGCTCCGAAAGAGTTTAGGGACGTTATGAATGGAGTGTTTCGGGGTTATTGAGCCATTTTGTGCTCATATTTATTTAGGGTATTCGGGTTTATACTCAGACTAAAGGTGTGTACGCAGAGCAAATGCAGATAGTTCTGCTGAAACTGAAGGATCGTCGAGTATAGGCCAAGTACAAGAAGTCTAAGTTTTGGGTTGCGAGCGTGGTAGTTCTTGAGTTATACTATGTCTGTTAGAGGAATTTCAATTGGACCCGGGTAGAGCTGCGGCAGTGAGAGAATAGGGTCAACCCACAACATCGACTAAGATCAACAGTTTTTGGGATGGGGTTCTCAGAAATAGTGGATCGTTGATAAATTCGACCCTTAAAGTGTGTGTAATTTGTTTAGGATGATTATGGTTAGTTAGTTTTGATAAACTAAAGATCAAGATGACTTCAGTGTCGTGCAGTGTTGTCTTGTATATAAGTGAAGTATTTAGCTTCCACTGATTCCTTCCTATAGGGACACGGAGGCGTGCTATAATAGAGGATAGGATGATCGATTGTTAGGATCACAAACATTGGTCCCATGAGTGAAGTTATTCCATATAAATTAGTATTTGACGAAGTAGTTTTTGCTTTGAGGATATGGAGACACTACCTCCTGGGATACGAGCTTAGTCTCTTCATGGATTACAAGTGATATGGTACTGGCTAACTCAGAACTATACCTTATGGAGTAGCGTAGATGGTGGAATCTGGGAAAGAATGTCATGTTGATATTCTATTACCTCCTGAAAAAGACCAGTGTGGTAGCCAACGCATTGAGTCGATGACCTAGTGAAAAATTTATTGAACCGTGTAAAGTCTAGTGGAAGGAGCAAGTCCATAATGATGTGGTAATCAGGGCGCGAGTAGCAGTGCTACAACTGGAATGGTGATGCATGTTATAAAAGCAAGAGTCTAAAGACCGGATGTAATAATTGATTAACCGAGGGAGAGAGATCCAACCCAAATTGCCTTAAGGTTGGGTTACGCATTAATATGAAGCCAGTAGTTCCGAATGATGGGAATTTGAAGTATATATTAGGACACGTCACATGGGGTACGAATTATGATGCATCCCGATAGGGGCAAGCTATAAAGTGTGTAAAATAGACATAGTTGAGTTGTCTCCATAAGTACCATTAGTCAGTTTGTGAAGTGGATCATCAGTGCCTGACATAATTTTTCCAGTTACTTGAAATTTTGGTAAAATAGAGGTTACAGCAGAAAGGGAGAAAATATATATTGCTAAATTCTCATTTTGGGGCTACTCAGTGGAATAAAAATATTTTGGTAGAGATGTTGTATGTGTCAGTCGAGGGGTGTGGAGAAACCAGAAGTAGAAATTTGCACGTAGGGGCAGTGTCGTTGTGGTGGGAGTCAGCCACCACAGTTGATGAGTGGAATATTTTGTCTGATAGGAGAATCTTGGATACAATTTGATCGAAAATTCCTTTGCCCATAGTACAGAATGGGAGGTGAATGTAGTCTCTGAGCTTACTCCGTGAGGGTCAAGTAGGAACCGATTTTGACGTTGGAATTGATGTGGGATAAATTTTAAACCAGGTGAGGTAGTTACAATTCAGAAAAGAATTCCTAAGTGGGTAATGGACTCATAAGAACAGTTGTCAGTTAGTCGAGAAGTAAGGCTGCGAATATTGTATACCCTACTCTTTATTGATGTGATGGTGAGGTTGCATGAGGTATCGACTTAACGGGAATTGGTTAATGTAGTGTTTTACCGAAGTAAGGCTATCATTTTATGGTTAGGCAAGATGCATGTATCTGCAATACCCTAGTTATAAAAAGGGGCTATCTCGTGGCGATATTTTGATGTGATGTAATGGATTATTTTACTGATGAGATTCTAGGTTTAGTAAGTTTATTGTGAGCATATATTTTTACCTTATGTTTGTGTGCGTGTTGAAGAACTCAATGTTGGTGAGAGCGTTGTATTGATTGACGCTTTGCGTTTTGGGCATAAATTATTTGATTTGTGTGTGTCGGAGGTCACATTAATATTTAGGCATGCGGAGCCATATAAATTGATTTTAAAATCTTTATATATAACTTAAGTTCTGGTCTGACCGATCTCAATCCCCGACAGAGTTGCACAGTAGTGTATTGAGAGGGTTCCTTATTTGGATTTTGCTTTGCGAGACCTCCCACGTATGAAAGTAGCAAATGTTGGGAGTTGAGATAGGATAGACCCTAGAAAATTTTAAATTACTGTTCTTAGTATGATTCAAGGAATTAAATTATTGAAAATTATATTACTATTTAAAGCTAGTAGGGCCAGATAATGATTGTGCAATTGAGAACGGATATAGGGTGTATGGGTACCCTGGTTGGGGTATTGTTTTAATGAATTCATATTTGGAATTGGTAGAGATCGGAGTAGCGATCATGGAGGTAAATTGGAGATTTGAATTTATGGGCTTATCCGAATTTCGGGGACGAAATTCTTTATGGGGGGGGGGGGGGGGATTGTAATACCCTGTGTGTTCGAGGACGTAGGAATTTAAATTTTTATAGTGAAATAAGATTATTTTATTTGGAGTCTCGGATGGAAATTTAAAGTGCGCGATTGGTCCACGATGGGTCGAGATAGTCAAAATGAGTGTCTGGGTTATTTTTGGGTTTCGGGAGTTTTTTTAGTTATTTGGAACTTGATTATAGGTATACGAGTCATTTGTTGTGTATTAAAACTTAAGGTGAGTTTAGGTTTATTAGGCTTAAAAAATAAGCCAATCTCATTAGAGAGAGAGAGAGAGAGAGAGAGAGAGAGAGAGACTTAAGAGAGAAAAGAGAAAGAAGAAGAAAAAGAGAAGAAAGTGAGAAATTGTGAATTCTTGGCTCAAATTCGCAAGTTCAATGAGGATCCGACATGACAACTCGAGGCAAGTGATTTAATCTTATTAAATAATGCATGTGTGTGTTCATTTCATGGTTAAATTAGTGGGTTTGTTGATTTTGGGAACTTAGGGTTTAAATTGGGTTTTGGTGTAGTTTAAACCTTAAATTGTTATTGATTATGTGATTATGGGTATAAATTGATAGAGTGTTGTATGAGAAGGTTAGGGTTGATTTTGGGATGGTTTATTATTGAGAAGTTTGAGGTTGAAGATGAAATTTGGGTATAAAATTTATAGGATCTTTTTTTAAATGGAAACAGTTATCTGCCGTAGCAGGGGCGAATCGATTCGACCCTTGCTGAATCGATTCGCTACTAACCCGTACTTTCAGGTCTTGTGGGCGAATCAATTCGCTGAGTGGTGAATCGATTTGACTCAATGCATATGTATCAAGTCCTTTCACCCGAATCGATTCGATTACTGGCGAATCGATTCACTGTAAAGGGCGAATCGATTCGGCTAGTAGCGAATCGATTCGGTGCTATGTTATTTTTATGGAATTTACCTAACTTTCATTCTATAGCTTTTCACTTGGGTTTAGGGATCGTAAACCTTCTAAATTGGTGTGATAACAATGTTGGTGATATGATTTGGGATTTTGGACATTATCAGATAGTTAAGAGACATCCGGGGTAATTATAGGAGTATATTTGAGGAAGTAGTACTCTAGTTCTATGTTGAGTCTTTCCTAGGGAAGGGAATCTATTTAAATGAGGGATACGAACTAAGTGAGTGAAGTTAGATATCCAAAGGAAATCATTTGTGAGTATACCTTTAATCAATTGTGTAATCGAATTAATAAATTGAATTTGGATGTGAAGTTGAGTATTTGACCGGCTAGTGTAGTAAGTGAGATACACGAGGAGTCGGGTTTGTTTTATGTGTATACGGATATGAGATGGTACGTATATGTATTTATATATCTTGTGTGTATTATATTTTGTGCCTCATACCCCCTCTAGTGCTATCATGGGAAGTTGCGCAATGTGGGTGAATCTTCTGGCTTGAAAAGCAGGAGAGTATAGTCCCCAGGTTATAGCGTCCAGTATTATACCGTGCGAGAGGTAGGGGTAAGACGTCTTGGGTATGATTAGTCTTGCTCTAGGTAAGGAACTATGGCCGCTTCCCATACGCTTGCAATTAGGCTAATACCAATTCAGTGTGACAGTCCGACCGCTGGTAACCTGGGATAAAGCGAGTAAATCCTGGAAGATGGTAGCACGTAGAGACCTCATCTTGTGAGCTAATGACTGCGGGGTGAGTAGTCACTTAAAATGTGTGATTTGTATGTATATTTGTTATGTTGTATTATTTTCTGTATAATAAATGAGTGAATTATTAAACATGGACTTATTCAGAATGATGCGTAAATCCCCATGTTGTTAAATAGTTAAGCTCAATTGAAATGAACTTAGGGACTATTAGGGAGTTAAATGCCAATCTTACGCAAATGTGTTATTATGCGATTCATATACGAGACATGGGTCAAGGTAGGTGTGAAGAGTTAAATTATCCAAGATAGGTCGGGTAGTTTAACTAAGATTTCTAGGTCAACATTTAGGTGCGCATTATAGTTGAGGGGTGAGCTAGAATCGCAAGAGAGTGCGACACTAATTTAATTATGGAGTTGCATATTCATTATTATTATGCACTTTATTTCACTTGCTAAAATATTTTCACACCCGGGTCGTGACCCGCTTTTATCTCTTTGTACTTATTTTCTATCCCTATGTATATTATTCAGGTGTTCCCCTACCAGGACGCCCATATTAAGTATCATTCCAAAGTTCTTTTGGGAGCTGCAATGCAGGTGAACCGTTGCGGGATTTTGAAGTAGATGCATTTTAATTTTTGGTATCTAGTTTAGATGCTTCACTCACTATTCGGGCTAATGTTTCCCAAACTTGAACTCTTGTATAATTATAGTTTGTTGCAGATCTGATATTGTAATGGTCTCTAACCGACAACTTATTCGGTTAGTTGTAATGATACTTTTAAGTTTTGGTATGATGGCATGTGTATATATATCTCTTGTGGGTGGAAATTTGTCATGATCATCTTATATAACTACTGTTTGGTTTGTGTTATTGTTGTTAAATTTTTTGGCACGCGTTTATTAATTTGTTGGGAGGTTGTTCGTTTATATCTTTTATAAATTTTGGTTATATGACAGTTGATGCTAAGAATTATCAATTTGAAATTCTTATTTATTATAGTAGAGGGCTGGCCACCCGTTATTTTAATATGGGGGATGCCACAAGAACTTATAGAAATAAACAAATCATGCACGCATTAATAAATTCAAACAATAAAGAAGAAGAAACAAACTTTACTGCAGAAATCTGAATTGAAAACCATAAAGTTGTAGACGTGAGTTACTATGGTTCTTGAACCTTTTCTCTGTTTAAAACTATGCTAAAAGGAACTCCCCGAAGTCTGGGAACAAGTTGGAATAAAAATACTACGTTTTTACAAGAGTTTGATCCAAGCTCAACTCTAATTTTGAAGGAAGATAATTTTAAAATTCGTTTGTCGAACCAATCAGGTCAGGGGTATCGGTTTGCCTTTTACATAATATTTTGCACTATAGGATCGGTTCATTTTTTAGCATCATCGGTTCGGTTTGACAATTACAGAAAGTTTTCCAAACACCCGGACCGATTCTTTTTCTTCTTCATGGGTTCGGTTTGGTTTATGCAGAACATTTTTCTTCTTTGTGATTTTTTCTCTCGTCTTCGACGCTTCATAACTTTTGTTATGGGACTCGGATTTGGATGTTGTTTCTTCCTATATGCTCGTTGACTCGAGGTCTTCAAACTTTTCTTAGGCTTCTTGTCCGAATTCCAGATGCAAATTACTCTTTTGCCCTTTAACTTTTCTTCTTTTCTCTTATTTCTTTCTTCCAGTTTCTTTCTTTCTTCACATGCACTAAATACCTACAAAAATCAATGAGAAATACACGAAACTCGACGTACTCATTAGAAAATGTCAGTAGCAAGGATATGAGATAAATCAACTCAAATTACATCGCACGGAGCGTTAAAATACTCTAAATTAGTGTAAATATGAAGAACTTGTGCCTAATCAACAGACTGGTGGAATTGTCTAACAGATTTAGCACGAACCCTTAAACCAACTCCTAAAACAATATATGTTATAATCATTATTTTCAAAGACTTCGTCCATCCAGGTTTCTCTCACATTTCTCCATTCAATGCTTTCAGACCCCATCCTCAGACATTAGACATGAATCTAAAGCCGCAATTGCCATCCACTTCCACACCACGATATCTTCTACAAAAGCTCTATAAAACTCGGGATCTCCTTCAGGTACTTTGCGTAGGTAGGTATATACTTAGGGCACAACGGGGCTAGGCATGTGAACTCAATAAAACCAATGTTCTTTTTAGGTCACTGGACAATACGGTATACCCTATCGACTGATTCCCTAGCGTGTTCGAAGGTAGTGGGATCCTTTTTCGTTGAACTTTTTTGACCTCCTGCTTAATGTAAATAACCTGTAATTGTGCATGCCGTTAAACACCTTGTTAAAAGATAGTTGAGAACTCTTTAAGTGTTTTTTAAGCTTAATGTGGGCTTGTTCACACCGGTTCATAGTTCGATTACTGCAGTGTTTTATCATATTGGTTCATAGATGAATGAAGGTCTCCTTCAAGTTATATAATGTATAGTCAAGGTAGTTTAGAGTGTTGGATGCCACCCAATACACATGATATAACAACTAAGATTCATTGAAATAGCTCTCTATTGGGGATTCAACCAAATGAACCCAATCTCTTAAGATTTTTTTAGTGAATATCATGGTTTTCCACATTGCGGTAACACATGGAAATAACACACCATGTATCTAGCTTCGGGGAACACCACCCGTAATGCATTGATGCATGCGTACTCCCGATCAATGATGAAGACAATCGAGCATGCAAATGGATTGAATAACGTTTTCAACCAGACCAAAGCCCACTAATAGTTCTTTTATTTCTTTATAACCAAAAAGGCAAACGCAATGTTGAACTTCCGTCCGCAAGAGACTACACCTACCATCTCAAACAACGACATCTTGTACCAATTTTTCATGTAAGTGCAATCGATAATGACAATTAAGGGAAAATACTTTGCCAATTGAATGGAGTTTGGACGAGCTCTATGTCTTCCATCTCCAACGTAGACTCATTCATGTGATATCAATATACATAATGCTTATCACTAATCAATTTCATTAACCGTTTCATCGCCGTTCCACCCTCTCGTTATCCAATCCTTATCTTTCCTTTGGCATTGTAGATTATCGTCATCGTTGATACAATCCTTACATTTCGACATTTTATCATCGTTAGAATGGAGTCTGGCTTCACCCCACTCAGCAACATCTCTTTAACGATGTTTTTTTCATAAAGTAAGATGCTTGGCGTATGGATGTCCAATTAATACTTCGGGCAATTGGTGGATATGAATTCCACTTACAACCCGTAACATCCATCTCCCACTATCAAGTGGAATGCCCTTCAATGGAATAGGCAATTTCACTTTCTAGTCGTCGTATCTTTTTTATATTCTTCAAAACCCCAGTTTTTGATTTGTTCTCACACTTCTTCCCATGATGGTCCCGATACCCACCTCACCTCCTTACAACCCAAATGTAAACATCCCTTCGTGTCGCTAAAGGTGCGTCGGACTTGGTGATTACAATTACTGTTCTAACCAATCACGCTTGCTCTTGAGCCCAGTTGACCAACACTTGGCGGGTGGGAAATACATGAGAATATAGACATCAATTAATCTGTACATTTTAATACACAAGTTTAATATCCCGAATGAGTTTAATACATTTAAAACAGTTCCAAAGGTTGTGTGTAATCAAAATAATTAGTCAGTAAAGAAAGTTGCGTTCACGTCGATTCTTAAAGAACCATCATCACCTTTGTTCTCACCGTCAATATTGATTAACGCATTGCCAAATAATGCGAAGTTGAAATCTATGAAAGCATCTTACATAAGTAAAATCATGTTTACGTTATTAAATGTGTTTAAAAAAATGTAACAAAAAAATGCAACGCAATGATTCCGTCTAAACACAATGAATGAATATGAATAGGAACAATGAGACACGGTATAAACACCCCGAATGAAGTTCTAATCTAACAAAAATACGTATTCCCCATTCGGTGTCATCATGACGAATATTGACCTCTACCTCGGCATAAGAATCTCAAATTAATGTGTTCTTCATTAGTTAACATCATGCCGAGCAAGCTATCTATTTATAAGAGTGAAGTTTGTCGTGATTCAGGATGTTTCGAACGATTTATAAATGTATACTCGTGATAACACCCCCTAACCAAACTTTACCTTTAAAAAAAATAAACTGAAAATGGTTTTGGTAGGATCATCCCGAAATTGATCATCTTAATCAGGGCCTCGATACCAAACTACTGAAAATTTATTAACTCGTATTTAATTTTTTCAATCGTTAAAAATACATAAAAAAATTTTGGAATAAATATTAGGGTACCTTAAAAAAAATGAGGGCTAAGATTTAAACTTTAAATATCCTAATATATAAGGGTTCGATTAGTTGGCTCTTTTTGCCTAGACAAATGTCAAAAAGTTGGCAAATATGAAAATTTGTCCACATTTTGGCTGTTTGATTGCACAATTTGCCTAGGCACTATTTGTCAATATACAACACCTCCTATGCACAATCTGTGGGCAAATTTTGCTTACCTATTTGAGTGAGAAATATTTGCCAACAAATTTGCCAACTTCTTAAACGGTTTTAATGTTTTAAAAAATAATTTAAAAACTGTTTTAAATAATTAAAAAACTATTATGAATATTTAAAAACTCTTTTGCAATGTTTTAAAAACTGTTTTTAATATTATAAAAAATTGTTAAGAAAATGTTTTACAATGTTTTTTAGAAATCGTATTAACAAAATATTGTAAAAACAATTTTTAACATTTTTAAAAGTATTGTGAATATATTATAAAAACAGTTTTAAAGTTTTAAAAAATAATTTTAAAAACTGTTTTAAATAGTTAAAAAAACTGTTATAAATATTTAAAAACTGTTTTGTAATGTTTTGAAAACTGTTTTTAATATTAGAAAAAAATGTTAAGAAAATGTTTTACAAATTTTTTTAAAAACCGTATTATAAAAATATTGTAAAAATTGTTTTTAACGTTTTAAAAAACTGTTTTGAATATATTATAAAAATTGTTTTCAAGTTTTAAAAAACATTTTTTAAAACTATTTTAAATAGTTTAAAAAAACTGTTGGGAATGTTTAAAAATTGTTTTGTAATATTTTAAAAACTGTTTTTAATAATATAAAAAATTGTTAAGAGAATGTTTTACAAATTTTTTGAAAAAACGTAATATAAAAATATTGTAAAAATAGTTTTTAACATTTTTAAAAACTGTTTTGAATATAATATAAAAACAGTTTTAAAGTTTAAAAAAAATATTTTTTTTTTAAATAGATAAAAAAACTGTTGTGAATATTTAAAAATTATTTTGTAACATTTTAAAAACAGTTTTTAATATTATAAAAAATGGTTAAGAAAATGTTTTACAATTTTTTTTGAAAACCATAATATAAAAATATTGTAAAAACTGTTTTTAACATTTTTTAATATAATGAAAAGTGCGACTGTGTGATAATTGATTTAAATTAAATTCGCAAGTTTCCAATCAACCCTTATTTAATTAGAGTCTACTTTTAAATCAAATAAATACAGCTCCTAACACAAGCATCTAAATCAGCCCATCAAATATAAAGCATGCGACACAGTAAATATGTTGAGACACAGATTTCAGGAAAAAACCCCTTTCGGGTAAAACCTTTATTTCACTATGAATATATAAATCGCAACTTACAATTACATAGAGAAATCTGCAATGGATCAACGCGCAGCCAACCCACAAAGAAACGCAGTCTTGAACTCAGCAAGAGAATACACGCAACACCCTCTAAGGACTCGCAATCCAAACAACAAAAGAAGAACCGCAGCTCTCCTCAATGACACGCAGCCATAACACTTTGTAGAGACTCCCTCAGCAATGACACGCAGCCCTCGGTTGCAAAGATCTCCCCACAAAGGTTGAACAATAGCAAAGCTTGTGTTCTAGGGTTCCAAAATATTCACAAAAGTAATTGGGATTTTTGTGTGTGAATCAAAAAGATGTTTGGCACATCAAAAATCGAAGTCTTGTTGTGTTTGAACTCTTAGAAACGTTTTCTCAAAGACTTTAAAAAAATACACCAACGAAATAGGTATATATATAGGAAATTTGAGTTGGTGATTAAAACTCTCACGGATCTGTTCGAAATTATCCAAAGCGGATCGGTCCGGTATAGAGGCGGATCTGTCCGGAGGCGGATCGATTCGTTTTTAAAAGGGGCGGACCGGTCCGTTTTACCAGAAAATAATTTTTTTTAAAAGACCTCATTTTGCTTGAAAAAACTTACTTCTTATTTTTATAAAAAAACTTTTCATAAAAATTTCCCAATACTAAGTATGAAACTTTAAGGGACTTAAAAACAAAACTTTACCAAGTTCATTCTTGCAGAGGTTATGATGTTGAAGATGCTTTGACATTCGGATCTGTTGATGTAGATGCGATCTTGAATTTCTTCAACGGTGTAACGGCGTACGACATACCTATTGATAATGGACAAAAATGTCCTTACAAATCTCCCCCTATATCTATGCCGGTACATATATAGAAAATTCGAATTATCAACTAATGACCTATACAAATCTACCCTCCCATGAACCCTAAAGATGAAAAGATACAAATGTTTAAATCTTCATCGTTTGTTCTTCAATCTTCAACAATCATCAAAGCTCAAAGCTTTTCTCATCAGGGTGTGCAACAAATTGATCTTCAATCTTCGTACCTACACACATGAGACAAAGCAAATACCACGTGACATATCGAGTTTGAAATGAGATAAACATAGATACCAATTTATGATAAAAACATAAGTTAAATCTCAAAAACTCCCCCAAAATTCAAACTCCCCCATAATATGATAATTCTTTCTCCCCCTTTTTATGATGTCCCCGAATAGACAAATGAGAAGAATAACTCAAACGAGCAAAGCCGGGGGGTCACGGTAAAATGCATAGAAAACCAGAATCAAGCTACGCGCATGCAAAGGAGTATCTCAAAAAAAAATCACAAACTATTTATGGATTTTTTAATTTTTCATACAAAAAAGAAACCATTTGAAAAAAAATACACTACAAAAATCACACCATGGATTTAGACTCAAACAACCAAGTCATGGAAATGGAATGAATGGGTGTGAACACATTCGATAGGTAAATCAACTCAATCAATCAGATGTGCACGATGCATATGCGTACCCCTAACGAATGAACATCAAAAGTATCCTTAGGTGAAAAAATTATTGAATTTAGATGACATTGACTTATGCAAATCAACAAATCATAGTCAAAGAGATTTCCACACCAATAACGTCCAAAACTATGTAGCGCATTTTCGAGCATTTCAAGGACGTGCAAACCCGTTCGAAATTCTCCAACCAAACTCCCTCGTATATATTTTCTTTTTAGAGGTAATCTAAATTCTCAAACTTTGGAGAATTGGTGCAAAAACCTAAATGGCCCATAATTTGGCATGAATTTCTTTTTATTGCCATTCAATTTTTTCGGGCTCTTTTAACCTCTTTGGACCTCAGATAATAAAATTCCTTCATTTTTTAGGTACAATTTAACGGTGGCTTAGTATTCGCAAAGGCAAAATGAACCTTTCGCAGCCCTTCCCCGTTTTAAAACAAAGCACATAAACTCACAAACGGTTCTTATATGCACAATTTTCTTATCAAAATTTATCGCGCTTGGTTCGTTTTAAAGGACAAGATTGAAGTGAAAACACCCAATCAACACGTGATATGACAAGCACAATAATCAAACAAATCCGTGCATGTGTGCAATAAAGGAAACTAAGTCAAACATGTAGGAAGTAACACTTAATTACACCTTAATGACTCCAAACATTATAAAGCACGAGGATGAATTGACCTATTGTCTCAAAACACTATCAAATAGTCACATGAAAATAATGGAATGGTGTTATGATTCGTTCATCCTAAGTGTCCATCCATAAACGGTGCAAACAAAATACAAAAATCTTTTTGGATTTTCACAAAATTTTATCAAAATAAAATCTTTTTATATTTTTCAAAAGCAAAAAATTATACAAAAATGATACATACTATGCTAGTAAACAAGTCAAACCTCAATCATTAGGTGTAGAGAGGCTTTCCAAATGTGGTGATAACTTATGAAAAACCTCCATCAATTCTTGTGAAGATTTGACCAAAAACTTAACTTGCTCACCTAAATGTGCAAACTCTCTCATGTAGTTTTCGGGAGCATGTAAAGTATCATGTGTGGGTGCATATGTGCCAGAAACACGTGTAGAAGTAAAACGTGACACATACCCCAACTTAAAGCAAAATTCTCTAAGGTGTCCTCTCCTTTTGCAACGAGAGTAAACATAAATAGGCCTCGGAACACCTCTCTCAAAAACTCTAGGACGCACTTTCCTAATAGGAATGGGACGCCTAGGTGGGTTAAGGTGAGACTCGCGTGAATCAAACACTAAAGTGGGAACTGGCTCGGGTGCTAATTGGGAAGTAGAAGCACTGTCATGACTTATTCCTAACTTCTCACCTTTACCCTTATGAACCACCTTTTCAACCTTCTTAGGTGCGTTCACAAAATTGACTTTGACCTCCCTGACACGTTTGAGATCACTCTCGAGTTGGGATACACGTGTCGTAAGACTAGACAATATGTTGGTAAAATCACACTTCTCCTTTCTCAAAACCTCCTTCTCTTTCTCCAAATCTAAAACCCGACGACCTAAATCCCTATTATACTTCTTTGTTTTCAAGGTCTCTGTGTACAAATCTCTAAAAGCTTTTTGGAGCTCACTTTCATCTCCACTCTCCTCCTCGCTTTCTTCCTCACTTGAAGAACACAAATCACTAACATCGCTCTCGTGTGCACTCTCGCGAGACAAATTGGGTGTGCTCACACGACTAGAAAAAGCGATAACCATCCCATGTCCTAAACCTTTATCGGACTCATCTCCCTCATCTCCCTCACTATCACTAAGTGTGGCAGGCATGGATACTTTCTTCCCTTTCTTTCTAAGCCACGTAGGACGCTCAAACGACTTATGCCCCTTACCCCCACATTCGAAACAAGTGAGGTTCTCAAACTCTTCCTCACACTCCTCATCGGAGTCATTCTCTTTTCCCCTCTCACCACTTTCCTTGGCCTTTCCTTTTTTTTTTTTTTTTCTCAAATTTTTTTTTATTAGAAGAATTATTTTTGTTCATGTTGAGAAATTTTTTAATTTTTTTTGCAAACAAGGCCATATCATTAAAATCAAAATATCCATCAAAATGAGACTCACAAACTTTTTCTTTCTTTTTCTTACAATGAGTCTTTAAAGCAATGCCATTATCCTTAGCATTAATGGTTTGGGGAAACATGTCAATCTCATAGGTTTGAAGATCTCCTACAAGTTCTTCCAACTTAAGTGATTTCAAATTTCCCAAGGAGTTCAAAACAGTGACTTTAGGAATAAAGCGTTTTGGGAGAGATCTCAAAATCTTTTTAACGACACGCGTATTATCAATCACCTCACCCAAATTAAAATATGTGTTAACAATGTCCGACAAACGTGCATAAAAATCATCAAAGTATTCGGACTCAGACATGGTGATAGTCTCAAATTGGGTGGCCAAATTTTGTAATTTAGATTCTTTAACCGCGTTCGTACCCTCATGTGTCAATTTCAAAACATCCCAAGCCTATTTAGACATGGTGCACGTCATAATTCGACGAAACTCATCAGGAGTGACAACTCCAGAAATAACACTCAGACCACGGGTATTAAAATTGGATAATTTATAATCATTTTCAGTCCATGCTGACACGGGTTTTAGAGAGGTGACGTTATTAACTGTGACCGTGGGAGGAGTCCAACCATTTTCGCAAAGCAACCAAACTCGTTCATTAATAGATTTTAAAATCGATTTCATACGAGCTTTTCAGTAGGCATAATTAGACCCGTAAAAAATAGGCATCTGATTATATAAGTGCTTCATAGGAAAAAAATGCAAATTTTCACATAACTGATTTTTCAAAACAATCAATATCACACGATTTTGCGAAAAATAGGAATACGCGATAAATTAGCGTAACCTGCTCTGATACCAATTTGAAAAGTGCGACTGTGTGATAGTTGATTTAAATTAAATTCGCAAGTTTCCAATCAACCCTTATTTAATTAGAGTCTACTTTTAAATCAAATAAATATAGCCCCTAAACATGCATCTAAATCAGCCCATCAAATATAAAGCATGGGACACACTAAATATGCTGAGACACAGATTTCAGGAAAAAAATCCTTTCGGGTAAAACAAATATTTCACTATGAATATATAAATCGCAACTTACAATTACATAGAGAAATCTGCAATGGATCAATGCGCAGCCAACCCACAAAGATACGCAGTCTTGAACTCAACAAGAGAATACACGCAGCCCCCTCCAAGGACTCGCAACCCAAACAACAAAGGAAGAACCGCAACTCTCCTCAATAACACTCAGCCATAACACTTTGTAGAGACTCCCTCAGCAATGACACGCAGCGCTCGGTTGCAAAGATCTCCCCACAAAGGTTGAACAATAGCAAAGCTTGTGTTATAGGATTCCAAAAGATTCACAAAAGTAATTGGGATTTTTGTGTGTGAATCAAAAAGATGTTTGGCACATCAAAAATCGAAGTCTTGTTGTGTTTGAATTCTTAGAAACGTTTTCTCAAAGACTTATAAAAATACACCAACGAAATAGGTATATATATAGGAAATTTGAGTTGGTGAATAAAACTCTCACAGATCTATTCGAAATTATCCAAAGCGGATCGGTCCGTTTTGGAGGCGGATCGGTCCGACCTCAGATCGGTTCGTTTTTAAAAGAGGCTTCTTCGGTTTGCCTGCGATCCGGGGTTTACTGTTTCTGGCAAAGCGGATCGGTCCGGTATAGAGGCGGATCGGTCCGGAGGCGGATCGATTCGTTTTTAAAGGGGCGGACCGGTCCATTTTACCAGAAAATATTTTTTTTTTAAAAGACCTCATTTTGCTTGAAAAAACTTACTTCTTATTTTTATAAAAAAACATTTCATAAAAAATTCCCAATACTAAGTATGAAACTTTAAGGGACTTAAAAACAAAACTTTACCAAGTTCATTCTTGCAGAGATTATGATGTTGAAGACGCTTTGATATTCGGATCCGTTGATGTAGATGCGATCTTGAATTTCTTCAACGGTGTAACGGCGTACGACATACCTATTGACAATGGAGTCCTTACATATAATATAAAAACCGTTTTTAAATAAACTAGATGTGCCCACGTGCTTTGCACGTGTGGGCAAATCCAAATATTCAATTGGATTAGCTGAATAAATGAATAAGAAGCTGTGAATTTAAAAATTATTCATATAAAGCATAAAAACTATAACAAATTATGTACAAGTAATGAAGTAAATGAAATCAATGTGTAAAACAATGAAGCGATAATCACATAATAAGATATGAAATCTCATGAAATAGTAAAAATCAATGTCAATGAATCCGAGTTATTTAAAATGTAAAATGCAAAGGAAGAGATAAATTGTTTATGGAAGAACTAAGATAATAACAAAGTGTAATGATAAAATATTAAAATATAATCGTCAAATAAATATGTTGCATTTGACATTTGTTAGAATTCGATGTGTCTTATTCATCTTCAATTTTATGAGCGACAAAATGTACAGGCTTTCGATTAGAATCTCTAAGCAATTTTCCTTTAATGTAGAATCTGCTAATTTTGCCAATGCACGTATATAACTTTCAAATATAGTCCGAGTGCACAATCCCCTGTGGAATAAATTAACATAAAAAAAATAAGTATATGAAATTAGTATAGAACGTTTGAAATGTATGCATGAATTTTAAGTTTTAATAAGAATGATATTACCTTTTCTTTAGAAACGATGAAAATTTGAATGTTGCAGGCAATGAAAGACTATGTTTCCTTGAACAGTGTGACTGTTGCTCTTTCGTTGTCATCTTGAACCATTAATTGAAGTAAGTACTTTGTGTTTGGTTGAACAATGAGTCAATATCCAATAATGGTAATATAGCGTACCCAAATTATGAATAACAAAAATTGAGCTTATAGATATTTGTTAAAAACGTAAGACAAACTTACCTGAAAAGTTGGAACAGTGAGGTTGTAAACATATGTCAAGGTCTAATCCTAAGATTAAAAAATATATTTTTTAAGATTTCATATTTTTTTTTAAAACGGTAAATTTTAAAAACATATTATTTTATAAAACTATATATATATATATATATATATATATATATTTATTTATTTATAAAAAGAAAAAGACACTTTTTTTTGAATAAAAATTGTAATTTTTTTAATAAAAAAACTCTTGTGTATAAAAGCTGTATTACTAAAAAACTTAATTTTTAAAACAAACTGTATTGTTAAAATTTGTATTCATAAAAAATACAATTTAAAAATGCATTTATAAAAATACTGTTTTTTATAAATAAATAAAATACTATTTTTTTTATAAAAACAAAAAAAATTATTGTTTTTTATATAAAAAAGTAACATTTTTTAAAAATACAATTTATATAAAAAAATACATTTTTTTTCTATATATTTTTGTTTTTTTCTTTACATATTTTTAAGAATACAATTTTTTCTTATAAGAAATGAAGTTTTTAATTAAAAAATAAGGTTTTTATAAACAATATAATTTTCATAAAAAATTATACCATTAAAGAGGAAATCATCTATTTTTATGTATAAGAGATATAGGTGTATTTTCAAAGATGCAGAGATCATGAAACCCCAGAAAACAATTAATATGAAATCTAAAGAGCTCCATCCGTGTTTTTTTACAATTATACTCTCTCGAGTTAATAATAAGGATTAAATGTCATAATTTTAAATAAGAACATAGTCAGATGAACCAGATTCTCTCCATACGTGTCTTTTTACTGTCAAAATGAAAAAAATACAATGGTCAGTAATACTGACAAAGGGAGTATACACACAAAGAAATAAATAAAGATAATGCAGATGAACCGGAGTCTTGATTAAAGATCGAATAACGTCTTCACCCGTATAAATTTCGTACCAAATATGTTCCAAGTGGATTCCTGTTCAGGTATTATTTAAAAACTATCAAGATCAAAATCCTTATTTTAACAGTCTCAAGATCAAAATTCAACATACTAAATTACAGTCTCAAGTTTTAAAAACTCAATAAATTGTTAAAACATCCATTTTCAAACAGTTTTTGTTCTTAAAACTGTTAAAACCTATGCACATGAATTAAACCTATATACATCACTACAGCAATTATATAATGTAAACTCATAAAAAAAAGATAAATTAATGTGTTCAACTTTGGGGGCTTTAAACAGGTTATTATGTAACATGAAACATATTAATCTCTAAAATAAAATAAACAACGTGATAAACAGATCTACACAAAATGATCACAAATTTAAATGTAAATTCGAACCTCATATTTGAGTTACCTTCCACAATGGCATATATGTTTGGGACGGTTTAATGTTGCTAAGATTATTTCTAGTCCACCTGCTTTTTTTGTGATTAGTTAGATGATGGTTTAGTGAGAGAGATGAAATATTTTGAATAGTGGGTTTCACTTGGGAAGTCTTCATAGTAAAAATTGGGCTTTTTCGTGTATTAGGTTGGAAGTTGTGCATAGGAGATCGTGATCAGTGTACAAATTAAAGTGCAGTGTATGTGGGTGGGATTAAAATACAATGTATAATATATTCTTGAATGAAAGAGAAAGATAGAAGGGTATTGATGGATTTTTAAATTGTATGAGAGTAAAATAGTCTTTATATCATTAAAGAGAAACTCTCATCTTTTAAAGTAGTAGAGAATATATTCTTGAATGAAAGAGAAAGATAGAAGGGTATTGATGGATTTTTAAATTGTATGAGGGTAAAATAGTCTTTATATCATTAAAGAGAAACTCTCCTCTTTTAAAGTAGTAGAGATAGAGATGTATAATATATTCTTGAATGAAAGAGAAAGATAGAAGGGTATTGATGGATTTTTAAATTGTATGAGGGTAAAATAGTCTTTATATCATTAAAGAGAAACTCTCATCTTTTAAAGTAGTAGAGAATATATTCTTGAATGAAAGAGAAAGATAGAAGGGTATTGATGGATTTTTAAATTGTATGAGGGTAAAATAGTCTTTATATCATTAAAGAGAAACTCTCCTCTTTTAAAGTAGTAGAGATAGAGATAGAGATAGAGATAGAGATTAATTGGATTGACTTTAATTTCACCTAATGATTGTTTGATAGTTTCATGTGAAAAAAATTAGATAAAATTTGCCTAAAAGATATGCGTACTCTTTTGCCCATTTTGAACCAAAGTAACTTAAATGCTTTGGGAAACCCTTTGTGAAAATGAAATTGTGTTCTAGCTTCCAAATTGGTACTTTTCCGTTAGAAACTTACAACAGTAACAACATAGCTCCCTTGTTGTCCCTCTTCTTCATTCATTTCATCCCCGTCCGATTCACCCCTTTCTCTCTATACATAAAAGCAAAAACCCTAATAGATGGACGACGGCGAAGGAGGTCTAAGTTTCGATTTCGAAGGCGGCCTCGAAAGCGGGCCCACCCAACCCACCGCATCCGTCCCCGTTATCCATTCCGATCAAAATGCCCCCGCCACCACCACTATTAACATCACCCCCGCCGCTAACTCCGCTGCCGGCGACCACCCCACAGGAAACTTCTCCGGCCGACGCAGCTACCGGCAAACCGTGTGCCGACACTGGCTCCGCAGCCTGTGTATGAAGGGCGAGGCCTGCGGGTTTCTCCACCAGTACGATAAGTCTCGAATGCCCATTTGCCGATTCTATCGCCTTTACGGCGAGTGTCGCGAGCAGGATTGTGTCTATAAGCACACCAATGAAGATATCAAGGAGTGTAACATGTATGCTCAACTTATCCCTATTCTTATTCTAATGCATGTTTATGTCTTCCTAAGTTTATTTGATTTTGGGGTTTAAGATCAATTTTGTATCATGATTATTGGGAATTACAACTCTATTCATACGCGTAACCTGTTTGCAAATAGGAATTGGTCCTATCAAATAGTTGACTCCATACTTAGTGTAGTTCAATTAGGTTAAGTAATTAGACAGTCCCACCTTGCATCAAAACTACTGTTCTAATACCCCTTGATTTATCAATGACTAATGCACGTGCGACTACTCCGTGTCAAAAAATTATTATCCTTTGACCCTCGAAGGGGACCTCGAGCCATCCCTTCTATTAGTAGACCTTTTCTTTTCACCATCTTTTGCTGCCGAAACTTGCAACCGATGTCTCCATTTTATCCACAAATGAGACATCCCCGAGCACTCGATGACTTGTGCACGCTGATTTTCCATTAACCTCGAAGTCTATTTCAGACGATACAACCCTTCCTTGATTCTCATCTTCCTTTGCTAGGACCATACAACCATGCGTGACTTTCAAAACTCCATCTAGAAACGAAATCCGTCAGCCCTTGGAATCTAATTGGCCAAGGTTCTAAAAAAATGCGGGGCGTGACCGAGGCGTGGAGGCCGCCTTAAGTCTTAGAAGCCTAGGCGGGCCTTAGGCTTAAAAAGGTGGGAAAAGACCTTTAGGCATTTTTTTAATATATTTTAAATATAACAAGGCTATTAAAAATATTAAAATGGTACATACCTTAAAAATATGTCCAAATATTTGCAATTGGGGCGCCTTTTCCATATGCATGAGTCCTCATCATATTATCACGCAATTACATGCAATCAAAATTCAAAGTAGTCAATAAAAAATAGAACAACAATATACCTGTTAATAAACAACAATATAGCTATTAATACACAATAATAAATAGCCCTAAAATTATCAACAACAATAATTTATATACTTATTAAAATTATCAACAGTAATAAACTTGAAAAATGAAATAAAAAATATACCAACCCTAAAATTATCAACAACAATATATACTTGTTAAAATTATCAACAAAAATATACTTGAAAATTGAAATAAAAAAATATACCAGACCTAAAATTATCAACAGTAATATATATATATATATATATATGTTCTTGTGCGGATTAGTCCGCATTTTAAAAATGCGGACCGGATATGTGTCACCTAACGGTGAGCCTAGAAATTATCGACTAAATTATAGGCACACTCGCTCTCTTTTCTGAGCTCACCGCCAGGTGACACATGTCCGGTCCGCACTTTTAAAATGCGGATTGGTCTGCTCTAAGAGCAGTACTATATATATATATGTCCTTGTTAAAATTATCAACAACAATATACTTGAAAAATGAATTAAAAAATATTCATGTTAAAAAGTATGGTGTATGTATGTTAAATAAAAAAGTATGGTTTAAATAATAAATATTCATGTTAAAAAGTTAGGGCTTGATTGAACTGATGAGGGACGATTAGGGATGATGAGGGATGATTAGAGCTGATGAGGGACGAGAGAGAGAACAAATGTTGTTATGGCTTGAGAGAGAGAGATGCTAGGGTTGAGGGAGAGAACAAATGTATGTTACGGCTTAGGTAGGGTTTTCTTTAGGCCTTTTTTTTGGGTTTGGTGTTCTGAACAGGTATGTTAGCTACGTCCTTTTTTTTATTTTTTATTTAAAAAAAAAAAGGGTATAAGTAAAACGACGTAGTTTTGTGGTAAAAAAAGCGCGTTTTAAAACGCGCATTAACTAAAAAAACCCGCATTTTTTCACACCTTCCTCCCCAAAAACGTTGACCATCGTTGACCGCCTCTTAATACACGCCTAGGGCCCAAACTCGGCATATCTAAAAAGTCCTACGTCTAGGTGCGTTTTTTAGGACACTGTAATTGACCCATGGATATTAGATTCTTTCACAACTTTGGGACATATGCCACACCACCCAAAGTGCGTTCCATCCCGTCGAACATTTTGAGTTTTATCATTCCCACACCTTCAGCGGTACACTTGTCACCATTAGGCAAAGACAATGAACATTTCTCATTTTCTTGGAACGTTTTAAAATATTCTCTCTTGAAGAAAATATGATTCGAAGATTTCGAATTGAATATCCAATCATTTTGAGATAGAGAGTTATCTTTGGAAACGGTGGGAGCATCTCCATAGTTTTTTTCTTCCGCATATGATATCGATGCACCATCAGAGTTATGTCCGTCCTTATTCAAATGACACAATCACGTTTGTTGACCTTTTTCACCACCCCTACTCACTACCACTAAATCCCCAGTGGGTGTTCATTCTCCGATTTTGACCTTGAACGAACATAGTTGAGCTTGAATTCTCTTCCCCTGAAGATTTCCTCGTCGCATGGGACAATAGAGTCAACTTCACCTCATCGATTTACAACGTATCTTTTTCATACAAAATGGTGGTGACTATGTTCTGTGTGAATCAGGTAAGAAGCAACAAGGCCCGATCTTTTTCCTTTAGCTTTACATCAACCTTTTTGAGTCCCATAAGGCATACTCATGTGATTTATAAGGTCCCCACCCTCCTCCATCTTCAAACGGTAAAGCTCCCACCTGAGATTGAGCTTTGTTACGAGACTCTTAGCTAGATAAATTTTTTCTAACGTTTTTCACAATTTTGCCGGTGTATCCTCATCAATGATGTTATTGATGATATATCATTTATATTGAGTTGTATCGTGCTCAAGCACCTTGACTCAACATCTTTCCAATCATCTTTTGTCATTTTTTCTGGCTTTCCATTTTTTCCTTTCAATGCCCGTGCAAGGCCTTATTGAACAAGGATGTTCTCCACCCTATTTTGCCAAAGTAAAAGCTACTTTTTCCATCGAATGAATCCACCTTGTATTGAATCCCAACATTTTTGGCCATGGTTAAATGTAAACATCCCAAGTCTTCCGAACACTAGCGGTTTAACAATAAAGTCTAAATACCATCTTTTTATCAAACACCTTGTGTAACCGGAGCTCTGACACCAATTGTTGTGCCTAAATACTGGCACCACAATCAATCAAATAGAAATAAATTGTAGATGGAAAAAGACAAGCACACACAAGAAAGACACATGAGATTTAACGTGGTTCACCTAATATAGGCTGCGTCCACAGGAAGGAGAGTTTAATTTCTCCTTGAGAATAAAACCGGTGTTTACAGACACTCACACTCTCTCAACAATTAAACTCCTCACTAAAAAGATATACACTCTTTGAATCCTCTCAAACTCTTGCACACTTTGTTTTTCTTGGCTTCCTTGGTGTTTGCTGTGTTTAATCCTTCTCAATAGGGTCCTATTTATAGTAAGCAATTAGCTTCCAATTGCCAACTTTGTTCACATCGGTTGCCAACTTGTTCTACTTGCCCCCATACATATGGAAACAACCCCACTTCAACATGTACAATAACTGAAAAGTTTCTTTCCGGATCTTCAACAGTCCACATGTCCAACATTAACAATGGATTGCCAAACTTTAATATCTCCCTATGTCAATTTTATGAAGAACTAAAAAGAGGATCAATAAGTGCATGATGGATCACTTATGGAGATGTGATAGTGGTTGGTTGGAAAGTGGCTTGCAAGCCCATTGGGCCAAGGGGGGTGCAGGGATCAAAGACTTTTAAGAGATTTCAATGAAGCCTTCATGGGGAAGTGGTTATGGAGATTTCTCACTAAGAAGGGGAGTCTTTAGAGAAGTGTGATTATGTTGGTAGATACAATGGAGGGAAGCATAAGCAAGAGATCGTTTTGGTATGGGGTTCTCGAAGCATATTGGTATAGGATGGAATAAATTCACTTTCTATTGGCGTGATGGTTAACGGGTAACTTTTGGAACGATATGTGGTGTTGAGAGCGACTTTTAGGGGCTAGATCTCCAAATCCAAGAGTGACCGCATGTGTTATTTGGCCAATTATATTACTGAAGTGGGGTGGAATCGATCTTGGAATCCTACATTCAAGCGGAATATCGAGGATTGGGAAGCTGACGCGATTAACGCTTTCTTTGGATCCCTATATGAGGCCAACATTTCTAAATGTGGTAGTTTGGGTTGGGGGAAGGCGGTCGGAATTTTGGGTGAAATCCTATTGGTCTACGAAACCACCTTGGTTTTTCCTCGAAAAGGGATTTGGAAGAGTAAGGTCCACGCTTTGAGCATTGCTCCATGAGTTTGCAACTAACAAAGTCAACAATTATTTCATACTGTTGAGACTGTAAGTTCAACATCGTCGGGAAATTATAGCCTTGCATCATAATATATGAGATCCTGGGGCCCGCCACCCCATAACCAATCAGTTTTGGGCAGGATGGTCCAATATTTAACACGGTATCAGAGCAGAAATTCATGGCCCAACGGTCCAATTACTCCGCATCACTCAATATAAATATGCCCACGTGTTAAACTGAAGTAATGCCACCCGTGAGGAGGCGTTTTGAGACCATAAGTCCCACATCGGGAAATTAAAGCCTTGCATCACAATATATAAGATCCTTGGCCCCTCCACCCATAACCAATTGGTTGTCGGTTAGATGCCCCAATATTTAATAGATGCCAAGAGTAAACTAAAAGAGAACCGATTGAAATCGCTCTTTAGAGGATGATGATCTCCAAACTTTGAAGAGTTATATTTGTGAATCAAGTGACAGTCACACATGAAGCCACAAACCACATATTCCAACATGTTATTACAAATTAAAAGTACTTCCTAGTTTGGTTGTAACAAGATCGATGGAAATATGAACATTACAGCAATAGAGAGGGGGCTGGACTGCACAAGAGGAAAAGGAGTTCTGCACCATTGCAGTTGTCTAAAAGATAATTGGATATCAAATAATATTGTAACCAAACAAAACCACCCAAACCAGCCTAGTTCTCAAACAAAACCACCATTGCAGTTGTCTAAAAGAGAAAAATATAGTTCGTGGAAAATGAGGATACAGACGGGCGACAACGGTGCCCCCCGCCAGCAAAGCAAGACAAGCTTTAGAATTCAGCACTAAAATCTTATGCTCTGATAATAAGGGAAGAAATGGAGATTAACACAGTCACCCCCAAAAGTGAGAGAGTATTGTTAAGATACACTCTACACCCACATATCATCAATACATATAATAGTGAATTAGGGTTACATGATATGGAAGATTACAATAATACACTGTAGACAAATTACTAAAATAACCTCATTATTTACTAACAATAGGATTTTCTTTGGCCAATATAAATATGTTATGGAAGAGTTCTCGTTTGGAGTGATCAGATTGGCTATATATAGATTTGTATATGTCTATATCTCTTCAGTTGCTTGGATTTTGGTCAAATGCATGATAAATTGTCTTTAAAATCAACCCATGATTCTTTTGGCTTGGTATTGGGCTGTGTTACAACTCCACAACCTTTATTGCGTTTTAATTTAACGAATTTTTGAACTATGCATGTACTTGTATAGTGGAATAGTTTGGTTTCTTAACCCTGTTTTGAACTTTTAAGCAATACAATTATGGGATTTTTATTCTTCTCCATTGTCTGTTATGTCCGTTGTCTAAATGAGAAACCAACTTTTGTGTGGTACCATGACATAAAATCGAAGAGATTATCATGTCTTGGTCCTTCTGCTTTCTCTCTTTTGTTTTATATCAAATGAGCACATCCTGCAATCTTTGTTTCATTTTTAAATATTTCCTAACTCATACAAAAATCAAAGTACGTTTTGTCTACTCATCTATCTTTTACTATCGTAATTGAAATTGTGCTGATAATTCATAAATGGGAGCTTAATTAAAATGGAATGTCTATTATTGAATTGAGTGAGGGCTTTAGAAAATACATTTACCTAAAACTGTGGGTGGGCTGGAAAATAAATGATGCTATAATGGTACGTTAGAAAAAAGTTATGTGAGTGCATCCTGGGTGTATATTCTCATAGATAGTTCTTGCAGGTACAAGTTAGGGTTTTGCCCAAACGGTCCGGATTGCCGTTACAGGCATGCAAAGCTGCCTGGACCCCCACCTCCAGTGGAAGAAGTCCTTCAGAAGATTCAGCATCTGATGGCGTACAATTATGGCAACTCAGGCAGGTTTTTTCAAAATCGGAACACTAATTATTCTCAACAAACGGAGAGACCTTCATTTCCACAAGGCGTCAATGGTGCCAATCTAGTTATAAAACCTACCGCAACAGAGCCCCCTAATGTGCAGCAGCAGCAGCAGCAAGTTCAACAGTCCCAGCAACAGGTCAGCCAGGCTCAAGTACAAAATCTTCCTAGTGGTGAGCAAAATCAAGCAAGTAAAACTGCAATACCCTTGCCTCAAGGAGTATCTAGGTGTGTTCAGAGTTCTAAGGTTTTCAATTAGTTATGTAAATCACTAATTGTACTTAAACGTGAACATCATTTGAGAGGCCTTTCCTTATATGAGTTGTAATTAGTCTCTTCGGAGTTCAAACTCGAAACCATAATTGTTTTACACACATTTAGTTCTTTACTATTTTGGTGGTTGATGTATGAATCTATCTTTTCAGGTCCTTTTCTTTTCTTCTCTTTTTGTTCTTACGTTGTCGTGGAGGAGAATTTATGTTATTTAGACTCTGATCAGCCTTTGCAGGAAAAAATAAAATAAAATAAGATAGATTATAACAGCATAAACTTATCTCCTTGTTATATCTTGACCCATTTAATGTTTCTAAAATGCTCCAAAGTTTTAATTAATATCAAGGATTATTATGATATTCTCCAAATTTTCTCTCTCTCTCTCTCTCTCTCTCTCTCTCTCTCTCTCTCTCTATCTATCTATCTATCTATCTATCTATGTTTATATATATATATATATATATATATATATAATAATGCTCTTGTGCGGACTAGTCCGCATTTTAAGAATGCGGACCGGACATGTGTCACCTAACGGTGCACCTAGAAATTATCGCCTAAATTATAGGCACACTCTCTCTCTTTTCTGGGCTCACCTCTAGGTGACATATGTCCAGTCCGCATTCTTAAGATGCGGACTAGTCCGCACAAGAGCAGGACTGTATATATATATATATATATATATATATATATTTGGAGGCTTTTTTTGGGAGTGTTGTGAGAAATCACCAGGTTTGGATGATTTCATATTGGATTTTTTAGGAAATGTCAGATGTGGTTAGAGAGGATCTTATTAGTTTCTTCAATGCCTTTATTTAGGACGGGGTAGTTAATACTCGTGTTAATGAAGCATACATTAGTTTCATCCCAAAGGAATGTGATTCCTTGAAATTGAAAGACTTTAAGCTTAAGCAATCTCGTTTCTAGCATGTATAAATTTTTGTCAAAAGTCTTATCAATGAGACTAAGGGAGTTTTTGGATGAGACCAGTTTAAGAAGTGAAGGGGCGTTTGTTAAAGACATACACATTTTGGATTTGGTTTTGATAACTAATGAGAGGATAAATAAGAAAGAAGATGTAGTCTTTAAAATAGATTTTGAGAAGCATACGCTCACCTAGATTGGGTCCTTGATTTTCTTCTTGTGAAATAGGAATTCTCGACCTATATTATAAAGTGGATGAAAGGATGTTTGTGCTTGGCCAGTCCCCTCCCTTCCTTTTCACCTTAGCAGTGGATTTTCTACTTGTACAGAGAGCCGGTGATCAATGAGTCTTAAAGGTAGAGTGGAGATTTCTCATCTCCAATTTGTAGGTGACACTATTTTTTTTTGCAAGTTAGGAAAAGAAATTAGGAATCTGTTAGACATCCCAGAGTTACAAATTAGGAATTTCCGATTTGCGTACCTAAATGCTGCATTCACGCACCAGAACATGAAACCCAACTTTGAACCATGTTCATACTGGGAATGATGCTAGAGGGCGATAACTGACCTTACAATGCATGATGTATCTCGATGTTTCAGTGAAATTCATAGCCGTGATCTTTTTAACCATAAAAATCTTCATCGACGAGAGCTCTCAACCATGTATCGCACATGCTCTGGTCCCTTGGATTGAAGGTTTTGTTGCTGTTGACTGTTGTAGTTAGTTGAAAGGAACCCCCTCCCTTTTTTGGGTGGGGGGATGCCGAAACGCGGAAAATTTCTGAAGTTGGGTGCTGGTTGTAGATTCTTTTTATTTTTATTAGAACCAAGGAGCTAAAGTCTTCTCGAGTCACAAGAAAAGTAGATAATAAATGTATTAAAATTTGAGTGCCAGAGAAAGTGGCGGTCTTGAGTAAGATTCAATTGGGTCTTTAAGTACATGTTTTCACACTAAAAAACAGTGCTCAAAGCCACAAGTCTTCTAAAGTAGATGATAACTCGATTAAAATTAAACGCTAGATAAAATGGTGGTGCTGTGTCATACTTAAATGGGTCTTTTAATACAAATAGACTTTTACAATTCTCAATACAAGTGACTAAAAATTAGACTCCTTCAATTTTCAATAAACGCAAGAGGAATAGATATTAAAGGAATAAAAAAATGTTAATGGAAGAAAGAAGCTATAATGGAATGATAATATGCAAGTTATTATTATTTAGGACTTTTTTATTTAGTGTTTTTTTTCTTGAAAATAAATTTATAGCTGTAGCACTTTATTTTTATAGTCTCGTAGTATTAAATTTACAATTTAGGTTTTTTAGCTATGGATTTAAATCATTACAGAGGTAATTAGGGTTTTATTGAAATAACCCCCTACAATAATGCCATATTTTGACATACCGCCCTTCCCCAAGATGAAAAATTAGTCACAACCTCCCCAAACCAAACAAATGTTACCTGCCGTTAAAAGATCCTCCTTTGTATATTTAACTTGCCCCCCTCATTTTACCAGGAAATGCCATCTTTCCCCCCTTCATGTCATCCCCCAAATTCTAAAACCCTAACCCTAAATTCTAAAACCTAAAAAAGTTACCATAGGTTGAGTCCCAACTTTTTTGTTATGCTTTTTCCAGTGAGGATTGCCCGGGTGAGATTAGAGAGATTGAGAGCACTATGCGTGAAATGAGGAGAGAGTGGCGACGGCTATATGCGGGGAGGGGCGAGGAGGTCGTAGTCAGGGCCCATGATGAGGTGGGAGAAGATGGAGGGAAGGAGGCGACATCGGCGGTGCTAACATCTATGTCGGTGAGGTTTAGATCTTGGTGATAGGGAGGGGGGATGGAGAATGTGGAGAAGGAGTGAGAGGAGAGAGATGGGTCTGCGAGGTGGAATGAGATCATGTGGGGTGATGATATGGAGAATAGTTGGAATACCATGGCTTTGTGGTTAGAATCAACCGGTAGAATGGGGATTGGGTTTTGGGTTGGAGTTGGAGGGGGGACTCCATGGATGTTGATGCAAGTTTTCTTGTCGCTCTCTAATTTTTTTTTTTTTTTTTTCGTGGTGGGGTGAGGGGGAAGGGGTCCATGGATGATAATGGTCCCAGCTTAGACGGGGTTCCAATTTTTGCCGGTCAATTGAAGTTAGCAACCGGATTAATTGTGACTATGGAAAAGAATTAAAAAATTGGAACTCCATCTAATGACTGCAAAAAACCCGTCTCAAACTGTGGTAATTTTTTTTGGCTTTAGAAATTTAGTTAGGGTTTTAGAATTTGGGGAAAGAAAATGAAGGAAAAAAAGAATAGAACATTTTTGTCCAGATAAAAGGGGGGGGGGGAGTCGAGATACACAAAATGTATATTTTTAAACGACAGGTAATGCTCGCTTGATTTTGGGGGGTTATTAATAGTTTTTCATTTTCGGGGGAGGTTTTTTTTTTGTTAAAATATGGCATTATTGCAAGGGGTTAAGTATAAAAAGCTCCCCAAATTAATGACTTTGAATCTTCCTTGTTAAAATATACATTGCAAAGCAGTTACTATGACATTTGTGTATATATTTAACTAAATAATAAAAAAATATTATCAATTCTCAATTGTGCCTAGATGCACACAGGATTAATGCGACCGATTATGAGTTACAAAACAAATTGCGATCCAAAATAGGGTTCCCACTACCGGATGAGGTATGGTACCACGTACCTAGTATTAAAGCGACCCACGATCAGGTAACATTGGGACATCATAATCTTACTTATTATGGTGTGGTGTCTGAGTTAAAGATTAAGTTGGATAAAAGCATGCTTTTGAATATGTAGAAGAAGAGTGGCTTAGAAAAAAATGGTGGTGGTGGGATGTGAGGTGGGGCAATGGCCTTCAAGTTTTTTTTGGGAGGAAACAGGGGGAGGGGAATCCTTTAGCATGACTTTTGGAACCTCATTTGAGATGAAGTGAAGAAAATGCTAGGTGGGTGGAAAAAGAGTTTTCTATCCAGGGGGTGGATTGACTTTGATCCAAGCGGTCTTGAGTAGCCTTCTCGTGTATTTACCTATTTCAATTCAATTTTCTAATTAAAGTCGTGAAGTTGATTGAGAAAAGAATGAGGGCTTTTTTGGGAGCGTGGTGACGAAGTTAGAAAGAATACCCTGGTAGATTGATCGATCTTTGGTTACTAAAGAAAAACAGTTTGGGGTTTTAAGATTGAGAATCTAATAACATAAAACAAAGCTCTTTTGGGCAAGTGGTTATGGTTTGTGGCTTTCCTAAGGGAATCTTGGGTACTTTGTTATCAAAAGCTTCTATGTGTTGAACAACAATGGGTGGGATTCTAATGTGACTAGGAGGGGACCTATATAAGTTCATGGACTTTCACTTCATAAGGCCTCAACTCCTTCCTTTCTCGTGTAGCATTTGAGATGAGGAATGGTGATTCCATTAGAGGACAAGTGGCGAGGTGATACTTGTGTTGATCATCGATTTCCTTAGTTATATAGAGTATCATTGAATTAAAATCAGCTCATTTCATCCGCGACTTCTCAAAATAATAATTTTAGTTTGGAACCTTTCATTCCAAAGAATCTTAAAGACAATGAAATTGAGGAGTTGGTTTCCTTGCTCAACTTGTTAGATGGGTTAAGGTTCGTAGAGGGATTGAGGGATGAAAGGAGAGGGACGTTGAGTGCGTAGGGGTTCTCTTGCAAATCTTACTTTAATTATCTTCTTTCCTTGTCACATTATAATTCGCTTGCAACGTTTACATTTATATGGACTACTGGTATTCTTATCTTTGAAAAATCTTGAATTTCTTTCATTCCAAATTAGCCCAAAATTAGCCAAAACTATGTATCTCTATAAATAATGATGTTTTTTCTTCTTAGCACGAGCTACGATCTCAATCAAGAATAAATCTCTACCATGCCTATGGAGAGCCCCTCACAATCCTAAAATTCCTTCATCACTTTCCACCAAATGAAGGAAGCCACTTTACAACGAACCAACATGTGATCTTGATCCTCATTTAGTTGAAACATAAGACTCACCAATTAAGAGATATGTACCATTTTGGTCTCATAGTTAAATCATTGCATTGGTGTTTACTGTTCCATGGGCCACTAGCCATGAAAAGACTTGCCAAGAAAAGGAAAAAGTAACGGGAGAAAATCAAATTTGCAACAACAAATTGGGCTTTTGTTTCACCGCTATTTGGACAGTTACAATTGTCTTTCTTAACTCTTAGCTTGGAATGTTTGTATTTTATGAGACTTATGTGCAGCTTTCGTGTTTTATCTCAAAGTTGCATAGTTTTTTGTTAGGTTGTTGGTGGACTGTTTGTCCCCTGCTTTTGCCTCTTTTATCTTTAATGAAATGTTTGTTCTGATATATATATATATATAATATATATATATAAAGGTCGTTCTCTTCAAAGTTTTTATATATTTATTTGTATCTTGTTTTTAATTAAATAAATGGTGGTTTAGTTATGATAATAAATTATGATACTGAAACTGGTAGAAATATGTTGATTACATATAGTTTTGGTGCAGGGTGGATGAAGAAAGCTTATCTAACTACTCATTATCTAGTAGAGAACTTAGTATTGCATTTCAACATTTCTTTCTTGTTAGGTTACTTTGGGATGATTTATTATATTTTTAAAGATTTGAGGTTTTGACAAGGTTAACCAATTTTGTTAGGTAGCTGTACTAGGGAGGCAAAGATGTTTCTTGCTTGTACAGCTGTGATGATAGTTATCAGGGGTTGTCCACTATCTTTTATGTGCACGCTTGTGTATGTTATACGCACTTCATTTTGGACTATATATTTTATGATTTTATCAGAAGCAAGTGATTTTTTGTAAAGAGAAGTAAATCGTAACAAAGGTACGGTGGATGAATACTGCCAAAATAATTCTGTTAGAACAGAACAGCATGCGAAAGTTAAAAGTTACTGTAAAATAGTAGTAAACATCCCTCCCCCCAAACAACAACTTATAAACAATATTCCCCAATTACTTAAGTGGTGTCCGTTGGTTAGGGATGAAATGTATTTTCAACTATGCAGGTTAAATTTGGTTCACTATAAAAGTTGCATATTTATAGCGTTTGCATTCACAATTCAAAACAAACAAAAAATTAATTTCAAATATCTGAAGCACACATTTAACCATTTTACTTTTAACCGCAGTTAATAATATTTCACCGTAAACAAAACAGACCCTAAAAGTGGAATCATTAGAGAAGAACTTTGGAAGTTACTGCCCATAATAGAAACTAAGAATTTGAGTTTCTTCCCACTTCTCAATCCTATTATGTTTTTCCATTCCTTTCTCCCCCAATACACCAGCTTATGCTATTGAAATACATGTCCACTAATATATGATTTTCTTCCTATGTCAAAGAATGGCTCGATCAGTCATAAGAAACTCGTACCGTCTCTTTGCATAAACACCCAACCTTTTCCTAAAGGTAAATCGTAAAGTTGCAATGGATTGCTTTCTTGGATTCAAATTTGTTGGCTCTTGGAATTTCTCTTTCGATAGAACCTTAAATGATCTCGCGACAGCTGAGTTCATTTTATAACTGGAATTGAGGGAGTTCATCTTCATGTAGGGGTGGACGATAAGAGAAAGTGGGTTTTGGATGAAAAAGGCTTCTCTTGTAAATGCTTTTTCAACTTTCTTTGTGATTATGCATCTTTTCTTTTGTTTGCTCTATCTAATTTGATTTGGGCAGCCGGAATCCCTTCCAAAGTTAGGGTTTTTGCGTGGTTGGTTGCGATGTGTTGCAAAGGAGGAGACCTTTTGAGTACCGGATTGGTGTGACCGACCTTTTAAGTACCGGATTGTTGTGGACTTTTGTAAAATAGTAATGAGGACATTGGCCACACCCCTCTTCATCGTTTGCATGCCGCCTTCTTTTGGAAAAAAATATTTTGGGAACTGAACTTGGTTGATTGGGGCATTGCCTCAAAACCAATCGACACCTTATTTTGGAAACTGGAGGCTTTGGGGAATTCGTGAAGTTTGATCGTCTTTGGAGATGCCCAGTTTTGTGGATTTTTTGGTATATATTTGGTTAGAGCGGAGCAATAAATTTTTTGAAGACAAAGGAGAAGACAAGAAAGCATTTGGAAAATAATTAAATTTATGCCTCTGTTTTGGGCCACGATTTTTGAACCTTTCGAGAAGACTTTTCTTTCCTGGAAAAATTATGTTATTTAGTTTGAAGGTTCTGTTGATGTTTGATCAACATGGCATACCCTTTTTTTTGCTTTGTTCTCGTGTTAGTGGACTGCTAGTCCACTATGATATGGCATTTATCGCTTAAATTTATGTTTTGAATAAATCCTTTTTGTTTCCAATAATAGAAATTAAGGGGAGAGGCAAGATTTTGGTTTCTTGGTCATTTTGCCTCTACGGAATCGGGGTCTTCGTATTAGAACCCATTCTGTAAATTACCTTGGAATTTTATCATTTGGAAGGAAATTTAATGATAGGGAGCTATAAACCTATGTTTCCTTGCTACTTTCATTGATTCTTTTTGAGTCTTGGGTCTTTGCCTCTTTAGATAAAGGGTTAAATTGGAAAGCCCTTCAATAGAGTTTTCTTGTAAATCTTTATGCGAGTCTTTGTTGGATTGACTTCTTGCTCAAATTATGACCTTATAAAATGGGTTGGAAGGTGGGAAATAACCCATATACAAGTTTGTGCACGATTGGCTATTATGGAGAAAGATTATTTAGTTGTGATTTTATTCGACAAAAAATGATATATTTTAAATTATCTCCTCAGTGCGTTTTGAGCAAAAAATTTGGTGAGAGGGTCCTTTGAGACAATGTTGTTGTGGAACTTGGATTGGTCGGGGCTCTTCCAACATTGTGGTATAATGTTCTTGTAACAAAGTGGCTTGTTTCATGTAATGAGTTGAATGAATAATGTTTGTGGAGATTTGCGACATTAGCTTTGGCTTGGGGCGCATATAGTTAGAACGAAAAGACATAATTTTTTAGGATAAGTGGCCGTGCGTGAAGGAGCTGTTTATAGGTGCAATAAATAGGATCCATATGGGCTTCCACTTCAAAGGCGTTTAAGGAATGGGATGCTTCCAAAGAATTTTTGGTTTTCTTTTCTTTTTTTAATGTAAACGCACCGGAAATAACACACATGAAAAGAGATGGGACTCCAAATGGAACTCAAGATCTCATATCATCTCCTTAATAAATGTAATGTGCTCCCGGGAGTTACACTATAAAGGTAGAACTGTATAAGGGAAGGAATGAGACTCCCAATAGAACTGAAGATCTCATATCATCTCCCTAATATGGAAATAAGATAGGTGGAAAGCAATGAGAGTCCCAATAGAATTCAAGATCTCATATCATCTCCCTAATAAATGTAATGTGCTCTCGGGAGTCAAACTATATAAAGGTGGAACTGTACAAGGGAATAATGGAGAACTTTTGAGATTATGATGATGTCATAAGTGATGTCATCCGAGATGGGCCTCAATCATGACATCATTACAGGCTACTTTAGAATCCTTTAAAAATATTGATGAATAAATAATCCTCATTTCTCATGCAACCACATGACTCTACCCCCTTAGAAAAGTGGTACTGGGGTAGAATTCAAAGTTGATGTGCTGAAGTATGGCCTCAGAGATTTAGGTTTCCTTGGACTCAAGGTGTCTTGCCCAACGGATAAGAAAATGAATACATGGGCTTGCGGGTGAGTCAATTTTCTCTAGCGCTAAACGCCCTTAAACAAATTTAGTGTAAGAGCGTGGTTCCCATGGGATGCACATGAGGTCTGTGACCGTTAACATATGGTGGACTTGTATGTCGGTGAAAGGCAAATCTCGTATGCATTCTTCCCACTACAACGGATGTCGGAGAAGGGGCCGAAGCGACACATGCAATATATGATGCTTCCCATGGAGCATTTCTTGCGGAAATAGACCATTATTTGGTTGCTCGACTGAATAACGAGGCGACATTGATGAGAATCAATGACTCATTTGTCCGATGAGTACATATACTGAATGCTACATATATTGAATGCGGTTACTGACATTGACGTGAATGTATGGTAAAAGCGAGTGATGGACTCAAAAGTCGATGTGATCTCAAGACGATCTACATGGTAAAAGCCTAGTGAAACAGTTAACAACATTGTTGAAGGCAAACCTAGTTGATGGAAATGACATCCCAACTTCGAGAATTGTCAGGTACCAAGCAACAAAGGAGATCACTGACAGACTTCGATTGACGATCTTCGTCTGGATATCAGTCTAGGTGGAAATTTGTAGCGAATAATGAAGGAGCTTCCGGTGAGTACTCCATAAATGATCAATGAAGGGAACATCGCGATCAAAAGTGATACTATGGAGGCAGACAATCTCCTGTAAATAGAAAGCGGCCATCGAGGATGCATCAGAAGTTCGCGTACAAGGTATAAAACGAGCCATCTTTAAGAACCTGTCAACGACGACGAAGATGGAGTCAAACTCACGCGATGATTGTGGAAGGTCAACGATTAATCCATGGAGACATCGTGGTCGCTCTAGATTTGGCAGAGGAATGTATAAACCAGTGTTGGATTGTTGGCTCTTGGCGGTCTGACTCATTGGCGTCCCTCATGATCTTCCCTGGACGTAGAATGTGGGGATATAGAGGGCCGTGCCTTTGAAGAGGAGCCCATCCTGAAGTAAATATTTCTAGAAAATCCCATGATGGCTTAGTTATGGGACCACTAAACAATCGAAGCATGAAGGCCCAAACCTTGTCAAATCCAAAAATAACACTGCGAATGGTGGTTAGGATGTGGGCCTGTTGGCTGAAAGCATCAACAACCTTAATCTTATTTAAGGGCTTGTACTGAAGGTGAAATGTGTATTTATGCATAAAATTGGCCAGTGAGGTATTAATGGCTTCGTGGTTGGACTTAATCATGGTATCTAGGGTGCGATTCATGGCCAAACTGATGCTGGTGTTGGTGGGTTGGACGAGGCCCATTGGTGGCCATTTGAATGAGAGTGGACTAGATAGGTTGGCACACACAATGGGTGGTTGGCACACACAATGGGTGGTACGGCGTCACAAGATGTTTAGGACTTCAGGTCAAGTGCTAATGTGGGGGGGGGAGGGGGGGTATAAAGGAGCGATGCCCAGAGGTTCTGTATTAGGATATCGGGGTACAGGGGAAATGGTGAAAATTGATAAGGTTCTAGATTATGATGTCATCCTGTTTCTGATAAAAAACTGTCACAACTGTTCACTTTTCTCGATGTGGCCAACCTTGCATAATTTGTGTCCTTGAAGGAACCCTAACTTTCTAATCCTGTTATAGAATTGAAGGAAAATATGGGGAATTCACTATCGAAATAGATTTGCAACAGATTGAACAGAAGAATTATTAACCCAGATCCTTTTATCCGAAAATTCATGAGACTTGGAAAGCCATCCATAATAGTAAGGAGTGACACGAATCATCAAACTCTTGATCATTAAGATAGTAGGCAGCTTCGAGACCAGGTTTTGTAGCATGACTCAGGCTTGGGAATCAATTTCTCATTGTTAGTTCTGCTCTTCCAGAATATGTGGCAAGTTTATAGAGTTAATTTTCTAGTGAAATGAGTCATGCATAGCGTAGGTGTTTCAAACTGCCCCCCATCCTTATGGTGGTGTTAGTTTGTTGGGATTACCGTAGTTAATATTTTTTTTGGGGAGGGAGGGGTTGCTCTCATTCCCATTCCATTGGAATAAGAATCCAATTTCTGATTGTTGTCGATCCTGACCACGAGCATGACTTTGAAAGGTCTTATCTTAAGTATTGAATTGCCATAAAGTTTGGGCGAATGAAGATTTGGTTTAATTTAAAGACTCTATGAAGGAAGAAGGCCAGGAGGACAGGTGTAGACAGCAAGGGAACACATCTTTATATATTAGATAGAGTATAAGATTTTGGATTTTGGTTTAATATTAGTCAATGCATCAATTGTAACTCTGAAGGTGTAAAGAGTCACATAACTGATCTGGTGATTCTTTAAATGATATACGTGCCACTGTCTTTGTTGGAAATTGGTTAAAAAGAGAGTCTCGCATTCTAAAATTTCAGTTGACCATTATAATGTGTTTGCTATTTCCTGAACTTTTATGAGATCCCTATAAACTTCCATGCCACTTTATGCTTCCTGTTTGTCTGAGTTTGAATCGAACAGCAATGTTTTCATTTCAGTGACAGTGGTTCAGCAGATTGGCTTCTGATAGTTTATGTGGTTCTGTATTTTTTTTTGATCATTTTTTGTCTCTATGATATCTTAGAGAATCTCACTCATTCTTCGATGCTTTGCGTGAATTTTCTCATAATCAATAATAGTTTTGTTTTTTATAAAAAAAAAATTCATACCGAAAGAGAATATTATCGACTAGCCTCTGATGCTGGTGACAAAGATGTGGCCCTGAATGGTTGTTATTTTCCTCAATGCTAGTTCTTAGATACCGATGATGGGTCCACATGTGTCTTGTATGTGATCCGAGGCGGGGTTTGTGAATGTATATTGAATCAGAGATCAGAAGCTAGGTCAAGTTATTGGAAGATGCGTTGTTTTTTATGGATACTGATTTCATTTCTTTGCGTATCCCAACTATGATCACAAATTTGTGTAACTATCAGTCTATTCCACCTTACACATTCTTCAACCTATCTTTAGTTATTTTTCTTTCAGTTATTCAACATAGTTTTAGGTGTTCTCATAATTTTTTGTTGCTAGCGTACTCCTTACTTTTTCACCCTTGAAAATTAGGTATTTTATTGTCAAAAGTTGCAACCGTGAGAATTTGAATTTATCAGTACAACAAGGAGTATGGGCTACTCAAAGGAGCAATGAGGCTAAACTAAATGAAGCTTTCGATACTGTGGAAAATGTTATATTGATCTTTTCAGTCAATCGGACTCAACATTTTCAGGTGGGTTGAAGATTTAATATCTCGTGTGCTGTGCAAGTCACACTACAAATTAGTTGGTTCAATTCCACATAACTTTGCTAAGTGTTGAGGGAATTCCATGTTAGACTAAGCTTTGCCTTCAATCTTGTCTGATGTGTTCAGTATGAGTTTGTTTGTGGTTTTCTAGGGTTGTGCAAAAATGACATCCAAAATTGGTGGCTCTGTCGGTGGAGGGAATTGGAAGTATGCACATGGAACTGCACATTATGGGCGGAATTTCTCTGTCAAATGGTTAAAGGTACATTTCTTTTTGTTATTATAATTTTTCTTTGATAGGAAAGATGAGATTATTTCAAATTCTTCATAACAAATACATCACAAGAGGATGACCAGAATTCCACCGACAAGATAAAAAAGGTAAATGAAAGAAAAATATATTTTATCCATCCCCCTAACAATTACAAAAGGTTCGCACCCCAATTATCCCTCGTTATTGAAAGACTATAAATCAAAAACTCAGGAAGGAAGCCAAAAGAGTTGATCTGTATTTAATTCTATCCCACACCACCTCCCTATGCTCGTGTTTGTTTTCGAAGATCAGTTCAATTTCTACCATATTTCCCAAACCAGAGCCAACCTGGCACATGTCCACAAGTTCTTTGCCTCGCTAATTTTCAAAAAAAGATAATGAAAAAGGACCGTGCCACAGTTGCAGTTCCTCATGATTTAGGATTACACCCATCACCCTAAATACCTCAAAAATTTAATTCCAAAACCATCACAAAAATGGGCAACCCACATTCAAATGATTGCACTATTGCCTCCCTTTTTTGTGTAAGACATGCCATGATGGGGGCATAAGGTGTACCAACTATTGGATCTCCTCTAATAACCATGCATGTACCTGACTTTTAGAGGAAACTTCCACCTTCCAAATAACTTTGGGAGGCTCAAAAGGAGGTTTTGAGGGACTATCCATCAAGCTTTCAAAGAGAAGTTCCGAAAAGATAGCGGGAAGAAAATCCCACCCACCCTCTTTGATCACTCACCCCCAATTACATTCATTATCTCTCAACATAGCTAGGAAGGATAAGGCCAATCAAATTCTCTTGTAATCAAGGTTTCTTTGAACGACAGGTTCAGAAGAGACGTCTATTGAGTTCCGAAAATTCGATCAAAACAATGGATAAGTATTGATTAGATTACAACCTATATAAGCGACGATATAAAGAGGAAAAAGTTCAATTATCGCCCCGAACCTCTTCCCAGAATGAACTCTATTCCCTTCCCCACTCAAGAATCTAGCCTAAGACCGCAAAAGATTAAAGGCTTGGAAAATAATTTTCCAGAGTCTACGATGGGAACACCTTTCAATGACACAAGAATCCCATTTAACGGAACCTCCACAACCACTTGCCTAAAAGAGCCAAATTCCTCGTGAGAAGGTTACCCATACTGGATCCTTATTTTCTTTCTCACCTAGACTCCACCCACCTTACAGCCTGCCAAATGATCCTTTTTATCTTCCTAGAAAATTCCTTATTAAACCCTCCAACCTTTTAAATTGAAGGATTATTTCCATTTTCTAAGATGACCCTTTCCTTCCATATGGTAATCTTTTTAGTTTGCCATTTTCTGTACTATATTAATTACCAACTTAAAGTTCTCTGTGGTTTAGAAATGTTGCTGTCATGATAAAATGTGACTCCGTTTATCTGATAGATTTGAATAGGAGATATCAGAAAGGGAAGTGTTGATGGAGTTCAGCCCCCTACCACCTCACGTTTCCTTTCCGTGAGCAGTGTTTCACTTGTCAATACAACATGCTTTCTAGGGATGAGTTTTAGTTTACAATCAGGCATAGAACTGCCTATTGTACATGTTCAGAAAGTAATTTGACTTCCTATATGTTTTAATTTTTTCAAGATTCAGTACATTGCGCATCATATATACTCATGTTATTTGGTTGTCCTGAAAATCAATTTAATTTCGTCATCCTTCTCTCATCTTTTGGATTTTTTAATGTTACTTTCTCCTTGTTTGATGATTCTCCAACGTAAAATGGCAATCTGGGAAGCCGACCAAGAAAAAAAGCTACCTTTGTAGGTACAAGAGAACTAAGACAGTCTACGAACTTCTATCTTCTGTTTATATACCATTCTTCGCTTAAAGCTTTCACTCCCTAATGAACTTATTTATTTAGGCTCCGTTTGGTTGTCCCAAAATTGTAAATTGTCCCATTTATAAATTGGTCAATTTACAAATGGATTCATTAATTGTGTTTGGTTTCATTAATAAAATGATTCATTAACTGGCCCATTTTAGCTCCAATGTAAAATCTGAAATTGGAGCATTTCACAAAAAAAAGTGAAATGCATTAATTTGAAATAGGGGCCACAGAAAGTTCATTCGGTTGCTCCTCCCTCCCACCCCCAGTCTCTCTCTCTCTCAATTCGTTTTTAATTTTTTTTTGTGATTGAATCTTAACGTATCAACATAAATTTCAGATTACCAAACATCGCCTAAAATTGGATTTAAACTCATTTCAAATCCCCTCATTTACAATTCACTAATTCACAATGAACCAATTTACATAATCAAGCAATTTGTGAAACCAAACTGGGCCTTGTTTTTTTTGACATATAAAAATATCTCAGGGTGTCTTAGTTCTCTTTCTAGTCTATGAATTTATTTCTTTCATTTTGTTCTACATAAACTATAAGCTATACATCATTATTCACTAATTACCGCTCTGCCTATCTCGTATTACATTTTACTTTTTTGCTTCCATGTTTGCCTAACAAATATGAGCACACCACTGTGTCCCTTGCCAGTAAATTAATGAACATAAATCCCCCTGTTTTTAATTATTCTTTATAAATATACATGTTATTTGTTTTATGACCCTGGATCCAATTCTTTAGGACTTCCGAATGATCCAAGGTAGGATCTCAATTGTATAAACCCAATTTATATCAAACTATTTAATGCTATTTGTTCAATTTTTTGGATAAATCCTGATCTTCCTTGGTTGGGGTGAAATTTATTTCACCTAAGTGAAAGCGATTTTTTCATTCAACTTGAACAGGTATAAAAATATTTACTTCCACCTAGGTGACAAATATTGCACCCCGAACCAAATGGGGCTCATAAAACGAAGCTTGGTGATTGAATTACTGACAATCACATTACCTTGATAAGGACAGCTGATTTTCTGGTATCAAACCCTTTGAACATTGCATTAAATGTTTATTTAGGAGACAACACGAGGCATACATTTCTTGTTTTTTTTGTAAATTATTTCTGTTCAGTAGTAAATTGTAAGAATTGTTATGACATGGAAATGAATTACATTAACTTTTATGCAGCTTTGTGAACTGTCCTTTCATAAGACTCGACACTTGAGGAATCCATACAATGAGAACTTACCTGTGAAGGTACTGGCTCTGCCCTTGTGTCTATACTCATTCTTATGACATTATATGATAGTGTTTTTTCCTCTTGAAATATATTATTTGAAGAAAATAGAGACTAATACATGAAATGAAAGGCGTTCAAATGTGTGAAATAATAGTTCCTTGTTCAAAATTATCGCTTAATCTTCACGACAATAGCACCCAAACAACTACTATAACTCAACAAAGCTTCCCTCAACTACATAGGATTGGGTGCTATTGTCGTGAAGATTAAGCGATAATTTTGTTGAGTTATAGTAGTTGTTTGGGTGCTGGGAAAAAATCATACAAGTCTAATCTCATTCAAAAACTGAGAAAGATATATAGTACTGAATACACATTTGGCAGTGGGTAATTATCTGATTTAATTCCACTTTGGGAATGTTAAGTTAGGAAAGCAAAAGAACCACAAAAGATATTAAAAGAGAGACTAGCAATCAAAAGTTGAAATTGAAAGCACAAACAAATGATTGTGTCAAAGTAATGAGAAATAAAACCACACCTTTGCTTTGTCAGTGTGTTGTGCATGTAAATAAATTAGTAATTTACACTTCCAGTTCAAGTATTTTACAGTCCAATCATTTTGTTTTGGAAATTGAAATAAAGAAAATCCTTCTAGGAAAAGCGGGCTTGGGGTTAATACCAGACCTGAAATGTTGGGTGGTGGTGGTGGAGCACGTGAACCTCCATTATGGTCTTGTAAAAAAGAAGTGGAAGTGTGTGGTGGTGAGAGGTTTTTACTGCATGCACAATAAGAGAATTGATATTTGAGGGAAAATGAATTTGGAGTAAATTGCAGACTATAAATAATACGAGTTGATGGTCCGGGTGGTATAACCTGCTGGTTTGGGTTGGGTTGTAGAAAATTCAGTGTATGGTGGTGAAGAGTTATCATTGTCTGAACAACTTTAACATGGTAAAAAAAGTAATAGCTATTAAAAGAGTTGTTAGCATTATTCTTATTGAACTTCTTATACAGATAATAAACTGTAAGAATTGTAATTAGTTTTTGTCTGTATGAAGCTCCTCTCTCCAAATACAAGCAACTTCAAAGTGAACTGAGCCAAATATATGTTGTAAGCTAGAACTAAAATGGGATATTCGTTAAGGGCTTGTAAAGGATAGCTATGGTTTATGAGTTGTCAATTGGTGAAGATAGTTAGTTGCACAATGGTTACTTGTGGAATTGTCTCCTTGAGCTTAGATTTTCTCCGCCGGATTTTTTTTGGTGGTTGGGGGTGGGGAGAGGTGGGGGATCCTATATTCAGCAGCTCTGGTAGGGCTTTATTATAGGGAGCCAAATACATGTGCGTGTGCATATGGGTGCATCACTTTATAAGTTGTATTTAAAATCAATTCTGAACAAGCATCTCTAAGCCATTCTGGGCTTCCAGTGCTTGCTGAGCTCGTTCTCAGATATGATCTTGCAAATATGTTTCCCATAGGATGTTAAAAATAAGACTATATGAGCCATCAAATACATGAACTTAAGCGAATGTATCTACTTGCTTATATTGTCGTGAAGAGACCTTGCTATGTTGGTCCCAATTACACTATATAAATTTCATTGAATAATTGATCCCTATGCTGGAGCTGGGATACGAATTAAAAGTTGTTTGGACTGTTTTGATATCTTAATTTGAATATTTTCTAAAGGTGCAAAGATATTCCAGTGTGCTCTGTTCGATAATTTAACAATCCATGTGTACAATGAAGACCTTATCCAATCAGATACACTTTCTGATGTTTCAGGAAGTCGTGACTTTTGGTTTAGGGTCAACATTGATCTAGAGATGTGGAAAAAATATCCATGCGCAATGCTGAGAACAGTGAATTGTTTAAGATTTTAAACCGAAAGAGTAATCCAGCAGTTGGTCTATTTGTTTTGTCTTTTTAGCTGGATGCGTATTGATGAATGATTTTGTGGGTTTTATGTTACCTGGAACAAGGATCACTTTGGTCCGCAGTAAGGGTAGGGATACGTGGTGTACAGTGTTGTGCCCCCTATGCGGTACATTGAGGCTAAGCGAAGTTAGGACGTTGTTTCGATTTGCGGTTTGCTTGGAATTACAATTTATAAAGATTAGTACACCCTTAACACACGCATGTACTCAATTTTTTATGTATTTAAATTAGAGTTTTGTATTAGGCACTTAGTATTGGAGTACCTAGGTTTTATAGATGTGATGGAGGAAATTCAGGGAACTTCGTATCATATATAATTCCTTTCCCTTTTTCTTTGTTATTTTCTTTAAAACAACAATGGGACGCAAGATTTGGATATCTGGGATGCTAAATTGCCCTAAAAGGGTGTGCAAGATCTGAAACACGCAGGGGAAAGTATCGTGTAACATTGGGTGGGTTATGTTACATTTATCTGTAAATTAACATTCAATCAACTTCACTTAGGGAGATTTTTCTGAAGCAGATTAGCATGTTAGCAGATTTTTCCGCAGAATTAGGACAACAGAGGTTAGGATTGCTCTAAAAAAGATGAAAACAGGGAAGGCTTTAGGACCAGATGGTATCCCCATTAAGGTTTGGAAGTGCTTAGGGGAGGATGGAGTATCATGGCTTACAAAATTATTCAATAGAATTTTAATGAATAATAGGATGCCCGATGAATGGAGAAAAAGTGTTTTAGTATTTATTTATAAAAATAAAGGGGACATACAAAGTTGTTCAAATTATCGTGGTATTAAGTTAATGAGTCATACAATGAAACTTTGGGAGAGAGTGATTGAATATAGATTGAGATTAAAGACAACAGTATCTGAGAATCAATTTGGGTTTATGCCTGGGAGGTCAACAATGGAAGCAATCTATTTATTGAGGAGATTAATGGAGAGGTATAGGGAGAAAAAGAAGGATCTTCATATGATTTTTATAGATTTGGAGAAGGCGTATGATAGGATACCCAGAGATATAATATGGTGGATTCTACATAAAAAAGGAGTGACTCGCAGATATATTGATGTGATCAAGGATATGTATGATGGTGCGATGACTACAGTAAGAACATCAGCCGGAGAAAGTAGTGAATTTTCAATTACAGTAGGTCCACCAAGGTTCAGCATTAAGTCCTTATCTTTTTGCGCTTGTTATGGATGAGTTGACTGGACAAATACAAGATGAGGTGCCATGGTGTATGCTATTTGCAGATGATATTGTTTTAGTGGATGAGACTAAGACAGGGATTAATGCTAGGTTGGAATTGTGGAGAGAAAGTTTAGAAACAAGAGGATTTAAAATAAGCAGAACTAAAACAGAATATGTGGAGTGCAATTTTAGTAGTAATAGGAGGACAAATGGAGATGTGGTGAAATTGGAGGGTCAAGAGATACCTAGAAATGATCATTTTCGTTATTTATGATCGATTATCCAAAAAGATGGAGATATTAGTGATGATGTTACTCATAGGATTAGAGCAGGCTGGGTTAAGTGGAGAAGTGCTACTTGCGTTTTGTGTGATAGGCGTATACCTTTGAAGTTAAAAGGTAAATATTATAGGACGGCCATTAGACCCGCCATGTTATATGGGACAGAGTGTTGGGCAATCAAGCAACAAAATTTGCAGAAAATGAGTGTGGCGGAGATGCGAATGCTAAGATGGATTTGTGGTAAAACTCGAAAGGATAAAATTAAAAATGAACAAATTCGTGAAACGGTAAAAGTAGCTCCTATAGAAGATAAATTGAGAGAAAATCGACTTAGATGGTTTGGACACGTCAAGCGTAGACCAATGGATGCTACTGTAAGGAAGAGTGATTTAGTTAGTATTGATGGTAACACAAGGGGTAGAGGTAGGCTTAAATTGACTTGGTGGGATATTATAAAAAAGGACATGATGTCATATGGTTTAACCGAAAATATTGCACTGGACAGAATGGAATGGAAAAATAGGATTCATGTAGCCGACCCCAAATAATTGGGAAAAGGCTTTGTTGAGTTGAGTTGAGATTAGCATGTTAGAGAGAGAGAGAGAGATGCGAATTTTAAAGTTAAAATCTTTTGTAGAGGGACGGTTACAGTGAGATTTTTTTTCTTCTTTTCTGGACTTTTTTGAGAGTGAGACTGTAAAGAGACTTTTTTTAAATCATAAGGTAAATTTGCAATCTTGTTATTTTTATTGAATTTAACTAAGTTTTCCTCTTTAATGTAATGAGAGGTAAATTTGGAAGATTCATCCACAGGCCAAGAACTACAAGAAGAACCTCTTTCATTCTGGGGTGACAAAAGGGATCGTACCAGTCGAGCTGTTTTTTTTTTCCATCATGTTTTTCCCTACCTTTGATCATGATGTGTCATGAAGTGTTGATATGTGATCGAGGTGAGCGGTGGTTAGATATAGGTGCTGCTTCGCCGGCTTGGATGGGAAGGAGGGGTTTCTCTTTCTAATCGCTTTTTGAGCTTGGCTGGATGAGCGTGGGCAAGTTCGGGATTCACTGCTTTCTGCACCTTAGTGTCTGATATCCTATTGGTCTTTTCCAAAGATTGCATCGAAGGGAGACGGCTTATAGTATAGTAGTCATCCTTCGGTTCATACACAATGTCACTAAAGTTCTACTAAGGGTACTATTGTAGGAAACTAAGGACGGACTTATGCTTGCTCCAAAAGATCTGGGCTAATGTCATCTGATGAAACTCATCAGGATTTTTCCAAATATATTTTGAATGTAGAGTCGGCAGCTTTCTATTCTGAATCGCTATAATATGTCAATCCGGCCCAATCGAAGATTTCAAAATAAGACTGTTGTTTGGAAGTTGGGTTACTTGGGCTTTTTTTAGAAACAAGACTATTAATTCTGACGTCTGAAAAAGGAAAACAAGGCTCTTAATTTGGAACGGAGGAACTAATAAATGACATTATTTAAGTAATAATAAACAAGATTCAGAATTTGAGCTGGAATGCATAGCATTATTTAAGCGGCGTTTCTTGTATAGCTTTTGTGTTAGGGTTTTGCTATATAGGCTCTAGGGGACATCCTGCTCCCTTTCCTTGTACTCTCTTTTCTGTTTAATGAAATTTTATTTTTTGATCTAAATAAACAAATAAATAATTACATTCTCTAGCCATAATGACAGCGTCGTTTATGCCTTATAGGAAGTTATCTGTTTTGTGCTATCTACTCTCGAAGCATGGTATAGTAATGGTCAACATGCTAATTATACATGGAGAAATTATATGATGTTCGCATTTGTGAAATGCTAGAATAATTTTAGATAAAGCATGGAAATGTCCAAATCAGTGCCAAATATGCTTGCGTTGACATGACACATTAAGCTCAAATATTAAAGCAAGAAACCTTTATTGGTCTTCTAATTCCCTAGATCTTTTCAGATCTTATAATGACTTCCAATCAGCTATTAAAAATGATTTTATTGTTTATGTAATTGCAGATAAGCAGAGATTGCCAAGAGTTAGAGCCCTCTATTGGTGAGCAGTTGGCTTCCCTGCTGTATCTTGAGCCAGACAGTGAACTTATGGTATTCTTACTTTTTGAACTGTTCATTTCAGGACATTTGTACAGAAGATGTCACTTTAAAAAAATGGTAGTTGACTGCAAGTTGAAATCATCATGATTGTGAACCCTCCTCTCTGTATAAAATAGACCTCTTTATAAATTTTATTTTTGTGGGGACAGTTATTACGTCATTTTGACAAAACCCCAGTTTGATAATACGATATTAAACTTCACCCTAGTTTTGGCCAATAATTAGACTGGGCACCAAAATCATCCACACCGTTAGTATCTTTTTGTTTTTCCCCCAAAAGCACGTTTTATCTTTTGTCTTTGTCTTTTCTCCCTCCTCACACCTCTCGCTCTCTCATGCTCTCACCAAATTTTTGTTTTTTAAGTTTTAATACAAAAATGTGTTTCAAGAATAAAAATGAAAATAATTATTCACAGAAAGTATATTTTTAATAGATAAAACGTGGAAAAACGTTTTTCTTTTTATTTAATTCGTCTTAATGTATAAACGGAAGTTTTTTAGTTTTAAAACACTATTTTAAACTGTTTTGAATAGATAAAAAGTGAAAAAAAGTTTTATTTTTATTTAATTCGTTTTAGTATTTATTTTAGCTATTTTTAAATAACTAGACATTATTTATAAAAAAATATGTACGTCATTTAAAAAAAACTTTTTCAAACCTCTTTTATTTCTAAAAAAACGTTTTTCATTTATAAACAAAACTTATAATAATTTTCTTCAACTTTTTAATAATTTTTTTATGAAAGAGTTTTTTATTACTTTTTTTATAAATAAAAAAATGAATTTTTTATCAAACATTTTTATAACTTTTTTACTGAAGATTTTTATATAGCTTTTTATAAAACTGTTTTTTAAACTTTTATAACAAAATACCATTCTATAAATTAAAAAATGTTATTCAGAAATAAAAAACTGTTTTTTTTTGAAACATTTTTTATTACTTTTTAAAGCATTATTTTTATAAACATTTTTTTGTAACTTTTTTTTCATTAAAATGTTCTTTTAATATATATTTTTTGATAAATTAAAGACTTTTTTTCCTTAAATAAAAAGCGGACTTTTTTACAAAACAGTTTTTTTTCCATTTTTTATAAATCAGTTTTATATTAAAAAGTTTTGTTTATAAGAAAAAAACAGACTTTTTTATGAAACATTTTTTACAACTCTTTTTGTAATTTTTGTGTAAAACATTTTTTATAACGTTTCTAAAACACAATTTTTATTAAAATCTGTTTTTAGTAAAAAAACTTTTTTTATAAGAAAGAAAGAAGTTTAAAACAGTTTTAAAAACAAATAGTTTTATTTTATTTTATAAAATTAACATCCAATATAATAAAAAATGGCTAAATAAATATTAACATTGATTAGATTACTATATAATTTTTTTTTCACATTTTATCTTTTAACAACAGTGTGAAATTGTGATTTTTTAAACTAAAATATTGTTGTTGATTAAATAAAAATAAAACCTTTTCCCCATTTTTTATCTATTAAAAATCTATTTTCTGTAATTAAATTATTTTCTTTTTCATATTTGAAACACAATGAATCAAGAGAAAATACAAAATAGATAAAAGATGAAAGACAAAAAGTTGCTGGTGGTATTTTGGGAAAAACAAAGATTTTGGTGGAGAGCTTATTTATTGGCCAAAATGGGGTTAAGTGTAATATCGTATTATTAAACTGGGGTTTGTCGAAAAATAATGCTAGTCGAACTCAAGATTGTGACTTGTTGACGTGTCGTGTTCGCATTGGTTCGTTTTTTGATTAATACTTGGTGGATCCTAAATAAGAACCACTGCAGACACGACACGTCGGTGAGTTGCACAAAATGAGGTGGGATCTTGAATTGGCCTAGAATTACTCTGTCAAAATGTGATGAGAATTAGGGTCATTATTGTCTTTAATCATTTTTTAGTCATTTTTAGTATTTCTTTTATTTTTAGTATTTGTATTTTTCCTTTTGTTTTGTATTTAGAGGAAGGAAGGTTAATTGGCACTTAAGGGCATAATTGTAATTAGATACTTAGCTTAGAGGCCAAGCAATCTCTTTCCTATAAATTCCATTTTGGAGCCTCATTTGAGGCATTCTTCCATTTTATGAGATTTGATTAGAGAGACTTTGAGAGAGAATTATCTTTTCTTACTCCCATTTGGCGTTCTTTACGTCAATTTGTATCAGAGCCTAGTCGCTCCCCCGGTTGTTTTTGTTGTAAAATAAAAACTCGTAAACAACGTCAAGGTGGGTCCAAGAAAGATGAACACCTCCGTGCCAAACCCTCTCGAGCAAATCATGGAAACCTTCAATCAATTGAAGGTTCAAATGGATGAGATGAATGCGCGAATTCCATCACCGGCAACCACCACGGACCGCCTTCACAACGCCCCGGTAATACCTCAGAACCCTAGCCCTAATTCTCCAAGATCAATCCATTCTACACCTTTACCCAAAAAAAATCCTAGCTTCACAAACCCTAACCCTAACCCTAATCACAACCAAGAAAAACTCACCACAGAAGATGGCGCCCCTCCACCACCACCCCTTAGCCGGAACGCAAAAAAAAATTCAAGAACACTCTCCAACCCAAACTGAACCCACAAAAAAATATGGCCGAACCATTGAAAGACCTCACCGCCCCTTCCCCTACTCCGGAATCCTTCGAACAGTCACAAACCTACACCGGATATAACCTGCGCAGCAGGCAACCCCAAAATCAAGGCCGAACAACCCACAATGAAGGCCGGACAGCCCAGCTACAACCGCCCACTGCCTTGAGTACTTTTTCGGCCCTCGAACGAGCTCATCCAAGGTCAAACGCAGCTACTTCAGGTCCGCCGCTAGCCCCACTGCAAATCGATGCATGTCCGGATATTTCCTCTCCACTTTGCATCCAATCGGTACCTCCCATGATGGAAATGTACTCCCTGACTCTCACCGAGATGATTTGTGACATCCGGCATGCTAAAGGGTCAAATCCAACCCAATTTCGTTCCAGGTAACATTTCCCATTTTAAATGAACCCTACATGCATTTTAACCACAATCTTGATCCCAAACCCTAAAATTTCTATACTCCCACATTCCTAATAATTTCAGCCCCCCAAATTCACCACCACCTCCTATACCCCCTCCTCCACCACCAAACATATCAACACACCACCATTTGCCCTCTCCACGCCTTTCTCCCACCCCGAATTCTTGTCCCCACCCACTCCCCACTACCATATCCACCCAATTATCCCACTCCACCCCCACATGACTACTCCTTGCCCCCTATCTCCATTTACCTTCGTCACCACCCACAAAAACATCTTGGATACCCCCAAATACCCTCTATACCCCCCGCTCCTCCTATTACCACACATCCCCACCCACCCCATTCCACTTTCCCTACGCTTCCGCCCCCACCTATTCTACACACCTCTCCATGTACCACATCATCAACCCCCATGGGATGCCCGTTCATTCATTCCGCACCCGTTGATAATCATGAGCGGGTACGAGAGTGAATTACCCTCCCTCCATATGATGGTCCCCTTTCACCACCCCACTCCGCTCCAGAGTTTGAGCCACCCCCTCTACGGATTGGCGCATTGATGTTTCTCCTTTCGATTTCCTGGGCCAAAAGGTTACTCCATATGTCCCCCTCCGAGCGCCATGATTTTTTTTGCTATCAGAATGGGCATCAGATGAACCACTGCCCCTACTGCCAGCCATTGGTCCCAACTCCACCTCCTTCTCCCCTACGAGAGACTCTTCCACCTCATACCACTCCTCATGCAGCCCTAGTTTCCCCACCAGTTCCTGACCCTCCTCATCCACCGCCTCGGAGGCGCCGACAGCGGGCCTTACTTCCTGGGCCTCCGTCAGGCGATGATGATCTCAATGAGGATGCCCTGGCCCTTCAGGGTGGTGATGCCATTACTCAGTTGGCACTTTAGTTACTCTCACGGAGTATGCAGGGTGACATTAGAGTGGATGTACTTATGTTTGACGGCCACCTACAGCCCAATGCCGTCGTTGATTGGCTTGCTGCCATGGAGCGGATTTTTGAGTATAAACGACTGAAGGGTCGTAGATGTGTTCTTCTAGCAGCAACCAAGTTTTAGGGCTATACCAGTGCTTGGTCTGGTGGAATGATTTGGAGCAACGACGTGTCCTTAAGTGCCTACATCCTATCCAGTCTTGGGTCAAGCTCCGCGCACAGTTGATGGCCCCTTTGTTTCCGCTACCTACAAGCGCGACCTCTTCCTCCCAGTACAGTCTCTGCGACAGGACACTTTAGTTTTAGACTACACGGAGCGCTTCGAGCATTTGTGTACTCGTGCTCGTCTCAGCGAGAGTGAGGAGCAATGGCTTACGCCTTGAGGCTCGCCTCGAGGCGAGGCAAGCAAAAAATGCCTCGAGGCTTAAGCCTCAGGGTTGAATTTGAGGCTTACGCCGCGCCTCGAGGCTTACACCTCGGTGCGCCTCACGCCTTTTTGCTGAGGCGCGAAAAAAATAACTCTTGTTTTTTTTTTGTTTTAAAACTACACTTAACTTATACTATTTACTATTGTAACTTGAGAGAAATTTATAAAAAATAACCAATATGTTAATGAAACTTAAAAAATTGATTTTGTCAATTTGATTTTGTTTGAAATAAATGTATTAAATTAACTTAAATATGACTTTTTTTAAAAAGTTTTTAAGATTAATATGTTATCTTTAACTAAACTGAATATATATTAAGAAACTAATATATTTTAAAGGTTGCTATTTTTTTAATAAACTTAGGTTGATATGTTTTATTATTTTTTTTTTAATAAAATTGCTGTTTTTTTAATCTTAGCTTGAAAATCGATATTTTTTGAAAAATTTGCTTGTTAAGTTGCGTTGATTAATTTACTGTCATATTATAAGATAACCAATATGTGAATGAAGCTAAAAAAATGATTTTGCCAATATAATTTTGCATTGATTAATTTATTGTCATATTGTAAAATAACCAATATGTTAAAATTGATTTTCTCAAATTACTTTTTTTATAAGTTATCTCGGGGGGAACAAAAAAAATGTCAAACTATGCGAGAAAGTCCTCAAGGATGTTTTTTTTTTGTAGTTTTTTTTTAAATATTTCTTTGTCATTTTATTTTTATGGTTTTATTAGTATTATTTTAAATATTATTTGCTCTTTTTTTCTTTTCGGTGAGGCTTACGCCTCAAACGCCTCGCCTTTCCGCTACTAAAATGTCTCGCCTTGCCTTTCGCCTTTTTAAACATTGGTGAGGAGCAGCGGATTAGTCGTTATATCCACGGACTGTAGAGTTATATTCAGCGGGATCTCGCATTACGTGACGCCACCTCCTTTGCCAAGGCGGTCGAGTACGCCACTAAAGTAGAGTCCTTCCATTTGCCCCTCCACCGCGTGGCCGCTCCATGACAGTTCTCCAGCACCAGTAACTTCTGCTCCTACTGTGACTCCCTCTACTACAGCTACTCCTACTCCCACGGTTCCTCCTCCTGCACCCGCTCATCCGGTCACCTTCAAATGCTACAACTGTGGGGTGATAGGCCATTGAGCCTCAGATTGTTCCCTTCCCTGCCGTCGCGCTCCCCTAGCTTCAGGGACCCTGATTATCTTGAGGAGGCACCAGAGGTCCCACCCCAGCCAACTCTCATTATGATCCTTGATGGTGACACCGAATGCCTTCCCCTCTGAGTTCGAGGACGAACTCTCATAGGGGGGGGGGGGAGAGAGATGAGAATCAGGGCCATTATTGTCTTTTATTATTTTTGAGTCATTTTTAGTGCTTTTATTTTTAGTATTCATTGTATTTTTCCTTTTATTTTGTATTTAGAGGAAGGAAGGTTAATTGGCACTTAAGGGCATAATTGTAATTAGATACTTAGCTTAGAGGCCAAGCAACCTCCTTCCTATAAATACTCTTTTGTAGCCTCATTTGAGGCATTCTTCCATTATATGAGATTTGATTAGAGAGAGTTTGAGAGGGAATTATCTTTTCTTGCTCCCATTTGACGTTATTTACGTCAAAATGACCCTTGATTATTTGTCTACATGAGGTTTTAGATGGCTCATTTTAAATATGGATAGAGTATTTTCATGCATAAATTCTAATCCCCTTAGGTTTTTCGTTTTTCATATTTGTGTCCTCCCCACCCCTCACACAAGCTGCTTTGTCCTATTGGGCCAGGGTTGTTTTGAAATTACACAGCAGGATAGGGTTAGTCTCTCTCAAATCAGAATTGTGTTAATACAAACAATGGTTACAGGGGGAGACCTAGGCCATTATTTATATTAAGATTACAAAACATCCCAGTTATGATAATAGACTACTTAAACGAATTAAAGATAAAAAAAGAAACAACTAAAACCAATCCTAATCAAATGAATCTCCCAAAATCTTTCCTATGCAAATCTATTATATACCTCTAATACGATAGTATTAGAGGTATTAATAGCCATTAATGTATTTGGTTAATGTTTATATATTGTTTCTTTTCCCTATTTTAAAGAATCAACTGAACTTCAATTCCTTTTTCACCATCTTACCCTTTCACTCTTCAATCATTTTTTCCTCTTCCAACCCACCGATTGCACTTCTCTGTCTCTCTCTTCATTTAATTAATTCCAATGATTGGGTTGCTTTCCCCCCCCTTACAGTCTCCTCCATAGTAGTACCCATATTTGGTCGACCCATTTCCATTACTACCACTTTGCCAAAACCTCAAACACCACTCTTCCTCAGGCCACCCACCTTCTCAACAATCTCTCGAACCTCCTAAAATGGCGAGACTGGGCTAAAACCTTCCTCAGTTGGCTTCACATTTTTGAACTTAGACAATGGCGTGGACTCTCAACTCTTACACAGAGAACTCAATGGGTTCATAGAAGACGCACTTAAGGACCCAAAAACATTCTCAAGAGACTCTGACAATGATGTCGCGTTGGTGTCATTAACGACAGATTTGGAACATTTTATGAGTTATGGAAGCATCGAATTGAACATAGGAGACCTTTTCAATACATGGTTGGGTTGGGGTGAGCACCGGAGGGATTTGGTGTTGAGTGTTGAGTGTTGAAGAAGGGGTCTTGATCCCCAGACCAGAGACAGAGCTTATTGTTGATTTGGTGGGGAATGCGATTAAAGGAAATGAAGTGTTGATGGTGGGTTTGTGGCCTAATTTGGGGACGGGGAGCGTTTGAAAGGAAAACCATAAGTTGGTAATATATTATGTCTGTTTCATGCAATGATCGGTGGTCGATAACCACCCACTGATTGCAAATAGGGACAATGAACTCGAAAGCCTTCCCCCTTTGCCCTCGAATACTTCAAAACCCACTTGAAATACGAAAAGAACCCCAAGATCAAAGAAGCCATCACTCAAAAATT